>CM036589.1:25257500-25857500 GCA_020745705.1 Hemiprocne comata | reverse complement strand
CAAACATTGCTGATCCTGTATCAGGGAAGTATATGAAGTGTTTCATCTCCTAAAACTATGGCTTTAATTATGTTTTTGTAGCTCTTGCATTGCAGTTACTGTAATTATAACAACTTATGTGTGAGGAAAAGGATATTATTTAGCCCTGGAGCATTTGTCAGTAAAAACTGCCTTATTTATTTTCATAAGGAGCTAAGAGAAATAAAAAGATAGTGGGGTTTTATTATGTAATACCAGTTAACGTTTATTTTTTTAAGTATAAATTAGTTTTCCCACAGTGGATGTATATAAATAAATAAACCTGTATGTGAAGATATTTTAAACAGTGATCAGCTGGAATACAGATAAGGATCAAGCAAACTGTGGGTATTAGTATTTTAGATAATTAAGGTGTGCATTGACTGTCAGTGGTGTTTCTTGTATTAATAGAATCACTTAGGTTGGAAAAGACCTTTAAAATTGAGTCCAACCATTAACCCTACTCCACCAAGTCCAGCACTAAGCCATATTCCCAAGCACCACATCTAGACGACTTTTAAACACATCCAGGGATGGTGACTCAACCACCTCCCTGGGCAGCATGTTCCAATGTCTGACAACCCTTTCGGTGAAGAAGTTCTTCCTAATGTCTAGACTAAACCTCCCCTGGTGCAGCTGGAGGCCATTTCCTCTTGTTCTGTCCCCAGTTACTTGTTGGAAGAGACCAGCGCGTACCTCTTTACAATGCCCTGTCAGGTAGTTGTGATGAAGTCTCCCCTCAGCCTCCTTTTCTTCAGACTCAACAGCCCCGGTTCCCTCAGCCACTTCTCATAAGACTTGTTCTCAAGGCCCTTCACCAGCTTTGTTGCGCTTCTTTGGACACACTCCAGCACCTTGATGTCTCTCTTGTATTGAGGTGCTCAAAACTGGACACGGTATTTGAGGTGTGGCCTCACCAATGCCAAGTACAGAGGGATGATCACCTCCAGGATGCCATTGGCCTTCTTGGCCACCTGTTGGGTATTCTGTTGAGCAAGGCTTTCTGGTTTGCCATTCAGAGTTGCCTGTGTTTCGTGGCGTGAAGTAGAACTCGGTGTTACTGGGGACAAAATTCTGATCTAATTGATATTAGAGTGCTGGAACTGATTCAAATGCTCTGTATAGCTTTAATTTGTGTTGGGGTTTGCTCCAGTGTAGTTTGAGACAGGCTGAGATAACATGAGTGAAGTCAATCCAGGAAAAAATCTGAAATTTAACAATTTTAAATCAAGGAATATCAAGTCAGCACAAAGCGTTCAGTTTCATTTCCTCCTATTGGAAAATAACTAGTATTTCCCTGAATTTGGTTTGATATCTGCCAAAGAAAACAGCCTTTTGTTGTTGTATTTTGATGGAATATTAAAGCCTTCTCTGTGTGTTTTAAGAAGTCTCCAAACTGGAAATCTCTTTTGGCTGAATTTAATAATGCTTTAAAAAATAAACCAGAAAATCTCATCTCCAACAGAGCCATCTAAAATGCTGGTCTAGGGATTTGGGGAAAGGTGGCCTGCCATTCAATGTTCTTTTCATACTTCCAGAAATGTGTTTGTTTTCCCTAATAAGCCAAATGTAACATTTCCTAAGGAGAGGGAAATGTTCTACAGGGGGTTGTGAAAGATGCCCCTGGCTTACATCTAGAGAGGAGTTACCTGCAGTGGCCATGTGCTTCAGGGAGCTGTATGTGCACCCACTCTTTCATCTCAGGTCTTTAGTCACTGTCATTTAGCATGTGCAGATGAGGGAAACCCTGAAGAAATTGTAAAGTTACCTGAGGTTGTTTTTTTATGGAGAGAACTTGAGGAATGACAAGGAACCAGCTTGCCTGTCAGATAGCAATGTGATGTCTAGCACCCAAACTATCAGTGGTACTTACTGATTCAGAGCCTCTGGTCTTAAGAGTACAATTTAGTCTTTACAAAATGTATAATGTGTCAGGCTGTCTCATATTTTCTTTTGATTTTAAAAGTAGAATCTGACTAGGTTGTGGTAGTTTTCATGATACATGATTAGCAACAGAAAGCTAGATCAAGCCATCAATTTTTAAGCAGAAATCTTCTTTGCTACTAGTGGAGAATTGCTTAAAAATTGATAGCACAATCTGGCCCACAGTGAACAGAGGATATCTGCAGAAAGTCTTAGTTGTACTTCTACTCAGTCTCTGTCCTAGTGGTGACAGGGACCCAGAAATTCAGGACCAGTCTGCTGGAATAATCTGATACTTGTTGGAAGACAAAAGGCTTAAGGACGTGTTTGGGGTTTTTGTTTTGTTTTTTTTTTGGGGGGGGGATAAAAATAAAGGTTTGAAAGGTGCCAAACCCTTATAAAAGTTAGAAAGTTATGAACCACAGGCATTTTTCTTTCAGTGAAAGCAAATATATTTCTCTTACGGCATACGTAAGTGAAATTGTTTCCTTTATTTGTTGACATGTTTTTGAGGTGTAAATACATTTTACATAAACATTTTGCTGCATTAAGTGCTACTAGACTTCGTAATTACAAATTAGAAAAGCGGAGTAGGTCCTCTTCTGTGCCTCAGAGGATATGCTTGGACAAGTACTTACAACTGTAAATAAAGATGAGAGGCTTGCATCATTATTTGTAATCAAGTAATATGTGATTTACTCCACTAAAACTCTCCAATAATTGAAAGCAAAGACACCTCAGCTAGTAGGTATCTTTTAGGAAGAGAGATGGCCAGGGCTGCTGCTGCTGAGTGTAGTCCTATGTAAAAATGTTTGACTGCGAAGGCTGAAGGACAGACCTTTGTGCTTGCTCAGGGTGTAGGTGACACATTGGAGCATTATATTTTCTGATCTGCTCAAAAAAGACAATTGGAGAAGCTACAGGAATGAAGAAGTGTAAAGTGTTAACCTCTTCACCCTGCTAGCGGAATGATTCAGTCACAAAAATGGTTGGGCTGTAGACTTAAATTCACTCTGCCAGGCTCAGGCTCTCCTAATGCTCTCCCAGGCTCACGTGCAGTGTGGTGCACCACTAAAACATGAGCTGAGTATGGGAGCATCACTTTGATCCTTAAATACTTTATCAGAGACACCAACAAGAACAAAACCTGTTGCATTTGTTGGCGTGGTTTGCTTTCCATCACGGTGTAGTCTTACAGGGGCCCTTGTTGAAGACACAACAATAGCAACTGTGGAGTATTTGGAGTCCAGGATGTCTGTCATGGTCACAGGGTGGATACACATAGGGGACCTGAGCTGCTGGGGCTCTTGGGTTTGCTTTATTTTTTAAACCTTCTCATGAACGAGTGAGAGACACTAGTTAGATCCTCCCCCCATTACCTCATCCCTAGGCTAAACAAGCCCACCTCATCTATGGGCTAAAGAACCATAGCTCCTGCAGACCTTGGTGGCCCTCAGCTGGACTCACTCCAGTTTGTCACTTCCTCTCATGTAGTGGTGAGCCCAAACTTGGATGCAGAAATGCAGATACAGTCTCACAAGTGCCACGTTGAAAGTGGCACTAAGGGGGGTGGAAGCATTACCACTGTGCCTCTCAGTTTATTCACTCCATAGTGAAGCCTCTGTTACCCTTCAGCTTGTGAGGTGAACATTGAATATCAACAGTCAGCCTCTGGGATGCAACTTGCATCAGTCACTGAAGTACAAAACCTTGGGGCTGGAAGGAGAAGCTGTCTTGTATTCAGACACTGTCACATACTGTGAAGACTTCTCCCCCAGGATGGTGCCCCATCAGTTACACTGCTCTCTGCAGTTGTCTTGCCTCCACTGCATCCTTGAGCCAGGTACAACCCTTGGTGAGAGGAATGCAGCACAAAGAGGTGACTAGGGACGCAGGCACCCTCAACAGTACCATAATGTGCTGTGTCTGAAGGTGCTAATCAGAAAACAATCTGGCAGAAGTGATGGGGAGAAGGTGACTATCACCCCCTTCCTGGGGAGGCAGCATCCCCTCAGGGCTTGCTGTGGTATGGATGCTCCTTTCCCAGCCAGCTCTGCAGGCTGGAAGGTCACGGGCTGTTTTCCTCTGAGGTCTTGGCCTTTTCCCATCATAAATGAATCTCAAATCCTGTGTAGCAGCCCTGACACAGTTTTGTAGGTATCATCTTCCCACGTTGTTGGCAGGCTCTGGCTTGACCCCTTTTAACACACACAGCTTGGAAGAGGGTATGTAGAGCACCATACCGAAGCACTTGCACGGCTGCTATTGTAGCATTTCTGGCACTTAGATTTTGCTGATGGCTCTGTCATTTGAACTGAAACTTCCCATGTCTGCTTTTTAGCCCTGGGGTGAATTTTTTAAAATCTATTTATTTGTTTTAAGCTTAAAGGTAAATCACTCAACCATATTTGAGCTAGCAGAATGTGAAGAGAATACAGGCAAATAGTCTTTTTTGTGAAAATAACTCATAAATTACAAGGCACTCTATGAGGAGATATTGGGTTAATTGGAAAGCTGTAATGAACTAATTAGAAGCAGGATGCAACTCCCCTTGATTCACATGCATCCAGCAGTCCAACTACTGGTATTATTCTCTCCTCTTCCTGAAATTCCTCCTGTGCTTTTTCCTTTGTGCTGGCAGCTGCAATGGTGGTTGTTCTGTAAAACTGTATATTGCGTAACAACAGGGAAATTAACAGATCTCCCTTTAAGAGTTTGCACCAGCAGGTCATGTGTTGCATCTAATTGTACTGCGTTCAAAATCTTCTAGATTCAAGACATTTCTCTCCCCGCCCCTCCCCCCCAGTACATGGTGTCTAAATTGGAATTTTTCCAATTTAAAGCTTTTTCTGGGAGATTATGTCCATTTCAGATAAAGCCAGTAATTAATGCATGGAGAAAATTACATATTTTTTTCTTTTCATACTACTTAGAAACATTGACTGTATTTACTGGGAAAGTGGTACTACTTCTTCAGTTCTGATTTTCAAATTGACACTGAACTATAGGATCAAGAGCTGTTTAGGCTTCTGATATTTGCAATACTGAGATCTTATTTTAAGCTCTGAATTTATAAAATATTGGCAGTAGGCATGGTGAAGTCCTTGCTGATTCTGGAAAGCCCAATAGAAAGCTTGTATAGCTAAAGAGAAGGAATGAATGGGGTTTTGGTTGGGGAGATCCACACAGGTTGGCACTGCATGGAAGGAAGTGGGGCAAAGAGCCCTGTGTTCCTCCTCTTTATAGTGAGTCTAATTCACACACTTCCATTTTAAAACTTCTGGGAATGTCCATTACATTTGTAAATAATACGGATCTTCTTTCCAACTTGGCTTCTTTCACAGAATTGTAGAACAGCCCAGGATGGAAGGGGCATCAAAAGACCATCTGATCCAACCTTTCATGGGCAAGGGGACCTAGATGAGATTTCTAGCATCCTGTCCAGTCACATCTTGTAAAACCTCCTGTGATGGGGACTGTGTCCCTGGAGAGGTTGTTCCAGTGAATGATTGCTCTTCACAAGGTGCATGGAGATTTCAAGAGGCAATGAGTACAAGTTGCACCAGGCGAGGTTTCATCTCGGCATAAGAAAGACATTAAATCCCTGGCTGTGTATATATGCATCCATGTGTGATTTGGATGGATGCATTGGCTAACCATACACACATTTAGTTTAAACCTGGCTTATAAAGCCTATGTTTATTCCATATCTAATCACAAAGCCATTTCTGAGCAACAGATCAACTCCTGTAAGCTTTGCAAGCTTGCTGAAGTGAGATGTCTAATGGGAGTTGTATCCCTTCCCTTCAGTGTATTTCAGCTTTAATCCTGCCCTTATTACTTGAGATGGCAATTTTTTCACTCTGCTTCTTTTTTCTCAAGAGCCGGTTACAAACTAGGATGATGTGGGGTCCCATATTTTTTGTGCACAAACCTTGCTTGGATGCTCACTGGAGATAAACCCTTAAAAGAGGGGAGTTGTGAGATGCATGCGGGAGGCAGGGGTAGGAGAGGAGGACTTTAACAGGTCTCTTATGGAGAGTGGTTATTACCCCTGTAAAGGCACTATACATTGCATAAAGTGGTGTCCTGTTTTAAGGAGGAGTGGGGAGAATGCAGCAATCCACCTCATTGCCCAGCACAGCTAGCCCTCTGTAGTAATGTCACAGGAAGCCATGTGCTTTCTTCACATGACAGCTCCACAAGTGTGCCTGTACCCACCAGCTCACACTGCTGGTGTTTTGTGGCAGCTGAGGTGACCTAGAAAGCAGGCAGCTGCAGTGGGTGCTGGGGACCTGCAGCGAGCCCTCCCTTGGGCTCCAGTGGGCACAGGGCAGGTAGAGCAGCTCTGCAGGAAGGGGGAGAAGGACAGATCCCAGCCAGGGAAGCTTGTGCCCTCCTGCCCACCTTTGCCTTTGGGAAAGGGGTTTTGGTTAAGTTGTACAGAGTTAGTGGTTGCTGAAGTGCTTCAGAAATGAAGATGTGTAGTGATTTTGTATGTCCTAGCTTCAGCTCAGTGCTCATGTGAAGCTGTTACCCAGGCTGTCACTTCTTCAGGGTGCAACTTTCCAAGGAGTCCAAGTGACCTTGGGGCATGAGCTTTTTTGGAAAAGGCACTAAAAAAAACCCACCTCACTAGGATCTTTCCACTTCTTCAATGTAAACAACGTAAGATTTTCACAGCCTGAAGAATTATTCTTGTTTGTTTTGTCTGTGTCTGCTTTAAATAGTTTTATTTTGGAGGAAGGAAGTTCCATGCACTTTGTCTATTTATGCTTTCTGCATACTACTTCCCGGACTTGTGCAGGGTATTTTAAGCTTGATTACCTCCCAGTGTTGATATGTCCATGCTGCCTCTCTGAATTCAGCTGATGCCTGTTGGCTTCAATGCATGTTTCCAAAAATACAAACTTCAGAGCAACAGGATTCAACCAAAATAAAGTCAAAATAGGGGCAGTATGCATAGATACACTGTGCTACAAACAGACAGTGCATGTTAAATGTGCAACACTTCTTTCAGCTACTCTGTCTCATCATATGCTGGAGCTCTGTCTGTGTGAGTGCTTTCTAACTTGCTCTTTCTGTTTCTTCATGCTTCCCGGGATTCAGAGAGAGGTAAATGATTTTAATTTTTACATTATTCTGTGTTAATTCTTCTGGTATGCACCCAACAATGTTTGTATTGGTTTGCTTGTATCAGTGAACAGAAGCTAAACTTCAGTGAGTAAATTCTTATCTGTCACCTTTTCATCTTGCTATTAACAGTATTTGTCAAGTTAAATTGCCTGCTGTTTGTGGTTTTTTTTTCCAGGTCCCAAACCCTCAAGTACTAGAGCAGTTTAAAATCATGTAATGCAGTGTTTTATGTTTGCTTCTAATGTTTTGAGTTTAAAATTGAGACATTATGGTTCTGTGTAATCTGAAGTGCAGGAAAGTGGTATTAAAATCCAACCTTTTATTTAAAAAAAGAAAAAACAGGGTGCTAAGTGCAAGGGATTTAAGAGCAAAGTTTATCAAGAGTTGAAAGGGTCCATGTTTATTTCATACTTTTGGTATTTGTTTTGGATCCAGCTTGGTTGGTTGCTTGTCTTAGGAGTTTGAAGAAAGTTGTCCCCAGTATGTTTGATTTGTTTGGATGTACAAAGGGATCATTTGGGATTCTCTACAATGCTTCCCATTTCATGGGAGTGCAGACAGTAAGGCATTGTAGTCAGGTGCTTTGCAGCACAAGGGCTGCAGCCACTCCAAAGACTCTTACTGGTAGAATTGCATCCCTCAGATGAGATCTGGGGTTTGTTTGCTCTGATAAATTGAAGGGATACAGGGGCTGGGCAGAAGGAATGTGGTTTAGAGATGCGGACCGTTCCTCACGTTTGCTTTGTGGAATATAATGAGAATGATTTCCAGGCTTGACTGGTTTTTAATCAATTCTTCAGGGAGCATTGGCCTAGGGAGATGTTTGAACTTTCTTGATTATGGCTTTGCAATCTAATGTAGATTTCATGCATGTGGGAAGCAATGAACCTCCCAGACTAACAGTGGCAAAAGTGTGCTGCAAGCAGATTGATGGGTAGAGTCTGTGTGCAATTGCTGCATTCTCTGTCTGAATAATAAGGAACAAAGGGGAACTAGTTAGCATTGCTTAGAAAACAAATCATGCTGGAGAGATTTACTGTTCTAGTACAGTCTCCTGTCTTCTTCAGTTAAATCTGTAGTAGTGCTTTGAGCATCTCAACTTGATGTATTTCTTTATTAAATCTTTAAATATTCCATGTAAATAAAGGCCCACATCTTCCAATTAGATCTGGAAGATAGAAGCATTGTCAAAAATAGCCAAGTACTAATTTGTCAAAATCAAATTTACAGGATCTGCTCCAAAGAGGCTGTTCTGAGGTTCACAGGCATAATAACACATTCATTGGTTTTGAGTAAGTTCAGCATGCATCAGAAATGCTAGACTGGCCAACCTGAGGAGTTGAACCACCACTTTGCGATGCTTCAGAGGAGAAGCAGCAAATACAATGGCCTTGTCAACCTACTTGATTTGGGGGCCCTCACCCTGAAAATTGTGCTGTGCAGGGTAGGAAGGCAGTGCCCATGCCCCATATTTTGTAAACATTGTAAAGCAATTAAGCAAAAAAAAAAAAACCCACCACATTCACCATTAAAAATTTGTGGCAATGAAGTCAGTGATCTTCATAGGATCTGTCCCTGAAGTTCTGTCTTTAAGTCCATTTAAAAACAAGCTGAGGTCTAAGCTGCTGCTTGGTTTTTCAGCTTGCCGTGTCTGTCTAGCAGTTGGTGAGCAGCATTAAGCCCTGTCTGACACCCGAGCACCAGCTGGATGTGGCATGGGCTGTTAGCTTGACCCCTTGTGCTGCCTGTGCTACAAGAGTGCAGAGTCTCCAGGGCTGGCTTGGTGGTGACCACATACATGTGATAGACTCTCCTTCTTGCCCTGACAGTAGCACTTCAGCTACTGATCATGAGGTGAGGATGAAAAGGAGGACCGTCATGGAATGTCAGTCTTAGCTGTACAGTCTGTACTGTTGTCACTAGGTTAACACAGCTCATGGATCTGGAGAGCATAGATACCGAATCATGCTTTAAAATTACTCCATCTGTGTATATCCATGGCCCTTTGCAGGGGTGGAGCATAGCCCTTGGTACTAGAAAGGGAAATTATTTGTAGCATCTCAGAGCTATCTTTCTAGCTAGCAAGGCAGCGGTGGCAAGGCTGATGGGAGTCCTCCCCACAAGAGGACGTGGTGAGCAGTGTTGAGAGACATGTCTGGGGAACGGCTTCTGTGGCTGTTAGGATCAGTCTGCAGGAAGGAAATTGGAGTGAAAGTCATGCAAATGCTTTCAAGCTTGGAAGCACTGGGCTCTGAAGGGATGAGCTGTGTATCGAACCTATCAGCTCTGTGAGGGTTTTAACAAATTTTGGAAGCATGCAGAACTGTGGCAATGATAAGACATCAAAGAAAAACTGGCAGACTGTGTTTTAGGGCTGCCAGATGAAAGCCTACAAGTATCACACAAAGCTCCTCCTTGAGAGTTAGCAAGTGACGTTATCAAGAAAGGAAGCAAACAGCCTTTCAGCAGCGGATAATTTGTCCTACAAACTTTATGCATTAGTTAGAAAAACAAGCTACATGGTGTTTTGCTGCAAGAAAAATGCATTTTTAAGTTGTATGAGAACTGAAATAAGGAAAGTTTCCCAAAAGTCTTCACTTGGGTTAAAAATTAATCACCAGGTTAATATGGTGGTGGCCAAGTCCAGCTGTAGCTGGGGAGCAGCCAGAGAGATGCAGCAGCTCTGTGGGGTGGAGCTCTTGGAGTGAAGAAAAATGGCAAGGCTTTCATATGTTTTTAGGATTGCCAGCAACTGTTAGAAACACAGGGAAATTCCTTCTCTTCCACATTTCTTCCAACTCTAATCACTGAGGAGGAGTACATGTGGTAAATGCACCATGACTAGTGGGAAATGGGAAGGAGAAGACTCATAGGAGTAGTTATTTTTCTTCCTCCTTCTGCAGGATTTGATTCCAAGGTGGTTGGTATAGTCACCTGGAGAAGGGCCTGTGGGTTTCCTTTGGAGGGTTTGGAAGGGGAGCAGTGGTTTCATTCAGTGTCTGTTTGTTACCTGGTAGGTGAAATGGAAGTTCAAAGATGCTAGGTAAGTCTTCTACAAACAGATTTTGCAGCTTGTATGGATGCTGCTTACTTCATTCAGTTCTGGTTTCATACCTTCAGGTTTTTCTCCCTAACTTCACAAATTACTTGACATGAACCTAATAAAAAGAGAAGTGAACTGAACAGAGTCACAGGCTTCATTTCAGCTATAAGTCATTCCACTTCCTCCTATGTGAAAGAGCAGTCTCCATAAAAGAACTTACTGTTAATCCAGAAGATCTGTAATTTCTGTCATTACGGCAGGGTTTATTGCACCTCTTCTTCTCCACAGTTTGTGAGACTAGAATATTTTCCTGTCATGGAAAAACCCCATCAGAGCATGGTCTTGTTGGTGTTACGTTCGTCTGCTTTTCTTCTCATGCGTCTCTTCTCACTTTCCTTGTTTTTCTCCTTCTCTGCTCGTTTACTCTGCTTCCGTGGACATTCATGTCTTGCCAGTGAATGGCAGCCTCCTGCCAGGGTGCCCTCCAACCCCTCTCTGCCAAAGCGGTGTCTGCTCTCTTCTTTTTTGTTCCTGCTTTCACGGATCACTGGTCAGCTGTTCACGGGAAAGCGAAGTGAAGCCTGGAGGTTACAGACTTGGAGAGGGTTTCCCAACACCCTGGCAGTGTGTGCTTTGTGACCCCACAGTTGCAGGAGTCTGTACGGTCGCACCAGGATGTAGAAATCAACAGTCATCTCTGTAGGCTATTCTGGATGAATTTCAATCAATTTCACACCAACCCTAGAGGATATAATTTTCTGGTTCAAGGATTCTTGTCACAATTTGTCATACATAAATCTGTAAAGCAATTTACATTTTTCTGCATGTGTATATTTTTAATATAGTTGTTTTAAATAGTGGCAATTTAATTTTGGTTGATAAGACTAAAAAAATTTCATTTCAAACTTCAAGACTAAGGTGTTGGAGTTTTTTAACCAAAAAAAAAAGGTTTAATGCAATTCTATACTGCTTTGAAGAAATAAATTTATACTGAGCAGGTAATGGAGGATGTGCTGCTTTTTCAGGCTGTACTTAATTGGGATGTCTCCTAGGACTTTAGCCTAATAGTGGCAAATGGCTATGACTGCTACTCAAACAGGACAGCATTAGCATAAATTGCATTTAATGTGATTCTATTAATCTAAGGTTGAGCAGCTAAGTGATGCTCAGCCAGGTGTTAAATAGGTATGGCTATCTAAGGTTTAGTCAATCACTGTAGACATTTGCCAATTAAAGAGGGTAAAAGAGCAAATCAAAATGAAATTCCTTTCCACTTAGCACCTTACATTATCTTTGCAATTCTCCCTCTAGTCCTGTACTCCGTCAAAATAAAAAAAAATTCTACTGAATTTTTACCTGTTCAGCAGAACCAGTCTTACCCACTTGTGCAGCAAAATAATTTTCTTACCTATTTTTCTGGTTTTCTAGCTTTTTTCCGGAGTACTGATCTATATCCAGTTCCTATAGCTGGAAAGATACTAGTGGATCATGTAGTAAATGCACAAAAGATTAAAAAAAAATTACCTGCTATGCAGTTTCCCTTCTCTATAATACTGTATCAAAAGAAGTGGTGTGCTTGTGTTACAAAGTTTTAGAAATACACAGCTTTTTTTATGTAACAAAATACATTATTCTCTCACCAAACACCTTGGAAATTTTACCAGGAGCTGTGGTTCAAACCCCTCAGATTTCATGTGCACACAGACCCTATTGAGATGGAGAAGACTCCAGCTGGATGAGATGTGAGCTGTTAACCCTGTGCTAGCTCTGTATCCAGCCTGGGCTTCGTAAAAGCTTTTGACTTTCTTTTTTTCCCTTGTTTTCCCACCAAGGTGTAAAGACAGGAGAATGGTAAGAAGTGGGCTTTGCCCTTTTCCATCAATTTTTATTGCAAACACGTTACTCTGCTCTTCCTCATTATCCAAGGGGCCTGTTGCACTTAAATGTTGATCAGCTTCAAGTGAGCTGCAGTCAGATGAAGGTTTACAGATGAATCGACCCAGAAGGGATCCAAAGTGAAAGAAGAATCAGAGAACAGTCTTCTAGCTTATTTGGTATTCAAGGCTTTGGACAAACAAGGAGCTGTTGCTTTCTGGTCCTGTGCAGGGAAACACAAATCCTTTCCCAAGTTTTACTTTATTATTGATGCTGCAGGGAGCAAATACTCTGGAATCTCTAAAGCTAGACCTTTCTTCTTCAGGAGGGAGCGCTCTCAGTTTTTTTCCCAAAGCCTAGGGATACCTGCAGCAAGGCTACCAGGCCCCTGCTGGCGTTGGAGGAGCCAACTCCCACCAGTCTATACCACCATCACCAGGTCCTGGTTACTGGGCTGCTGTGTCAGACCACTTGTGCAAGTGTATGGGCATCTAGGTGACCTCATGAATAACTGATATCACTAGTATTTTTTGCACACTGTCAGAAGGGAGAAGGACAGTTTGTGTGTTAATTTTGATTGATGATTTGGTGCTGGCAGGGTTGCGCTTGGTGCAGTATCAGAGATTTTTAAGAACTCAGATTTCCTCCTCTGTCTCAGCAGATTTACAAATGCAGGCCCTGATCATCTAAAAGTTTATTCATATTCACAACCCATACATGTAATGAGCTGATTTACTTTGTTCAAGCTGCTCAGGTACTTAAAGTGAAACACAGGTGTGTGAGTCTGAAACACCACCGTGAGGATTTTATTAGCTCTCAGTAGTTGAAACTGATGTACTAGCTGGTGTTTCATTTTCTCCTGTAATTGGTGCTACACCACCTGGTTTATGAATGCATAGCATTAAGCACAAAAATATTTACAGAAGCTGCAAGACTCAGAGCTGGAGAGGCTCGACAGAAACTTTAGGTGCACCGCTGCAGTACTGAGGCAGTGTTTGCTGAGCCCAGGCATGGGCCAGGTGCCCCCTGGCAGTGCCTTCCTGGCACCCATCAACACCCCAGAGGGTGGGAAGTGGCATTTCTGGCACTTCTTCAAGGTGACTCAATGCAAGTGGAATTTCACAGGACAAAGATGAGACATTTCTCACAGCCTCCGGGTTCTTTCCAGGCCACATGCTGGAAACTTGCTGCAAACAGTAGGGTCATGAACATAACTTCAAGAAGAATTCCCAGTATCAATACAGGCAGGGGGATGAAGGGGCTGAGAGCAACCCCCAGGAGAAGAACTTCAGGGTACTGGTGGATGAAAAGCTCAGCAATGTGCACTTGCAGCCCAGAAAGCCAACCATGTCCTGGGCTGCATCAAAAGAAGCATGGCCAGCAGGTTGAGGGAGGTGATTCTCCCCCTCTACTCTGCTGTTGTGAGACCCCAGCTGGAGTACTTTGTCCAGTTCTGGAGCGCCTGACACAGGAAGGACATGGAGTTGTTGGAGCAAGTCCAGAGGAAGGTCATGAAGATGATCAGAGGGCTGGAGCACCTCTCCTGTGAAGACAGACTGAGAGAGTTGGGGTTGTTCAGCCTGGAGAAGAAAATGCTCCAAAAGAAAAATGAGGGCAGACTTTTTAGTATGGCCTGTAGCAATAGGACAAAGGGTAATGGTTTTAAACTAAGAGAGGGTAGATTCAGACTAAGTATAAAGAAGAAACTTTTTATAATGAGGGTGGTGAAGCACTGGAACAGGTTGCCCAGAGATGCTGTAGATGCCCCATCCCTGAAAACTTTCCAGGTCAAGTTGGATGGGACTCTGAGCAAACTGATTTAGTTGAAGATGCCCCTGTTTATTGCAGGGTGGTTGGAGTAGATGACCTTTAAAGGCCTCTTCCAAACTATTAATTAAAAAAAGAAAAAAAAAATAGTGGAGCAGTCCATGGAGGAGAGTGGTATTTGACCTATATGTAGGGTCACTACCAGCTTCATCGGAAAATCAACACTTTGCATTTTGACTGAAAATAACGTCTTTGTTGGCAAGTACAGAGCAGGACTGTCTCACCAGGATTCTTGTCATCCTCCTCTTTCAGGGACAACAGGGTTGCAGGCCCTTCTGTGGCAGGACTAAAGCAGTAGGTGACTCCCCTTTTCACCTGGAGTGTCCCACTACAGGTACTTCTTCCATAACACTCATCAGACTCCTTCTCCATGCCCTCAGTACAGGCCTTGCTGTTCAGAGAGGTTACTGAGCTGGGCTCTTCATGGTGGCTTGTTCATTTGGCTGTCATTAGCCTTACAGGAACAGAGAAATGTTCTTACTGAAAAGCACATGAGCTTGTTACTGTGTCAGTGCTGCCCTCCACATTGGTCTCCTTTGATCAGAAGAGTAAATTTACACTCATGGGAGAAATGAGACTCAGGAGGGTGCCCCCAGTCTACTTCTCTGCCTTTAAAATGCTGTTGAAAATACTCTCATCTAAGGTGTTTCCCATTGATGGGGCATAATTAGGAGTTGTGTTCCTTTATGACCAAAATCTTTCATCCTGACATAATTCAGTCTTTATTTAACACAGTTTTAATTGTTTGGCTTATATTTATCTCTGCAATCCTTTGAGTCCTACCTCCACTGGGAGATAACATGCTGACTAAACATATGCAGTATTATCTAACAGGTTCCCATAAAGCTGGAAATCCTTGCAGTTCAGCTTGGATCTCAGATAAATTCTCTGCAGAGTGAGATGTAATGTGGCTTCAGGGGTTGTCCATGTATCAGGTACTTGGCAATGCAGTGGAGATGCCTTGCCTGGCATGGTCAACTACAGCAAAGCGTGATAGTTTACTGGGGCAGTTGTGGCTTGCCAAAGCGTTGGCAGAGCTACTGATCAAAAGCTGGACCACCATTTCTTGAGCTGTTACAAATGGGTTTTGCTGGCAATATGTTTTGTCCTCCAAGCCTTGATGACTTGCTTTGCTGGTTTGGTCCCATCTTTGTTTTTACTAATGATAAAAGAAGGTTCTAAGGGGCAGGTTATCTTCTGTGTTTGTGCAGCTCCGTGAAGGTGGTGGTCTTACAATTATGAAATTCTGGTGTTGTAGAGTGCTTCTAGGATTGTGCAGACTTTTGTTATTCAAACAAGTTTCTGCACAGTGCAGTCAACTTGGCAAAACAACACAGGATGCTCTTCCTAGGATCATCTTGTAAAGGAATGCGTAAGTCACTCGTTTACAAGAATTCCTCAAAGGAAGAGTATTGATTTAAGGTAAACTCTTGTAAATGGTAGTAGCCATATAATGGTCACATAGGTGGCTTTCAGCATTAATGTGAACACATTTCAACTGTTGGTCTGCATTCTGAAAGAAAGGACCTTGATCCAATAATATTGTATGCCTTCAGTGTGCTTGTTTACATGTCTTTGCTACCCTGCAGTGATGGTCACTGCTGGCAAGTTTTTCTTGCATGTAAAGGGGGAAAATCTTAATGAAGTCACAGTAGAAAATTTGTGTGTGTTAAGTGAACAATTTTTTCCTATTGTTGTTAAAACATTTGTAAGGGAAGGTATGTGGACTCAAAAATGTGAAGTCTGAAACTTAGAGCATTTAAAAGATGGCAGCTAAAGCCAAACACATAGAAAACAAAAATCCCAAATGCTTATGATGTCTGGAAATTTCTCACTTGCTGCTCTCAAGCCAGGCAAGGTCTTTCCAGAGCTCAGGATATTGTATGTGGGACTTTGGTGAACCTAAGCATTTCCAAATACCTGCTTGTGAATCTTTCAGGAGCATCAGTAGTGTTGAAAGCTTACTTCAAAAAGCAAAAATCTCAAAGTTTTTTTTATGTGGCACTTGGTTTGGTTTTTTCCCCATAGCTGCTAATTTTTGTAGGCCTTAGCTGAGCAATACTGCCTTCTCTTAGTCTTATTACTAGAGTCCAGATAGGAGTCTTCAATTTGTGTTTGAAACATTAAGCTATGAGGAAACCCTTCTAAAGCAAGGCTTGGCACATACACAGATGAGCCAAAAAGCATCAGCTTTTTTCTGGGATCAAGAGTCCAGCTAGAACTCAGCATCTCCAGGAACTTGTGCTGCAGCAAAAGGGAACAATGTGCCAAAAGGCTCTTGCAGATTATGGCTGAGTTGCTTGGGGGTCAGGCTGGAACTAGGAAACCTCAGGGCACCTTCTGTAATAGACAGCACTTCCCTGCATTATTGCTTTGTGATTTTTTTCCTGCAAGTCAGGAGCAATTGGGTGAAACACTGTCCCTCCCCGGGGTGCCTGCATCTCACGTGCTGGCAGGGCAGTGCAGCAGCTGAGGCAGCCCATGGGCTGCGTTCCCCGTGCAGGGACAGTTGAGGTGACAATACGCTCCACGTGCTGCCCCGCTGCCTCCTGTCCCGTGCCATGCCCTAACGCCTGCCATCGCAGGTTGGGATGCAGTGAGATAGAGAGGGCCCTCCAGCTTCACTGTGTTTCTGCACAGTTCTGTCTTCCAAATGTCAGCTCCAAATACTTTGAGGTTTTGGGGGCTTGGTTTGTTTGTTTTGTTTTGCTTTTTAAAGTATTATTCCTCAGGCTTCAGGTTGTAAACCAGCTAAATGGAGGAACATCTTGTGCCTGTCACTGAGCAGCCCAGGGGCAACTGCCCCTTTTGTTGCAAGGGCTCATTAATGACTGAATGTAGTGCTGCTAATTAAATACAGATTAGGACAACGTTCTTATCTCCTACAGAGCTAGAAATACAACTATCTGTCAGCCAGAATCTTCAGTTCTCCCTGGGTAACTTCAGTGCAAAATTCTTAAACTTGCTGGACATCTACAATGAATGAAGAAATTGGTAGTTGATGCTACATTAAACCCTGCTCAGTATATTTACACACTTCAGTATAAGCTGAACTATTCCTGTGTATAAAACATGGTTTAGGAGGGGAGGGACAATCTGGGATTTTATCCATCTGGAATATCCCTCCTGTCTCTTCGTCAGTTGGGATCTTGCTGGTAATTAGTTACATGTAAAGAGGAAAGGCACTGAAAAGAGACTTCGGGTGGAAGAGGCTCTTGGGAGCTCCAGGTTCATTTGTCTTGTCTAATTCTAGTTAGCCTACTCAGCTCCAACTCTTAAACAGCCTAAGACCAAATAAACATAATCCTGGCACTTCCATCACCCATGCTAGAAAGCCACACTATGCTGGCTAGCCAATACAGTGCAGAAGTCTCTTTTGTAGGGCAGCTTTATTTAACTTTCGAAAAAATAAGGTCAGAAATTTAGGCCAATTAGTGTGAGCAAAGCTCAGCAGGTTCACATCTCCCTTATGCAACCAGGTCTCTAATTACTATCTGCATATTTTAAACACTTTATACAGTCCTCTGAAATACAGTTTTTTTCTCTGACTAGATTCTCACAGGCTGTTTCTCAGATGTTTTTAGCATTTAAGAGCTGCATGTGTTTTTTCTTAGTCTGTAATGCTCTCCCCGTTTCTTCAGCAAACTATTTTGAGTAAAGTTTCCTGTGTATTCAAAATTGTAGTTGGAATTACAGGTTATAAGTTCAGTAAGTTGCCAGGGTTAGGAAACTATAATGAGCTCTCTAATAATACAGATTAAGCACCAAACTTCAATGTGTGTTTCATGGGTATGCAGTTTATTACACTTGTAGGTCTGCTTTGTCCAAGGCAAGTTTTATTCTTCAATGGCCAAGACATACACCTCTTAGATTGAAGTAGGACTTGCTGTTTCGGAGGTACTAGTGATTCTACTGCCATAATTTGTTTTGCTTGTTTCTAATGTGTCCATTTATTTTTGTTTATACAGAGACTTTGCTTATGTGGCAAGAGACAAAGACACAAGAATTCTGAAGTGTCATGTGTTTCGCTGTGACACACCTGCAAAAGCCATCGCCACAAGTTTACACGAAATCTGCTCAAAGGCAAGTGGATTTAAAGTCACCTGTATTCATCTTTTTAGAGGTCCTGAGCCTAATATATACAATGAGCAATTGTACCCAGTGTCAGTTTAGTTTATATCACTGACAACAAGAAACAGCATAGAGAATTTGTAAAGGAAAGGATGCTCATGGGTGGGAACAATGGGAGGGTGAGTGTTCAGATTTGAGGAGGATGATACGTGCTTTTGATTTGACAAGTGTGTATAGAGAGTGAAGGTTTTATTGAATAATAAAGAAGCTGTGATTTTAAAATGGAAGAAGAACACGGAGCTTCAGTTAATAATATAGGGTGATGCTAAACTTTGTAAATAAATCAAACCATTTCTGAATGGTAATATTCAATGGTATTGTCCTGCAGACAGGAAGATAATTACTAGCATTACTCTGCCCACTTTAAAAAAAAACAAAACACAATGGGGAGGAGAGGGTTTAAGCTACTCTAGTTACAAATACTAAAGGATCATAGTGCTTACTTGTGGTAGTGCTATCTGTAATACTGGAGGAGACTGTTCTTTTCAGTCATTTTACCTTACAGATTTGCCACCATTCATGGTTATTCACTGTGGTTTTCTTGCATGATCAGTTTATGAGTGTACAGGCAATTTATGCAGCAGTAGAAAGGTAGCACATCCTCTACAGCAGGTTAATCTGATTGAAACACTATAGAGAGGCAGTTAAACTGATCTACTTGAAACTCCCTTCATTCTTTTGTTGAGCTGTGGTGGATTTGAGGCTGCATCGCCCATTTAAAAAAATATTCTCCTGCTCATTTTGGTTTTCCTTAAAACATGTCAGTTTGCACCACTGAAAACATGGGCTGTAGGGGTGAATAACCTTATCAGTTATCCCTGTATAACTCATCCCTCCTCGTTAGTCACAGCTCTTCTAGAAAAGCTGGTTAGGAAACTTTCAGGTTCTAAAATTCTGCTGATTTGCTGTATGCCTGTCATTTGCTTTTTTCATTTTGTCTTCACCTTAGTGAATGGAATCAGTAATGTCAAATTCCCCTCTGTAGCCAGTTGTATAGTCTAAGAATTTTTCATTTTTGCAACACTGCAGATGTGGCTGTTTCATGCAAATGTGAGCATTTACAGAGTGAGCATTACTGTAACCTTCTGGGCAGCAGAGTTTTGCCTGAGGCGGTGACAGAAGGTAGCCCAGCAGTTGTGCAAAGCCTGGCAGGTCTGTCTGGGCTTGGGCACCTGAGGAAATGCAGGTGGCAAGGCTCAGGGAGCTGCTCAGGTTGGCCAGGGACTGCAGCAGTGGCTAACTGGAGAAGCCGAGACCTGATATGTCCCTCCTCTTTCTCCTTTAACTCTCAATTCTCACAGATGTTTCTTGCAGGTCTAGCAGGGAAAAATACCCTATACAGGCTCTACCACAGCTGCTTTTATCCAGTAAGGTCCATATCAATAAATGCCACAGTAGCTGTACACAGGGGTATCAGAAAGGCAGCAGAGCCATCACATATGTAACGATGACATGAAACTCCTGGCATTAATTTTGTATAAGTGAGCAACTGAGCATTTAAAGCCATAGCTAATAGTAACACAGAATAAAGCAGGATAGCGTTGTCAGGTTGAGCATGTTCCTTTGCAATTCAGCAGTAGATGTAATCCTGATTCAGAGAAGCACCTGGCATGTGCTAATTAATGCACTGGATCTCTTTGCTGAGTCAGGCCTTCTTCCTAAGCTATAGCATGTCTTATTTTTCATCCCTGGGGGCCAAGTACAAGGTCCTGCACCTGGGCTGGGGCAACCCCAAGCACAAATACAGGTTGGTTGGAGAATAGATGGAGAGCAGCCTTGAGGAGAAGGACCTGGGGCTGTTGGTAGATGAAAAGCTCAATATGAGCCACCAATGTGCAGTTGCAGCCCAGAAGGCCAACTGCATACAGGGCTGGATCAAAAGAAGTGTGGACACCAGGTCAAGGGAGGTGATCCTGCCCCTCTACTCCACAGTTGTGAGACCCCACCTGGAGTACTGTGTCCAATTCTGGAGCCCTCAACACAGGAAGGACATAGAGCTCTTGGAGCAAGTCCAGAGAAGGGCCACAAAGATGATTGGAAGGCTGGAGCACCTCTGCTATGAAGACAGGCTGAGAGAGTTGGGGATGTTCAGCCTGGAGAAGAGAAGGCTCCAGGGAGCAGCATGGAGTATCTGAAGGGGACCTACAGGAAAGCTGGGGAGGGACTTTTTACTAGGGTGTGTAGTGATAGGATGAGGGGTAATGGTTTTAAACTGGAAGAGGGTGGATTTAGGTTAGACATTAGGAAGAAATTCTTCAGTGTAAGGGTGGTGAGACACTGTAACAGATTGCCCAGGGAGGTTGTGGATGCCCCATCCCTGGAAGTGTTCAAGGCCAGTTTGTACAGGGCTTTGTGAAACCTGGTCTAGTGGAAGGTATCCCTGCCCTGCAGGGAGGGGGCTTAGAACTAGATGATCTTTAAGTTCCCTTCCAACCCAAACCATTCTATGATTCCATGATTCTATGATTCTGTGAATATTGTCTTACTGTAACAAAAGACACTTTAAAAATACAAAACCTAAAAATAACAACAACAGTAGAAATTTGCTAGGGGCATCTTAAGATAAGTGTCATCTGCTGGAACACTAGTTACCTTTACAGCTTAATTCCAATTAATGGTCACAACGGGAAGAAGCAGATAGCAATGCTTCAAATAAGAGCTTTGGAAAACTTTTGTTAGCTTCCCTGAGTCACTTCTCAATCATGTATTTGTGAGGAATAATCAAACAAAGTAGTTATTTTTTTTTCCACTTTTGCTATTATTATACATTTTGGGGGAGGAACAGGTTGCATTTTGCATGGGATTTTTAATTCCAGAAAAAACATTAAAATGGAGGAAAAAATTATACCCAGCAGAAGACAGATCAGAGAGGAACGTGAGTGAACACTCTTTTCTGTGTGTTAAATGTTTCTAGCTATATTACTCCTCACTGCAATTTCGTTATTGATAAAAATGGCTGGAGTTTTTTTTCCTCCTCCATCTGTCTTTCATCTAGGCTCGGACACTGCTTAAGTTCTTTATGTAGTTAAGTAATAGTTAATAAACTGGAGAAAAACTAAAGTTGTTATTTAAAAAGAATAACTTTTTAGCCATGTAGCTTCTAACTTATTTCAGAAACTAGGGTTGTAATAGGAGTACGTTTATACTTACAGTTGCTATTGTACTGTATTTTTTCTTAAATGCTGTATTATCACCATCTTCAGATTATGGCTGAACGGAAGAATGCTAAAGCTATGGCTTGCAGCTCATTGCAAGAGAGGACAAGTGTCACCCTTGATGTTCCTCTGCAAGGTACTGTATGTTACAGCTAGTATCCTTGGGATGTGTGTTGGTTTGGCACCGAGTTGGCAGTCTCTTGATTCACCCCTCCCCTCCCTCCTCCCCCAAGGTAGGGAAAGAGGGAGAAAAATGAGAGAGAGAGGCTCTCTGGGTTGAAAAGTGAAAGAGATTGATTTTAATTATTGGTGACAAGGGAATATATATATATTTGTAAAGGGATGTGCAACACCCCATCCCCTCCCTCCTCCCCTAACCACTTTCACAGTCTCCCAGCTGAAGGGGGGAGTGTCCGGGCGCACGGACGGGTCCTTGGATGTTGGTTGTAAAGAAAAATGGAGAAAAAAAGAGAGAGCCAAAGAGAGGGCGACAGAAGCGACAGTAAGCAAGAAAGTGAGAGAAAAAGGAAAAAGAGAGGCTTGACTTCCATGATGAATTAGCCTATACTGAAAGCCAAATAGAGAAAATATTATGAGAAGGGAATATTCTGATTTGCTGATCCTGCCTTCAGTCTAATCTGCTCCCCAGGGAAGCAGGGGGGGGGAGGCTGCAGACAGTCAGAAGTGACCTTGGTTATTATCAGCCCACTGGCGCTGCTAAGAAGTTCACTGAAAGGAGAAAAAAAAAAAAAATCAGCAAAGAGCTTGCTCAAACCAAAACAAGATGGTCCTATTTTAGGTATGTTTCGTTTCTCATGCTACTTTTGACCAAAAGTGGAGCATGTTGGATGGAGTGTAATCAAGTCTTTAATTACTATATCTGACTGTAACCTGCTATTGTATTCAATTAAATACTTGTATTGGTTGTGTGACAGCAATGGAGTCCTGCTCAGTAATGTCAACTTGTGCATTTCCTCTTTCATTTTGAAATACAAACGTTGCAAATGCAGTCTTACTTATTTGTGGCTACTTGCACATAGTGTCCTTTTCACATCAAAATACTTAGTGATTTGAGACTGCATAAATTGGCCAAACCTTCCTTAAAACCAGAATATACTCCAGTTAATCACTTGGACTCAGAGGAGCTGTAGGAGGACTCCTCCTGGGTTTCAGCATCTATTTTAGCAGCTTCCAAGGCAAGGGGCACAAGCAGGTTGTCATCAAACTTAAAGGTCATTTGTGCACTCTACTGCAAGGTAAAATAAAGTTGCCTTTGCATGTCTTTATTAGTCATAGTTTAATAGCTGCTATTTTGAAAGTATTTCAGAAGAACAAACATACTTCGTGTTAGCTTTACAGGAAATTACATGCTTCCAGATCTAACAGTTTATATTTAATACCTTGTTCCTAATCCATACATCCACTTGTGTCATTTTCTGCTCAGACAGTAGTATTGATTACTCGTAGACTGTGTTTAACTTATTAACAGGTATGGTATTAACAACAGGTTCCAGATTTTACAAGGTTTTGCAGTGAAACTTCGTCTGTGTGTCTCAGAGACACACATTGTATTTTATGTTTTTTAATATGACAATATAATGTGACCTTATTCTTAGCATGGATCAAGAATTGGGTGATGCAAAGTCCTCCCTAAATCCTTTAGAAACTATTGAGAATTGTTCTTGTCAGAGGGAGTGAAAATTTGTTTTAATCAATACAGTACTTTCAGAGGACAAATACTGGGTAAACTGTTTTATGTTATTGATTAAATAAAAGTGGTTTTCCCTGCTGTGAATGCTTATAAACAGGAATTGATTTTTGTTCCCATGCAGTAGATTTCCCAACACCAAAGACAGAACTGGTGCAGAAGTTCCACGTCCAGTACCTGGGCATGCTGCCTGTAGCTAAACCTGTGGGTATGTACCATTTGTTAACGTGACTTCCAAAGTACCTTGCATAAACTCTAAGGGCTGGGCTCTGCTAGCCAAGTGTAAATGCATGACTTTCAAACTCCTGTACTTCAGTCATATGGCCAGACATGAAGGCATCTAGTACTCAGAGCCTCATCTCAACGTGTGTTTTGCAACAAGAGTATTTTGGGAGCTGCCAAGAAGGCAGAGTTTCTTTCTACTGCTTTCTTTAAATACGAGCTCTGCTACTAATGAGAGAGGCCCTAGAGAACTGAAATGGTGCAGCAGCTAAACAAGATGCTATCCTGTTTCTTCTAAGCCAGAAGCACCTGGGTTTTTTTGCACATGAAGAAAATCAACTCCACAGCCCTTCCATCATCACATTCATTCTAGTAAGGAGTCCAAAGCAATCTGTTTTCTGTACTCCTATGTGAAAAATATTTTGTTATTGTTTACTTATATTAATGTATTTCTTTTTCGTTATCCCATTTTCTTCTGGTTTAGGAATGGATACTCTGAACAGTGCCATTGAAAGCCTAATGGCTTCCTCTAGCAAAGAAGACTGGATGCCAGTTACCATGAATGTTGCTGATGCTACTGTCACAGTCATCAATGAAACAGTAAGGCACTGTCTTGCTTAGAACACGTTTAACATGAAACAAGGAACATACGAACACTAGTAGAAAGAGTTCATTTGTACTGGAATTCATTTGCTTGTCTTGCATTTTATTTCTTCCCAGGGCTGTGAATCTGCAGAGGCTTTTACTGTTTGTATCAGCTTCAGCTTTATTTACCATTCAAAACATGTCCTCAGAAATATAAATTATAATAAGTATTCATTAGATACTTAAGACAAACTCAGTGTTATCCTTCCTAGGATTTTTGAGCCTAAAATGTTAGAGGTAAAGCCCAAAGTAGCACTCCTAAATTCTAAACTGCATTTACCTTATTCTTGATATGGAAGCCAAGAGCAATACTAAAATCTGTGTTTCACGTTACTGTCCTTTTGTAGAGTGTTTTCTGTAGAAATTAGTGCAATTAAACTTTTGAATAACGTCTTTTAAATATGTTTGTTGATGAGATACTAAACCAACATCTCTACATACCAGTGGTGGGGAAGCATGTTTTGGAGTCAGGATAGCCATGTTGTTTTGTTTCTTCAGAAAACAAGCAGTACTTGAGATGCACAATATGCTCAGTGCTAACCCTTAAAGCCTTGGTCTTCTGGGGATAGTCTAGAAGGAGAGTTCCAGCCCATGCCTGAGCACATGGGGTGTGTGCAGGTAGATAAAAAGGAATTCCACAATACTGCATCAGTGTGTGTCCCCATTTATTCAACTTAAAACTGAGAGTAAACTTCCACAAAATATCCAATAGTAATGATCAATCATTTGATTCATAACCAGAATGAAGAGGAGATCATGGTGGAGTGTCGCGTGCGGTTCCTGTCCTTCATGGGAGTAGGGAAGGACGTTCACACATTCGCCTTCATTATGGATACAGGAAACCAGCATTTTGAGTGCCACGTGTTTTGGTGTGAACCAAATGCAGGCAACGTATCAGAAGCTGTTCAGGCTGCTTGTATGGTAAGTGATCTAATAGCACTTATATTTTTCACTACCTCCATAAATAAATGTCTTTCCAAATTTGCAATTGTATTAATTTCAAGACAGAAAAAGAAAGAACAGATAAAAACAGGAACTAGAATTCTGATATATTTGATCAATTAAAACTCAAACATTTTTAAGTTTGAAATGTCAATTTAGAGAACAATGCCCTCATCTTCCCTCCTAACCTCTGCAATTCTGTCTGAAGTTAGAAATCTCTTTCACTACACAACTTATCTAATGCTAGAAAAACATTTTGCTCGAAGTTATGTTATGCAACCCAGTGACAACGTAGTGAAAATAATCCTTGTTCAAGAATAGCTGAAGCCAGAAAACTTTTTCGCAAGGGACTGTTGTATGATTTAGTCTCTGTCATGTGCTAATGAACAGTTTCTGCCCACAGACTGACAGCTGGGCTGTTTGTCATGGCCAACATGGAGGCTTGACAGTATTTCATGAGAAAGCATTAGAAGTGTATTTTATATGCTCTGTGAAAGTATTGGATACAGTAAAGATAGCAGAATACTTTTGCTTTGTTGCAGTTACGGTATCAGAAGTGCTTAGTAGCCAGACCTCCTTCACAGAAGGTTCGACCGCCCCCACCTCCTGCAGACTCGATGACTAGAAGAGTTACAACTAATGTAAAAAGAGGAGTCTTGTCCCTCATTGACACTTTGAAACAGAAACGCCCGGTCACTGAGATGCCATAGCTGCATCAGAGAGAAGATTCTCCTAACATTTAACTGAAGATAACAGTAGCTACCCTAAGGAAAATGAACTGACGATGTCTGGCCTTCCATTTCAAATTGCTGATGCTTTGTCTTCAGAGAATTTATCCTTATTGAAACAATGTTAGACAAGCATGTTCTCTCATTCTTGCGACCATCGTGTGATATGAAAAGAAGCATGAATAATTTTTTTGCTGTCAGTTGAGTTCCATCATGAGCAATGGAAGGTCTGTTTTGATTGTAAATATATGAACATTACCTAAACTCACACAAAAAAAAAAAGAATATGGCCACGTCCATCCCAGTGAACTTGTGCTAAAGTCCTTGGAGTGAATGATGCCCAAGTTGATAGTTTCACCGTCTTGAGCTGGATTTGTCACAAACCAATCTTAAATCCTACAGCACTTTGCTCTGTTTTCAACACTGGAGTAGGTACCAAGTATTAGCTACCATTGATTTACTGTAGGTTAATACCAAGGTGTTTCTTTTTTTGCAGCATTACCCCTGTTAGTTTTAAATTGTTTGTCAGCATTGGCCTAGCAACCACTTCTAGTATCTCCCCGACATGCTTCTGAATCTTGGTGTCATTATTTCATCTCCTGGTATACATTATGGTCTCAGAGAAGAATCATGTTTTATACCAAACCAATGCTGAAAAATCCAGAAGTGTTTTCAGTAACTGAGTTGCAGGATGAATCACTGAAGCTTTTCAGCTTTAAATATACAAATGCACCCATTGGCTGTTAAATTTATTTTCCTAAATCTGTCATTAATTCATCAAAAACACCACGTTTCATGCAGGGCTCATACCAATCAGGAGTAAGAAAGAACTAGTCAGGAATTTTACTGTCTTAAAACTCTCGTAGAGCCTAAACCGTTGCATACCTTAAATGTACAAGTGTTTGATGAAGTGTTCCATTCAGCATCTGGTTGCACAATTGCCCCTTCCCCTCAGAGTTTGTTGCTGAATACTAAACATGTCACAAAAAGAACAATCATGTTTCCTGTTACTTATAAAATTCCATGACATTTTTGTTAATGCTTTTGTGACAAAGTAAGAAGAGTTGTTTTCTAAAAGGATAGTGCTTCGGGTGGTACAACTTGCTTTCAGTCCTTTTGCTCTTAAAGGCTTCATCTTAATTGCTTTGATCTACACACTACTGCAGACCCTGATAAAGTCAGCCCAATATTGCCCCTTAAAATTGTACCTCAGGCTCATCTTCAAATGCAGTTATGCATCTTGATTCTCTCCCTTCGCCATCTTCTGTCTAGACCCGCAGATTGGTACAAATTTTGGAAATGGAACATTAAAGATATTTTTAACTAGTGTTAAAAATGTTTTGCCTCCATTTACAGATATGTTCCAAATTGTAACTGTCTCCCAAGTCTGCAAATCGGGTCATACTGTAATTTTGAAAGAACATTGTCAAGGTTGTTACTACAATAACTTTTTTTTTCCTATACAAGAGACTGTTAAACTATTTTCTTTTTATTTCCTTGTTTAAAGGAATTAACAGCAACACCTGGGCAAAGCAACTTAGGAACACAAGGGGGAAAAAATGAAAATTCAAGAAATTTCTTTATTGAAAAATGCAGAAAAATCATTTAACTCAGCCTGATGTGTGAGCAAGTGTCAGGTGAAGGCTAGCTGTGCAACTATTGTAATTAAATTTAGCTCTCTAGAATACCTGCTGAAGAGCTGATCCTCTGCCGTTCTCAAATCTCTGTAGGACCACAATTCTGCACCCCGGGCACTGACGAAATGGTTTCCCCTCCCAAGCCTCCCATCCCTGCCACCCCCTTTGCACTAGCATTATTGCTTGTAGAACTGGAGGAGAAGTTGCTTGTGCCAAGTAGGCAGGGAGATCAGACAGGCAGGGGTGGGGGGATGCAAACAAACCCACCCTTGCTAGCAGTACATTGGTTTAAACTGACCATGAAGCCAGCTTGCAAAGCATGGAGGTGGCAGCTTGTGTACATGCTTGGTTGGTTGCTGGTCTTGAGCCCAGTGAGATCTGGGCAGAGCAGCCTAAAAACTGACTTCCTGTTGCAACTGCTGTCAAAATGTGGTGGCTAACAACGTACCTGTAGGTGGGATCCTGAGGTTAAGAGGTAAAAGTTTCTTTAATCATCATGATGCTAGTGATTCAAATTTTGACTTTATTTTGAATTCCCATAAATACTTTGACAGTGTCTTCTTAAAGTTCCATCTGGAAATGCCAGGATTTGGGATTTGCAACTGTACCACAACAGTGAATTTAATTAAATGTTGTAGTTACATCTGCACAGTGCTGATTCTCCCCAGGAGAGATCTGGACTCTCTTTAAACCAACAGTTGGCAAACAGCGATGTCTTCTCCACACTTGTTGTCAAGGCTATGAACATCTAGTTAGCTTTCAGTAAAAGAGTGTGCAGGGAGGGCTGAGGAGACAAAAAGGTATTTGAAAAGCTGTAGGTCACTTGCCAATATATGTTTTAAGAGTTTTGTGTCTGTTAACAAAATGTTTATTTTCCAGATATTTAAGTAGTGTGCTTAATGGTCTGACTATATGTGGCCTTTTTGCTTCAGTAGAGCTCCTTCTTCTCCGAAAGATTAAATACACACCCAGGAGTTTGCAGAATGAGAGCCTAATATTGCGAAGCCAGTTATCTTTTGTTAAACAATATTTTAAGACACTCTTTTTACCATGGCCAAAAACGTGTGAATGGGGTATGTGTGTTTGAGCAACTGCCACTGTTTTAGTTGATGTTATAGCAACCCTTCAGTTACCTATGCATTTTTTTTATAATACCTAGTGATTCTGTGGGCAGGCAGCCAGCCATGTTCACTATGCCTTGTATGTCTGATGCCATATTTTAAATTAACCTGTTAAATACAGCTTAAAATATTTTTATTTTATTTATTCTATTTTTACTGAAATATCCTGCATTCTTATGTTGATGTATTGTCTTTACTGGACATGCTCTTGTAACATTCTCCATTCTGTATACTGTAGGTTGCCTTAAAAAAGGCAGGCTTTGTAATTATTTGTAGTCACATTTTTATTGAAGTGTGTAGAAAAACCATATAAAGCAAAGCTAATTTCTTAATTTTTTCAATGCAAGTAGTAAGTTAGAGGTAAGTATCACGTGTCTGTCATGTCATTAAATGCTCCCTTGCAGAAGCAAGGAGATGTATATTCACAGTCAACGACTAAGATATAAAAGCCTTTCTTTTGGAATCTGCAGTGCTGGCTGTAGGTTTTATTTAAGCCACTTACTATTTCATTTGAAGGGGAGCAAGGGGGTGTGGGAGGTATAAGGCTACAGAGGCCACCTACAGGGTGGTTAACAGGAATAATAGAAATTGCATGGATGGGCACAGAATCCATTCACAGTAAAATGAGATTTTAGTGATGTTCTTTGTGTGCAGAATCACCTGTACCTATTGAAACAACAAGCTCTTTCATGACAGCAGAAGAAAAGCTGTGAAGTATCTAGTAGCTTACAGTTCTGTGTCATTAAGAGCTCCACAGACCTTTTCCTTTTATCAAGCATTTAATAGATCATTTAACTAGGGATCTGAAAATGTTAGTAAATTACCCATGGAAAAGAGAACTTTCTTATTTCAACAGCTAACATGGGCTCCACCTTTCAGCACTACCATTAACTCCATTACTCCTTTCTTGGGCAGGCTAATGAATACATTGCTAAAGCTTGTGCTGTACAGTCAGCAAAAACAGGTTTTGTTTATTTTAACAGCAATAAGAAAGAAGGAGACACACCCACTGTTTATTAGCAGGGCTCAGTTTTACGTGAAGTACCTGATTGACGCTGAAAAGGGCAATTTTCCCTGCTGTTGACCACTTCTCCACATTTAAATGTAATCTGTTCTGAGAATAAATTTAGCTGCATAAAATGACTGTCTCAACTGTTACTGGTCCATGAAACTGGGAAATTATTTATTTTGTTCCAAACAGTGGTGGAGGGGGTAACAAAACATTCTGGTTGTTTAGAGGCAATAGCACTGCAATGGACAGTTCTGCATCTGGAAAGCTGAATCAACAGTTTCTGTTGAAAATTACAAATACATAACTAGATTAAAGAAAATGAGTTACAAAAGATACAGTTGTACTGTAAAAAGTCATCTGAGTGTTTAACTGGGCATGCAGGCTTCTATCTGCAGGCCATCTGAAGTCAGTCCCAGATGTGACCACCATGTGATGTCTGGTGCATACAAAGCAAGCTGCTGGCCTGCAGACCACTACTGGCTCCTTGATATTCTTGGTAAGACATAAAGATTCTAACTGGTTTGGCCTCACTGTCATGTCAAAGGCGCAAACCCCTGAAAGCAAGATGTGGCTGACTGTGGGACATCATGATTCATATCACAGAAGTAGCCCAGAAATTCTATCATTAGACAAATTTATGTTCTTTCACAATTTTTATTACATTTAATAAATGAGTGATACAGATTTTTATTGTTTAGAAATAGAATTCAGTTCTCTAACTGCAGAATCTGAGTTTCTTTTAAGCATTTAACATCCATATTGAAAAAAAAACTTGGATAAACAAACCTTGAAATCTCCTAACTTTCCTTTCCTTTAATCTAACACGTAGAATCTCCCCTCCTCCAAGATGGTTTTGAAATAAAATGGGGAGGGTTGTTTTTTTTTTCACTTGTGTGCATTGCAAGCACACAGGTCTAGTTGTATCCTTACTGTTTGTTCAGAAACAGGAATGGATGGAGTTCATCCTTTTACTGGAACAGGTAAGGAGCACGGGTTACTCACAGGGATATACGGCAGGTGAGTGATGCCTTTGAATAGGACAGCTGGCTCAGATCAAAATGCTCAAAGAAATTTTTACTGATTCAGTGAGCAAGGTTATTTATCTGATGAACAGCCAGCTGTCTGCACTGCTGGTGTATTATCATTCACATCCCTTCTTCTCAAGGTAGTGCTGATCTGGCTACATTGACTGGTGGTGAGGAAAAACAGAGATGTTAAAACATTTCTCTGGATGGGTCTAAATCCAAACTCCTATGTCAACTAGGCTAAGATTCCATACCATATTGTTGACACTCCTGGCAACACTTATAAATATCTTAAATGCTTGTGTAGAGGAAAATTTGTCTTCTGGGCCACAGCTACCTTTGCCTTTCTATATTGCTATGTTGTCTTTGTTTAATTTCTACAACAGTGAAACCTAAATAAATACAATTCTTGAGGTTCCTCTTACTGTCATTCTGTCATTGTTTGCCATTTTCCTTCTTTATACTGCCCATATTTAATACTAAGTCAGGTTCTTGGTAAGTATCTGTGTTTCGTTTTTATCCTCTGCTCAGATTGTAAGACAATTGCAGATATTTTACAGTTATTTTTTATTTGCTAGCAAGAGGAAGCAGGTTAGAAGCCCACAGCTGTTTCCAAAGAGAGTCTGTCTACCCTGTTCAGTCATCATTCAGCTGAACAGAAGTAAAATTTATGAAAATAACTTTCACAGTAGCAGCTCTTTTCAACTAAGAACTGCTTGTGTTAAGAAAGTTGGTGAAAAGCACCTATGAGCCATGCCATAGTCTGACATGACATTATGATGACAATTCAGTATTTTTAGCATGAAACTATTTTATATTGTTTTCAGGTGAAGTACACCTGAGTAGAAACCAAGGGAGTAGATACTGGAAAGCCAGTGCATGGGCTTTAGTGTACTTGGGCAGTTATCTGTACAAAAGTTAACTTCCAGTTTGAGAAATAAAGGTGAACTAACTGGCTTACTGTGCAAGGCTTACTTCCTCATGTCTCACAGTCGAAATAGTAACTTACAAAAATGGTATCTAGCACTTGTAAAGAGAAATAGCCACTGAAAAAAATGCAGTCTCACAGTAAAAAAAATCCATTTGAAATTTGAGTGTCCCTACAGATCTATGCAGGTCCATGCAGGAGAGGGGAAAACCTGCACGCTTTAACTTGTCACTTTAAAAAGTACAGTAAAAAGCTCTATTTTTTTTTACCTCAGTCTCCATCCAACCATCTATCAATCTTATGCAGCTGAGCTGCATTCACTTTACAGTGTAATTACCAGTTCAAAATTACTGTCTAACATGCAAGTATCTGTTTTCCACAGCAAGATTATCCTGCAGCGAAATATACTGTAATCTAAGTGTATTGATTAATATTATATAGGAAAGCATTACCTTCTGTGTAAAGGTAGGGACAAAGTTTGAAGATGCCTACAGCCATGTGTGAGGATGGCTGAGCACAGTTGGCTGGATCCCTTTAGACAGAGGCTGTGGGAGTATCCTGCCACCATTTGCTGCAGTCCAGCAATGAAAGCAATGATGAGTTGATATCCTGGGTTTATTTCCTTGCAGACTTATGTGTGGTGTTATGCCTGGAGGAAAAGCAATTTCCACGGTCTTCAATGCAAGCTTTTTACGTTCTGTGTGTGCCTTTCTAGCAAGTGTCTGCCTTTCATACATCACGTTGCCCGTGGGTGACAAAGGAGATGTGTGCTTCAGCACTCGAGGCAGAGCTCTGTCTGGAACAGGGTTGATGGCCTTCTTTAGCTGAACAGAATCGTGTGTTTGGTTCATGTTCTTTTGTTTTATGTTACCAACTGCTTTAGAGACTGAAACTTCAGCCTTCATATTGGATACAGTTTGATGGCACAGGAACTGTGCAGTCTTTGGCTCCGCGCCCCTACCGGTAATATTACGTCTACGCTGTGTTACCTTCCGCTGCTTTTTTGCTTCTTTCTTTGATTTTTCTACAACAATGCCACCTAGTAGTCCTTTTGCTGCAGCACGAGACAATGTGTCTTTAGCAGACACATTTTCAGAAGAATCTTTCTGAAAGTTTCAAAGGAAACAAACAATAAGCCACAACACAGAGCTGCAACCTCAATAAAGTATTGCCAGATTCCTCAGAACTTACTTCACGAGAAAACTATGACAGAATCCAGCAGGAAGATGTAAATCACATGTGCTAAATTATAACTAAACTATTTTATTCAAGAAATGAAGGTGACTATTGTCTGCCTGAGCATTTACTCTTCAGAGACTTTGCCCTCTAAGGCCTGAAGAGGGGAAGCTGAATTCTAGCCGTGGTACCACATCTCCCACATGGACTTGCTCTGTAACGTGTCTGTAGTAACATGCATATATACATATATAAAAAAATATATATACATATTTATATAAATATTTTTGTGTGTGTATCATAAATGGCTATTAAAATGCAGAAATATTATAAATAATAGTAAACATGAATAATTTTCATGATAATGGAAATCCCTGCTCATTATGTATAAGCAAGGAACACTCAAACTGGATTAACTAGGAACCAGGTCAACATCTATATATGTAAAGAGAAGCAATGGACAAGAAACTATTTACAACTAGCCAAGAACAAGTTCTCTATAAACCAGAGATTTCCATTTAAATTATAAGTACACATTTTCTGCCTTGCAGGAAATCTTCATTTCCAGAATCACCTAAAAATTGGCAACATATAGGAGCAATTGCTTCTATGCATTAGAATTTGACTAAAAATAACTCAGATCAACTACCTGAAACAAAACTGTTTCTCTGGAGGAAGAGAATATGGTGGACAGATGTACACAGCATAATTACCTAAAACCTACTAGCTCAGAGAGCCAGGTTAAAAAAAATATTTTACATTGAAAATAAAAACATCAATAATAGATAACTTGAAAGGTTTTTCATGTGTGATTCTCTACTTCTAATAAAATCTTCTAATTCCCCCAAAGACACAAGCTTCTTTCAAGCACTGTAATTGCAGTTTGATAGGAAGTGGTACAAATAGCCAAGTAAGATCTCATCTTCTCAATGAAATTCTAATTAACACCCCCCCCCTCTTTCTCTTTTGGTGAAAAAAGTCCTGCTTTTCTCAGACACAAGAGGAAAATGTTGATGCTCAGAGATACAAACTAGTCCTTCAAGGGATCCCTACCTCAGCAATCATGCCAAGACTTTTCCATTTACTCAGCAAAACCCCCCTGCCTTTCAAGCCAGATTTGCATATGCCTTAGTTTTGGAAGGAAACACACTCACACCTATTTTATTAAAATTATAATGAAGTCTCAAATCCCTCCTGGTGATTATTGTCTGTTTGGATACTGGCAAATCTTGGTGACACATACAGACATAACAAGTAACTTCACTAGACACCATTAATTGTGAGTCTAATCAAGCTGTGTCTTTCATTCCAAGATGTGACAGCAACAATATATTCCCTCTAGATACTCCTATCATTGGTGTATATCAAGAAAATGCTCTGATCATGAAAAACTCCAGAGGAAAAGGCAGATGTTGGAAAGCTGTACTCGGCATAAAACTCTCTCAGTGCCATACTCAAACTGCTCACCTATTCTTTGCTCTTAAGACAACTACGAACAGCCAGGAATATTTTTAAATGTTCCATTTTATATACTCTTTTGTGGAAAATGGCAAGTCTTTTTTTCTGTTAAGTATTTTTTAAATGGTAATTTTTCTTAGCTTACCTCTCTTTCTAGAATAGCTAGAAAACAGCCACTGGAAATTTCCGATGGCTCCATTTTGAAAAACAACTCAGTGGAAGCATTTGAATTGGAGCAACTATTAAAAACAGGAGGAATAAGCCTGTAAAAAACAATAAAATGACCAGACGATAATGTTTAAGGGGAAAAAAAAAAAAGAGAAATATTTACTAAAAGTCATTTCCAAATTGTGCCTTTTCAATTGCATCTTTACAGATCCTATCTTCAATATAAAAAAACCTGCAACTCAAGAAAGACATCAGGGAGGAGGAAAGAATTAGCCTTTTCTCATGTTCTCCCTGTATTCCAGTAATCCCTACGTGTTATAAACAGGCCTCAGGACTTGGCTTGTAAGGCTGCTAAAGCAGTACTGGGTTGTTTCAGTACAGACAAATGCTATCAAAATGTCCGTGTGCAATTTTCACCCCCTCCACTTCGCCTTGCTGAGGACTGCAAGGTGCAGCCCCTCCTCAGCATGGCTTTGATAAGCTTGACACAGAAATTAATTGCATGATCCCAAACTTTGGCACTGCAGAGTAATTCCAAAAGATGTAATATGCACAAGCACAACTCGTGTAAGAGTTTCCTGCAAGCCCTCAGTTTTCTTGGAAATTAGTATTGAGTAAATCTGTAAGGATCACACAGGAGGTTTTATTAGTATCACATGCCTCTTGAAGCCACTACTGTGAACACATTGTTGCTCGCAGTTCTGCAACAGTTTTCTATGCTATCCTGCATTGTCTTAGTCAAATAAGTTACCTAACTGATTCTAAGGAAAGTAGTGTACAAGGAACTGTCATGAGCAGTAGATGCATCTTGGCTTAAGCATTCACCTTAAGACAAGCAGACCCACATTCTGTATTTTATTTATGGTGTTCTATTATTGCTGTGTTCATACCAATTACCAGCAACTTTATTGTAGAGAGAATGAGGCATGAAAACATCCAAGATACTTGCATTATGGTGAGGAGGAACTGATTCTGGAATCATCATTTATTTAAATTCAGACAGTCTTCAATCACAAATTTGCTCAGGTCTGCAAAAATCCTAATCTAATTTTATTCTTCCTTTTTAACCATCTGAGATTGCCTTGTACTTGAAAGTAAAAGTATAATTTGGTGGCATGACAAGCAAATGGCTGTGGGGGAGGGGTCTGTTTTAGACAAAGGAGTTTTTTTCCTGAAAAAAGTATAATTTCAGAAATAACATATTTTTATATATACAAATTTTCTTATATCTATCATGAATTTATGTACTATTTGTGTTCAAATAATTCAGAGGCCATTATGTTCCTAGTTCTCCCCCGTAGAGTAATAGCTACACAGAGGTCAAGACCCGATAGACTTCACAAAATTTCAAATCCCAAAGGGAAACACAGTTTACAGCAAGAGTCCATAAATGTTTTTGGACTAGCACAGCATCATTAGCAAGAAATACCTTGATTTCACCCCATTTAGCATAACATTTCAAACAGGCTACCTTTTTCTATCAGTGATTTGCAAGAAAGATGCATTTGGTTGTACTGTATTTTACCATTATGTATAACAATACCTTTTTTAAGTTCTTTGGGCTGGTCAACTTACATTTACCATTTTAACAATGCAAAATACACTGAATGATACCTTGAACCATAGTACCTTTTCCCACAATGGCCAAGTCATTAACATCATGTAAGAGAATATAGAATCTTAAAATACAGTGTTATTCTCTTGTGCTTTTGGCAACATAAACTCTTTTAACCTGCATCCTGTAATCAACTATTATATCTACGTGCAAGCAAGTGCAAACTGTTTGTATTCATCTACTGTGGCTGAAAAGAAAATCCAGAAAGTACCCATCTGTCTTTTAACAATTGGTACAGCTGACAGGAGTGACAGCTGGCAGGTTTTAACTACATATAAAGTATACAACACACATACTTTTTAAATATATATTTGTATTCGTTGTGACTGCACAGGATGTTCTCTTACTGTAACCTGTCCACCCAGAAGTCATCCACCTGAATAGAGGGACAAGCAATCCAACAGCAGAGGTTCTTATTCTTCTATGTTATTCCCACATTTTAAGGCGGTTCCTTCCTTTGAAACTGATTGTTCTAGGTGAGAACCTGAGGGGATGCTAGCAAGTTCCCTGACTTCAAATCTCCGTTTTATCCTAAACTAGCTTCATTCTCTGAATACCAGTAGGATGAAGGCAGTAGCTCTATCAGAAGCTCACCACCCTGTTCCTTCCAACCAGTGATGCTTTCTGCCCATCTTAATTTCAGATAGAAACAAAAATACCAAAAAGGAAGAAAAAATACACCAAAAGGAATGGAATGAGATGCAGCAAAAAACTATTTTAAATGTTAGTCAATGCAAGACTGATCTGTCTAGGATAATAATGATGCTATGATTTAAAGTTATACTTAACTTTTCCATAGACAAAAACTACTCAGTGCATACCTATATGGTTTTACTTTGTTTCCTTCCACTTCAGATTCCAGTGCTTTTTTCACTACTAGTTCATTTTCTTCTGGGTAAACCGAACAAGTGCAGTAAACAATAGCTTGAACTTTGTTAACTACAAAACAAACAAACAAATTTCTACTTTTCTACATACATAAAGGTTTTGTAAGGACTGAAACCAGCATAAAAATTATGCTTGGATTTAATTTTTACCAATAAAGTATCTCCTCCTGCACACATTATTATTCAATCTCTAGTGTTTTCTAATAATTAAAATGTTTTAAATATTTACAGATTTTAGCAGAATTTCAGGGCTGCTGTCCAGCCTTTCTGCATAGCTACCAAAGGAGCAGGAGAGAAAATGGCAGATGGAGTCATACTACATTTACAACTTTTCCAAAACAGAGTATGACTAAGCCAGTTCTCCATATGATGTTAAAGATTACTGTATTAATGGCTGGTGAATACTTGGACACAGATACACCTTTAAACCTGAGATCATTATTTAGGGGGCTTGGTTACACACTTACTGTTAACTAATAGCAGAATCAGTGCATTTTCAACTATATAAAAACTGGTGGCAGTACAATGGAGTTTATAGTACAAGGTGTTCCCAGAAATCCAAGAGCTAGCACACTTACATTTCATTGCATGCATCAACTCATTAAGCTGCCTCTCAGCAAGCATGTTGAGTTTATCCTCAGATACACATCCTTGGAAGAAGTCTCTTAGCAATCCTGCATCTAAATGCAAAGAGTTGTAAATTTATTAATGCAACTTGTAGTAGTGTCTTAAAATTCAGTTGTTTGCAGAAAATGCTTTGGTAACAGACCTGATTATTACTGGTGCAGTGGAAAGGTAGGCTTCATGAATTACAATACCAAGGAATGCCTAAATGATTCTTCATTCCCTCTTTACCTGTAATTACTACTGCCTCTTAGTTGTTTCTATTTAATGAAAATTGTACAGTGAATAGGCTTATACAGTCAATAAAGGAATGTAGTCAAGGGAAAATTATACATACTCATGGGTATCTTGTAATACATTTTCTACCTATAGTCCTTCTACTTTAAAAGAAAGCCTATATATACCCTGCTCCCCCAAAATAACCTTCAAACTTAATTCTATCGACTTGAAATTGCCTTTACAAAACGCTCTTAATCCTTCAGTGCCACCTAGAAAGATTTTTCTTGTTGAGAATCCCAAGTTTGGCCAAATACATTCTTGCCTACTTCATGAGGAAAAATCATATTTTTTTAAATTGTATTTTGTATTTCCACGGTAGCCTGCATGTACATTACACATAAAGACTTATGCAATTTGTTTAATATACATGTTTTATAGCCGTTAAAATAAACAGCTAAAAGGAAGAGTATTTTATAAAATCATACAATTTACGGAAGCAGCTACAATGTCCAGCCCACAGTACTTGAATACTATTCCTACCAGGAAGCATGAGCTAGCTGCTGTATCAAAAGTTACCTCCATGGTCATTTACAATAAAGTCTATTGGATTGCCAACACCCAGTCCAGAGCACTGTGGTAGCAACAAAACAACTTTTGCCTTTTTAAGTCTTGGGTCTGTTGGTTCAATCTCCATAAAGTCTTCATGTAACAACTGAACATCTGCAAAAAGGGAAAAAATTCACAGTTCTACATGCAAACAAGCCAGCTTAATTTCAATGTGATAAAGGTGAAGAGACTGTGGTATTAGATTTCCACAGAGCTACAGCCTGCTAGACCCACAGAAAGTACTCCGAAGTATGTCCCACTGATTTCAAACAGATCAAAGGACTAGCTAGACCATAGCATCTTCTGCTGAAAAGACTCCTAATGGGGTTCCAGAGTCTTGATGCAGTCTGTTCCGTACCATATCCTCTGGGTAAACTGGACAAGTGCATGGGCATTGGATTAACACTCTCAAACAGCTGAAAATCAGACTGAAAGCAACAGCCAAGACACCAAATAAATTGATCCAAAAGTTCCCAGCTACGCCAGCTGCTAAACAGCAACTACTTATATGGAAAAATTCACCCTGACATTTCAGGAGCCTGCATCTACCATGACACGGTTAATCTGCAACCTTTGATTAACTTGATTGTAGCTGAAGAGCTTGTCAGTTCACCTTGTGACAAAAAATGGGTTGTCACAGCCCTCCCCAAGTCCTAGTTCTGAATTCTGATGGAATTCTGCCATATTTATAGATATCACAAACATCTGTATTACATTATGCATACCAACGGCTTTAACACCTACTTTCACATCCCATGTGAAGGAACAAGTTCCTCAGTTCATCTGCTTTTGCTGAAGATTTCACTCCACAAACAAATATATTGGATGTGCTGTGATTTGTCAGCACTGACATATGGGCAATGGTCAGATGGGAACCTACGTGGGCCACAAGAATGTCATCACCTACATTCAACAGCGCCCGTGAAGAGTGTACAGCCAGGCTGCGAGACTTATCCTAGAAAACAATGACACGATAATTGAATATGACCAACTAATCTGGCTGCTTCAAATGCCAAGCTTCTTTTCCAAATTCAGAAAGTATTTCATTGTTTTCATGACAAATGTGAAAGAAGAGAGGAGAAAATCTAATCAGTGATAGCTGCTAATACAGAATTAAAATACTAAACCAAACATCTTCCTAAGTCACTCACTAAATTTAAATAATTTAATTCTGACTAACACATATAAAAGCGTAATATCAATAGGCAAAAAGAACGTATGTATCGTACATGTGTCTCATCTCCCTAAGGAGGAACTCTTGGCAACAGCCCATTCCAGAAAAGATATAGGCCTCAATATGCAGAATTCATCCTCAGAGGCAGCTAACTGCGAAATGCAAAACTATTCACATAGCTCTTCATGGTAATGAATGTGAGAAATTAAGACCAAGATTTGCTGGCATTCAAAAAACATAGAGGGAGATTTGAATGCAGAAAGCCCAAGGACCTCTCAACAGGAGTAAATTATCTCATACTACAAGTGATGAAGAGACAAAGAGATCTATCAAATGTTATCTCCATCAAATTACTTTACAAGGCAAAGACTGAAGATACAGGCCACAGGTACCATGCTTTGCACCAAATCTGGCAAACACTGATGATAAAGGGCAAGGAGAAATAAAATGTTAAACCTTTGAGTTCACACCAGTGTCTACCTATCATAGCATTCAAGTACCCCCCTACCCCAGCAGAGAGATGTGAGTTTTGAGGGTTTCTTTTCTTACTTTGAGTATTCTTTAGTAGTAATACTCAGCATTTGTTCCTATGATCTATGGGGCTGTCATGTATAGTTATTTTCTGTAAATCTTCTATTCAAAATATTTATACTGAAATATTTAATATTTAATTACTTTGTAAGTTGGTAATCATTTTTTAAACGAAAAATTCCAAAAAATGCTAAGTATCAAGTGAAAATGCCCTTTGGAATGTTTCTGCTAAGCACTCAAGAATCATCAGACACTTGATAATTTGTGGTTGTGTGTTGTTGTACAGTTATTCCAAACCACTGGTCTACAATAGGAACCTCTGTCCAGTCTTGCCTGGAGAGGTTAACAGTGGCAAGTCAGGAAAAATACCAGGGGATTTTATGGAGATTTAGGAACCACACTGCACAAAATACTAAGAACTGTCCTCATGCCACTGCAAATATGCAGTTGAAGAGCAAGAGATATTACAATATTAGCATACCTATATCTACTAAACGGGGGTAATGCATATAGAGATATGTAGAAACTTTCCTCACATTTTCAAGTGAGCCTGCTTCTTTGACCTGTTTTGATATTTATTTCAACTGTTTTAAGATTTAAATTTAAACATTCTACTAACTTAATTGTAGCTATCAGTTATAGGCCTTAACATTTGCATGCTAAATTTAGTAAGTTAAACAGTTTATAACCTTCTAATTATTAAAAATGTCCAAAACCTTTTGAGAGTTTGTTGCTTCCTGACTGATTTAATGGGACAGTCACTCAATACATTACCTCATTCTAATGCAAAGCATTATTGTAGTTGGCAGTTCACATTATTCACTGGTGACATCAACTCACCTGCAGTAAGAGTTTGCAATCTGCAAAAAGATCTAAATTAAGCAGTTCTTCTTTAAGAGAGGAAGGAAAAACCAATACATCATGGCAATGTTCGTCCACACAGTATGTATAATGGTCCAAGTCTGACACAGATTCAACTCTTGTGAATCCCTTCTTCTTCAATTCCCTGAAAACATCTTCAAGGCTGTTAACATACAACTCTGGCCATTAAATATACAAGAGTTACTTAAGCAATATAGTTCACATTGATTATATGGATTTTGTATTTTTTTTTTTTTAAGTGTGTTTGCATATAGATATATATTTACAAAATAAATATGCAATACTGTCTACTGCTGAAATCACTTTATTTTAGGCATTAACTTAATTATTTCAAACCAGAATTTATATAAGTCTGATAAAATAGATTAAGAAAGAGGTGTGAGTCTCCAGAGGATGATTCAAAGCATCAAAACATAAATTACCATATGCTCAGGAGACACTGTAGCAAATTTACTACTGGAATAGTTTAGTTCTTTCAGTTGCTTTCAATTTAACCCCGGCTCGCCGATGAATTTAATGGCTTATATCTGAAACAGGCTTTGTGTAAATGTAATAAAGGCATAAATGCTGAGGTTTGCAATTCAAATATCATAAAGATTTAAAGGTATATACACTGAGGCTTGCCTGTTGAAATGCAGTTTCAGAAAGTACCATAAGCTTATATGCTACATTAACCATAGGAGCAGCAGCTTTCAGCTCAGTCTTAGTTAAGGGCTGCAACATCACAACCAGAGCAAGACACCTTCTCTATCTTGAAGAGCCTATAACCTTAGCACAGTACATTGGTCCAACAAAACACTATGAAAACAGAATTCTTGAATACATTATAAGAGTGATTACCTGTCTAACAAAATACATAACAAGATAACCTGGTATGTGGTTCACGTATCAGCACAGAACTAGGAACACCAGTGTTACATATATAGTAGCCCACCAAACACAAGGATTTCAAAAAGTGTATTTTTATTTCAAGTTTATACTATCCTTACAGAATAAACACCAGTATTAAGTATTGTATTGTATCTGTCTTAACACTCTTTGCTTATGGCTTAGACTAATACACCCACTTTTATAGAAGTTTTCTCTTTCATCATGGATTTTACTAACCCGTATCGTTTTTTCTAACTTTATTTCCTCATTTATTTGGTTAAAGACACACACAAGCAACAGAGTAGTAAAAAAACCTGCTTCATAACTTTTTTACAGTTTAATAGTACCATCACTGCAAAAGATAAAAACTACAAAAAACATATGGCGAAGTTGCTGGACTAAGCAGAATTTACTATAAGAAACTTAAATTACTGTTAATAATATAACCTGGAAATTCTAAAAACATCAATATTAGGTGATACTTTAAAGACCTTACCTGATTTTAAATGCGTTTATCCAAGCACATAAAGGTAATGCAGAAGCCCTTTGTTCCTGCTTCTGTACAGTTTCTGGTAGAGAGGATTCAATTGAAAGAGCACCATGTTTGATGCGGTATCTTGCTAGCGCAGCTGCCAACTTGGTCTTAAAACTACAAAAACATAATCACAAGCTTAGTAAGTTTTATAAGTGATTACACTAGCTATTAATGTGCAATATTTCTATTACAATAGCATCTTGCTCAGAAAGCAGAACCAAAACTGAAGCCTCATTTTGCAAGCTGTTACAGAACATACAGTTACAGGACTATCCCAGACAATAGGAGATGCAAGGTAGGAGCACATGTTAAGCCTCTTTTACCAAAAGGCACACAGGACTGGAATTATGACAGCTGCCTCTCAAATACATCAATTTTCTCAGCTCAAAAAAAGCAGATATGTTTTGGAACTGCAATTTTTGGAATACAATAATCAGATTTTTTGGTATGTTTGAAGACATAAGTATGTGTATGGACAGAATGAGTGTTTTACGAAAGATGACCTCTAAATGTGTACAGAAACAACACAGGTATAATGGCAGTTTTGTTATTATTATTACATGAAAATGTCAGAGGAAATACTTCCAGTCTTTTCTTCCCATAAACTTTATGCATATTGCTGATATGTGATAATTCAAAGCAAGTAAAAATTGCTGGTGATCTATTTTAATGTCAAGGTATATTGCTTACTGCCCTCCAGGCATACCTTGCACTTCTGATATTCATCAACTTTTTGGGATATTCTAAATCCAGCAGCAACACAATTTTGTCCAGCAAATGTCTGTTGAGTTCATCAACAGACCAACAAAACAAATACTTGAACATTACTTAAAATGTTTATTTTATATATCCTCTTTCATTGTTAAATATTTATTATGGTGAGTACAAAGTTCCATAATAGAAGTACTGCTGAATAAATGGATGTTATTCCATTCCATGACCTCTTGACTCTATTACAGTCATATTTATGAATGTTTACTGAGTATTTAATTCCTTTGTTAACATTGTATGAAAAGTTTCAACAGCTCCAAAATAAGATACCTTTTTCTAGCAAAATAATCCACAATATAAAGATGGTTTATTAGCTATATTTTCCTTAACTATAGGAATGTGAAAGTTTCCCTTCAAACTAGGTTCTCATTTAAAATAAAACCAAGCCCACAAAATTTGAAGCTGAAAGACATCTGTAATATTGACAATTATTTAAAAAGGCACTGGTTATACAACTCTGTATTTCTGCTAAGACATCAACAAAATAGTTCTTAGCACATATACCTGCCAAGATAATGCTCTATTTTCTGAACTTCTGCTACAGGTTCCTCTTTATAAAAAATATCTCGTGCTTGAAATTTTCGATGTTGCAGGTCATAAAGCATCACAACCAGCAGGCTGGTTAATTCATCTGGCTGCAACAGAGAAGCAACTCAATAGAGAAAGTGACATAAAGCATGCCTTACTCCTCAAAAAAAGACCTGTAGCAAACAGCAGTCTCCCACGTGAGAAGCATTAAAAACTCCAATGAAACCCTTATTTGTGAGAACAGGAAAGTAATTCCTGATGGTGAGTCAGTAAAACACTGAAGAATTTTTTTAAAACTCAAATATACAACTTAAAAGTCGTTTGCCTTATCAAAATTTAAAACATTCTCCATATACACAGATAATATAGTATACCTTAACTTCTAATGTTATCAGAGTTTATATTTTGAAATTATTTTCTCCTTATAAAGTAGTTTCTTGAATAGCTAAGCCAACACAAACTTGTCTATCCATTTGTCTCTTGTGGTATTCTTCAGTATGTAACAACTGATAAGCTCAGTTATCATAACTATTCTACATCTGCAACACATATAAAATCTCCTATGTCTAAATGTTTAAAACAGTTTAAAACTCCTTCTAAGGGACAGTAATTAACAGCACTTCAGTTACTCTTGTCTACCTGTTTTCGTGAAATTATTTTAGTTCTTACATCTTCAAAAATTCTAACCTTCTCAGAAATACAACCAAAAGTAGCTAGAAAACACAAGTTATTTGGGAAATACCACCAAACACAAAATGTTACCATGCAAGTCTTACTTCCTCACAAAAACAAGACAAAAATCAAGTGTGGTAGATTGTTTGCCTGCTCACATCCATCTCCACAAATAACATCAGTTCAGATACATCTTGTAATTTTCAAAGGCATCAAAGACTAAACTGGAAGGAATAGCAGATCACATTTAGATTTTATTTTCATGTCAAAGCAGGAAAGTATGCTGAGAGAGTAAAATGGAACAATTTTTGCCAGTACAAATACAATATTTGTGCACAGTACAGTTCGCCCAGGAAATGAAATGGATTCAAGGCATTCTTTTGTCTGATGGGGTTCAGTCCATGCTTTCCAATTCCCAGGGACAGGAAATGAGCATGACTTGTTTTCCCCACTCACAGGGTGACATAGCTGGGAAGAAAAACTCCTGGACAACATCACTGAGCAAGTTTTACACTGCAGTAAGTGTTATGGTTCACTTTTCTACCCTCTTTCTTTGAAAGTGTTGATTCCCAGCAGTAAAGTGCACCAGGAATTTCATAAACAATATTATCTAGTATCTTGGAGACTGGCGCTTTAGACAACTAACGAAAAAGGACAGCAACATTTCAGTCTCAGGCTACCCTTTAGTTCAAAACAACAAATGATTTTTTGAAGGATGTTGCAGAATCCTCTGAAAATATTTTAGTTACATCAACTCAGAAAATAAAAAATCTATTTCCTCATAAAAATGTTCACTTACTATTGAGTGGCATGGGTAAACACCACTATCTAACAATATTTCCTCAAGAAAATCTTGATCTGCAAAAAAAGAAAATATTGGCAATTTATGCTATGAAATCTACAAGATTCTATGGAAAAAAAAAAACAAAAACTTTTAAGTTGCTAAACAATTAAACTGAAAGTTTAACCATCATAAAAATTAAGGGCAAACTCAATTGCAAATTAACAAATCTGCATCATTCCTTTAAGCAGAAAGTATAGAGTTTAGATGTTTGATTTTACAAAATGCTAGCACCACTTAGATATATTTACATATCGGAGGAATATGCGTGGTCTAGTAGTAACCTGTAGTTTAATAAAACTACCCAGATCTCTGCAAGGGGATCAGGCAGAAACTAAAGACTTCATTTTTACATATATTCTCTGCTATATAATTTCTCTTGGCAATTTTTGTAAAGGTTTTGTACTTACATTTTAAAGCACTGAAAGCCAGTTCGTAAGATACACGCTGGGAATACTCATGTTTAAAAGTTGGTGTGGGAGACAGTGAGTCATCCCCATACCGCACCAATATTCTATCCTTAGGCTTTTCAGTATGAATGCCTTGGAAAATCTTAGCTGCGTTTATGTATACGGCATCATGATAGCCATTCTTCACAATCAGAGCCATTGTTCTCTTTTCAGCAAGTCCTTTTTCATCTGAAATTTTCTTTTCATTCAAGTCTGAAGTATCGTTTATAACATCCGCACGTAAAGACACCGAGTTACTTTCAGAACCTGGCTTTTTTTCTGTTGCTGATCATGAAACTGCAAGTGACAATCCTGCTGCCTCTGCAAAAAAAAGAAGTTTGTAACAAATTACGAAATTTTCTTTCACTAAAACACACTTTTCCCTTCATTTTCAGGTTTTCAATAGAATTTATTCTCTTTTATAGGCTCTAGTCCCATATATACATATTTCACCTATACTTACAGAATCATAGAATGTATTGGGTTGGAAGTGACCTCTAAAGGTCATCTAGTCCAACCCCCCCTACAATAGGCAGGGACATCTCACACTAGACCAGATAGCTCAGAGCCTCATCAAGCCAGACCTTGAAAGTCTCCAGGGATGGGGCCTCCACCACCTCTAGGCAACCCATTCCAGTGATCCATAACCCCCATATTAAAGAACTTTTTCCTAATGCCCAACGTAAATCTACCCTTCTCTAGCTTGAAACCATTACCCCTTGTCCTGTTGTTACATGCCCTAGTGAACAGGTCTTCCCCAGCCTCCTTATAGGCTCCTTTCAGGTGCTGGAAGGCCACTATGAGGTCCCCCCAGAGACTTCTCTTTTTCAGGCTGAACAATCCCAACTCCCTCAGCCTGTCTTCACAGGAGAGGTACTCCAGCCCTCTGATCATTTTTGTTTCCCTCCTCTGGACACACTCCAACAGGTCCACGTCCTTCTTGTGTTGGGGGCTCCAGAGCTGGAGTTCCAATTCCCAGCTCCTTATCCACTGAACAGTCCACCCATCAAATCCGCATCTCTTCAATTTAGAGAGAAGGATGTTGTGGGGGACCGTGTCAAAGGCCTTGCAGAAGTCCAGATAGATGACATCCATAGGTCTTCCCTTGTCCACTGGTGCAGTCAGTCCACTGCAGAAAGCCACTAGGTTGGTCAGGTGGGATTTGCCCCTAGTAAAGCCATGCTAGCTGTCCTTAATCACCTCCCTGTCCTCTGTGTGCCTTAGGATGTCTTCCAGGAGGATCTGTTTCACGATCTTCCCAGGTGCAGAGGTGAGGCTGACAGGTCAGTAGTTCCCAGGGTCCTCCTTTTTACCCTTTTTTAAAATGGGCGTAGTATTTCCTTTCTTTCCATCACCAGGGACTTTACCTGACTGTCATGACTTGTCAAATATCATGGAGAGTGGCTTGGCAACTTCATCAGCCAATTCCTTCAGGACTCTGGTATGCATCTCATCAGGTCCGCTGGACTTGTGTATGTTCAGGTTCCTCAGATGGTCACGAACCTTGTCTTTGCTTAAGGTGGGAGGGACTTTGTCTCCCTGTTCTTCGCCTTGTGGGCCATCAACTTGAGAGCCATGAGGAGAAGGGCTGCCAGTGAAGACTGAGGCAAAAAATTGTTGAGAATCTCAGCCTCCTCCTTGTCTATTGTTACTAGTTCACCACTGTTGCTCATCAGGGAGGATACGCTTTCTTCCTTTTCTGGTTTACACACCTGTAGAAGCCCTTCTTGTTTTTCTTTACATCCCTTGCCACGTTCAGCTACAGCTGTGTCTTGGCCTTCCTGACCTCATCCCTTCACAACCAGGCAACATCCCTATACTCTTCCCATGACACCTGTCCCCAGTTCCACTGCCTGTGTAGTTCCATCTTACCTTTCAGTTTGACCAGCAGGTCTTGACTCAGCCATGCTGCTCTCTTGCCTTCCTTGCCCCATTTCTTATCCCTGGGGATCGAGATCTCTTGCGCTCTATGGAAAGCATCCTTAAAGATCTGCCAACTCTGTTGTGCTCCCTTGTCCCTGAGGGCCATTTCCCACAGGCTCCTATTTACTAACTCCTTGAAGAGCTGGAAGTTTGCTTTCCTAAAATTTAGAGTCCTGACTATGCTTCTCATCTGCCTCACACCTTCTAGGAGGTGACAGACTTACACACCTATAAGGCTGTCAACTTATATGTAATAGAGAAGTATTTATAATAGTTTTCTTACCTTATTTATTTTAACTAATGCAGATACAAAGACTGGTTATTTGTTTCCAAGAGCCCAGTGATTTAGGATAAATTATCCTAAACAGACTATATGCAGAGATTTGATTCTCTGTGTCTAATAAGAAGCACTTTTATTGCAGGCAGAATAGTATCACTCACTAGGAATTCTTTAATAAAAAGACACTACAACAATTTCAAAGCAGCCATCATCTCTTCTAAAGAACCATCCTGAAAAGAGTTGCCGTGCATTCCACATGCTTGTCCACTAAACTGCATATCTCTTCCTAAAAAAAATGGATAATAGGGATCACCTAAGTGTTAATGTGTTCAGTGTATTACCTAAATAGATCAATTTTAAATGCAGGAAATCCATTCTGACAGTCTCCAAAAATAGTATCCAACTCTCCATAAGTGAGTTCCTTAAAATTTCTACACATCTTACACAAACAATAAAATAAAAATTATTTTCCCCAGAAGTGGAAAGGAGCTTAAAGAAAGAAAAAAATAAAAAGCCCCAGTGTTGGTTGGATCCAAAAATATTTACTCAAATTACACCTAAAACCTACTTAATGTACAGCCATCACAGTGCCTGGATTTACCCTATTTGCTCTGGTTGCTATAACATGCATTTGGGACAATGCTTGGAGGCTTAGGAGTCAGGTTAAATGTTCAGAGGAGGGCTAATTAAGCCAAGACAAATTTAGTCACAGAGGAAATATTAAAAAAAAAAAACAAAAAAACTAGTTTTCCCATCTGGAGAAGAATACAAGAGAATTGTGAGGTATTTAGCAGCTGTAGCACAGAACGAACAGCATGAATCTGATACTGACAACTAGTTCTGGATATTTTAGGTTTAACAGTACAGAAGAGCAGAATTTGTTCTTTTTGCCAGTCTAAAAATCAAAAAAGGTAGCGATACTCTGACCAAACAGAGACCATCTTCTCTTTTGCTACATAAGTGATTTCAGTACAACAATTTGCATGTTTTTTCCCCACACTCCTCCACATTCCTCAGGATAAATCACATACCTCTTCTCCTGGATCAGACACGCTTGCTCAGCTTCCTTTTTTCCTCTCCCCTTTCCTGCCTCCATCATACAAAACATAGCGGCAAGGGAGGATGGCAGCCCACAGGATTGGAAGAGAACAGCGGAACACAAGCCTCTACTTCTCCAACAGGCAGCCATGAAACACTGATATTTTTCCTAATATCCAATCTAAACCTCCCCTGGCACAACTTGAGCCCATTTCCTTTCATCCTATCATTTTTTACCTGGGAGAAGAAACCAACCTCCACCTTGCTACAACCTCCTTGTACCTCCAGGTAGTTGTAGAGGGTGATGAGGTTACCCCTCAGTCTCCTTTTCTCCAGACTGAACAACCCCAGTTCCCTCAGCCACTCCTCACAGGACTTACTCTCTAGACCCTACCAGCAGCATCACAAGGCAAAAAGGATGGTTCTTCTGTCCCTTATCTGTGCAAAGGGATGTAAAAAAATATCTGAAAATATCTGTATTACGGAAGCAAATAGATTCCCAAAACATAAGTTTCTCTTATCCAAGTAAAAATAATAGCAAGAAAGGTAAGAAGACTGCAGGTTTCAAACAGTAGAGAGGAAACTAGAGAGAAGGCAGCACAAGTTAAGAGGTGTGGAGGCATTCCCAGCAGAGGAAAAGTGGACAGAGTGGAGCTCTCAGCTGCTCTGGCAGGCTCTATGTTTGAAGTGTTCAACATGTATAAAACTAAGTCCACAGAAAAGCCAAAAGAACAGCACCTGAAGAGAACACAGGTGAGAGAGAACAACTTTATGCTCATTCTCCAAGAAAGCTCTTGAACGAGACATTTGAGGTAACCTTTTTCTCTCTCCCTAAATCACTTCGGAAATATTAATACACCAGGTATCTGTCAGGTAGAGTCATAGGATGCCCACCAAATAGAAATGCCACAACACCAGCAGGTTTAAATAAGTTTTAATAATTGCTTCCCAATACCAAAGATATATTATCCTTTTAGCCAGTATGCTTGCCAATGGAACTGAAGAAAAACTGCATTCATTTATTTGAATATTCTTCATTTCAAGTGAAGCTGTCCATAGACTGTATAGGTTTGCAATTATGAGCCGAATTTACAGCACTAGACATATACAGTATTTGTGGCACACACAATATAGGTCAATATGAATAACAAATTTTTAAAAATTTATTCAGTTTATATGTTACTTCCTTTAAAGCTGAAGTCAACTAGTAAATCTCAAACACTCAGCTTGAACGATGGCTCCACCTTTGACTTAATGAACTCAAGGGAATAGAATCCTAGTATTTATTCACTTCAAAGCATAATTAAATATTCCTGGCACACACACCCCCCATCAAAGTTACTAATCCTTCTATTTATATACCAATACATGTATTTTTTCCTATTTTTTATGTTAACCTCTTTTACAGTAGCTTTTACCATTACACAATTGAGGAAAAGCAATAAACAGTAAACAACCCCACAGTATTTGTGCTGCATCAGGTATGGTGGGCAGCCTGGCTACTCAGCACTAATTCACATTAACAGGAATTCAAGAAAAGCAGCTTTGTGAGAAGGGACATTGTCCCTCATACACTAACAGTAAATCCTTGACAGCCATATACTGTAGTTTTTGTCTCACTAATTTTATGGGTACACACGGCCATATCTTCTTTCCAACATCAGCTGCGACTGCCTGCATCAGGGCTCAATGGATCGCAAAGCCTCTACTGCCCCCGCTTTCAGTAACTAAGGTGGAGGGAAGGGAAGTTCAGTGAAAGTCAGGAAGTCAGCCACGAGATTATTCTCCAGCTCTGCCTTATTTATGAGAAACGGTCTGCATCAACACGCAGTACATACAGTCATATCGAATGAATAAATAAATAAATAAATAAATACACGCACTTATAAACACGCAAGGGGTTTCTTGAAACGCTGGGCTGCAACACTTTAAAAGCAACCAATCTCGCCCAAACCACACAGGTGCGCACAAGGCGCTTTCCAAACCCTTTCTCTCCAGCACTAATCCAGGGGTCCTTTTTTTTCCTGACATCCTGGGGATGACGGCGCCGGGCGCTGCGCCAGAGGCGGCCCCTGTCACCGCCGGGCCTGAGGGGCTGCCTGGGCGCTGGAGCTCCGCTGCCGCTGCTCGAGTTACCTACGCCCCCCTCAGCGGGTCCCGTTAACCCTTACCCGCCAGAGAGTGGCTCTCCCTTCCCAGCCGAGCCCAGCACCGCCGCGCCCGCCCACAGGGCCCGCCTGGGGACCGTTGGGTTCAGGAAGGGACGCCGCCACCCTCTGTCCTCCGGCGGGGGTTGCTCCTGCCCGGCTACCCCTCCTGCCGGTGCCTTTCGCCACCAGCCCCCCTCTGGGCCGGGGCATTGGTTCGGGCCGCGGAGGGTGAGGGGGCGCCACGAAGCAATAGGAGGAGGCGTCAGGCGGCCGGCGAGCCCGGAGGCCCGGCCGAGCCCTTCCCCAGGGAGAGTCACGGAGAGTCGCATCAGTAACAACAAAATGGCGGGACCCACCCTGGCAACGGCACGTGCGTCTATGGTTCCCAAGGGTTGCCGTGGCTGGATCTTTGCAAAAATCCCTGCCTTGTGACAAGAGCTGCTTGCACTTTTCCTTTCTAGCTTTGTTTTTTGTTTTGTGGGGGGTTTTGGGTTTGTGTTTGTTGGGTTGTGGTTTTTTTGGAGGGGAGGGTTAAAATGTTGGTATTTTTAAAAAAAATTCCCCAAACAGCATTAATTCTTGCAAACTCTATGACCACTTTAAAAAATAAATCTTACCTACACTCACGTTTCTAACTGGATCAAAACACCACCAGTTACAGAACTGGCAATCTTACAAATACTGGAATAGCCCCAGATAAGATGCTGGGTTTTCACTTGCAATTAGCAGGGCGCTTTCTATAATATTTCCTAAAGGCTCTCTCCAAGCTTTTCCCCTCTTATCCCTATCCGGGAATAAGAACAGGGGGGGAGGGGGATAAATCTATTGTCTTTTTGTGTATTGTTCACATATATATATTCTGATGTTTGATACTGTTCTGTAGAAACAGACTTGCCAAAACCTCAGTGCCTTTAATAAACCTATCGATTTTTGAGCATTGTTTGTGAGTGTGACAGGGAGTGGTCCTCAGCCCTCGATCCCCTTTGGAGGGGGAGTGGGTTGCAGCTTTACCCATCTCGGTCTGCGACAGCTATTACTGTACACCATGCTCTGCTAATGTTTTCACAGAATGTCAGGGGTTGGAAGGGACCTCTTAAGATCATCCAGTCCAAGCTCCCTGCCAGAACAGGACCAATACTAGGGCAGATCACTCAGAAAGGCATCCAGACAGCTCCTAAATGTTTCCAGAGAAGGAGACTCCACAAGCTCTCTGGGGAGCCTGTTCCAGTGCTCTGTAACCCTCACAGTAAAGAAGTTCTTCCTCATGTTGAGGTGGAACTTCCTGTGCTCGAGTTTGAATCCATTGCCCCTCATCCTATCACTGGACACAAGTGAAAAACAGGTTGTCCCCACCTTCTTGAGGCCCAGCCCTCATGTGTTTATAGACATTAATTAGATCCCCCCCCCCAGTCTTCTCCTCTCTAGACTGAAAAGCCCCAGGTCTCAGCCTTTCCTCGTAATGCAGGTGTTCCAGTCCCTTAATCATCCTCGTAGCCCTCCGTTGGACTCTCTCAAGTAGATCCCTGTCCCTCTTGAACTGGGGAATCCAGAACTGGACACAATACTCCAAGAGAGGTCTCACCAGGGCTGAGTAGAGTGGGAGGAGAACCTCCCTCGATCTGCTGGACACACTCCTCCTAAGGCACCCCAAGATACCATTGGCCTTCATGGCCACAAGAGCACATTGTTGTCCCATGGATAACCTTCCCTTCCTAGCTTTTCACCAATTATTCATCCATGCAAGGACATTCTTTCTTATCTCTCTTATTTTGAAACTACAATCCAAGTGTAATAAATTATGCAAAGGCAAAAAGACCAAAATTTGCCAAACTGGTCATGCCCACAAATATCTTAGCTGGTGATATTGTCAGTGCCAATTTCTGAAATGCTGAATTTCTCAAATAAATTAAGAAGCATCAAATATTTGATTTTTCAAATGAAGTGGCAGGTACTGACAAGGTATATCAAAACCTAGTTGATCAGTTCACATGAGTTTCATTTCATCCAAGTCTTTAACCGTGTAGAAGATTTCATTGCTCATTTCATCCACATGAACTTGAATTTACTAGCCTGTGAAGTTCTTCATAATGAAAGATCAGTAAATAATTTATTTAAAGTAGATAAGAATTCATTAACATTGTTGATCAGGATGCCATGTGTAACAGGTATGTCTGTATTTAGCATCTTGTTGTTCTTGATGGCTGTGGAACCTGATCCTCTGTGTTGTTGCTCTGTTTTGATAGCTCTTCCAGACATACTAGATTTAATGTATGAGGAAGGATACTTTTTTTTATTTGACCCAACACAAGTTGCAAAACTAATGTGTAAACAGATCTATTATATAGCACCTGGGAGTTGGTAACAGAACAAAGAGTTCAGTAGTTTTCTCTTTTAAATGCTCGGTCAGTAACTTAACTGTGGCTTAAGTCAAACTGAAAGTAAGTTTTGTTGCAGAAATTTTCAGAAATTTGATGGTTCAAACCTGAAAGTCAGTGTAATATTTTCTTTGACTCAAAAGATGTCTTTGGTTTGCTTTTCAAACCATTTATCAAGTACCATGTGTTAAATTTAAAGTCTTTAGGGAGATAAAGTGGGGAAAGACATATGAGATCTTACCTTAAATTATTTTTTTTTCTTTTATGTCATGCCTTCTTGTTTCACTTACCATAAATTCCTGACATTTTAACTGTAATCCTGGTTAGGGTCAGCTATCCTACCTCAGAAGTCAAAGATTTCAATCCTACAAAAGAAAGTCTTTTGTTGGAGTCAGAAGCTAATCTGAATGCAGTATAATAACTTCAACCTTAGATACCATTTAACCATACACAAACTACTTCCTGGATTCTAATGTCTGAGGAAATAAAGGTGATAAAATAAATCTTCTGCTTTGCATTTCTAGTCTACTTGCAAATCCAGCCAAAAAATCAGTTCATTAAAAAACAAAAAAAAAAACAAAAAAAAACCCAAAGAAACAAAAACAAAACAAGTTAGGCATTTAGTTTTTCCGGATTTGTTTAAAATTATTTTTAAAACTAATGGCCAAATGAATCCAAAAATTGCTAATAGCCTCAGAATCATCAACTGTTGGCTGGAAAGGTTGCCCAGATACAGACTTTACTGAATAACTCTGCTTTTATGTACATTTTCTCTTATAACAATTACAGGAAATCTTGGATTAGGCTTTATAATAAGGACAAAACTGATCCATACAAAATAAGTTTGAGATGTTCTTCAAATAAATGTAGATACATTTATAATATTATTCCTTGAAGTTAAGAACAGGAGCACAATTATCAGTACAAATATTTTCCTGTGTAATCTAATTACAGCTCAAATGTAAGGATTTAATATGTAAGCCACCTCAGTGCCAATGTTTGTCAAGAAAAAACAAAAGTACTGCATACATTGCATAGGAACCGTTTGTGCGAGGCAAAGATGATTTATGTATATACTAATAAAATTGCAAAGATGTCTGCCAGGAAGATAAAGGAGATGCACTACAGGGAAGTAAAGCACAGTCAGATAATTTGACACCAAAAAGCAGTAGTCGTGCGGTTTGGTGAGGTGCAAGAGAGAACATTCTTTCACCTGTCAGGGACAACATGTTCAGGTTTTAGTGACATAAACAACTGATTTAATTTTCATTTTGTACAAAGGTAAGCACATCTATACAGAATGCAAAGCCCTGAAGCTATAAACGCGTCATGAACCAAAGCTCAGAAGATTTGTTTATGTCACTACAGTTGCAAATAAAATTATAATCTGCCTTGTTAGTACATTTTTTGTGGAACGTGTCTAAAGTGGTGCACAACACTTTCTGTCACTGTTTTCCTCCTTTCTCCTGTAACATCGCTTCAGAGGCAATCTGAATGTCTAGGGCAATTTGAGCAGATACGAAGGAGTGTGAGTCTGGTCTTCTCCAGCACCCCTGCATAGGTAACACTGGAAGTCAGGGCAGATTTCAGCTCCAGGGACCCCAGCAGCCTTCCCTCTCACTCTCTGCATCCACTGAACTGAATTTAAACACTTCCACTGAATTCAGTGGCACAAGATCAGGCTCTGTGCCCCATGCCTCTGCTCAGGTACTAGCTGCCAGTGGTGTCAGCTTGGAGATTCTTAGTTCATTATGTCAATTGCTCCAAATGATTTTCATTCAATTCACAAGGAAATTGTAAGTATCCAGTTGCATGGAAGGACTGGTGGTGTGGGTTGTGCATATTCCCTTCCCCGCTCTGGCTTTTCACTCTTGCTGATATCCCTCTTACTATGATGGCAAAGTTTCAGTTACAGAGACCACAAATCTGTGTATGATAGTTCTACCTTAGATCAAAATTCACTGCTGTCCTTGTCTCTCCTCAGATCTTGCCTCTTCTACAAGAGTCACATGTCAAGGTTGAGGTAAACTCTACACAAGACATTAAGATACCTGTGTCTAAGCCAAGTGGACACCCATGCTGCTAATGTCCACAACTACTCCCTCTTCTGTGGTTAGTTTTATTGTTGGCACAATTAATGATATGCCCAAGAATCCTCCTGAGCTTGGTTAAATTTTCTTCCATTTTCTGGAGGGGAATTCTAGTTTTCAGATTCCTTTTATGTCCAACTGAGACCCCAGCGCCTTACTTAGAAAACTAAGAGGACCTGTCTGCCAGATCAAACAGCTCTTTCATCTCTGCCTATTTGTACAGGGCATCCATGCCTGATGCTGGGGAGATTTAGCAGTCAAGCCATGCACTCCACTAGTCTTTCCTGTGACTTGCTATCAGCTAACAGTGTACTTTTCAAGTATTTTAGCCAAGGCTGTTTTCATGTATCTCTTAAAAGTTTGTAATATGTGTTAGGCAGCATTATAAAAAACCCTGTAATACTTAAAAAGACAGAGATTTGTACTTCCAGGACTCAAATCCTGAACAACACAGGCACATGTTATAAGAAATCCTATTACAATCTGGTAGATTTTACAGGATCAGGCGGTTAACTGTAAGGCAGAAAATTAGCATTTTTGTAATGATTTTCCTGCTTTCTTCACCTACTGGAAATTATTAATCTAAAAGCTAAGTCTTTACTGAATATAAACATGCTGACTTTGCTATTTAAGAAACATCTATTTGTTACATGACATCTTTCTCATTAAAAGCATTCATCGCGGTGCCTGTACATATTTTTCTCTGCTGATGAAGCTGAGTCCTGTTTCAGGAATCTCTGGCACTACTCCGCAGATAAGAATCTTGTAGAGAAAGCCACAAGTCTAACTTTCCTTGGAATGCTGCCAAGCATTTTAAGTCTCAAAATGAACTTAACTCAGCCCTATTTACAAGATCAGTCAGTTTCCTCTCAAACGTATCTTACATGAAACAAATTTGTGAAAAGTGTTTCTTAAGCAATACCATTTCAATGCAGCTATTGTGGCAATGCATATGAATTGTCAAATCGTTGGATGGGAATGAGGTTGCTTGATCTATTATGCAGTCGTAGGAATAAGAAACACACTGTGCTCCTATTTATTGCTTTTTACCATTGGCAGCTCACTTGATAAGTGCACTTACATGAAATTGTCCATTTTTCCCTTCTGAATACTTTGTCACAATTTTCTAGCAATAAGAACAAAACAGCCTGTTAATAACATAAATTGACAAGCTTTTTAGTATGACCATTGTGTTTCCACCAATACCTAGCAAACGCAGATAATGAAAAGGCACATTCGTTGTCCTGACAAGTCACAATTGCATTTCATGTTCTTGAATAAACAGAAATGAAACAGCTCTCCCAACCAGAGATTAAAAGAATTTAATTCACTCAACATGCAGGGGCAACATAAGAGTATTCATCAAAGCTAGGAGGTTAAAGAGGAGGCATAGTGTTTTAGGTGGAGTTACATGTTGCTCAGGACATAACCTGAAATTAGAAGAAGGTTGTTACTGGGGGCCTTGTGGCACATCTCAGATGAGTGTCTTTTTTTAAACCTATTGTCTGTAAATCAGGTAACCTGCGTACCCCAATGACTTTCAAACTTGGCTTTTTGTTGTGTAACAGGACAGATACTGCCAAGGCTTGGAGCCTGTCCTCACAGTGCCTATCCTTTCCTCTCTTTGTATTCCTCACTGTAAGCCCAGTTTCTTTCAAGGAGTGAAGAACAGCAGTGACCTAATTTAAAGACTGGCACTTCCCTAGCCTACATCCTGCAGTCTTTAAGTACTCTATAAAATGGGGTGGGCTTTAGAAAACACAGCCTTCCAACTGATTTCATGCATCTAATAATAACCTCTTAGGAAAGGAACAGTGCATACGCCTCATATAAGCAGTCATGCTGTCAAAGTAGACAGACATACAAGCTACAAGCTCAGAGAACAAGTTTTACAAGCTGCTGATAGGCTTTGGATCTTTTCCATGCAGGCCAAAAGCATAGATTCCATATTGGGATGGCCAACATGGAGTGAAGAAGCCAATTTTCTTCCCTGTGATTCTAGCATTAAAGGATATATGCAGTTCTCACTGTTCTCACTGAGGACTGACCTGACTATCTTGCACTTGACTTCATGGCTTATATGCTTTTTTGCATTACTCAGTGGGTGTTGGTGATAAGGTTGCATTTTCTGTGTGGTTAAATTCTTTAACTTTAATAGCTAGAGCTGCTGAATGCCATTGCGCGCTACTCTGATCATACTGGTGCTCTGAGCAAAACTTCCCTGAACAGAAACAGCAGTGTACTTACCTGTCCTAAATCAAAGCAGCCATCAGGTTTCCATTTAATATTCCATTGATTCTGCATCTGTATGCTGGTCTGGTTCAAGCCAAAGACACTGTGTATGTTAGCATTTCACAACTTCGTATTCAAACTCGAAGATTATGGCTTCCCATTGAGACTGTTGGAATTAGATGTGATGTTTTTCATAGGATTAAAAACAGTTTTGTTCAAAATACTGCAAGGAAACAAACAGGAAAATAGTAAGAAAATAATGAGAAAATAAAAGCTTGAGAGTTTTTTCCCATTTATCATCCATCTCCAGTTTCCAAAGGTTTGCATCTAATAAATTATTTGGGAAGCACTCATTCTGTTACACTAGCAAAGCCTATCGTAACATTAACTTGTAAAATTATACAGAAGGTTGTTCTCATTCTGTTACACTAGCAAAGCCTATCGTAACATTAACTTGTAAAATTATACAGAAGGTTGTTGCTGCTCTATTTTTGCACTTGTTAAAAACTTCAGTGATAGTATTAATCACAGTAGAATTACCTCAGGGTCCTGAGTTTTCATCTTGTTATATAGGTGAATGAAACACTGATTGTTTGTTGTCTATCTATTTATTGGCAATTTGGATGTTTTGTTCTTCCTGACAGTTTTATATGTGCCTCTGAATTTGCCCTGGTCTGTAGAAGTATCAATGAAAGGAAATAAAGGGATGCAAGTCTAAGCACCTTTTTTTTTTTTTTCTGAAACAAGATCTCAAGTAAGTTTATATTTCAATTACAGAAAGCGTCGTCCGTTAATCTTTCCTTTCTAATTCATTAAATCCCTCTCTTGTTCATCCAGATCAACTCTCCTTGGTTTTAGCCATGTGTTACTATCATAACAAGACCTGGACAGACAAAATGCTACATTAACTCATCCAGTTTGAATTAAACTTCCTTTTTGCATGGAAATGTGTTATTTCTTAACTTACTCATTCAGGTGACTGGCAGTTAGGAAAACTAATAAAGGTTGCTAACAAATGAAAAGCATTTTACTTTTGCCTGAGGACATTCACCCAGCAGATTCTGTCTTTCAAGTTCACAGCATAAAGTCCAACAACACATTCAGAATTTTCAGCAAACAGAAAAACAGAAAAAATCTGTTTCTTTTACAGATTTCAACTCCAGTACTTGGCTGCTTCTGCTTGCTGATAACCCGTGATGATGTGAAAGCTCTCAGGATGTCTGGAGAGGACAGCTGTGGGACAGGGCACTACTCTCCTCATCTCAAGGATTTCTAGTAGTGAGTTATGTTATACTTTCATTACAACCACGAGAACAGTTAATAGTAGTTAAAACCTGATCTGATACTGGTGCTGAATTTCCTGTGTTTTCAGTACTTCCTGACTGTGTTCAGACTCTTAAACTTACCTTGCAGAACTCAGGTCACAGTTGCATCCTGGTACCTGAATTGAAGCATTTGTAAATGGAAATACACTGACTGCTATCCTAGCATGAAAAGAAATTCCAATGGAAAAAAAAATTCTGGTGGACAGCAGGATGACCATGAGCCAGCAATGTGCCCTTGTGGCCAAGAAGGCCAATGGCATTCTGGGGTGCATTAAAAAGGGTGTGGTCAATGTGCCCTTGTGGCCAAGAAGGCCAATGGCATTCTGGGGTGCATTAAAAAGGGTGTGGTCAATGTGCCCTTGTGGCCAAGAAGGCCAATGGCATTCTGGGGTGCATTAAAAAGGGTGTGGTTAGTAGGTCAAGAGAGGTTCTCCTCCCCCTCTATTCTGCCTTGGTGAGGCTACATCTGGAATATTGTGTCCAGTTCTGGTCCCCTCAGTTCAAGAAGGACAGGGAACTGCTTGAAAGAGACCAGTGCAGAGCTACAAAGATGATTAAGGGAATGGAACATCTCCCTTATGAGGAAAGGCTGAGGGAGCTGGGTCTCTTTAGCATGGAGAAGAGGAGACTGAGGGGCGACCTCATCAAAGTTTATAAATATGTTAAGGGGCAGTGTCCGGATGATGGAGCCAGGCTTTTTTCAGTGACGTCCAGTGATAGGACAAGGGGCAATGGGCGCAAACTGGAGCATAGGAGGTTCCATGTAAATATCAGAAAAAAACTTCTTAAGTGTGAGAGTGACAGAGCACTGGAACAGGCTGCCCAGAGAGGTTGTGGAGTCTCCTTCGCTGGAGACATTCAAAACCTGCCTGGACAAGTTCCTGTGTGATGTACTCTAGGTGACCCTGCCTGGCAGAGGGCTTGGACTAGATCTTTCGAGGTCCCTTCCAACCCCTAGGATTCTGTGATTCTGTGAAACTGAACTTTGCCAGAATAGTACTGTCTTGTTGGTTTTTTTTTATTAAAAATTATAATAAAATTCTGTAACATTACAGTGAATTTACCACTCAAAAGATATATATAAATTCAACAGATTACACAGTCAATTTGGCAGTATTTCATCAGACATCTTAGTTATCTGATTGCATTAACGTTGCATCTCCAAATGCTCCTTGTTCTGTCTTTATACCTCTCCCTGTTGGAATCCAAGCCCTGGAGTCAAATAGGAAAATTTCCCCATCTCTTTGAAAGTCTTGGATCAAAGGAATGAGTGACAGTTCTGATCTCTGAGAACAGATAAGCTTTGGTAAGATCTCCGCTCATTGTTAAGAAACTGTGACTGAAGACACAGCACATGATTAAAGCAGAGTTAGGGTCAACTCATGAAGTCCAGAGCTCAAATCTCATCTGCAACTGAATTAATGTGATTCCTGGTGTTAGTATTCAGATTCAGCCCTACACTGAAAATTGCAGATCCAGCTTTTTCATGTTTGTAACATAACGTTTAAGTACTGTAAAAATTATTAAGCTTCTCTCTAACTAAGCTTAATGTGATGAGATAGTCTCCAAGCCCCACATGCCTATCTAATTTTTCTTCTGGATTTCTGATCTGTTGCCATCACTTCAATTGCTATGAAAAAATATCACCTGTAATCAGATGGAGCAGCATCATTAACTGATTCAGAAAATTCCTCAGGGATTAAGGAGCCCGCTGCCTAGCTAAGTGCTCAGTGTCAACTGGTTCAATCAGACTGTTGAAGAAAAATTGTCATCTACAGCATAATACATCACAAAATGGAAAGAATAAATCAGTCTACATAAATTTGGTCATGCTGGAGCTGTAAGCATCTTGGATGCAGACAGAGCTGTAATCCCTGCGAGAAAAGCTCTGTCCCGTTCTCAGGAGCTTGCATGGGCCTAAGGTCCTGGTCTCTGGTTCTGCATTGCCACCTCCCGGTCGAGTCCCGGCACACCGGCCTGGGAGTCCTGGGCTTGTGCTGGGACAGCCAGTCCTTTGTTTCCAAAACAGCCCAAGTGTGGTCAGCCTAACAGGCATTTCGAGTCTCCCTGCAGTGGTGCTGTGTTTTTTGCCTTACTCTGGCCCTGTAGGGAAGCCTGGTGAGCCTCGAAAGATGGGGCACGAAGGCATTGGCGGTCACTGCTTGCATGATACGTAAATCCCTGTGTGACCATATAAAGGTGTTTCTGTGTAGGTGACATGTGTGGATTGAAAGTGTGACACTTCAGGTCCTCACTGCACTTTCAGATTCTAGGCTAGACTGAGGACCTGTCGTTGCATGAGAAACTTCCTCACCCATCCGCCTCGTTAGCTCTACATCTTGCTCTCTCACTTCTGGGCAAAGTTTGGTATTTCTTTACTAATACCCAGGACAAATGGGAAGAGGACTACAGCCTCATTTTTCTTGCCCTTGCTTCTCCATTTGTCTCACTGTCCTATGTGCAATATTTGGTAGGGACACATCACATGTGTCCATCGCAAAAGTAAAGCTAGACTTAGACATATGTTCATTTAACGAAGGAGTTAGAAGCAATGCCCCCCTAACCACACCTCTCACCCTAGGATTTGTTGTGTCCTCTCTGCCAGATATCACTGGTGGAATGGCAAAACCTGCAGGGTTTTGCATGGACCATAGCAAATGCCCATATATTCCCTTCCAGCAGCAGAACTGAGAGGGGCACACATTCACAGAGGGTAGCATACAGCTGGGAGCCATAGCATTGTAAGTCTCTGGTATTTTTTTTCTGTTAATATTTTGAGTCTGATTTCTACTATGTCTTTCACTGGGGGCTTTTAACAAAAGTGTACATAGAGCTTGATCTTATTTGCAGTAGAGTAAAAGACTCATAATTTAGTTTAAGTATCCCTCAGCTTGCTGGGTATGAAACATTTAAATATTAAAGTTAGAAAATGCACCTTCCCCCTTATACTTTTACATATGCATTTTCTATTTAAATCTCAGAAATACATCAAACCATGAAAGTGCTGAGTGGTTAATAAATACAACAAAACCAGTAGAAAATTATATTGTTAGCATTATATAGCCTTTATTCTGGTGGGATGAATATGCCCAGCTTTACAGCAGCAGAGGAGCCATTTTAATTAGGTTTTTAAATTAGATTTTGTAGACCTGTGAAGAAGAATGCAGAAAATATAGGCCAAAAGATACCACTGGCTGCAGAGAAACTCATCATGCACTGGCAGCATCCTGGTAAAGAAGATCATGTTCTCTAGCCTGACCACACTGGAAGAAGAAAGCACTGTGAGCTCTACCACAGAAAGAGTACTGATGTGGGGACTTCAAACTAGCAGGCACGGGGAGGATCTCTGTATATTTGAACACCTCAGGAAAACATACCGACACAGAGAGAGACCTGAACAATCAGCAGTGTTTTACGATTCCTGCATCAGTAGCTTTATCTGCAGTTTTCCAAAGGAAAAACTGATTTGCTGAGGGTTTTGTAATGTACTGTGGCAAGGCTAAAGCTAGGTTTTGGATGCTTTTTTCCTCTGGGTAAATAGTACACGCCAGTCTTAAGGACTGGCAGCTCAGCACTTTTCAATGCCTTTCCATTAAGAACACTTTGAATCTAAGAAAGAAAAAAAAAAAGAGCCCATGGGTCTGCTATTTCTCAAAGACAGCAGAAATCTCAATGCTAATTGAGAGGCAGACTTGTCAGACATTGTTTCTTCCTAGATGTGGGTCATGAACTGAAATTTAACTAGATTCAAAGAGCTGACTGGGTGAAGCGGTCAGCATTTGGGGGCCCACTGATCATGGTAACATGATTGGGAGGTCAATGGCTGTAATATGGATGCTGACTTCGGAGTTCTTTTTTTCAACTAGTCATCTGAGGACTGTGTAACTGAATGTCTGGGCTGGTACTGAATAATGTCTGTATCACTGTAATTATCAGTGCATTTTGATGTTTTTTCTTGCTATAGGATCATCTCAGAGTATTTAACCAGCATGCAAGCCAGAAGGTAACATTTTTCTTCCATAAGGATTGGAGGCATGCAACAGCACTATTTTAGTTCTGCATTATGGCTGCAGACATTTTAAGACATTCTGCTTTATTAAATGATGAAAGGTTTCATTTAGCTTGGGAAAATGTCTGGTGTTGGCAATTGCATACAGCACAGAGAGACTTTCCTATTTTTTTTCCCTGCATCTCTACCTCTCGTCCAGCAAGGGGAGTTGTAGGAACAATCCAGCCACTTTCTCTCAAACTTGGTCCTGAAGAAAAATACCTGAGCCCATTAGTAAGGCAAGTTCCCCTTTGTCTACACAACAGGTCAAGTGTAAGACATTTATAAGATACTCATTTACTATCTACGGATTTATTCTCAGTTTTACAGAAGAGTAAAATGTCTATCATGTAAGTAGAGAGTGTTTTCCAGGCCCTGATGTTGGGTACTCATCAATACTTGTTTGTTTGTTTGTTTGTTTGAGCTGTCAGTCAATACCAACTGAGTGCATGACAACAACATAAGCAAAGGAAATTAAAATGAAAGCCTAAATTGATAGGCTCTACATGATAATAAATATTCAACTATGGATAAAAGGAAGTTTACCCATCTATTCGGCATACAATTTTTGCAATACCTTACCTGTATGTTGCCCTGTTTCATTACTAAAATGCATTCATCCTACTGTTTTATCTTGGTCCATACCCTTCCTCTTTTTCATGGAAGTTTGTTTCTTACTGTCCATTTATCTTACCATAGTACTCTGTCAGGATCAGATCCTGTGACAGGTTGTCTGCATGGGTTTGATTTCATTCCTAACCCTTTGGCCACAAACACATTGGTACTTTTGGGGTAGTAGGAATGCACGTAGACCCAGGGAACAACGGCAGCAAACAGACAACTGACACGCTCCAAGTTAAGCAAGTGCAAAGCTCTCTGAAGGATGTGGGCCTTATCCTTATCAGGTTTGTCTAATAACTTCCCTCTGGTTAGGTTTTGCGAGCTGGTTTGGCCTGGTTTGGCCTTTACCTTTGGTCGTCACGTCTCTTTCTCAAGCGGTGCAGTGTCACAATGACCTTTTTTCCCCTCTCTCATTAGGCATTTGTTAGACCAGGACATACTCTCTTCAATTCACCAGGCTGGGCACTGTAATAAACAGGAAAATAACTGTTCAGATCCTAAAAGCATTTGACATTCATGCGCAAGGAATTAGTATAAAGTTATTTGGGACCCCAATAACTGGATACTTGTACTGTGCTTTTTACCTTAATGCCTTTTATTAACATATGACGTGTGCAACTCTGTTAGAGCTTCCCATTCTGGAATAGGTTACACTACAACCTCCTTTCTTGGGTGTACATCTAAGCTGTAGAGCAGAAGCAGCCTCCAGGCCAGGTAGAAAATACCCAAATCTATAATTATCAAAGTTTGGTTTTAGATATGGATCCAGAACTTCACAGCTAGTTCTGCCTCTGAAAAAGGCTTTTTCAGGTGATTCATGCAACAGTTCCTCAAAGTTCCATGGCCATGAAAGTCAACATGACAATTTGCAGAATATATTAGTTACAAGCCATACTGCTTCTCTGTCTACTGGTTATATCAGTCTGACATACAAAAAAGTAGCAGATAAAAAAGTAGCAGAATTTTACTGAGGTGAGGTTTGTCTTATCTGCCTACTTCATCAGATGGTCACATTTCACCAGAGATAAATTTATGTGGGTCTTGCCACACAGGGTTGTTAGAGTCAGGAATTGTTTCAGTCAAATTGAGACAGAAATCTTATTTTCAAAGGATGGGTGAGGCAAAACCAGAGCTAATTCTGGAAGCTTTCTGTGCCAGACTAGGTGATGTCAGATCCTCTCCTTCCTTTAATCAAAAGGGTGAACTTTAACATGTTACTGTGAAGGTGGTTATTTGTTTAGCGCTACTTGATCAGCTGGAAATGGGACACAGTCACAAGGGATAACCACAGAGGAGGCAAGGTATGAGCAATCCCTATGGAGCTGTGCAAGTCTTGAACCGAAACAGAAGAAAATAGGAGGCTGGGCTGTCTCTGCCTCACCAGGCAGGATCACCACGCTTTTGTACAAGGAGATGATCTAAAGAGGTTGTGGCTGCACATATGCCATTCTAGGGGGGTTTCTAGGAGCTCCCCCACATCTGCCTGCCCAAGATCCTTGACGAGTGTAAAATATTGTGAAACCATTGTGGTTATTTGTGTTTAAGTAAGAAACTGAAGATCCAGTGATTTTGGCATCCTTTTTTTTTGTAACATTTCTGATAACCTTCAAGCAAGAAACTTAGGCTGGAAACAGAAAAGTGGTTCTTGAGGCATAAATCTGGTGCAGTTGCACCCTGATAACTGCATACACACACACAGGCAGGGCTGTGGAATGCAGGCATTTGAAAATATGAAGAAAAAAAAAGTGGACCTACATTTGATACTATTGGGAAAGAATTACACTACTTATATCTGCACTTATTTAGCCAAAGCAACTTGACTTTTTCCAGGTTCTCTGCTGGAGCTAAGATGTAATCAGGAAACACAGGGACTCATTCCTACTTCAAAATACAGTTGAGACCCAAGGATGAAATTGCAGCATTATCTTCCTCACACTTATTTGCCACCCTGTTCAGACTACAAAGAATGTGATTTTCCTTCCCCTTTCATCACTTATTTCTTCAACTATCACCTTATCTATAGACTGAAAGTTGGGATAAGTTGTGTCTTCATTTGAGTAGAGCTCCAGGCTTCCACTTAAAACATTACAGATTATGCTTTAGCATCTATTAAGAGCAGTGATCCTCCTCCATTGATATTGCTTTAATATATGTAGGTTTGAAAGGTCTGCAATCAGATTCTAATCCAGAATAAGGATCCCAAATTTGCTCTCTAAATATATATAGGTCTTGGACAAATATTTTCATCACTGATGTTCTCATTATATAAAATAGATGTGGATGTAAACAGAAAGCATTTTTCCATGGCTAATAAAAATATAAGCACATATAAATAAGTAAAAACCGTGTTTGATTTTAAAAGATAAGAAATGTATCATCAAATGTCAGATAAACTCTGAGTATGGCTTGATTCTAGCTCAATATCACAAATTAAAGGCAACACAGTATAGGTTCATGGAATAAAATTTTAAATTATCATTGATAACATTATTAAGGAAATAATCCCTGTATTTTTTTATGCTGGAGGTGGAGAATTTACAGTCACCTGTGTCAAATTTCTGAAAAAATGTTGCCTTAAGTATATATCTGTTGTTATGTTCTTTGCAACAAACTGGCTAGACCTAACAAACCCAAACTGCTTGGTTTTAATACTATGCAAAAGAATAGCAGAAGTTTTGACACAGATTCTTGTAGTGAATGAGTATCTCCATCTGAAGTGGACTCTTATTCTGAAATTTCTTCCTAAATTAAGAAAGATTAGTGTATTTTAATGGATTTTCTCTATGCAACTGTTTGCTAAATGAGAGTCCTTAATCCTTTTTTTGCCTTGAAAATGCAAATTACTGCGCTGTATCTACTACGGTTTGTCATTATCTTCATTTACTATGTGCCCTGTAGCTCCCTGATAGGTAGTTAATAATATACTTAGGCTTGGGGTTGTATTTATTTGTAGCATTACTCTTGGGGAATCATAAACAATCTGGACTGTACCTGACGTAATTTTTCAAGTTTTTCTTATGAGCAAAGTTTTTATTCTTCACACTTCTCAGGCCAAGTCATGTATTAAAGTTTTCAAAGTAACAGCCACAATTAAAATCCCCACTAGCATTTTTTTTTTTAAACTGTGCTTAGGTGGATAACCAAGTAGCTAACCAAGAGAGATACTTTCTCGATCTGGCCTCATAAACTTTTGCACCAGTACTTTTACTCTGACCTCATGAGCAGTACAATGCTAGCTTTGTAAAAAATGGAGTAATGTCCTTGAAAACAATTAAAATCGCTTATGCATTCCTAAAATCATGACAGACACACATGCCCGCACACATGCACACATTCATGAGGGTAAAGAATTTGCTAGTTTAGTAGGAGTAATTGAAATGCCAATTATTCTTAAGTAAAACCTTAAAATGCACCTAACAACAAGGATCTCTTACCGAACTTTCATCTGTGCTATTTGTGCATCATTTGCATCGGCGTGCCTCCTCATTTTTTTAGTGCAAAACGAGCAAACCACTCCTTTCTAACATGAAGAGAAGGGCAGGGCATTAATGGTTTGGGTGGAACTTGGGGATAACAATTACAATAGCTCCCAGGATGCTTTTAGTGATCCAGAAAGCTGAGTATCAAAGCATTACCCTTTGTTTCACATTCTCATAAAGCAAATCCATAGAGGTATTTGATGTATGTCGTTTCCCTCCCCCCCCACCCCCCCCATTTTTTTTGTGCTGCACAGAGTGTTCTGGCTTCCTGCTATTGTTCCTGTTCTCGATTTTTCTCCCAGTGCCACAAAGCCTGGTGCCTACCCCTGCCACTGGTTGCTTTTGTTTACAGGTAACATGTGCTGTGTGTTGCCACGAAACTCCTACCCTTCAGGAAATCCTTTAACTCCTCTTTCTCCTCTGATAGTGCCAGCAGCACCTCACCTTTCATATTCAAACCATCTAGGTTGTGCAAGAGGCACAACACTGGACACCACTGCTTTGGAGTATTCTTTGTGGTGGCTTTTAATAAATCAGAGTGCAACCTGGATGTAGCAGAAAAGGCAGGCTCCAGAAATGTTTTCCAAAGCAGTCATTAGTAGTCAGACCCACTATACTGGGTCAGTGAGTAAAACATCCATTCTTCTCTGTACCTGTCATGGCAAAAATATATCAGTGTGCAGGCTGTCCCATTAGCATTGCAGCTTTAGCCCCTACTGTAGTAGTTTGGGCTTTAAACTTTAGAGGTCATCAGTGATGGTGGCATTACAGATGGAATTTTTGCACAGATGTAAATCATCCTCCAAATTCCTCAGAGAAAGCGAGAGCCCACCTTCCTGATCTCTTCCTTTCCAGTTCAAGAGGAAGGGGTTAGAAATTACTCAGAAGTTGTGAAACTGTAGACCAGCTGTAACCCCCCTCTGCTGAAACAATTGGCAGTGGCCAGAGCCACTCAGGGGAAAGTTTTGCAAGAAAAAAAATAACAAACCCACACCAAAGAAAAAATTATCCATATTTATCTCCTCCAGAACTGCCTGAGCAGCTATATAGCCCCTATATGGGCTATACCCAATCAAGGTGGCAGGAGTAGCAAGCTCAACAGTTTCAGGGTTGAAAATCTCATGGGCCAGCAGAGGCTTTGCTGGTAGAAGACATAATGTTTGTGCTTCCTCAGGCCAGCTTCAATGAATACAGCCCTTCACTGCTTGTGATGTTGAGACAATCTAGATCTTGCAGTTCTCTTCTCCAGACCTTTATTCCATGACAAATGAATTAAAGTTTTGCCTGGCTACCTTTTTCTGTCTCAATGCATAGTGAATTTTAAAGTATCACTAAAGTAGACCCAGGAACATCCTTATTAGTGTACTTTAGTGGTAGAACTGCATAGTATTCCTGTGTTTAGCCATATCAGAGAACAGAACAGAACAGAACAGAACAGAACAGAACAGAATAGAATAGAATAGAATAGAATAGAATAGAATAGAATAGAATAGAATAGAATAGAATAGAATAGAATAGAATAGATTATTTCAGTTGGAAGCCACATATAATGATGATCTAGTCCAACTGCCTGACCAATTCAGGGGTGACCAAAAGTTAAAGCATGTTTATAAGGGCATTGTCCAAATGCCTCTTAGACACTGAGGCTTGGGCATTGATCATCTTTCTAGGAAGCCTGTTCCAGTGTTTGACCACCCTCCCAGTAAATAAATGCTTCCTAATGTCCAGTCTAAACTTCCCCAGATGCAGCTTTGAACCACTCCCAAGAGTCTGATCACTGGATACCAGGGAGGAGATCAGCACATCCATCTCTGCTTCCCCTCCTCAGGAAGCTGTAGAGAGCAATGACATCACCCGTTGGGTTCCTTTTCTCCAAATTAGATGAGCCAAAGTCCTTATTGGCTCCTCACAGGAGATGCGTTCCAGTTATCTGAGTCTCAAACAACTTTATATTAATTCATCATGCCTGCATATTTTACTGCCTCTTCCAGAGGATCTTCTGACTGCTTTACACTACCTCAGAAACACAATGATGCAAATTTGAAACCTCATACAAGTCACATAACACTCAGAAATGCTCCAGTGCTTTGTACTTTACAGCTCATCAAAATCTGGCCAGTTCTTGAAAATAATTAAGCCACTTTAAGTCAAAATTCAGGAATATTTAGTCAGCAGTATATTATAACAGAATTTCACCATGTTGAATCACACAACAGCACCTTAAGCAAGGAAAGACTGTTATACTACTAATTAATGTACTTTTATGCCAGTGTATAGATGAGAAGATGAGAAAATGAGAAATGGTAGCTTAGCTGCCTTGCTCAAGGATCTGTGGAGGCACTTATTTAGCAAAGCTCCCACTGGTGTGACTAGGAGCAACACCTTGAGGCAGGGGAGGACTCTCACCTCTCTATATGTATTTGATGTGTTTACACATTGTTTTCTAAAACTGGTCTCGCCTGCAAGATGTGGTTTAGCAGGAGACTCCACATGGCCTTTGTGGGGATGTGGTGTGCAACAGTGGCAATGCTGAAGTTCTGGGTTACTGTGGTGGCTCCCCTAGTACTTGGCTTTTATTTCTTTTCGAGGGCGTACCCTTCCCTGCCAGGACATGTACCCTTGTAGGCAGCAGTGGCTGAACTGCTAAAGTTGACTGACAGCTGCTGCCCAAACTGGAACCAAACCAACAATTTCCAGGAAAAGCATCCTATTCTGAGCAGTCAGATTCCAAAGTTCACGACGAATCATGTGTGAGACCCTTACACTGGCCCATATGCCATTTTTTGAATTACCAACATGTTTTTTTCTGCCATCCAAGACTTCCAAAACATTCAATTTTATGGATTACCTATGTTACTATGTATGTGGAAGAAAGGCACAGCACAGAATTTCTGGACCTGTTTCACCTGACACTGATAGACTCAGCACATGCTCTTTTTCCATTAGATTACAACACTAGCTTTATTTACCTTCTCAACTTTTGCAAAGGATGTTGCAGAATTTGTTGTAAGGCCTTTGCTACTCCATTGGATCTGTGGAATCCATCCTAGAGCGGACTTTGAATAGCTCACTTGTCCACATTCACAATCTATCTTTCAACAACCAGCACAAAAGAAAAGAAGCCATGTAATGCTGCTGGTTAGAATTTTCACCTATTGTTCATCAAAAATAAGCATATCGTTAGCTTAAGGCCAGCTGAGGGTTCTGAAGAGAATGGGTACAGTCTGCAAAATCCCAGGTTCAAAAAAAAAAAAAAAAAAAGCTCTGTAACAGTGTAATTTTTACAGCCCTTAGAAGTAACTTAACAGAGGTGCTCTAGGTCTTGTACATCTTATGTTTTTCTTTCACTGAAGTTTCCACAAAAATACTTTACAAATGCTTGCTGTAGCTGGTGAATTTGACACTATTGTTTAGTACAATGATGTGTTTGCAACACTGGAAAGTAATGTTTCTCTACAATGGAGGGATTTTTTTGCATAGCTGTGTTTCCATTCTTTGATGTGGGTGATCTATAGCAAGTCAATGCATTGGAATGCTTTAAAAATGCTAAAAAAGAAAAGAAAAGAAATAAAACTCCATCTTCTAGACTTTCTATATATTAGACCCCTTTGATTCCTCTGCAAAATGCCAAGAACCTAAACAAAAGCCTGGCTATCTATAAAGACAGCTATCAGGCCAAAGAGGGTCTTACTGAGTTTTTATTCACCTGTTTGGTTTGTCTGAAGCCTTTCATGAGAGCCATGTTTCTGAATTCTGTTGCTCATGAATTTTTGGGAAGACTGAAAATATGTAGCAGGGTATATGGAATGCTTGCAGAAAAATTAAAAAAAAAAAAGAAAAATACATCATTTTAAAGCCTTTTGTAAAGAAAATACAGAACTTTTTTAATGTTGTGTTTTGTTTTGTTTTGTTTTTTGTCTGAGTACTTAGTCCTAGTTGATAGCAATTGTTTGCATTTGGGGGTTGAGACTCAGCATGTGCTGTGCTGTTCCTGAGGTGTGCAGGGAAGGCACAAGGGCTGGAGTGCCCACATTTCCCTCTGTCCCACCCTTGCTCCCAGGGATTAGCATTTACCAGCAGTAACTAACCACAGAAGTCTTGCAGAAAAGCCGAACCTTAGAAGCACAATTTGCATGTACAGCACAACACCTGCAATGGCAAAGGAGTGCAGCACTCCTGGTTTCGTTGTCGTGTCACCCAAATGAGTTATATCACTATTACATGATATGACTCATTATGAGGAAGGCCAGGTTATTTCCCTGTAACCTGAAGCCTGTGAGCTGTATTGTTTCTGCACAGCACTATTAAGTCTAACTTAATAGGCTTGCCTTAAATAGCCATTCAAACAGGGGTTTTTTAAACAGCTTTCTATTAAATACAAAGGGCTTAAATTCAAAGAGTGTTCTCTGACCTCGGCATTACATTGTCAGAATTTGTATTCTGCTGAAGAGTTAATATTGAAAGGCAGCTGCTGCTCTGAGTATTGCCATCAAGGTATGAAAACAGTGCTGATATTCACTCTCAACATCAGATGGGGTAGGGGGTAGGAAAAGAAAGCTTTTAACTTTGCATCTGCCTCTTCCAGTTCCTCCCAGACAGCTTTTCCAATTCAGAGCACAAAACCAGTAGGCCTGTCCTACCATTACACACAGACAGACCATGGAGTTCATGGGATTACACCACAGGGATTCACCTGGGATAACCTTGGGACAGAAGGGTTGCTGTGTGGCCTTCAAGGGTTTGAAGGGATATTTAGGCCCTTAGTAACAAAAAAGCTTCCTCATCCTGGTGTAAAGGATAGAAGGAGCCAGAATCTGGCAGCAGTAGCATTGCAGGAGTTCCTCATCAGCCTCCTCCTGGCCCTGGCCAGGGTGGTCTCACATGCCACCAGAAAGAGGAAGCTGCATGGGGCACCTTGGCAGCTGTGGGCCTGTGTCCACACCTTGTCCTCTCTCATCCCTGTACAGAGCACCCTTGGGTGGTGGCCACTGACTCTCTGGACAGCTTCAAGGCATAGTGGGTGCTCTTTGGGGAGCTCTACTTGGTGTCTTCCTCCAGTCCTCCGTCAATCCATTTCAAGTCTAACTTTTACACCCTTTTTTTTTTTTTTTCCATTTGTTGTCCCCTGGAATCAATTTGGTTTTTTTTCTTCTCCATTTTTTTTTTCTTCTTTTTCTTAAGGCCTTTGCCTTTTGGGAAGGGCCTGAAGATTTCATTAGAGCCTGGAGAAGATAGGGTGAGTTGCTGTCCTGAGCTCAGTCAGTGGTTACTTGGAGAGCGTGGGAGCTTGGCTGTGACCCAGGAGGTTTCACCTGTCCCAAAATAAGGTTCTGGGCTCCTGGAGGTGGCAGGAGACCAAGGTGTGGTAAAAATCTCTATTGTCCCATCAGGCTGGAGGGGTGGGAGCTCTGCTTTCTCCAGTATAGAGGCAAGAAAAAGTCTGGTCTGTGCCTACCCTTCCCCCTTCACCAGGGTGGGCTGTAGCCCGGACCTTGCTTGGTGTGCCACCAGCAAAGGGACATTTAAAATAAGAGGGTTCCCAGACCTTTATTTTCCTCCAAAAGTCATGTTTTCCCTTTGTCCTGATTTCACCAGTTTCTGGGTTTTATTGCTTTTTAAAAAATCTTGTAGTTCTGTCCATCAAAAATGTTACATACCAATGTGATTAGTATCAATTAGTATCTGCTGCTGTTTGGTGAGCAGTGTGGGAAAGAAAATAGGAATTTTTCACATAGACAGCAATTTTCTGAGTTTTCCTGACAGTGGTAATGGCTGGGATTTGGCATGTGGTGTCAAAAGTCTAGGATGGAACACATGGAAGAAAACAATAGCAGCAGTTTTTTTTCCAGACTGCCTTTCTCTGTAGGTCATGCAAGTAAGGTCAGCTTCCAGTCAGGAGCTTGGTATAAGTAGAAGACAACTGGCCCAGCTGAGAAGTTTGTGCCAGAGATGTCAAGTTCAGCTGGATGGCGTTTGTATCTGGATATTTTCAGTCAGCTGAAACCTGGGAAGACAATTTCCCAGTGTGAAGACTTTGAGGCTCTTAACCTCAGACTGTACTGCTGGATCTTGCTGTTCTTCAGGACATTTGAAACTACTCAGGGTTCAAGAGTATAGCTGCTGACTGCATTGGGGTTTCAGTTCTAACACCATGCATACAAGCCAAATATAACTGGTACCAATACTGTGTGCTGGAGTTTGACTGGTGCATGTCTTTTGCAAGATCTCATGGTTAGATGTATGCCCAACTCTACATTACTGTGATGTTTTTAAATATAGGGTGCCATTATATAAATGAACAGCTTTACTCAGCAGTTTTGTGCAAATAATAGGCACTTTATTAAAAAAATTCCAGATCAGCTTACAGCTTAACCCCAGTCATTGACAACCATCTTTAACAACAAACCTCTACTTTTCAGGGAATGGGACACATGCAAAATAATGAAAAAACAAGCCTGTGGCTGATATACTTTTTAAAGATCTTAAAAATTAGGTACCTTAAATATCCTTGTGGAGTCACAATTTAATCAGCTCCTTGCTTGCATTAGGAAGGTGTCATTTGTTGTGCAGCAGAGCCTCTTACTGAGGTTGTTTGTAGCAGTTTAAGTCCTTCTTACCAGCATAGTTTATAACAGTAGTACCTGAGGAAAACAGCCTATTGACAGTACATGGTCTAACAGTGAACAAAGAATTATTTTGCCAGTCCAACTGCCAAGACATTGGCACTTTTTTTTTTTTTTTTTCGCACAGGCTAAGTCATTAATTTTGAGCTTCTTACAACATAGCTAAGCTGGCAAGAGCTTTAAGCACCATCTGTGCCTGTGCTTACTCAACAGATAAAGTAGAAGCATCAGAAAATTCTAAGAATCTGAAAAAAAAGGAGCAAAACCAAGTGATACAGGTAGGATTCAAAATACCTGATAGCACTGCCTGTGCCTTTCCATAGTGTGCCTTCCCTCAAAGTCAGTCTTTGTTCCTAGCATTTGCATGCAAAATGCAGGTTCGCAGGCCCCATTTTCTAGTTGAAGTGAGTGGCTTGGCTGAAGCAGGCTGTGGGATGGCCGTGTTTTGTGTAATCCAAATATAAAAGGTCTTTCTACTCCTTCTGCCACAGCAGAGCTGCCCTAGCAGTGGGACCATGCATCTCCTCTATGCTTCAGAGCCCAGGGTGGCTGTCCCTGTGCAGGGGGATGGGAGGTGACCGTCATGCAGGCATCAGCCCACTGCTGCAATGCATTTGTCTGTCACTCAGCCACAACGACAGAGAAAAAAGATCGCTCTTCCTCCACCATCCTCCACCTCCCAGAGGAATCTTTTGGCAGGTCTGGTTATTTCATCCAGACATTAAAAAGCTTTGCTGTATCATCTTCCCATCACTGCCAAAAGCTCTGAATACTCTTGTGTGTCAAAAAAACAGCTTTGCTTTGGACCTCAGATAGTTAAAATCAAACAGAAATTGGTATAGCTCTTTTAAAAAAAAAGCTTAAAACCTGTGAGCTGAAGATAAGCTATGAACATATTTTTGAAAAAATGGCCTCTGCAGTTGACAGGGATTGAGAAAGCTCATGTTTATATGTGTAACTACAATCTCTCCATCCCTTCACCAAGCATTAATATAAATAAATGGAGGAGGCATTCATTTCTTCACACATGAAAACCCTTTCTTTGCTGTATGGTCACAACATGTGTAGGGGCAGGTTTTTCTGGCTTCACAAAACAAAGCTAGCCAGCCACATTAGCTCAGCATCCTGGCTGCACTTCATACCCTTTCTGTTTTCCAGCAAAGGTTCATTCCTGGAAACATCTTGTTCTTGGAATAATCCTGGCAGCCAGAGAGACAAAAATGCCCATATATTAGCTGCTTTTCTCCAATGGTCTTAGGCTTAGCAGGTTGCTAGTACTACCAGGCCTCCCCCCAAGGGACTTGACAGTGGCTCTGCTGTCACAGACGTTTGCATCTATCATTTTTTTTCTGAGATTTTCAGAGGGGAATAATATTGCTCTTTTCCCAGTTTTCCCTCTGGAAGTCTATGGAAAATTAGAAGTAAGTTCACAAATGCAGCTCTTTCAGAGTGAACAACAAAAAATGTTTTGAGGAGGATATGAAACCGTATTGTTATTGCTTTATTTAATCCTTCAGAGCACTTCTGCTAGCTGATAAGTAATACTAAAGTCTACTTAAAAATTTAGTTACTAGGTTATTATAGTGCCTGCATACTCCAGACTTAAATGCTACAGCTAAAATATACTTTCGATCATACATGAGTGTGTAAGGCTGGTCAAGTTTATTTTCCAAGTTCCTTCTTAAGAAATTCTAATATTATGTCATAGCATAGATGCTACTTCTGAGCCTTAAGGACATACTCTTCCATTTTGCTTATTAATCGATAATAATAATGGTGGGTTTTCCTTTTTCTACGTTCTCCCATTTTAGAACTATGACAGCAGGCAAATGTACGAGTGCCTGAATGAAGCCCAGCACCATCGCAGGCTCTGTTTGTCCAGAAAGGATTGCATAGGCTGACAAAATACATGCCGTGTCTTTCCTCAGGCATTTCTCATTTATAAGGTTTCTGGACGTGCATGCTAAAGATACATTTCTAATTTAGAAAGAACTAAAAATTTTATTCAAAGAGTAAATAACTGCTCTGAATATTTGCTTGTTCCCCAGATATGCTTGTTCACACGCAGTAACAGGGCAAGTGTGCTCCTAGAGAGTAGCAGTAAAGCAGCCATTTTCCTATTACATTGTTGCAATTGCTTTTTGTCTCTTTATCATGAAATCTCTTCCCTTGGTTTAGCTGACACTTAACTTATAACTGAGTAGCTGAGAAAACCCGTGTTAAAAAAAAGAAAAAAAAGCATCTGTGTTCCAGTATAGATTTCAGCAGAAATCAGCAGGATTTCTGTGTATCTTACACCTCTCCACTCTTCCAAGGAACAAAGTTTACAATCAGACAACTGCACAAAAAGTGAAAAGATGGCGTCAAAGATGGAGTGTACAATGGGTGAAACACCATTCTTCCCATGTAACAAAAGCAGAGCAATGCCCAGGAGCAGTTCTGGTACTTTGGAATTCGGTGGTCCCCTCCACTCCCAGGCAGGACCCAGTGCATCCCCCAAATCCCGGCGGTCCCACTCATCCCCAGATGTGGCCACCCCTCTGGCAGGGCAGCCAGACGTTTCTGAGTGTGCTAAGGAAGCTAAAACAGAAACATTTCCAGAAAAGCATGGTGGGATCATTCACCAATACACAGTTCAGTCCATCATCACTAACTGTCTCAGGTGGTGCTGCCCATGTCTCCTATATTTAGTATGAGATTTTATGCAAGATGGCATTTTCACCCCTCCAAACAGAGGTTAAAAAAATGGCCAGTACAAGACAAAATAAATCAGCTCTTCAATTACTTCTGGAAAACGAGGCTTGATTCCTCTGACACTTCAAAGCTTTAGCTCTGGCTGTGTCCTGTCGGATCTCCTCTGTCCTCCCTGGGTATGTTTTTACAATTAACTGAAGATTGTCTCCCAGAGAAGCTGATGTATCATGCCAGTGCACCATCCTTTATGTGATCTGCTGATCTACAGCCTTCTGTCTCCCCTCCATTCTGCGCTCTTGGTCTCTGTCAGAGATGACTCCAGCACTGTTTATCTCGAGGAATCAACACAAATCTGTTTGCCGTCTAGTAGCTTTGAGTTTCCCGAGATTACTCCCAGCTATGGGAGTTGTCCCAAAACATCTCTGCTGTTGTGACTGCCTTAGCCAGCAACTCTTTGAAATGCAGGCTCCAGGTGATTGACTTCTAAGTAAGAGGAGCTGAATGGGTTTAGACAGATTAACATTCTAGCAGTAAGTGGCAGTCATTCCAAGGAGCTAAATCAAATTCTCAAGTGCTCATTAGCAACGGGGGGGGGGGGGGGGGGGGGGGGAGAAGAAAAAAATCACCCTAGCTTGAGAACATAAAAAAGAATCAGCACATAATGGAGAGATTTGGAGGAAGCTGTTTTCTTCATCAGAGTTTTTCATTGATGGACATCTCCCTAAAACACCGGGTCATGGGGTGCCACTGCCTAGCATTTGTTTGTAACACCAAGTACGAAGGTGAGGTTGACTCAGGTTCACTACAAGTTCAGAACCAAGCCTGGTAAAGTTTGTTTTGTGTTAACAATACCATTTGTTCTTCAGCGGCAGGGTAAAAACTGCTGTGGCTGCCATTTGCTGTCCCGTCTTGGAAGGACTGCACCACACACCTGAAAATTAGAACGCAAGTCTGGCATGATGATTTCACTCAGGTCATCCAGGGCACTGTGTGTGCTCGTAATAATTTGTCTGTTTGGAGTGTCCTAATAGGACATAATAGCAGAAATGGATGTGTGTGGGAGGTAGAGAGGACATTCACCACTTAGCAATCTAGACAAAAAATACTGCTCTGGCTCAGGGTGTGCTTCACCACAGGTTCACAAAGGTGCAGCCTTCGTTTCTCACCGACACCAGGAAATTCCAAACAACACGTTGAGGACAAGGTGTCCATGCAGCAGGCACCCCCAGCACAGCCACCCCATGTCCCCCTGCCCTACAGCTTTCCCCTCCCTGGGCACCCACCCCTCCTTCCCCTCCCCACACTGAGCTCATTGCTCAGTTCAGGCTTGGGAGCAAGGGTGAAACGTGGGCCTGAATCTTACTAGTGAGTGGAGTAGTTTACATTCATTAAAAATATTTACAGTTTTTTCTTAAGCTTGTTTTCCTAGAGTTCTACAAATCATGCAAACAGAATTTTGCAGTTCAGGCAATTGCTCCGCAAAGCTTCACCTGTTCTATTCTAAAAACATAATAAAAGGCATACACAGGAAAGATTTTAAATTATTAACACCTAGTCCCATAAAAGTAAAATTGCCTCTACCTGAGTAAGGTTTTCTATGCAGAGTGAAGTCCCCGTTTACATCTTACATTTCAGAAACAGCAGAGGCAGATCCTGCCTCAGGTTCCCCTTGCTGCTTGATTTACTCAGAGAAATACTTTGGCTGCGGTTTCACACAGTGCTAATGAGTTTAAAACCCAGTTGGTTTACAGCAGCTGAACAGTGGTGAGAGCACAACCCTGCGCCGGACCGACTACAGATTCGCCTGGAGCAGAGGGAGGGAACCTGAAAGCGCCTTGCAGACTTGAATGCTGAAGCAAAGCTAAGGGCTTGATTTACACCCGGCACCCACAACTGGCTTTCTGCACATGGGTGCTCTTGCTGCCAGCCCTCCTGAGCTCTGCTTGGCTGCTGTTTTCTGCTGCTTCGTCCCCTGTGCTCTCCACCTTCTCTGCGCAATGGTGCTTTGCATAAATGAAGCTCACTCTTGGCACAGAAGGAGTATCCCTGATGGGAAGTGTCTGGTAACAGAGTTAGCATGAAGCCTGGAGAGAGTTAAATATATTCCCTCGACCAGCATCCACATTTTAAAATGCTTTTTAGAAAGCTGCTTTCACTGGAAGAAAAAAAAAAAAAAAAAAAAAGCAGCAAAGAGAACAAGATGTCAGGAAATGCATTTGCTGACTTGGTGCAAAGAAAATATTTTTCTTATCCAAAATGACAGAAGAAGCTGAATAAGCCACTTCACCTTCCTTCCTTTTTACTCCTCCCTCTCCAGGCTTTCTGCCTCTGCACAGGACATTCCTTCAGCCGTTTGTCATCCCATCTAGCATATTTATCTGTAGTTTATTCTCTTGCATTATCAGCTCCCAGCACTATTCAAAATGGTGGGCATCTCTTGGTTTGGGTTCTACCTTCAGCTGCTACTGTGGAACCTGGACCTACTCATCTCTGGACCAGCACTGCTGGCGCCAACGGGCATGGCTCCCTGGCACCATCTGGCATGGCAGAGCCTTCTGCTTGTATCCATCATACACACAGTGGTTACAGGTTTTTGCACTGCCACAGAAACAGACACTGAACTATTAGCAAGTGAATATTCTTTCTAGGATTCTGAATCTCTCTGCTACAGTCTTGATAATTTACAAGCAGTAAATGTGTGGATCTAAGCCCATTATGCGTGAAAGAGCTACATACTGCAAAAATTCTTGCAGGAATTTCAGTGATTTCTGGTAGGAAGTGTCATACATTGCTCCTATGATCTCTATTACAAAGTATGATCCTAATTAAAAACAAAAGAAAAAAAGAAAAAAAAGACAAGAAGTACCTTTGTGTTCAGAATCCTGGCTCTTTGCTAGACTAAATTATTATTTCCTTCCCCTCTCCTCTGGATTTCTTCATTCCTCTAACCCCAAACAGGTAAGGAACAGGGAGTTGGATCCTTTTCTTACAATACCATACATCAGAAGGAGCTTAATAAACCCCAGTTGTGTTCACCTGTACAGCCCCCACTGCAAACACTGTGGGCTCAACATGGTGTCCAGGACCATTATTAACAGTGATGATTAATGGACAAGTATCTGTCAGAAACAACATGGGAATAACTGCTCGTCCCCTTAGTCAGGGCAAAGCACAGGATGACCTTTCAAAGTCTCTTCCAGCACCATGACTCCGTGATCACACCAGGAGGACAGGACCTCAGATTGATTGTTATATAGTCAGCTGTTTGCAGGGCTGCAGCAGCCAGCTAGGAAAAAACGCATCCTTCCGTCTGCAAGCACAGCTCCTTGAGAGGTGTGCAAAATTCTCCTGCCATATGAAATTTTCAGAAATATTTGACAAGTGCCAAGTGTCTAAGTGTTACCATACTTTACTTGTACTATGATGCCACCTGCTAATTGCAGGCTCCCTGTTCAAAATTATGATTTTTTTGTAATCTGTAATGTATGAGCCTGGAACTGGAGCCTGGATTGCAGTAGATGTCCTGCTGCCTTGTTAGTTTGGAGAATTCAACCCAATTATCTTTCTTAGAATCCAACCCAACGATGCATGGTAAAACTACTGTTTTCTAATCTGCTTCAGTGGAAACAGATTTACGTTACAGAAGAATGAACACACCAGATCTCAGACATTTAAGCTTAAGAGCACACACGAATGAAAAATTCCTTTTTTAACAAAGATCCTAATTTCTAAAGGGGAAAAATATTTCAGTTGATGAAACTCTGTCTGATGAAGGTGTGAACAGAAGTGCGATGGCATGAAGCTGGTGCCACTGCAGTAGCTTGTGTGAAAGATCAGATCTCATAGAATCATAGAATGGTTTGGGTTGGAAGGGAACTTAAAGATCATATAGTTCCAATGCCCCTGTCATGGGGGGGAGACACCTCCCACTAGACCAGGTTGCTCCAAGCCCCATCCAACCTGTCCTTGAACACTTTCAGGGAGGGGGCATCCACAGCTCCCCTGGGCAACCTGTGCCAGTGTCTCACCACCCTCACAGTAAATAATTTCTTCCTGATGTCTAACCTAGACCTACCCTTTTCCAGTTAAAAGCCATTCCCCCTTCATCCTATCACTACATGCCCTTATAAAAAGTCCCTCCCCAGCTTTCCTGTAGCCCCTTCAGGTACAGGAAGACTGCTATAAGGTCTCCCTGGAGCCTTCTCTTCTCCAGGCTGAACAATCCCAACTCCCTCAGATTGTCTTCACAGGAGAGGTGCTCCAGCCCTCTGATCATCTTTGTGGCCCTGCTCTGGACTCACTCCAACAGCTCCATGTCTTTCATGTGTCAGGGGCTCCAGAGCTGGATGCAGTACTGCAGGTGGGATCTCATAGAGTGGAGTAGAAGGGGAGACTCACCTCCCTTGACCTGCTTGCCGTGCTTCTTTTGATGCAGCCCAGGATACAGTTGACTTTCTGGGCTGCAAGCACACATTGCCAGCTCATGTTGAACTTCTCATCAACCCACACCTCCAAGTCCTTCTCCTCTGGGCTGTTCCTCAATCCATTCTCTGCTTAACCTGTAATTGTGTTTGGGATTGCCCCACCCCAAGTGCAGAACCTTGTACTTGGCCTTGTTGAACTTCATGATGTTGGCATGGGCCCACCTCTCAAGCCTGACAAGGTCCCTCTGGATGGCATCCCTTCCCTCCAGTGTGTTGACCTCACCACACAGCTTGGGGTCATGAGAAAACTTGCTGAAGTTTGTTCTCAGGTGGTAGCTGTTCCTTGATGGATAGGCATCACCTTCCCTGCTGCCCCCAGTAGCACCTTGTTGGTAGCTCAGGGGCTATTTATGCTGAGTTAGATGACTTAACCTGAACTACATTTGGGAGTTTCTGCCTGCAACCTTTCCATGGGTGATCAAAGCCTAGTTCTTTTTTTCTCCTGTTGCTCTTGTGCAGTGCCTGTTGCTCATCTCACTGGAAAGGGTCTATGATTTTTGCTACCTGCAAGTTAAACTGGTGAATTTTGAGATAAACTGGGGCTGGATGGGTGTGTGTAGAAAGAAGAGAAAAAAGAAAGAAGTGAAACATAGTAAAGATTATGGAAACAGAAGATAAAATAATTAGAAGAAATTAGAGTACCCAGGAGAAAAAAACAAAACAAAACTCAAAAAACAATTTGGCCATCACAGTACAAAGTGCTACTAACAACACAGTCATGTCAGCGTTGGCTAGAGGGGAGGTGCTTCTTACTCAGTGCACCATGGGCCTCTCCATCTCACCTGCTTAGAACAATTCTGTCTATAATGCCAGTAGATATTTTGGCTTTGTCAAGTTTATTATTAACAAACCACTAATTACTATCTAATAGTATTAAAAAAAAAAAAAGCAAGCCTATAAAATTTATATAAACTCTCTGCTTTTTAGGAGCAGTCTGGCAGGGATGGTGGAGTCCATTACACAGGGCTGATGGTAAGTCCTGGCTGGCTTCCAGGCAGTGTTAAGTCATCAGGTCTGCAGCAACTCATACTTAGGTTTAAATTTGTATTTTATTTCCTTGGTGAAAGAGATGTTCAATTATTGATTACTTTGATTAGTAACAGGTCTGCAGTAATAAAGCTGAAGTAATTCCTTCTGAACTAGTTTTTTTTCTAGTTAATTTAGTTCACAGAGAGAGATGCTAATCTAGTGAATGAACAGATGAGTTAGTACTGGCTTCTCTTTGAACTTCTAGGTTAAATGTAAACCCCTTGACTTCATCATCTTCTCCACATCTGCTTCCTGCCACATCCCTTTACTTCACTCTGCTCCAGGTTAACTATCCTCCTTGCCTTCTCAGCTGGGCAGGACACATCTTTACTGTTCATTTGCACCAGTGTTCCTTGCTTCCTTCTTTTTCACCTTTCTGTTTAAGGCTTTTTCTTCAGTAGAGAGCTACCCTCAAGTGGAGGCAGCACTGAGACACTGCCAGCATCACCCCCCATAGCTTCCAACCACCACTGCCCACGATGGCCCTCCAGTAAGGCCAGGACCCTGGGCATGATGCGTAAAATCACACTTCTATAAAAGCAGGACTGCTAGGGCACACAGTTTTATTTGGCCTTCTCTTACTAAGACCAAACTAAGCCATTAGTTTTTCTTCTAGTGAATCCCATTAATCATTCTGCCAAATATTTCACCAGGGTTCCTGATGGCAAAACCTGCAGAGGAGCTGATGGTTATTATGATCACTAATACAGCTTATTGTCCTGTAGTGCTGGAGGGACTTGTTCATGCTTCAGGACCGTATTATGCTATATGTTGCCACATACGGATTATATCCCATGTTTTTCCCACAGTACTTATCATCTGCATAGACAATGCCTTTTACTTTGTCAATGGATCTTCCTTAGGATAGAAAACACCTGGATCAGAAATATTGTACAACAAGAGTTACCTTTTTTAAAATTATTTATACTTATACAGAAGTCAAGCCAACCGTGTCCATGACCCTGTTTGTGATTGTGTCACAAATTCTTCCAGTTACCATGTAAGTGTAATCAAAAGTTATAGTTTTATTTTTATCTTATTCTGTATGAATGATATATGTAATCCTAAACATTTTTTCTAGGTTAATTCTTCGAGAACAGTGAAGTTCTTAGAATATTGCAACTAAGTCTAAAATAATGCATGAATGGCCTGTGTCTTTTAATCATGTATATACAGTTTGTAGTTTCCACATTGGCTGGGTGAATTTCACTTTTGCAATTACATTTTTCATAAATGTTCAGGTAGGGACATTTTAATTCCTCTTTAGAACTGTCTTGTTTGAACCCTCGGATTAAGCTGAAAAGATGCTGTGAAATACTGAAAAAGAGGAAAAACCAGAAATATACAGATGTTCATCATTAGCTAACTGCAGGACACTACAAGTAAGTGAATTGAACTGATAAATATTATTTTAGATAAAATCACAAATCTAAAAATCGGAAATCACTTTGTACTGTTCATCTTGCTGTCATGGATCTACTGGTGCTGGTAAGGGTAGGGACCCTCTTCAAATATTGGAGCAAGACACACTGTGCTGCTGTTATTTAATTATCACCAGCATTGTCTCACAAACGCCATTGTAAAATAATTATCATAGGAATGATCAAAACTGGACTTCAGTGCACCTCAGAGTATTCCTGCCAAAGCTGGTCACTCTCTCTAGGTTTCTAGCTGGTGTGACTGGCAAATGGAGTGTTTTTAATTTTGCTATACCTGATTTGGGACAGTACACTTATTCCATGCAAATCCAGCTCTTACAATGACTCGTGGTGCAATCAACTCTTCAGTGTGATGTATATTCCTTTTGTGACTCTTGGTTCTGGCCCTATTTACCAGCAACACATGTGGATACTTTGTAATGTTTAATTACTCCTTCTATCCCCACTGCTGATGCTTGGCTGTTCTAATAGTCTGCACCCTCTTTTTCCCTTGTGAATCACCAGTTATTGATTTCTGTGTCCTCTTTGGGGGATGAGAAAGGCAGCAGGACACTGGCACTCGGCCAGCCTCAGTGCCTGGGATTTCCTCATCAGTGGGGGCAGACAGCAGTTCCCCAAAGCCTGGGAGGAGGAAACAGGACTAATTTTTGATCAAAGGAGGTCAAGGGCCCGATCTTACTTTTCTTTTTGCCAAACCATGACCCCATGGACATGTTTTAAGGAATTACTTTGAAAGTGAGTTAGATGTCATGGAAGCTGGTTTGTGACATTTTCTACCTATTACAGAAGGTAGTTGTCAGAGGCTTTCAAGCTCCTATACCAGAGTGGGTATTACAAACAAGAACAGTTTCCAAAGTTGAGTATCAACACAGAGCATTGCTGACAGCCAAGGCAAATGCAAAGATAACCATAATTTCCTGCTGAAATTAATCTTTGGGCACATGTCCTTCTAGAGTTAGAAGACCAAGAACATTACTTTTGGGTAGGTGGGTAGGCTGGAGTCAACTCGGAAGCTGCAAGCTGATGCGCAGAACAGAGAAGCAGCTGGGTAGTGTAGAGCAGTGCAGGTGGACAGTCCTGCCAAAAACCCACAGAGGGGCCTTCTGGCTTAGTGTCATCTGTTCCTGCAAATAAACTATTTCATTATTATTTGACTTCTTCTGTGTCCAAGAAATCACACACACAGATATTTTTGCAAGTAGTCTGAATTGCAATAAATGTTTCTGGTTTGTCTGGGTGTTTTGCAAATTGCTAATTAAAAAAAAAAAAAAAAAAAAAGAAAAAAGAAGAAGTGTCTTTTAAATTTACCTAGCTATTTAGGTCAAAAAGAGCAACAGCATTTATTAACACAAGGCTTATGTGGGACAGAGATATCACGTATCTGGATGACCTTCCTGTTTGATGGGTACCTTTTTCTGCTTTATAACCCCACAGCCTGTGTTCCATGTCCTGCTGAAGTATTTCTGTCCATTGGGGCATGGAAGGGATTCAGCTCTCACCATTATTTTCGAGTCACTGAGTCATTTGAGTACATTTTTTTCTGCTAACCACCCATGACTATTATGGGATGTGTGTGAACAACCCCTCTCTCCCACAGGCACAACCTTCCTAGTTGCTCCCCTGACCTCTACACAAGCTCACACCCAGCTGAGCATGCAAGTGTCTACATGCGCTGCAGTGGTATCTGATGTCTCAGGGGCCTCTCAGACCTTGCTTCTTCTGTATGCTGAGAGAAATGGTGAATTTAGGCAACTTCTTTTGTTTTCTTTTCCCTTTGTACAAGGATTAATAAATAGTTGAATTCTACTTGGTTTGATGTTTGCTCTGTACTTAGGGCTTGCTTTGGTACATAACGATAATTTCCTGCTGAACTGCTTCTGCTGCACTTCGCCTGTTTCACTTCCCTTCCAAGAGAAGTGACTTCAGAGTAAATACCAGACCAGCACTCATTGTGTCTCTCAGCGAGGGTTCAATCTGACCACATAGCCTTGTGATTTTTACCCAGCTTCTGATTTTACCAATAACAGCTTCCAGTTTTGAGCTAGAGAAATGTATATTTGCTATGAAGAGAGCACCCAAGTTTTCACCTGTGAAAACCATCCACAAGGAGAATATGTCTCTGAGATCTACTACCCACTCTTCTGAGCTGAGATATTGAGAGAGAAGAGCAATACTTCAGAGGGTTTTCTCTGAAAATAGAGCCACTGCTATCAAAGATGGGCATTGCTGTGACATCCCCACACTGGGGCTTGCTGGGGGCAGAGGCCCTTTCAGCTCACAGGCCCTGGATGGAGGGGAGCAGCCACTGAGGCCACTCTGCTGTGGCCAGGGGCTCACACCACAGCAAATGCCAACCTCCGAACCAAAAGACTGCTTTGTATGTGGCTCCCACAGGTGTAACTGGCTACACAAGGCACACAGTGACAGTAAGCTGGGACTTAGAGGTGGAGGAGAGTTATTGCAGTGAGGTGAAGGGCAAAGAGAGGACAGCAAGCTGCAGCACATCCAGGCAGGCTGCACAGCTTCTGCCAGCACCAGGCCAGGGCTCACCTCCCAGCATGGCACCTCCAGCCCAAAACATAACACTATGGATCTCTCACTGCTGCCACAGCAGACAGTCTTAATGTGGGACTCAAGGAAAAGGCATCAGTAGCTCTACCTGCTTCTTTTAGTTTGGTAGTCGTATTTGGAAGAACACGAGGTTACTTGTAGAGAAGCAAATATTAGAGTGACATGGGCTGGCACTGCTGGAGTCATGGCAAGGCAGAGGAAAAGTGTCGAGCTGGAGACAAGAATGAAAAGGGCTGAGATATGAAGGGTTTAAATGAAACCTGAATCTGAAAAGTATGTAGGTAAAGGATGACGCTGTTGAGAGGGGTAGGATGGTCAAACCACCAAGTAGGAAATCCAAGACATACAGACTGGGAGGAGAAAATGGGGAGGGAGGGAAGCCACAGCAACAGAGGTTGCAACCAGCCTGCGTGGAAGTATCAGAGAGAAAACAGCACAGATGAGAAAATTAGAGCATGAGAGGATGGAGGAAATTGTGTCAGCTGCTATGATCCAAATTATTATCCTTATCATTCGGATTATTAGGAATAATTTGAACTATTCCATTAAGCTGTTGCATTCAATGTGATGAGGTGTTTCATGAGCATATGAGAAAAAGATACAAGATTTTTCCTTTACTTGTAAAATATTTCTGAGCAAATTCTTCTGTACAGGTCTGTGATGCCTTTAATGAGGTTATGTGTCTGGATTTGATCTTTGAAAGTAAATTCATTCTCTTATATTACACTCTTTTGGTCTTGGTGGAAACTGATCTCAGACCAAGCCAGTTTTGTCAGTAAAAGGCATTGTATGCAAGCCACAGGACCTCTGTGTGCATCCCAAGTTACAGGAGTTTATTTAATAATTCTGGACTGGTACCAGTAGCAAAAAAAAAATCCTTTAAGCACATTCTGAGGAGAACCTTAATATTTACAATATGGGGAGCTTTGTTAGTAAGAGGCATTTAAACCAATAGACAGAGCCAGCTCTGATACTTTGAGCTGTGCTCACAGAGGGATGATTTTCCTGCCCTGGTGCCATGCTGGCCTCAGCCAGGTTCGAGGAGAGTGGATGTGACAGAAGACAGGGTGGTCCTGGGAGAACAAAGATCTGCAAGGATTTTGTTGAGCTCTCTCTTTCCTTCTGCTACCCTCCTTTTTAGCTGCTGCTGTCTGTCTCATCCCCTTTCCCAAGAAATAGGGTCCCAGATCTACTCCCCACAAGACCACTCTGGAGGAGAAAGTGCTGTGTCACAGACTAAGCATACGGAGCTCTTTTATGTAGGAAATGATGGTATTTTACAGACCACTCTCAGAAATGTTCACGCTCCAAGCTTCACTTTAACTGGGAAAAAATCAAACACTGTGAGATGACTAACTTAATTGCAGACTGACTTTGCTTACTGAATTATATCCAAATATTTAACCTGTACTAGGAAACACTCTGTGTGAGAAAGCTTAAACAAAAATTAGAGTTTAAATAGAGGGTTTTTAACATTTTCTTTCTACAGAAGTAACAAATATTCTGCTTCTCCATTTAATTTTCTGATATTTAGAACCATTTCATTCCTGCATAACACACTTTCTCACTTGTGTTTTTCATAGTTTCCCAATTAGTTAAAAAAAAAAAGAAAACAAAAAAAGAGGGGGGTTCAAGTTTTCATAATCTCCTGAATGAAATGCAGTCACCAAACTTTCAACATGCAGTTTCTTGCTGCAGTAAAGTCTTGGCAGTAGTGATAAACAGTACAACAGGTATTACACAATTGACACTGCAATAAGCCATATTCAGAAGGAAGCTTTATAAACTGGGAGACACACCCCAAAAAAAATACCCCAGCTCCCCAACATTGAATGTCCATAGTCAGACATTTTTATTAGAATTTTATGATCAGGTTTGGAGGACACCTTCTTAATCAAATACTGTTGCCTTTAAAGATTAGTGTTCACAGCCTAATCATGCTGCACTTAGCTTAATTTGCTTTGCTGTGGACTCATTAATTTCTTTTCTTTTGGTCAGAAACCCTACCATGTCTTGGCAGCAAAACAGGAAATCTCTGCTCAGTGCTACAGGGTTGTGACTGCTCTTTCATTTTAACCCATAGACTGGAGGGTGCTGTAGCAAATTATGGCTGGGTCACTCTTTCCTTCCTATTAAAAGAGCTCACAGCACCTTAAAACACTGTCAGCTGAATGATTGAAACTTACAGAGGAAGAAAAATTACACTGATGTCCAAAACATGGCTCAGACTGACATTAGAAATGTTTTGTTTTACATAACCTGAACCCCAATGGCAACAATCCCTATGACTGACCATAATTTTTCAAGGATGCTTTCATCCGTCTCAGCTTGCAAGGTCCAGCATTTGGTTGTCAAGAAGAGAATTCCCTGAATTGCTAATGTGATCTGAATGGATGCTGTACACTGGCTAACCTGGCAACCTTTACCTATTATTTGAACTGGAATCTGTGAATCAGAGTATGGTAGGAAATGCCCTATTAAGTGCCACAACCAATAAATAGTGAAGGTTTTGCTGGCAGCTGTGCAGTGTAGAAATCACTGTCCTTGCCAACGTTTGGAAATCCATTAAAAAGCCATGGGCAGGTGTGTCATGGTCATCACTTCATCACTGTACCTGCAGAGGTGTGCAAACAGATGTGGTACCTTGTAGCCTCAGCTGAGCCCCTGGAAATTGTCTGTCACACAGAGACACAGTGAGCAGTAACAGGTATTGTAACTGCCAGATGAGCTATTGCCTGGCGCTAGCTCCAGCTAGACTCCCCACATGCTGTTACGGTCTCCACCGGCAGCTCAACAGCTCTAAGAAAAATGTCAAACTCCTTCCTGTCTTTCTTTGGTATCTTCTAAGCAAACCTATTTCAAACCTCCACCAGGAGGGAAGGCATGAACTGGCTTTCAGAGAGGATGTCAGATCCTGTCTCACCAGCACTGACAAGGATGTCTCATGGTAGGTTACAATAAGAGGAATATTTGGTTTTTGAGAGAGACGTCAGAGGTGAGACCCACAAGCGCATGTGAGGAGTCAGTAAACAGGCAGAGCTACACTTTTAGCAACGTAGCTTACAGGAGTTGGCTTTACTGCACTGGTGCCACCACAGCTCTTGGTAGGATTGTTGCATCCTGGCCATGCAGGGCAGTATATTAATATATCCTTCCATTTTCTATACTACTCATTGTATTACAGAGACTCTCATTTAGAAGAAGTAATCTGTACATGTTGGCAAAGAAGTGCTTCTGCCCCTAACGATTATTTTGCTCCTCTAAACGGAGCAAATGGAGCATAAGCTCTTACTACATGAGACAGATTTCCTGGGGACTTTATTGGCAAACTTATTGGATGAAGAAGCTATGGAAAAGCCTTGCTTTGGGGCAAATGGGCTACATTTTTAAGGAGGATGATGCTAGAATACTTAAGAGGGTTTTGTACCACTGAGACCCTTATTAATTGCTTTTCTGGACTATTTTTCCTTAAAGAATTTAACTGCATAAAATGTTTGCAGCTAATGCTGATTTCTCATTTTAATGCAAGTATTTTATGACATTTTTCCCCATGATTGTTTGCTGATCAATGCTGGTAAGTTCTGAAAGATGTTTTTTGTGCTTGGTGCATTTGCTAAAACTGGAATCGCAATCTTTGATCAACTTTTGAGTACACTGCTAACTTGAGCTTTGCAATATTTGGCTGTGTGGGTTTACATGTTATCCCAATAGTAGTTTGATTCATCAGTTTCTGCCTGAAGCAAAACTCTCTTAGGGAGTCAAGGTGGATTTGCTTAGGTAAAACCTGTGGGATTTTTCTCTACTGGAAAAGTAATACAATTAGAGAAATACAGGTTTAGAAGGACAAACTGCTTTCAAAAAGCAGAGGTAATGTAATAGTAACAAAGCAGTATAGTGTGTACCCAACTCTGGCTATTTCTTTTAAAAATTAAGAAGAATTAAGAAGAATTCAGAAAATAATTATTTTAAAAAGTAGAAAGAATTATGAAGAATTAATTTCCATCACTAGTTTCAACCTCCAGTATTATTTATTCTTTAAATATTTAACTTGCAGCAGGACTGCTATTCTGCTGTTTTTTTGCGGGCTTGCTTTCTCCAGCTATCCTAGATGAAGATCCTCTGTCTAGTCATCAATTACAGATGTTAATTGGGGGGGTGGGGGGGTTGGGGGAACTAATCAGTTGCAGAAACTTCCTGCACAGGGAAACCAACAGATGTATAAGATATTTAGTTCACTACTGGTGGTGGATGCCGTTCTGTTAAGTATTTGCATACACGTGATGAAGCATTGCCTGCATTAAGTTTTCCAATTAAAAAAAAAACACAAACCCAAACAACTCTGCATTTGACTGAAGGGAGAAGCTGAAAACTTTTTTTTTTTTACTTTGTTTTGTTTTTGTTTTGGGGTTTTTTTTCTGTTGCATGACAATGCAAGCAGGAATTACTACTTAAAAAAAAAATAAAAATCTGCTAGTGTGTGCTTCCTGTTCCAGTCTGTTTAGTCACAAGTCTGAATTAGATCTCTCTGTTGGTCGGTTTCATTTACTATAAACAGGTCTTGTGCTTTGTTTCAATACATCAAAGCCCATAGCCAGGCACAGACAGGTAATGTAAAAGGGGATGAGAAAGTTTACAATCTTGCTTCATTGTTTCTTTAAGAAACAGACAACGGTCAGAGGGATCACCCGGAGGTTAAAAGAAGGATTGGCTGGGTGTTTTGTTTTTTTTTTTAATATATAAACTGGTTTCTGTTTTGTTCCTTTCTAGAAACCGCATGTAACTTTAGGTCAGAAAAGAGTAAAATGTGGCACTTCTTTAACCAGCGTTACCGCTGCCTTGGGGTAACTGGATCAGGCGAAGGTGTAGGCTCCTCTCCCTGCTGTGCCGAGGCCGGCGATGCTACCCTTCAGGTGAGTAGCAGCCGTTTATTTTCTTTTCAAATCTCCATCCACCTGGAGGATGCAGATACTTTCTCGTGACTGATACTGCCAAAAGAAATCACTGGGTTGGCCCTTGAAATATAAAAGAATCACCACTTCCTCCCACAGCATTTTTAGCTAAGCTGCTCTAAAAGTTTGCTTCCTTCCAGCCTTTGCATCTCTCCAGGTTTCCCTCTCACTTTTTTTTTTTTTTTTTATCTACCCTCTTAAAACAACAGGAATGCTGCGCTGGCCCTCAGCCAGACAAGGCTAAGCGAGCAGGGTAAAATTTCAGTTCAGATTTACGGGAAGGTGTCGGGAGTAAAAATCTGGTTTGGTGAGTTTAAGGCAGGGAGTAGTCAGGAGACAACCTTGCTACTGTGAGTGCGGACAGAAAGGGAGGAGGAAGCCTGGGGGAAGGATAAAAAAACCACCCAGGCTGGGGATGAGAGACCAATTTTTCCCCTGTCCGAGCTTCAGTGTGTGTTCCAGAGCTCCTGCAGCCTTATCGAGCTTGTAGGCAGAAAAGTGAGGTCTGGGAGTGGAAGAGCTCAGCGTCCTGCTCAGCGCCCTGGAATGTGCGGCTTAGGGCAGGGGCGAGCAGGGGCTTTAGCTTAGCTGGTACTAATTGCAAGTTTTAGTGCTCAAAAACTCTGCTTAAAAAAAAAAAAAAAAAAAAAAAAAAAAAAAGAAAAGCCAAGAGAGGGTGTTAAGACTGGGAGAGCTGTTGGTCCAAGCAGCAGTGTGAGGAGTTGCTCACCTCTCATCTAGCAGCGCAGTAGAAAGGAAAATGCATTAGGTTGCTGCCCCGAACGCTGCCGTTGCTGCGAATGGTGCTGGGTTCTGAGGCGGGCTCCAGGTAGGTACCGTCACTTTTTGGTTTGCTCTGCTTTTCCTCTGTCATTCCTTGAGGATTTACTCTTCTGTGATAGGGTTGACAACATAAGACGACAGAAGTTCTCCCAGAAAATACATTTTTAAATATCTTTAGGGGGAAAAGGCAAACAGACAGGAATGCAGAGATCCTCAGTGAAGTTGTAGTGAGGTGACTCTTTCCAAGTGACGGATTTCTGGTGATTCTGAGGAAAGGTGACAGATGAGAGACACACGCAGGTACTAAATAAGGACAGAGCAAGAAGTGATCTGCAGATTTGAGAGTTTTAAATTTAAAAATGTATGTTTCTCCATGTCAAGAAAAAAACACAGCGTGACGTTCCTAATGTCTCTGGAGTAAATTTTGGAAGGAGCATTTTGTTTGTATGGCTGTTTCCTCTTTTTCAACATTTAAAGTAGTGTCGTTTCTGAGAACGGGGAGTGGTGGTACAAGTGACAAGGAGGTGACAAGAGGGGTCTGAGACAGGCTGCTGTCTGCCGATCTGTTGTGGATATTAGCATAAGAATGGGACCTTATCAGGGAAAAGTTTCTGATGACCTTTTAAAATACATGTATCGATCAGGAGGTCAAGCTTCTTCACTCTGAGGTATGTGTGATTAGATGAGAAATGCCAGCGACTCCTTACTCATGTTAAAATAAATAGCTGGTTTTTAATTATTTTTTTCAGAGGGAAAACTGCACAGCTCATTTCTTCTTAGGAATTTAAAATAAAACTTTGAGCTAAAGCCAAGTATTATAATAGTTAAGGATGGGTTGGGACCTAACTGGTCACAAAATCCCTCCTAAATTTTATCAGCTCGGCATAGCTGGCCTGGCAGAGGGGCAGGAGCATAAAACCAGGCTGAAATGAGCCGCCTGAGGCTAACACAAACGGAATATTGGTGCCTTTATGTGCCTCCTAGACTTTGCAGATGATAATTTGGACAAGCCTGCAATTATTCTTTACCAGTTGAGCCGAATTCACCTTATGTGAGAGGGGAAACTCAGCGTCTTTCGCAAGCGGGGAGGCAGCGAGCTGCCGGGCACCGGCGGGCTGCCAGCAGCCTTGCCGTCGGGATTGGATTGCCGTCGGGATTGGATTGCCGTCGGGATTGGATTGCCGTCGGGATTGGATTGCCGTCGGGATTGGATTGCCGTCGGGATTGCCGTCGGGCTGTGCGCCCGGCGCGGCGCGCTGCAGGTGCCAGGCCGCGAGGGTGAGAGGTCGCCCGCCGTGTCAAGCGGAGCCTGGTATACAGCTGGAAAACTGGAAAGCAACGCGGGCACTCGGGGAGGAAACGGAGATAACGCCGGGAATACGATGCTGTTTGGTGTCCGGCTGATCCGTAGCTCGAGTGCGAAGGGCTAACTGCTGTCTGGGAGATAAGAGACAAACACTTTTCTTGCGCATTCGTTCTCTCTCCCCCCCAACCCCCCTGCACATTCTCGTCCCGGGTGAGGTTTTTCTCCTCGCTTGTTTTAAAGTCGTTCATCCTGTCTGGAGTTGAGGGCAGGTGCTCTCACCTCACCTCCCTGCCCGGGGAGACGCCAGCTCCCTCTCCTGCTTTCAGGTACCTACCTCTCCTGAGACACAGGCCCTATGTACTCTTAAGGAAATACTGAGAGTTGCTAATCACGACTGCTAATAATTTCTGTGTCCCTGCAGCTGCGAAATCTTTGAAGTTTTAGAAAGGAATGTGCTGCCTTCAATACACTAGATTAAAAAGACATTAAAAAACTTGGAATTAAAGTATTCAATAGAAGCAGCAGAGATGGCAGAGCCTTCAGGGAATACTGTTTCAATGGCATTTTGGTCTGAAACCTTGTCCTCGCACAGCCCGCGCCTGGCTGGCTTCAGCAGGGCTCTCTCCCTGGCAGCAGGGGCTGCTTTTGGGATTGCCCACATTTCGGAGTCGTGGCTTCCTCCACGTGGCAGAGCCATCTCAGTCCTTAGCTACCACTCTGTGAAATGCTACACCCTCTTCTGAAAAAGCTGTGAGAGCATCTGAGAGAAGGCAGAGCTTTTGCTTGTTAGGATGTATCTTTTCCACTGTCAGCTGTTTCCCCCGTGAAAATTAAGACATCTTAGGTAAAAAGCTGAAATTACGCATTTTTGGTAGCTGTCTAAAAATATTTAATCCCAGCAACACAGATGGCAATTTTTACTTCTGTCATCATAGACTTATTATTGGCTCTGACAGCAAGCAAAATTGACTTTTATGGTTATAAGTGTACACTGAGGTCCTATTCATTGGGTTGGAAATGGCATATTCAGAATTTATTATCCTACAGCTAGAGAAGAAGATCCAGGGGTTACTCTGGAGTGGGTATGCAAGCACCTGTTGGTTTACCATAGGAGCCCATAGTTTGTATTAGATTGACAAACTCCAGCAGATGTTATACTCGTAGGTGAAGCAATAACGTAATTTTGTTTTTTTCAAACTGCTGGCCATGAGCACCTCATGGTTTCCCAATTCAACAATGCTCTGATTTATTGAGAAATGTAATAGGGGAAAATGTACACTCTTTGTGAAGAAATGTTGCCAGATCCTGTTCCTGTTGAACATAAGAATTTGATGACTTGAATGAATGTAAAGATCAGGTTTGCTTTGTAGCAAGGAAGCAGACCTGACATTCTAAAAGTGAAGGGACTGTCTCAATGACTGTGTATGTGTGTATGTAGTTGTCTCCTTCATGAGGATGTTGAGATCTCCAAACTATTGATGATCAAAACCCACAAATCCTTCTTTATATTGTCACTTTGAAATTTGTTTCATATGAGGATTTTTAGGTGCAATTTTCAAGGTTGTAAAATGGATCCTGTGAACAGGATATTTTTGTGTGCTGCTTTAGCAGAAGGAAGAACTCTGACCTTTATCTTTCCAGTAAGAGGCCTAAAATAATATTTCTTTCTGCTATTGTAATTTTTTTTTTTCAATAAAATGCTTCTGGGTACACCTAGCTCTTGCCAAGATCAAGAACATCTCAGTAGTCTTGCTGAGACAATGCAGGCTTTGTATAGCTATGCCTGGTAGGGTTTTGGTGACACAGTAAACTCAACAGAGCAAAGCAACTTCTTAGGAGCTGCAAAGCTCACTACCTGATATTTGGAGGTATTTGTCCTTTCTAGTCTTTCATTTCTCGTGATCACAAGCAAAATTTCATTTGAAAAGAAAGAGGGTTTTGATAATTTTTAAAAGTGTTTTACAAAATAGAGTCTGGATGTGTTTTTTTTACCTAGCTTGGTCATAAAGCTGAAACTAAATCATCTCAGATGGGCTTATTTGGCACAAGACAGAAAGAAACTAGAAATGCTTGAGAACCCTTGACCAAGAATCGTGAGACAACAGTAACTTCTGGCTATTTCCAAAGTGGGCATGGCTTAACCAACTGCTGAAAACCAAAATTGTCTCTGACCTATCCACCCACGTGAGGGCTACTGGGAGATTTACTCTGGAGAAGCACCACCCCAAGTGATGTAGCTCAGGGTTTGCGTTTGTGTTTTGGCCTTTTGAGTAGCCAGTGGATGTCCTTGAGTTACACTTTTGAAATAAACTGAAATCCTGCCTCTGCATTTCTGTGTTTTATCAGAGAAACTTAGTAACCTCCACCACAAGTCAAGGTGTAGGTTCAGCCTCAGCAGGTTGAGTTCTTGGTAACCTTAAGGATGTTGTTAACTTTTGCACTGTTATAGACCTGGGATTCCTGACCTGGGTGTTCCTGTTGTGTGTGCACCCGCTCCGCAAGCAGAGCGGAAGGACTGTCACCTTCCATGCAGGGTTTATGCCTGAAATACCCAGAGAGAGGCAAGAGATGGGTTAGACACAGGGTGGAGCACAAGGAAATAGTGTGACAGGTCAGCTGGGCACAGAGCAGGTGCAGCACACCAGCAGCCTGGCTGCTGTTGCTTCAGCAGTGAGAGATTTTAGAAGGAATTTAGGAGGCATGAGCAAAGTTTCTCTGCAGTTGTGACCAGTGAGGTGGTCCCAGGGAGGAATTATGAGAGAAAATGGAAAGGGAAACATAAGGTGGGTGTTCAAAAGCTGCAAAAGGCACCATTTGCCATTCAGCTCTGCCTGCCTGCACAAGAGCTGTATGTAAGGACACCTTTATTTTGTTTGTTAGAGAATGGAGAGCTGGTCAACAGAAGCACTAAAATGAATGGCACACTCAAAGCATCAGGCTATGAGAGTGACCCTTGTAATACTATTTGGAAGATGAAACAGGGGATCAAGAGTGCAATTATGAAAGCAGAGAAAAGGTTATCACTATTACTGAGCTAATGTGAGGGTGAGATCCCAGAGAAGTGTTTTAGCTATGAGGGTGGATAGAACAGGCAATGTTTTTTATATGCAAGTGGAAAGCATGAACAGATCTCAGCTGTACCTCAAAATCAAGGCTGCCCAAATAAAAACTGTGCCCTGCCTGCAAACAGAGTGATAATTGTCATTGCAGAAAGAAAAGAGATTTTGGGCATCCCTTGAGAGTGGGTGTATCAGAGACTATGTTTTATCCACATTGAGCTGGAAGTGATGGCTGGCCTTTCAGCCTACAGTCTTTCAGAAAAAGTGGGTGAGGGGCATCAGTTGGTCTGGGTATTATGGGAAAGGAAATTGAAGGAAATTGAAGTATAGGGAGAATTTGCAATTGAGCTTGGTAGAAAGATGAGGGTTAAAAGCAAAGGAGAAGTTATCAGGGTTGATGGAGTGGAAATCACAGAAAGGCTGAATGGTAGAACATAATGGGGGAGGCTAATGGGTGGTGCTGAATGGAACAACTTGAAGGTTAGTGCGGGGAAAATTCAGTAGTAAAGAGCCTGGAGTCTGAGCAGTGCATGCCAAATGAACGGTGTTTTTTTTATGAGTAAAAGAAAAGGATTGGGGCAGCAGAGGAAGGGAATAGGTGAGACAGACGCAGCATGACGAGAGGGTGAGACAAGTCATCAGCATAAATCAGCAACAGTGAGAAGAGAAAAATGAAGAATCAAAACTGGAGGAGGAAGGTGGTGGACTTGGGTGAATGGGAGGTGTCTGCAGGGCTGGGAAGGAAGTTAATGAGAAATGAGAGATTCTTATAAAGAGGAGGAGGAGGAGGAGGGAGAAAGGGGGAAAAGATCAACTTACTGAGTATAGTCTGTTCCCAGTTAGGAAAAATCTGAGGCAGAGATGTTTCACTCAGGTTTGAAAGCCTTGCTGTTGAAGCAACAACGTTTCAGGACCTGGAGGGAGGGAAGTACGAAGAGACTGGCTAACTGAGGTCTTTGAAGCTGGAGGGAGAACTGGGCAGGCTGCATGTAGGGTGAGACTGTGAGAGCTCTCAAGGCTAGGGAGGGAGGAAGAGCCAGAGCTGGGAAAAAAGGCACCAAAGGCAAGGAGGGAAGAGAGTCAAACACAAACGTGCATGCAGGGACATGTCCTCAAGATGTTTTTACAACAAAAGAGCACGTTCAGCTCTCCTTAATAAAATATTCACATTGTTAACATGACTGTAGGCCATGTCCACATCATGTGCATGCTTCTGGCAGTAAAATTTCTGTTGGCTGTGGATGCTGCAATTTCACCAGGGATCATGCACTGGTACCCACATCCTAATGTGAGTGCTACTCCTCACAGGGAACATTTAACTGTCATTCCCGTTAAAGGTAGCACTAATAAGGTGTCTGAAGTTCACAGGAGCATAGTCACAGGTGAAGCTGCAAGCAGAGATAGATTTTGTGGGTGAGTCTATGCAAACTTTTGGGATTGCAGTAGTCTGTAGCTCTTGAAGTCTGACTCTGTCCTTGGCTTCTTGGCCTCATGAAGTGGGCAAGAAAAGACCCATCTTATCTGACTTGCTGAATGCACAAGTTCAACAGATGGGAAGCTGGGGGTGCCTCAGGTTGGATCAAGGAGATCTGAATATGCCTAGTGTTGCTGCTGTCTGTGGTGTCTTTCGCAGTGTTTACAAAGTAAACAGGGTGAAGAGATGCTGCTGACAAGGTTGTCTGCTCACTCTGAGCACCCAGGCCCATGGTGGCTGCAGATGTACCCAGCGGTGCTGCACAACCCCTGGGCCCAGGAACAAGCTTTGATCTGGGCACAGTCCAAAAAGGCATGGTTGTTCTACAATGAAGAAAAAAAAAAAAAAAGAGTTTTTTTCATAGAAGCTAATTGTATTGAGCAATAATAAACAAAAAGGCTTCTACGTGCTTCTTTCACATACTGAGGTCCCATGTCTCATCTTACTTGTGTGAGTCACAGGTCAGACTGTAAGTGTGCAAAATAAATCTTGCCAAGTGCCAGAGGGGTGGTGAGGGGTGTCTGGTACATGGGGAGGGTGCTCAGTGGGGGAGGTGTGTGATCAGTGGTCTGAGACAGGCAGACGCTTCTGGAACGTCTGGCTGCTCTGCTCCTTGCTGCCTTGTAATGTGCCAGCCTGAAGCCCTTCCTGAGACTGGAAGGTCTTTTCTCTGACCTGTGTTTTACTACAGGTGTTTGCAGGTCCTTATCTGAGGTGCTGAGAAGATCAGAGACCATCTCTTCTCACGTTCGATCTTTATTTCTCTTGAAAATTCTGGTTTTCTGCAGGTATTTGTCTGCAAGCTTACATTCCTGATAAGCAGCAAGACAGACTGACAAACTGTTTTAGTTTTTACTGTCTGCTGACCTCATGAGTCTAAGTAAGAAAATGCCTGTCAAAATTCCTGTGCAAATTCCTGGCCATTCCCATGGCCACCTGCCTTGGTTTATCAGTTTATCAGCTCACTGTCTCATTGATGTATGGGACACTGTATAAGACCTACAGCTCTGAGGGATGTGGAATGAACTGCCAGAAGCCCTGAGTAAGTGAAGTTAAGTATTGCTGAACTGGAGGCACTGGTGACCTTGGCCATTGGCGCCCATCAGAATAAGAAAAGCCTGGGGCATACAGCTCTTCTGCTCACAGAACAGTTCCAGGACTTTCCTCCCTCTAGCTACGGCATCATCTGGAGTTTTATCTGGCTTTTTGATTCCTGTCACCTCCCAAAGACGGGTTTGTGGTGGTATGCTAGTGGGAAGAGAGGCATCATTCAGACACAGTAAGGATTTGAGAGAAGTGTGTTACCTGCCATCCTGCTAGCCCCTGGGCTGTGGGGTTGCTGAGGTGTTCATCCCATTGGTAAAGCAACACAGGTGAGGGCTGACCCTGTTCGACCAGCCTCAGCTTGTGGCTTTACTGAGGAGGCTGAAATCTGAGCCAGGTCCTGGTATTTCCATCTGTAGAACACTGAGCATTTCATTATTTATTTTTTTAAAAAAGATTAAGGGAAATACACAGATGTTGTTTATATTTGTATATTTATATAAATATATAAGCATTTATATTTTTATGTTACATATTTATATGTTATTGCACTTTTTGTGCAAACAGTAGCCATTCTTCTACCCTGTTATCAGTGATCATTGACTTCAGTGAAGTCAGTAAAAGTGCCCTGTACCTCTCTACAGGTGCAGAGAACGAGGCTTTGGTAAGTTTAACTTTGCAGCTGTTTGGGGCGTACTTTGCTTCTCCTAAACAGCTGTAGGCTTCTCTGTATGTGCACAGCGGGTATCAACACAAATCAGTCTTGGTGCTGGATTTTTAATTCCCAAAGCACTGTCAGACAGCTGTCAGTGCTTAGTTTTCGGTTTTGTCTTTGGTTTAGGGGGATGATCCCGACAGGATCATTTTCCCTCTCTGTGCCATATTCTCCCCACCAATAGACAGGAAAGATGGTTGTTTTTTTTCTCTTCTCTTGTGAAACACTAGAAATGCACTCTTGAGGAGTGCCCTAAGAGGCAGGCTGTTAAAGAACATACTGTGTGTGTACAAGAGGTGACAGGGATGCACCTGCTTCTAGCATGGAGCCTCTCTGCCTTTTGATGTTTTCTCATAGACACATTTTTTTCTAAATAAATAAGTTGTTTAAAAAATACAGGGTCTCCAAAGAAAATTGAAGCAAAACTGCTGACAATCCACTTATCCCTGGACAGTGTAATAAACTTAGTTCTATGAAAAATGCCATGTGTCCATAAACCTAGAAGTTTAGATTTGCAATAAAGCTTCATACTGGTAATAGTGAAAAATCAGTTAAAGACCAAAGTTCTCCATGAATGCTGCGGGGACCCAAGGAACAGAGGAGTTGTAAGCTGGGGTGTAAGTTTATTGTATCTTTGGACATACATTCTTATTTTTACTATGTAGGCAACTGGGCAACTGAGCAACTCTCTGTTCTTTTTTTCTTGTACTCCAAAGCAATTGGAAAGGATCCTGCTGCAGTTTGGGAGCTCTAATCATGCTACCACAGTAGTATGTGTAGTCGTGCCCTAGGAATACCCACAAATGGTTTGGACAAACCCTTTCCAGAGCTAAGGCTGGTGCAAAGAGGATTCGATAAGCTTGCTAGTCATTGTTGTGCAAGTTTCTTTTTGAGTTCTGGGCTCAAAGCAAAACTCTGCCAAAACCACAGGATGGAAACTCCTCTGTGGCCAGACTTGGTCCATGCAGTGTGGCAATGCAGCACCTACTCACTGCTTCCCTATCCCACCATGGCCACCTTTGCTTTCCAGCAGAGCTGCCAGCTTCTGGGGCCTCTACAGTCTCCACTTGCTCTGCCTGTGCCCATCAGTGAGTTTGGGTCTGTGGCCAGGGATCCTGGAGCAGGATGCCTGTTTGGAAGGATGCAAAGTGAGGGGTTGCTGACTGAGCTCTCTGTGGAGCACCAGGGCAGATGCAAGCCAATTCAGAGCACTATGTAGCTGGATGGAGAGGTGATGGTACTATGGAAAAGCAGAAGGGATGAAGCCCCTCCCTGCCAATGTTGGCAGCTCTGAATTGCATGCAAGAGGAAGGATCCAGGCTTTAATTCTTACTACATTTCTACATTTTTCAAATCTGGGTTCCACCCACCATGTCAAAATGCAGGAATTGCTTATCTTCTGCTTTACCTCTGACACACTGCTTCTGTGTCTCCCGAAACAAGCACTGTAACACGAACGATGTGAGAAGAACAGCATTTTATTGCTCCTTCTATAGATCCAAATCGTCTCTATCACATTTCTTCTTCGTCTAATCTTACCCATTTTGTGTTGCAATCCTCGCTACACTTCCCTATTTCCAAATAAAAGCACAACCCACAAAAAATCTGTAAGCTACTTCCATTTTGAAATGTGGCCTGTTTCAAACAAAGAACGTTAGTTGGTTGTTAATTCATCAGTTTGTTAATCCTTACCTGGAAGGTAACCACTGCCAACATCATTGCATTCTTAAAGCTCTTGCAAATGTCAGTCACTATTAAATAAAGGTTTCTTCTGAGTTCACACATACTGTTGTATGTGTATGTGCAATAGGGTGTAGAACAAGCCAGGCAAGAAGCAAAAAGTGTACGAATGACTGGTTGTGCAGGAAGGACACCATTATAAACTTAGGAAACCTGCCTTGCCACAGAAAATGTCACAGATGAGTTAATGACTTGTACGGTCAAGTGGGTTGTTTCTGGTTGCTGTGGGTATCTGTTTTGTGGATACTGGTCTCTGCCAGTACATTTGAACGTTCCATCAGATTGTGAGGTCTTGAAGCAGGATCTGCTATGGCCAATCTTAGGGGAGCTATGGCAAATCTCTGGGCTTTTTCTGTATGTTTGGCTTACACCTCCATTTTGATAGGGTGGGGCAGTTGTAGACAGGCAGTTGTGCTGTGAGGGCCCCAGGGAGGGATGAGGGAAGGTGCCAATCAGCTGAACCCTGAACCCAAACCTCAGGCAGCCCTTGAGCTCCCTGCCTCAGCTCTCCTTCCTACAGTGTCCTCAGCAGCCCCACAGTCCTGGGGAAGTGCTGCTGGTGCTGTGTAGGTCTTTGTAATAACCAACAGGTAGATGCAAGCCGTCAATGGAGGGTGGGGAACTGCCCAGCACACTGCATTTCATGCTCCAATTGTGGCCCTGTGAAGCGAGGGAGAAGTCCCACTGCCAGCGTAGGTGAGCTGTGAAACCCCAGGGCTGGGAGATCTGGGAGTCCCCAGGGGCTGGATGTGACAAGTCCCAGGTTTCTGTGTCGGATCACTGCTTTTGGAAAAGCAGTTTGAAATGCACTGCTAAAGGGCCTTAGCTTTAGTATTAGTAGATAAAGTGTTGGAGCCCACTGCAGAAAAAACTGTACATGCAATATAACCTACAGAGATCTGGGACTGTAACTGCTCCAAGTGCATGAAACTTTGCATCCAAAAGTTCCCAATGTACAAACAGATATAAGAGGAAGAAGACAGAGCAGCTCTGGTTAATAAGGATTCCGTGCAGTTTCTAGTAGGAGTCTGATGGAAAGAGGGATTTGAGGGGCTAACACACATGAATAACTGAGAACTGGTGGCTGGGCAGGGAGACAGCAGATCTGGGAGCTGGGTCTGACATGGGGGGGCTGCAAACGAAGCCAGACAGGCAGGGGAATCCAGGGTGAGAGGTAACGACCAGAGAGAGTTAATGATGTGAGCCTAGGGCACTGGTATCAGACAAACCATGAGGATGTCAATCCAGGGCTTTTCCCAGCACCACTGTTCCCTTGGGAAGCTGGAAGGAGCTCCTCATTCCTGCCTCTTCCCTCTTGTGCTGCTGCTGCCAGCAAATGCCAGGCTGGGCTGCTGCCCTGCCTCTGTGATTTACTCAGTTGCTTTGTGGAGCAGAAGCCCATGCAGTAAATCTCACGTGCTACCCCTCCGGGTGACACACACGTCAGTAGGATGCCACATGATGGAATTTGGGGTTGGGTTTGCATAAAAAAAAAAAAATAACCCAACCAAAACATACAAGCTTAGGAAACAATGCACAGATATACCCCACTAAGAAAAAAATATGAAGTGTGTAATTCAGATAGTGCCAGATTTATAGTCTGCACAATCCTAATTTGCCTTCCAGTATGTATTATTATAGAATGGTCCTGGTTCTTTGACACATTGAGTACTGCCGAGGATTTTTGTAGGATCTTTGCTATATACGATGTATGAAAAAGAAGGTGGGCAGTGAGCAATTTAATTTTTTTTTTGTCATCTGCTGTTCAGGACATAAATGGTTCACGCTCTTGCATTACTTTGCTCTGAGGACAGATTTATTACTTTTTGGCTTTTTAATGGTATTCATCTCTACAGCATTTAAATACTTACAGAGAGTAATGAGATAATCTGCATAACAACCATTCGATATTTATTTACTAAAAAGATAGGAACACAGAATATGAATTAAGAAGTTTACCACAGTTTTGACTGTATAGTTTAGGATACCAGGGTCAGGCACAGCTGTACTTTTTTTAGTTAAAGGTCATGATCATTGAAAAATGTGTGTTAGGGTTAACAAACCCTAGCTATAAATTTATGTCAGGCTAAGAGGTTATTTTGGGTGACCAGAAATAAACATATGCAAATAAGTTGAAGTGTTACTTCCACATTTTCAAAATAATGCAATCACTTTTTTTTTGCTTTAGAATAACATTTAATTTTAAAATTCGACCAAATTTAACAGTAAAAATGGGGTAGAGAATCTAGAAATTAAATGTTTGCCTTGGGGCAAAATAAATTGTCTCTTTTTTTTTCTTTTTTTTTTTTTTGCACTTCAGCTAGCTTTATGTGTCAGTCACACTGCTTGCCTTATGACTCTGTTTCCCAGAAAACTCAGTTTTGCTTAAGATCCACATTTTCAAAGTGCATTTCCCAGTGAGTTCAGTTACAGCTCTAAGTGCTCTTTGCTTCTGCAAGCAAATTGCAGACCAGAAAATGTTCCCACCCGAAAATAAGGAACATGTAGTTGGTGACCATCTGCACCAAGCTTGGTTTAAATGACTTGGCCAGTGATGCACGGGATCCATGTGCAGAGTGAGGACAGAAAGCAGCAAGGAAGAGCCTGTTTATTTGACTTAACTAGGAGTTCCCCTTTCTCACGTGTCAGGCGCCGTGTCCCCTCCGATGTCTCTGGAAGAGTGTGGGGACAGCAGCCACCACTGGTGCCCAAGCCCAGCTCTCTGCTGGAGCAGGGCCACCCTCTGCACTGTGCAGCAAGCAAAGGAGGCCACTGTCTCCTGTGAGGGTCCAAAGCAGTGCAGGATCCAATTTGCGGCACCCAGCTTCCAAACATCAGGTGCATCAGGGACTTCTGACACTTCTCAGGGGGAGCAGCACATTGCAGCGCTCTCTCTCCCATGCACAGGCCTGTAGCATCCATCCAGATCCGGGCTGGCACCTTCACCTGGTGAAACATGGGGGTGAGGGCAGTAGTACTGCCTGCCAGGTTGGAGGGTACCCAGGGGAAGCCCTGTAATGCTTCAGTCCCTTCTGGACCAGAGAGCCTGTGTCAGGGTGCACACCCAGTGGCTGGGGTGGGAAGTGGAAGCCCTCTGCCACTGTATAGCCAGGGAGCTGCAGGGCCAGGAGGAGAACCCACAGGAAGAGCCATCCTCACCATCAATGGCTGATTAATTTTTGGGCTGGGAAGAAAAAATCCCAGGATGTCGTTTCTGCACCATGACCTGTTTCTGTGTTTTATCCCCATCCCTGCATGTCCATGGGTAAAAGAGGTAGGAACGAACACTGGCTTCTCAGGGCAGGAGTCACCCATTATCTGAATTATGCTGGTTTACGGGTTGGTTTCTGGATGGTTCTGGATGCAATGGTCCCACACACATTCCTGCTAGAGAGCTGTTGAGCCTGGCCAAACAGGGCAGGTGACCAGTATCTTTCAGGGGTAGCCTCTTTCACTGACAACATTGTGGCTGGAAAAACAGCCTCTGGAAAAGATAAATAGACTGGTGTCCTTAGCATGATAAGAAAAGGTAGGAGGATAAAGAAGGAAGACATTATGAAAAACAGATAGTGAGGCAAGTGCGGAGGACTGAGATAACTACCCTTGCTAGGTCTTCTAGTGTTAGACATTTCCTCCATTAGGGAATATGTCTAGCACATCACTGACCACCACATTACATCTTTCAGAGATCTTAAAAGTAGGAGTCAAGTGTACCAGTCAACCCCATGCTGCAAGGGTGTTTGGCTCTCCTTTTCCTGAAGGATTCTAATTGTAAGTGATAATTACCTGAAGTTAAGCTGTTTTCAGATGAGAACCAGGAGATTGGTAGGAGACTAAGATGATGGGACTGTGGACTTCGGAGGTGCCCACTGCATGGTGCTGCCTTAGTTTTGCACTTTGGCTTCAGACAGGCTTGGGCTGAGACACAGCTGTGCAAGAGGGCTGTTTCCCCTCCCCTAGATCCATCCCAAAAGCCCCAGTGACCTGAAAGGTGCAGGATCAGAGTGTGAAAGTATTAAATGTCCCAGCCAGTGTGAACTGGCAAAGATTCAGTTCTTTTAATATATTGCTCCAAAGCAAAAGCGGACAAATGAAAGATGCCCATTGCACTGGGTACTGCAGACACTGGAAGGAAAGGCAGCCCCTAGTCAAACAGCTTGGAATCCAGAGGCAGAAACAAATAATGCAGAGCAACCTCCCTCACACGTAACTGATGTCTGAAGATAAGGACAAAACCTCTTGTCCCAAGTGGGCTGAAACACAATGGCTCCTGCTGCAGCCTTCATTGAGCAAGCCCACATTGTGAACATGCTTATGAAAACTAGTGGACGGATGATTCACAGAGACAAGGACCATCCCCACTTCCGCCCCCCCCAAAAAAAGAAAAAAAAAGGCAAAATAAGACTTTGCACCCCTTTAATAGGGAACACAGCATTTAAACTCTTCTCCTAGCCTGGTGTGGTAGTGCTATGTTCTCTTTCACGCACCTGCGCCCATACTCATCAGCACTGTCTCTGGTTTTCTGCAAGGTCATCAGCTTTGAGGAGGACCTGCAGTGCATGACAATAGCTTTATAACACACGATGGTTACTTTTTGAAAAGTTCAGGACTGTCATCATCATTTCATGTCTGTCCACTCTCCTGTTCATTTAATGGGACAATCACAGAGAATGCAAGCCACCCTCTTTTCATCTTCAAAGCTTTGGTCAGGTCTGCCATGCAAGCGTTGGCTGGCTCAGCTGTGTTCGCCAGATCATGTTTAATTCCTCCTTCTCCCTGTGCTCCTTTGCTTTCCCACACTGACAACCTTACCAGAAAAAGCTCCTCATCTGTTGGCCAGAGTTTGCCATAAGCTGTATGTACAGCATGCTGGTACAGCATACAGGGAAAAAACAGCCTGAATTTTGTGTAAGCCATGGCAGCTGGCTGTAGTAGCCATCCAGCAGCAGCTCCTTGCCACCTTTGCTGTCTAATGGTGTCAAAGAGAGTCTGTGCCTGCACTGGTTATGCCTAATTACTTGAAACTGGTGAAAATCAGCAAGTGGTTTTCTGTCTTTCAGAGCTGAATTGGCATAAACCCCCTTTAAGATAATGTGTATTTTTATTGTTGTTATACTTGAGCAAGTGGGTTTTTTTTCCTTTTTATTCTCTCCGTGTTCGGAATTTGATTTAATATTACTTCGCTTGCTCTGTTTTGGTTACTCTGTGTTTTAGTGCTTAGAGATTTCCTGCCCATGTATTGAAAGTTTTTAATGAAGAATTTCAGCAACACTCAGAGTTACCAGTAAAAGCCCTCTGCAGATTTTGACAGAAGAAGGAGTTATATGAAATTACTTCTAATCTCTTTATCCTTGTCACACCACTCTGCTATGCAGTAATACACCAAAGAATTTCCAGAAAGCAAAGGCTGACGACTTACAATACCTACCAACTTGGTTGAAAAAAATGAAGGAATTGGGAGATGAATTCAATCTGCTGCTGAGTTATGTTAGCAGGGGGACAAAGGAGGGGAGAAGTGGAGGGAGAAGGCTGGAAAAAGTAACTGTTTTCTCAGTTTAATTGTTTTTTAAATAATTGAGGCCAAAAAAGCAGTTTCCCTCAAAAGTTTAGATCACGTTCTGAAAGTTAAAAAATGAGGGGTTTTGGTTTATTTTATCATGGGAGCTATCGATGGCACATTATTAATCCCTGTTAGAGTGGGAAAGCTGCAAAACAAATAACAGCATGTCCTTGAGTGCACCAGTTCTGTGCTTGACAGGTTTTCATTTTTCACCCCGTTGCGTAATGCTGGCATGCACATATGACACGTAGTGTATGAAAGTTTCTGGGTAGGGCTTGATCCTACCTCCATTCAAGTCAAGGGCAGTACTCTTCCAGTTCTCAAAAGAGGCAAGGTCGTGATGTGCTGGAGCCAACCACAGCCCCATGGGGCAGCCAGGCAGCAATGTTTCAGAGCAGGCCAGCTGTTTCACACTCTAGTCCAATCCCATGTGCACTTGTGCAAGGACTTACCTTTTGAAATCCCATTGCAGCTAATGGCTTTCACCGCTTGCTTGCTGTTTTCGCAGATTTACTTCCTTAAAAGAAGGAAAAAAGAAAATAGAAAGGAAAAAGAAACCCCAGAGAAACCCCAGCTCTTATTTCCTCCTGAGATTCACACACAGATAAAACAATATATTGATTTTCTTGTACTCTGTGTTTGTCAGTCTTAGCCAAGTATTGTGTGTAGGTGTTACGTGATTTTAAAAAATATGAGATGTGGGTGGGACTGAAAAATACAGTTGCTATTATTCATCTATTTATGCCATCATACATGTGTGATCAGGCTGTAATCTTGTGCAGCAGCCTAGGAACCTATGGATTGCTTGAATCATCCTTCTGTAAAAAGGCCAGGAGACATGTTATTTGATCCTTCTACTAGATCAGCAAGATCTGTATATACCAAATTTGTATTTCATACTACAGCCAGCACCAACCCACACATATGATGAAACATTGGCATTGAATCCATACCTGTGCTTTTTATCTTTACAATATGCAAGCTCATCAGGATTCCAGCTGGGGAAAAACACTGTGTAAACAACACACTTAGAAAAACTGGATTTTGTATTTACAAGTTTGGGTCAAGTTTGCAAAAAAATCTGATCTGTTTAAAAATAAAAATGCCAAGGAAAATACTTCCACTTTTCAATTTGGAGCATCTTATGTGGAAATTGTAGGAAACTTTAAAGAAGCACTAGAGAAAAAAAAAAAAACTGAAGTGGATTTTTTAACTTTGTCAAGAAAAGCAAGGAAAAAGAATCATGGCTACTGTTGTTTCCAGGGTCCACTTGTGATAGAAAGAATGGAGGCTGTTTATACACCTATAGTTTTGATACCTTCACCATCGCAGAAGGGGTATTGAGTGCCAGGATGTGGCACTGGCGCTTGATAGCCAAGCCATCCTCAGCTGGTTTGAGTAGGGTTTTTTACACTGGAGTTCAATCCTGAATGCTCTTTCAGCTCCATGGAAACTTAACTGTGACATACGCAGACCATCCAAAAATACTAGGTATAGATCCCTTATCGCGTTTTTGCAGGCTCAACCACATTCCTGCTCCCACTTAGAACAGTTCTTCTAGCTGCAGGCAGTACAAACTTGTTGCAGTGCTAATTATTTGATCATCTGCCTCAATATTTCCAGATGTAAAAGATTTCTTTATTTTGGTTGTTAAAGAAGGGGCTTGGTTTTCTATCTCTGTTCCTCATTAACTGCATCTCTGCTAGTAAATTAAATGTGCCCAGAATCGCTTCCTGGCACGGAGGCTGATTGCCTCCAGTGGAGGATGCTGTCTCTCCCACCAAAACTGGAATGGCTGCACCCAAACTGTGTGTTAGGAATGATCCAGACCTCATCCTAGCTCCTAGCCTGTGGCTGGGAGAGCGGTATCTGCCCTCTGGTTTGGGCAAACAGTATTCGAATAAGTTTGGTTCAAAGTGTGTTCAGGGGCTGTTCTGGCTCTTACAGGGTGCAATTGGTTTCCAGCACCCGGGAATGCTTGCTGACATGATTTATCTTAATTTACTCCTGTAGAGGCAGTTCTTCATCTCCTTCTTCCTTATTGGCACTGATCAGCACAACAACCTTCTTTCAGAGGCTCCAAAATCAGGTGTATACTTATTATGTCCCCAAGCAAAGTATTTACATTCAAATAAAAGTATAATTAGTGCTACCAGCATTAGCAAGTGTTCTAGAATGAGGCTGGTAGGGGAGAACTGAGACATCAAGATAAACCCCTGGGATCCATGGGATGTCTGCCCAGGAAGAAGCAGTGAAACAAGGCAAAATGACAGGTAGCAGCACATGCTGACGGTGAGGGCTGCTGGCTGCTACTGAGCTGAATAGTCTCACTGGGAATAAAGTCAAGAATTTCTGAGCAAGCATAAGACAAAAGTGTGTTTTCAGAGGGGGAGGAGGAGTCTGGAGGCTCTAATGGCCTATTTTTGGTGGGTTTTTCGGTAGGGAGGGAACATTTGTTCAAAATGTTCACAAATATGCTGTAGATCTCAATTCCTTTTTCCCTAATCTATCCTTACTGAGGATGCGATTGCAAGCAGTTCTTTATCAGGGGAAGACAACAGTTCACTTCTGATTCCCATAGAAATGCAAAAGAAGCTGATTCTTTATAACTGAGTCCCCCCTGGAAGGACAGGGTGGAAAGTCATTAGGAGCCACTGACTGCCCAGCTGGTCAGTACAACAGGAGGGAGACTTGGCTGCTTTCTCAGTTGAGTAGCAGACAATCCCTTGTCCTTATCCAGCTCTTGGTGCTATTTATGTATACCTATATAGCTATTTGGCTTCAGTGGTAAACTTACAAGATAAGAGAAAATACCTACATTTCCTTTACAAGAATAGTGGAGATCAAACAATTTTAATTAAAGCTGGGTTTGCTTTCTGTATGTAGAACAAAGTCTTTCCCTGTTATGTGGCAATATTGAATTCAAGGGAGACATTTTTTCTATGAAATATACCTGATTTAACTGTCATCTGAGACTTCTGTTTCACAAATTTTGTTATCCACTCCTTTCACTCGCACGAACTAGGGTAGCATTTTTAAGAATTAACAGCAACAACTTTGTTTCTCAGTTATGTCTAGTTTAACTAACATCTAATCCTCTTAGCTTTTATACCTTCACAAACAGGGATTTGTTTGGCTAAAAACTTTTAATTAGCCCAATCACATGGACCAGGTATTTAACAACCCCAAGGCAAACCCGTCATCAGAGGTGTCTCCCCACCAGATTGGGAGAGCTAATTCTAGGACCCCTTTGCTACAGGCTGCAGAACTTGAATAACAGGGTCAGTGAGCAGTTGGCACCCAGTTTTTCTACATAAGCAGGCAGCATTCTTTGATGGTAACTTGCTGGCTCCAAACAGTGTTTTATGATCCTTTGCTAGACCCCTTGTCTCTGCTCTTACTCCCTTTGGTTTATGCCAGCACGAGTCATGCCAGCTCTGAAGAGAACCAAGGATCTTCTCATGGGTTTGGTAGGACTGCTGAAGACCTGGCAAGTCACTGAAACAGATAAATACATTTTCAGACTGAGCCAGAATCAGAGCTGCTGAACTTTTGATCTTAGTAATTTGAATCCAGAAGAAAGGCTGCTCGAGCAGCAAATGGGTCCTACCCCAGGAAGCACGGGGTCACTGCTGCGGGGCAGGAGAGGCCAAGGAGGGGATGCTGGTGCTCATAGACCTGTGCTCCTGTGGCGCATGAAATCAAATGAGAAAAGGAGTGGCTGCCACAAAGCGGAAGAGTGGACACTGGTGAAAAAGCAGGAGTGAATGCTTGCATAATATGCTAAACATGTAATTATTAACTTGGGACTTGATCTGCGGCAGAATCAGGGCCATGACCATGCAAAGCCCACCCATGAGCGTACGTAAGTGATTCTTGGGTCCAGCTGGGGGAAACAAGAGCAAAGTTGTGATCAGCTGAGACTGGATAGAAACAGTATGAGTGGTGGCTAGCAGGGGTATCGCTTCGTTGCACTTTTCTAGAACTAGTATCTTCCTCTGCTGCATCTGTCACTGCAGAGCTTTCAAAACACCTGTGGCAGTAGGACTGATCTCAAAATGTAGTAGAAATAAATAAATAAATAATTGAGAAACAATATCAGCATGTTCTCTGTAACTCTAAAGCTGCAGAGAGGTGAGCCCTCAGCACCTACCATTTTCAGCCCTGACTGCAACATAGTCAGAGCTTGCCTAGACATCAGATTTAACTGGTTGCCAATTAACCTAAGGTATTTGATATTTTTGCCCTCACATTCTCCACCTATTCCTTCCTGGCTCCAGCTCCTCCTCTTTAGGATACCAGTGCTGGGTGGCCCTGCATCAGCAGGGGAGCAGATGCCTGGAAGGTCTGTCTGTCTAGTAAGAAGGATATGCCCCGCTCTTGTTATGCCTTAGCACACACAGACCTGTGAGGAGTACAGCTGGCCAAGCTGGTTTGTAGAGATGTAGTTATGATGAGCTGCCCCTGCTGTAAACAATTAAAAATGCCTTCCTGTCCCAGTATGGGAGGAAAGCTGTATGGTTCATGTGCTAAATGCAGGGCACTTGGTTTAAATCATATTTGGCTGTGTTCTAGCTAGACATAAAATGAGTTTTAAAGTAAATCATTGTGATGAAAGGATGTAAAATCAATTTCAAGTATGTTGCCTGAACAAGACCTGCATGATCAGGCAGAATTTCCATTACAGACCACTTACTGAGAGAAGTTAAAATAGCAAAAAACATGAAGTATTAGAAGTAATTCCTTGGGAAGCCAGCTTTTTAAAAAGTCTGCTGAGCTCATCCTGAACTTCTGGCCTTCAGAGGGTAACTGAAAAGCTCACAGAGTCCAGTTGGTTGGATTATTTAGCTCAGTAGCATCACATACATGTATTTGCAGATAACAGCAAGCACATGAGTGCTCACAGTGTTGGTGATCGCAGAATCACTGAATCACCAAGGCTGGAAAAGACCTTTAAGATCACCAAGTCCAGCCTATGACCTAACACCACCACATCAGCTAAACCATGGCACCAAGTGCCACATCCAGTCTTTCCTTGAACACATCCAGGGACGGTGCCTCCACCACTTCCCTGGGAAGTCCATTCCAATGTCTAACCACCCTCTCCATGAGGAAGTGCTTCCTAATATCCAGCCTAAACCTCCCCTGGAGCAGCTTCAGGCTGTGCCCTCTTGCCTTGTCACTAGTTGCCTGGGAGAAGAGCCCAGCCCCCACCTGACTACAACCTCCCTTCAGGTAGAAGAGAGTGATAAGGTCCCCCCCCCGAGTCTCCTCTTCTCCAGGCTAAACAACCCCAGCTCCCTCAGCCTATCCCTATAAGACCTTCCCTCTAGTCCCTTCACTATCCTTGTTGCTCTCCTCTGGATCCGCTCCAGGACCTCAACGTCCTTCTTGAAGTGAGGGGCCCAGAACTGCACACAGTACTCGAGGTGAGGCCTCACCTGTGCTGTGTACAGGGGCAGAATTACATCCCTACTCCTGCTGGCCACACTATTCCTGATACAAGCCAGGATGCCATTGGCCTTCTGGGCCACCTGGGCACACTGCTGGCTCATGTTCAACTGGCTGTCAACCAGTACTCCCAGGTCCCTCTCTGCCGGGCCGCTTTCTTCCCCCAGCCTGTAGCACTGCCTGGGGTTATTGTGGCCAAAGTGCAGGACCCTGCACTTGGTCTTGCTGAATTTCATGCCATTGGCCTTGGCCCACCGACCCAGTGTGTCCCGGTCCTCCTGCAGCTTCTTCCTACCCCCCGGCAGATCAACACTCCCCCCCCTAACTTGGTGTCATCTGCAAACTTACTAAGAGTGGACTCAATCCCCACATCCAGGTCGTCAATAAAGATGTTGAATAGGACTGGGCCCAGTACTGGGGAACACCGCTGGTCACCAGACGCCAACTGGTGATGTTCATATCATTAAAAAGTCCACTTCCTGGATGATTCTTTCAGCTAACTGGAAGTAAAACATGAGCCAAATGAAAATCTGGCAGAATGATATGATGGAAGGGCAACGATGTCAGGTAGTGTAACTAGAAGCTAGCAAGTACACCTAAATAATGAAGGGATCTTAGCTTCAATAGCCCAAGTGTAGTACAACAAATAAAGCAAAAACTTCTTCTACTTTACAGAGTACCAAGACCAGTGAAACTTGAAACTTCTGTCTTTGGAAGAAGTATCAAGTAGATGGGGTACCTGAGATCTGTGTAGTAAAGCTGCAGAGGCTGCATAAATCTAATATCCAAAAAGAAGATAATGCACAATTGTTATGAGAAGTAAAGCAGAGACTGGATCAAGGCAGAAGTTTTTTCCCCAATGTCCATGCAATTTTAGAAACATACATGCTTTATTTTAGCAGCCCGAGTTTCTTGAATGAACACTCCTGCAGGGCAGGTCTGCCCATGGATGTGCCTGTGGAGGGCAGACGTTGGGCTTTATGGTCAGGCAACTGTGTTGGGCATGCTGTGCTGTAGGTGGCTGGGACACTGTTTACCAAAGCAGGAAGGTGGATTTCTATGTGTCTTGCAAGAACACATTGGTAGTTAAATATTTGGGATTATTGGCCCACACTGTGCTTTGCGTCGATGTTACATTCAGCAGGTTCAATGTCCAGCCCGTGAGTGTGGGGTGAAGTTTTGCAGTGAGAATGGGCAGGGTGCTTGGGCAACCAGAACATATTAGTAAAATCCTTAATTCCTCTGAAACAAGCAGCCAAAACATAGGTGTGATACCAAGCTTCTGGCTGAGTAGGCTCAGGCAAAGAGACTGCCTTGAGGGTGAATTGATTCAGGTCTATAAATCCCAGGTGGTACGGACAGGATGGGTGTGGGTGAGCTGCTCACTGTCTCTTCCAATGCAAGAGGTAGTGACTGTTAGACAAAGCTGCAGCAACCATTTTCAGAACAAATTCATGCAGCAAATACTAGATCTTTGAAACTCTTTGCCAAAGGGTGTGATAGTTGCAGAATTTTTTGCAGGCACTCAAGGGAAGACTGAGCAAGTACTTGGAAGACAGATCCGCCACTGTGCAAACTCCATCAGGCTCAAGGAGTCCCCTGAGCTGAAAGTGGTTGGAGGCTGGAAGAGGAATTGCAAGGTAGATTAATTATGCTTGTCCTGCTTCTCCTCTTCTGTACAGGTCAGTTTGTGGTCACTGCTGCAGACAGATTACTGTGCTACATGGACCCCAAAAATCTGAAATAATAATACTGCTCGGAATGTTTTTATTGGATAGTAAACAAATTTTGTGCTGATTTTCTGATGCGTAGATGAATTCAAGATGCTCTGTCTTCCCCTCTGTGCTTGAGCTGGAGCAGAGAGCACTGCAGGGAGCAGTGGTTCTCCCTCAGCTGTATCATGGTATCATGGTATCATGGCTGTAGGTACCAGATGCAAAGGAAGCCAGCAGGGCTCAGTGGCAGAAGCATTGCACAATGGTGTATGTTGGCTGGGGGTCAAATAAGATGCAGGCTAAGCTCTTTGATGCTGTGCTGCCCACATGGGCTGTAGTGCTCCCAGTTACTTACACTAGGAAGGTTTTTTTAACCCTGTTAAACTAGCCTGACAAGCTTGACTTGGCCTAGAACACCTTCTTCTCTTTGTCCCCTACCCCTATGGTAAGGCTCAGAATTGAGCTTTGTGCTTTCTTTTATGAAACTAAAACAATTTTTGCAAAGTTTCTGGATTAACAAACAACCCTAAGTTCTTCCTTTATTCTCTGAATAAGTAAAACACCCTTCACAGCAATGCAGCAAAACTTACATTGCCCTTGTGCTTGAGAACATATAGCAGGAAACACTATAGTAGTTTAAATGAACTTGCTTATCTTCAGACCAACAGAAAACAAAAGCATTATTTATATCCCTCCTTTATACTGCAGCAATGATGAGCACTTTGTTACAGCATATTACATCAGTGCAGTTCCATTGCTTTAAAGTCTGAAGTTGTGAGGAGGGAAGTCTCTGACCAGCTGATTCTGGCCCACTGTGTTTTGTAAGTTTATAATCTGAGTGCCAGTGTGGCACAGTACAAGCAATATATGTTATGGAATCAGAAAAAAAACAAAACTCTCTTATATTCCAATTGCTTAGGATTTATTTTTTTAAAGAAGAATTTTTAATTTTTTTTTAAAAACAAGAAATAATTTTTTAAACTATTTTAGGATACTTTTTAAAACACAGGAGTAGCACTGCAGATTTTGTGATCACGAAGATGCACAAAACATGAGAATTGTGCCAAATGTGTCCTCAAATGCGTGTTGTAAGCTGGGAGTTCTTTTCTGTGGCTGCAGAGAGTTAGGGCATGTTTTCATCTGGACATTTTTTGAGATCTGTACATACCTGTACTGTCTGAGATACAGACTTTCATAAAAAGTTTTATAAATGGTATCTGCATTTTTTAAGTTGCATTAACTGTATAAATATTTTTAGATTTTATCTCAGAGGGGATAAAACAACTTATTCCTGATACTAGTCACATTGCATAAAGCTCTGCTGTGAAGCCCTCAGGTGACAAGCACTGCATAAGAATATATCTGAGATAGTACAACTGCCTTGACTGTAGTGGAATTATGCTAATTTTCTTTAACAAAGAATGCAGACTCATTAGGTTAAAAGAAGTTGTCTCAAATCATAATGTGATATCCCAGACAACTTGGTAGATTCTGACTGATACACTAATTTGCATGACTGACCACAGTATCATTCTTCTTTAGGTTAGAAATGCAAGCATTTAACTTGGATATTGCCCCTGCATCTTAGTCAAGAGGCGAAAAAGACCTTGGAGACACTGGTTTCTCAAAGAATGTCACCAATAATATGAAAGGGGTGAAACCTGTTTTTGAGTGACTGCCATAGTCCCACCACTTCCTTCTTCACTCAACTGGCATAAAATCAGTAGAATATTTAATTTCTAGAAATATGTTTCCCAGAATATGTATTTTTAATGAGACTGTGCACAATTCATTTCACCTTCTCTAGAACATCACTTATCTTCTTTCATTCCATACATATAGTACTTCAAATGGGCCTACAGATGGCAAGAGGGATTTCAACAGAATTAAGGCAATACAACCCCCTTGCCTCTATTTCCAGTTACAGCGTGAAAGGAACATAACCTCCAGGACTAAACAAACATGTGTTGGCTTGTCCCATACGGCACCCAAGGGATGCTAACCTGAGGCATGGGACACAATAGACTACTTGCTCACCGGAAACAAATTCCTTCAGAATACCCACTGACAGCTCTGCTGGCCACAGAAGCCCAGAAGATTGCAGAGCTCCTGACAACCAGCAGCATCACGAGTAGCACAGGGATGGAGGGTGCTTTGTTTAAATAGTGGCCATTTCTCGGTATAAATTAATCTCTCCTTCATGTCTCCCTCTCAGAGATACAGTATCATGGGTAGGAGATCCACATGCCAAACAAGCTGCAAGCTACCTCTTTCTTTTCTGTTCCTTAACAAAGAATGCAATCAGCAAGATGCTAGCACCCAAAACATTGACTAACACACTGATGAAAATGAAGTTTCAGCAACCATTAATCCATGTGCCAGTTTTTGCAAAAGATCACTGCAGGCTCTGCCACATAGTCCACAGACTGATTCATAGCCTGGAATTTCAGGCTCACACACGGTGTGATCCCAGAGGCTTATATTCATCACCACTCTGCCTGGTGCACGTTTTTTGTGGGCTTAGCACCATAAGAGAATGATGATTGACAGTGATGATTTACTTAGCTGCAAGCAAATGAAATTGTATTCAACCTATCAATAAAGTGGCATCAGCCAAGAACTAGAAATGGGCTCAGTAACTGGGATTTAATCAGTTGCATGATTAACATTAGCAACTGTAGTATCCATAGTAATAACATCTAAATGTCAAAAGTGCAGGTGAAGAATAGAAGCAAATCCAAAAGGTGCAGCTTTTCTTTCCTCTGTGCTTCTATTTGTTTATTTGCACTGGCTAAGCTGCCCTCACTTGTTTGTATCCAGGAGTGACATTGTTCCAACATGCCATTGCCTTCATTCCTGAGAGAAGCCTGGTGTGAAGAAACACCTTACCTTTCCCCTAAATGTGCTGGGGTTACAGCTCGGCCTGGCCATGGTGCGGGGTACTCCCAAGCTGCTGGTCACTCTCCTGGCATGCTCCTGGCCACACTGGAAGCAGACACTGGGGTGGGAGGAGGATGGCAGGAGATCTGCCTAGGTGGAATGCTCTCAAGCCCAGCTCTTGAACTGGTGCCCCAGCCCAGAACTGAGCTTGCAGAGAGCAATGAGGCTGGAGGGAGGTGGTGGTGCTGGCTGGTAGGGCAGGTTCCCACCGGCTGCATGCCACAGCTCTGCAAAAGATGCTGCGGTAGCACTCTCCACCTTGGCTCTCACAGACCTGGTGTCAAGCAGGAGATAATTTGTTATTTTTTGTGAAGTACATATAAGTGGCAAATAGAAAATCTGCAGACAGACGCAGCCTTGGCTGGCCTCAAACCGAACACAGCAGAGATATTGCTCTTTGTAGTGTTGGACTGTTCTCATCCTCCATGGTCTTAATTTTCGAGTAGCCATGTGTCCCTTCCTCCTACCTGAGCAATGAGTGAGGGTATGGAAACACTATTCATGATCTAGATCCCTTTTTAAATGTTAATAATGAAATAGGTGAGAGCTTTCTGACTTTCCCTAGGATGAATGGTGCTTGCTGCTGGTACTCTCATAGGCAGTGCTGTATTTTAATAAGAATAAAACCTTTTGAAGTGGTCAGGACATTCAGTTTCCCAAGCAAAGCCATGCCTACATTTTTAACAGGTAGCTGGCTAATGTGTGAGATCAGATAAATGCAATCTATCTATCAAAATGTTCCCACTAACCATAATGGAACAAAGTATTTTTTTCCATTTCTAACTCTAATAATTTCAGACTGTGTTTTCCTTCAGAGCTGACTGTATATCAAAGGAGGTGAAAACACTATGTGCAAATACTTAAGCAGGTGAGCTGGGGTTCCTTCAAGGGACAGGCTGTGCAACTGTAAGCCATTAATAGCATTAAAAACCCCACAAGTATATAACTGTAATACAAAGTACTACCACTGTATGATACTTCAGGATTCTTCCAAAATACTAATCGAGTTTGGGCTTAGATCGAGGTGGTAAATTGAAAAAGATAAAGGAGAGTAAAATCAATCATGAAAAATGCTGTTATCAGGTTTGTAATACCATTCTCACACTTCTCTACATTGCCAGACTGCTCCTTGTTTGGTTTTGGAATCTGGTATTTTATTAGTGTTGGGTGACTTGTAGACAGCCACCTAGCAATCTTTCCTAAAGCATCTTTTAAGACCTTTGTCATAATCAGTTGCTACTTGGAGTGCTGACAATCATTAAAATATGATTTATCATCTTTCTTCACAATGGTCTGTAACATCCATTTAGTTCTCTGAATGTAACTTATTTCAGAGCAACAGTTTCCAGACATCTGTTCCCATGTATTTACAAAGCAAAAAATCCATCTGTCCACGACTGATGTGCAGTACTACAAAAATGACCCAACTAGGAGTTCACAACACAGGAAAAACTTCAATACTCTTCAGTATCCACATAGAATAAATGGATCTGCGTTGAATCAAATGCATCCTTTCATTTCAGCTGTTTAAATCCCCACTGGTTAGGGGACCATTTTGAATCTACAAAGCCAAAGATCTGGTGGTGGTACAGATGCAGCTCTGTTCAAATGCAAACTCTTTTCCTCAGAGAGGTTTTGTTCTAAGCGGAAATCTTGCAAGAACAAACTGAACCTGAGAGTCCCTCTATCTTGAGCAAAGGTTAATGAGAGCAAACTGTGCCATTCCAGTTTTAACGTAAAACAAATCCAAGCCTCAAGTCTGAGTTGTAGCTGGCACATAAACTGGACTGAGAGCCAGCCAACTACAAATAGCTGCACCTGTGCTAAAAAACAGCACATTTTTTCGCTGAAATACATGTAGCCAACAGCTCCTGATTTCATATTAGTTGCAGAGCAAGCTATGTATGTCAGTTCTTAAAACACAGTGTCTGTGTAAGCTGAAGGGTTACAGCATGAATTTTGCAGAAGCCAGTGAAAGGGTTTTGAATTCTAGGAACATGTGTAGGAACAAGATTGATTTTATAATTTGGGAGTTAGAATCAGGATTTTTGCTCTAGCCATGCTGAGAGCCTCAGGACAGCCAAATTGCAGATAGGTTTACCACTGACCTCAGAAAATGCAACAATGTGCTTGCCAGAGTAGGCATTACAGATTTTCTCTTAAATCATTCCTTTGCATGGAAAAACAGATCTACTTCGAGCATTAATGGAAGATCTAAAAAATAGAAATACCATAAAACTACTCCGGGAAACTGGTACACTGGCTAAATGCTTCAATGTTCTGGTACAGAACATTGTGTTACTCAATTCTCCAGCTTTTGTACAATGGACAGGAACACTACAAGCATAAAGTATTACTGGTTGTGTATGCATGGGAGTAAATGATATCTGATTTTAGTCCTTACATAGGAAAAAAAGAAACAAGTTTAGCAACATATTTTATTTGCACATGTGATGTAGCTACTGTAGAGAGGGTATTGCCGGTTCTCCTAGACTCCTTTTATGTGAACATTTTTCAAAAGTAAGAAAATCTGCTTGGGGCTATTTTTATCATAAACAGGAAAAAGGTTATTTGCTTCATTTTTCTCCCTGAACCGTTACCCCTCCAGTTCCCACTCCTCCTTTCACCTCTGCCCCAGGACCAGCTCCACCACACAAGTAATTTTGGCCCTTAACCTCCCTGTTTCTCTGTAGTTCGGCCCTCTTGCACTGTCACCTCTGGCTGGATCTTTCATCTTCTATCTCCACCTCTTCCACTTTTGTGCCACTGAGGCTTCCAGCAGCCAGTAGAGTGGTGCTAAATGCTAGGGTTGAAAACAGATTACCAGGGACTAGCTCCCTTTTTGGATATGTCCTTTCAGTACACAATTATTTTACCGGATTCATTCACCTTTCTTTAGAGCCAGCATTTGTAAATTCTGTATTTACTGCTTCCTCTTTCCAATTCAACCCTCATTTTCTCCTTGAAGATCATACTTTTTCTCCTTTCTCACAAACATTACTATGTCTCACTACTTGTCCCTCGAAAACACCTTACCTCAGCCCATCATCTAGGTTTCCCCATCCTATTTTTTCTTTCCCTTGAGAAATTATGGATTTCCTCCTATCTCTTCTACATTCAAGATGCTTTCCAGCTCTGTCCCACCTTTCTTTCCAGCTATCATCTGCCCTGCAAGCAGTTCACAACTCCTGTTCCTCCTGAACCACACCTGTTAATCTCTGTAATTCTCTATTCCAGATAATTATCAAGTCCCTAACACCATCCTAAGCATCCTCCATCTTCCTCACATTTTTGTGGTTGCCCGTCTAGCTCCCATTCCCCCAAAAGAGAGGGAGGAGAGGCAGCCAAACACATCTCATGGGTAGATCATAGGAAAACCACAAATCAAGAGGTCTACTGTGTGGATCAGCCCTGCAGACCTTCCTCCCACTCATCTACAAATGTCATTTTTTGTGCCTTGAATTTGGTGATGAGGTGAATGTGCTGTAAAAGGAACCTGTGTACTGAAGCTGAGGGATGTTTTTCATTGCATGGAGATAATTAAGCAGTAAATAATAGCTTCCAAATATTTAAGTACAGTCCTCAGGAACTGGCCTCACAGAGATCTGTATCAGTATCTCCACCGAGATTCTCAGCAAGGCAAGTAAGAGGAGAGATTTCATTCATCTGCTTGGCAGTATCTGCTGGAAAGGCTGATTCAGACCCAGCTTTTCCATTCTGCTATAAAATCTGTGTGTATCATCTTCTTAAGCATTGTTTTTAAATAGAAAGGTCACTTCTCTTCAGGGGTTCATTCAAAGCAACTAGCCACACTTGCAGAATCTGATGAAGATGTTTCCTGTCATCAAATGTTAGGCACTGAATTAGAAGACAAATATATACCCAAATCTAACATAAGGTGCTAAGGACAGTGCTAGAAGATTGCTCATTGCTAAAATGGCTACAGGCTAGTTTCAGGTTCGATGTTAAAGCCCAAGAAAGTAGAATTAAGCCATTGTTAGCAACACATGTATACTCTTTTATTAGAAATTCTTACTTTTTACAGCTCCAGGTACCCATTCAGATGTCCCAAAGCATTGCAAAACCCAAGGTGCCTTGACAGAAAACTAGATAACAGACAGATAAATAGATAGAAATAGGCAGACAACCCATAGATGTTGATTCAAATACTCTCCTGTATAAAATAAAAAATTTTATTCTTATCTTAAAGGAACTACAGGAAAAAATATTTCATAATTATTTAATTAATATGCATAACTTATGTATTTAACCAAGTAATTTAAAATGTCTTAACTGAAATGTAAGTAGAAGTAATCTCTCTTTCTAGTGATACCCCTTTTAAGGAGGACATTAGTAAAAATGCTGTACTGATATTAGGGTTGTTTAATTTTTCAAACTTCTACATTTTCTGAACAAGAGTCACATAAATCTATAGATACTTTAGTATATTTTCCTACCTGCCTTTCATGTCCGGCAGCACATTTGTGTGGCAAACAGCACCCGCTGCGAGGTGCTTCTTGCAGATCCTGCCCAGCTGCTGCAGGTCACTTGGGTCTTGGGAAGCTCCATGCCCTGGGGTGGTGTTTGAGGTGCTTGAACACAGTGTAAGAGGTAGTGGCTGCCACACCAGTCTCCCTTGGAAAAGACCTGATTTGTAAAATCGCTCCACTCTTTGCAGCTCCTCCTGTGACACCTGTGTCCAGGTAATCTATGAGGCTACACTTTTGGCTAAGGCTTATTTTGGTGCCTAAGTGAGAGGTGAGTTCTTTGAAAAATATCGTTCAACATGATGTTTTTCCCCCCTGAAGCAGTCATAATCATAGAATCACCAAATGGTTTGGGTTGGAAGGGGCCTTTAAAGGTCATCTAATCCAACCTCCCTGCAGCAAGTAGTGTCATCTTCAACTAGATCAGGTTGCTCAGATCCCCATCCAACCTGACCTTCAATTTTTTCAGGGAAAGGGTTTCCACCACAGAATCACAGAATCACAGAATATTAGGGATTGGAAGGGACCTCAAAAGATCATTTAGTCCAACCCCCCTGCCAGAGCAGGGTCACCTAGAGCACATAACACAGGAATGCATCTAGGCAGGTTTTGAATGTCTTCAGAGAAGAAGACTCCACAACCTCCCTGGGCAGCTTTTTCCAGTTTTCTGTCACCCGCACAGTGAAAAAGGCTTTCCTTATATTTACATGGAACCTCCTATGCTCCAGCTTCACCCATTGCCCCTTGTCCTATCATTGGACATCACTGTCCAATGCCTGGCTCTGTCCTCTTGACACTCGGCCTTTACATATTTGTAAACATTAATGAGGTCACCCCTCAGTCTCCTCTTCTCCAAGCTGAAGAGTCACTTCGCTGGGCAACCTGTTCCAGTGCTTCAGCACCCTCATTGTAAAAAATTTCTTCCTAATATCTAGTCTAAATCTACCCTCTTTCAGTTTAAAACCATTATCTCTTGCGCTATCACTACAGGCTAAAATGTCGTCCCCATCCTTTTTGTAGGCTCCCTTCAGGTACTGGAAAGCTGCTACAAGGTTTCCCCAGAGCCTTCTCTTCTCCAGGCTGACTCACCCCAACTCTCTCAGCCTCTCTTCATAGGACAGGTGCTTCATAGGAAAAATGTGCCTGCCAGGCACTCCTGGTGCTGCAGGTGCTCCTGGGGGCATCTCCCCCCAGACCACTGCCAACCTGCCCATTTGCTCCTTTGCTCCCAGTCTGCAGAGGTGGACACAAGGGATCAGGGACATGATGGAGACACTGCTCAAACACACAAACCACACAGACCCCCCTGACCACCTGGTGAGGATCCCAAGTAAACCAGCGCTAGCACAGCCCAAGCCTGACATTCTCCCTCTTCAGTAACTGTCACATCTGAGAAATCCCAGAAGCAGCTTAACTGAGGGACTTTTGCACTAAAATCAGGCCATGGGGAATGTACATCTGTGATTTTAAACCACCACATTTCCAACATGATCCTTTCCTAAGCATGACTGTGGGAGGCATCATGCAATGCAGCAATACATGTAGGAGCGGTTGAACAGCTACAAAGAAGGGAATATTTTGAAATATCTTCCTGCAATGTCAAGTTGCTAAATCACCAGCATAGTGTGGTCATACAAAACACAGATAAAGTCAAAACAGGCAGCTCTTGAGAAAACTTCACATTATAAGGTTTTGAAATATTATTTTTGCCCCCCAAAAAAGCTGCAAATAAGGGAGTGAACAAGAAAGGTGGGATGAGGTTGTTTATTTTTTGAATAAGACTTCTTTTTAGGGAGTTTATAGCCTGGCATTATATGATTTTGTACCAGTGTTGTCCATTCCTTGTTCACCAGGTATTTAACAAATCAGCTCAACAGGGACTGCTTGCAAATATTCTTTCCCTTCAACATTCAGTTTCTCTGTGAATCATGAGCAAGTTTTCTTACGCATCTCCTGTATTTTGCAAGGTCTGTTTCCTCCAAGGGAATAGTGATGACTGATCCTCTGCCCAGTGCAACCACTAGCAAAACAGCTCTGGGACCAGCTAATAGAGGCAGTTTATAAATAATTCTCTTGCTATCTCTTTCCTCTTATCACCTTGAGGAGCACTTTGTCTGTCCAGAGCTGAGGACTCATTTTGCAGTAGATGAAGATCTACAGGGCACTTTGCTCTGAAATCTCAGCACAAGATACTAAATTATGGACTGAAAGGAAGAACAGGTATTACAAGGCTTTAGCTCTTGTACTGCTGGCATGGTCAGGTACAATTTCTGACAGCTCAGACACCCAGCCAAAGCCACCACAGTTGGAGAGGTGTCCTTGTGTGTCCCACATTCAGGCCACTCCTGAAGAGCCCTCTCAATTCACACTTCACCTCTCTGCTGTTTTCCTGTATGATAATGATCTGCCCTGGCTCACAGAGATTATTTTTCCCCTCCCACCTGTTTCTTCCACAGCAGGCAGTTGCTAGTCCTTCTGCTCCAGAGGAGGGGACATCGCTCCCGTCAGATGCAATCAGTGCTGTTCCAGCATTTCCTGGGGAGATGGTTTCAATACACTGCTTAGGGATGGGCCTGAACATATTCCTGACAGCACCATGTGCTCAGATACAGAAGGTACTTTACTGGGAATATGAAGTTTTCCAATCCTCCACAGCAGCCCCTCTGGATCTGCCTGTACTGTTTTCCAAAGCAAGTGTTGCCACACAGGGTGAAATACAAATGTGTCTGTTGAAAGAGAACTGGAACAAAATTAAACCCCACTTAAGATTCGCAGAAATTTTCCCTTATGTTATCTGATCCCCATATTCTAGCTTTTTTGTTTGATCTAGTTATTTTTTGGGCTGCTAACACTTTATAAGTAAATAGGGGTTTCATTGAAAGTGCTTTGCCCAAAAGCCTGTGAATATTAGGTGCTTTTTGATTTCTAATATCCGTATCTTTTCTTTTACTTGCTCCCAAGCCAGTCTGTAGTTATACGGTGTCTCTACTAAGTTAATGTTTGACTTTGCAGTCTGTGTGCTGTGCAACCCAGCACCTCCTCCATTTGCAGTGAGTAAATACGCAAGTGCTACACTGCCCTTGAAACCTGTGCTGTGACAAAGGTTGCACACTGAGGAGAGACTGAAACGCCAAGTTTCCATGGGTCACAGTCTCTCCTGTCAGCCGTGTGTTAATCAGAAACCCACCCCCGGTTATCTGCAAAAGCGTGGGGTGAGGAACTTTGGACCTGGTGACACAGGGGCAGACTTGGCCTCATGAGAAGCATCCGCCTCTCTCTGAACCCTCAGTTGTGAAAATCTCATCTCTGAGAATGGGAAATAGGGAGAAGCATGTTAAATTTGAGTTGGCCAGAAGGTGGTCACACTTGTTTCAGGAACACAGGCAGTGATACTTGCAGAGCTCACTGCAGCCATGGTACTGTCTTGCTGCATGACCTGTGGGAAATTATTTTATCTCAGCCTTTCCCAGCCTGTTGAATAGTCAAAGGCATCAGCACTTCAGGGAAATGCCTCACAATGTACTTCATGCAGTCGTTCATGTTCACAACTTTCTTTCAGATGTAACACCCTATAAAAAAATACTACTGCTATCACTTCCTTACAAAGAAAGGTAAAACTCATTGGTTTTGGATTATTTTCATTCAGAGGTTAATCTCTGAACACCATAGAAAAGGTTGCATGAGCCTGTGTGAATGAAAGACTGAGTTTTCACAAGGTGGTATCTGCACAGATGTATGTAGGGAAGAGGGTTGTATTTTTTCGTATTGTTTGTGCAACAATGACAAAAATGTTTGGTTTCTGTTGCATTATATCAGCTTATCTACAAAGGCAGATTTAGTGGGAGGACCCATCAAATTGTCCACTGTTCTATTTGTCCAGGTTGACATGATACAACTTCAGCTGTACCATAGCAGCGCCGCCATTTTTCTGTGGTAGCTACATCCATCAGCTGTGACTGATAACGGAGTTTCTCCAAAGTCCTTTGGCTACAGTGGGTCAATGCTGCAGGCAACTTAACTCTCTTAGGCCTGTACCCAGCTAACATGCTTTGCAGAAGTATTAGCACCATGGAAAAGTGAGTATTTGTACAACCTTCCCGTAACAGGCAGTGACCTGTCTGTGCTGCCAGGCAAACTAAATTGCAGCTGGCTCCATAACCTGGGTGCCAGCATGCAGCTTGTCCGCTTCCAAATGTCACCACTGCAGCCTCAGTTTCCAACTTTGCCAAAGACCAGACCAGCAGCATCATGACATAAAACATGATGATGATAAAAACTACATCTGATCTAAATGGGTGGGCAGCGCTCCTCCCAAGTCTTCTGCTGAAATGCCTCTTCAACAAGGAAACACTAAGTTGCAAAACCAGACCTTTTAACAAAAATATGGTCTCTTCCACTCAGGTGTTGTTGGGAAGATCTGAGAGATCTTTAGTAAAGTCCTTATCCAAGCAGGAGAGAGAAATCGGAATGGCTGGACCTCCCCTCTCGCCCACCTAGTCCATCTCTCTGGGAGCACCTCTCGATACTAGGTGGAGCAAGACTGTTTCAAGCAGTTCCTCCTCCCCAGAGCTGGTTAGGCAGGGTCTTAAGTGCAGATAAGCTCTTTCAGATAAGACTGCTATTTCTGCCTGGGTGTCTCAGAGGTGATAGCCACAGCTGAGACCCCAAGCAGCTCTGTGGAATATAGCAGGTTGTTATTATTTCCACTTACAGATTAGGGGAGTGTTTTTATCTAGAGGGAATACAAGCTGACAGTTGGGAATTAATAAGGCTTATGCAAAAGACATTGCCAGGTCTTACAGGTTGTCCTACAGCAGCAGGATTGTGTGTAGCAGCTATAGGGAAGTCCATATGCCTTCTTGGCATGTGCCAACAGCCTGTTCTACCAGGGAGTCACAGCCTGCTGCCACAGTAGCCTTAAATACCAAATTTGTGTGAGATTCCCCTTCTGCCTCTTTGTTTCCAAGCAAAAGAGGAGGGCGGGAGAAGTATGGACTGGCAGGAAGGAACACCACACCCAAAAGGACCCACAACAAATGGTGGCACCTTGGAGAGCTGAGCAGGCTGGTGTGCATTTGGTGCACCACACAGCATGGGCTGCAGCCATGGGGCTCGTGTTGCCACAACAGCTGGCCACGCATCAGCCCTGCAGACTTGTCCTGAGCTCTAAGGAAGTTCCCCCTGGAGTCCTGGATCACTAAAGGCACTCCTGCTTTCAGTGGCACATCTGCTCGAGTCCAGACATAGCGCATTGCTGCACTGACAAACGATCTTACACGGGCGTGCTGGCTGGTGAGCTGGATGCAGCTGTGCCCCTGGCCACCCCTGAGTACACTGCAGTGTGCCCAGCAGGCAGGCAAAGCCTCTCCAACCTGACCAGACCTCAGCCCAGCATCACTGAGCGTGGACAACTGTATCCCTGTGCAAGGCCATACAAGATCCAGCAAACCCAACACATGGATACGCACCTTGTTGCACTATGTGGCAGGTTTTAGTAGCTAATCTGACAAGTTAGAGCAGCCAGTGTTGTAGCTTTTCTCCTCAGACTTGTGCATTAAAATACATATTGCTGAAGTCAGGGATCCTAGATTAGACAAAATCAACTGCTCTTCCCCAAACCAGGACTGAAATGCCATGACAAATGAGGCAGTATCACAAAACCAGGACACACAACGTAGCCTAGATTTTGCCACAGCTCCTCTGTCAGCGCACATCTGTCTACCAGGTCCAGAAAGAGTCTCCCCAGCTTGGGAGCAGCCACTGAGTCCCAGCCTCTGAATCCTTTCCAAGCTTGGCAGGTGCCCACTCCTCCTCAGGGAGGCCAGTGGCACCTTGACAGCCCTGCTCTCAGCTGCCAGCCCGTTTCGGCTGCCCTCTGCTTCTAATTGTTAACTTGCTGGGAATGGGAAAGCTCTGGCTGGCACAGGTGGAGCTTTAACTCTGGGGCACTCCCGAGAAGCTGAGATGCAGGAACAGAGCCTCTACCTGCAAGGTAAACCAGCACAGGTTGCCTTGGCCATTTTTTCCACCTATCTTTGTGTTTAGGCTCCATTTGCATAAATCATGCCTTTTCAGGTCTTTTTGTGTCATTTTGGTTTTTGAAGTTTTAGCTGTCATTTGAATGACTGCTCTCTTATGTTGAAGATTTACTTGGAAATGTATGTACTCCCATAAATTAAATGTTCCCTCTCAGCTTTTGGCCAGGCATGCCTAGGCTTGTATGCAGCCTCAGAACAATACCAAGAAAGGTTATCGTGACTTACCTGCCACAAATTATCTATTAATAGCACCATTTATGTACCTGTTTTTATTTTTTTTCCTTTGTGGCATGCTTTCCCTACATCCCCTCTTAGCAGGTTTCCCCTTTTTTGTGTGCCCTTTTTTCCCTGCAGAGGACAGGGCGGGTAGAAGAGGGGTAACCGTTTTGGCACTGGCTCTGCCCCCGTGGCCCTGGCACTGCCTTCCCCACAGGGTGTTTGCAGGGAGGGTGGGACAGCAAGCTGCTCACAGCCTGGTCAAACATTGACCAGCACAGGCAGCTGTGGCTGCGGAGACGCTGGGCTGCCCAGGGAGGCAGGCAGCAGGAGCAGCACCCACGGGAACACACCAGCCTCTCCCCAGGTACATTTCCCACTTCCTTTTTCCTAGCTTTGAGAGGCAGAAGGGCAACAGTGCTTGGTTATAAGGTTTGCCAAAGGTTTGCTCCTTAGAAGTCAGAAGAGGAGTTCACGTGGTTATTTTGCAGTTTGCTTGCGTAAACGGTAGTTGACTGCATGTTGTGCTCTAAAGCATGGGTTGATTAACTCATGCTTGATTAGCTATTGTTTTGATTTTGGTCTCTCTTCCTTTAAAATAACAGACAAACAAAATTAATGTACGGTTGCGTTTGAAAGCATCGTGGTTTTCTAAGAAAACTCAAAACAGCTGGCTTCTGCTCATCTCCTAAGGGAAGAGTACGAGCAGGAGTCAGAGTTTCTAACGAAAATGTGCAACCTGATTATTGCAACAGAAACGTGATAGTGACTCACGCTGAAAAATAATTGCTGATTTTTGCATGAGGTTTGCAGAAATAGGTGAAGTGACTGATTTTTCAAGATGTTTTCCATGTAACAAGGCAGTAGACACAGAAAAAAATTCCAGGATTTAAGTTCCTCGTGTGTCTATGCCACTGAGAGAGGTGAAGCTGGATAGACTCAAGCTATTTTTTTAAGTATGCTCAGTGACTGACAGTTTCTACCACACAGTGGAAACTGGCTTGTTCATGCAGGAACCATCCTCTGTGTGTGCTTTGCTGGTCTGGATGTGTCTTTGTAAAAATGCATATGATGACTCTCCAGAAATCACCTTTTACAAAGCCAGGGGACTGTCAAGTAATTCTGAAAGGAGAGTTTTCACAGAAGGATTGATGAGAAGTGACTGACATGTAGTCAGTATTCACAATTTATTTACAGTATGATTTGTGTGCAAAGCAAAATGCGCAGAAGAGAATTTTACTAAAAGTTGTTGCTTCCAGTTGATCAGTGTCAGGCCCTAGCTGTGCTTGCTGCTTGCTTCAGTCCTCCTTGATATGACAGATCTTCCTGATGTGTTTGCTAACTGGGCTTTCACATTACATGCTATTTATGTTTAGTAAATGCTAAGTGGTGTTAGGCAGTACTGAAGTGTGGAAACACATTCACTTCATTAAAAGTAGTCTAAGTGTGGCTTCAGTTCTTAGCAACACTGAAACTCCTAGAGCAAAGTGCCAGGAAAAATTACTGGAGAACAAAGCAACTGGATTCCCACAAGTATCTGCTTTAAAGGATTGAAATACGATTAAAGAAAAAATTTGGTAAACTGCACTGCAGTTTCAGTCTGTTGATAAATTTGTAGATGTAAAGCATGACTATAATTAAAGCATGTGATTTTCTTCTGTGTCATAGCTGGTGCGTGATTCTTGCCTTTTCCTCCCAGGAATCATGGTTCCAGTATTTGACACTAATTTGGAGTGATGGCGAAGTTTCCTTTGCAGTAACTAAAGAAAGAGTTCAAATATTATCTTAGAGCTCACAAAGGCCGAATTAAAAAAAAAAATATCTAAAACAAAAGACAGTGATGACAATGTTATCTTGTCTATTTTCATACAAAGCTAAGGTTCTAGCTGTTGACTATAAGAGAGATTATGTGACTTAAATGGAAAATCTGTTCAGTTTTCAAGTCATGTTTGCACTACAGAGGACTTATTTCAGAGCAACTCCAACACCTTTTCGTCTCTGAATCAAAGAATCAAGGAAAAACATTATCAGATAGACAGGTTTCAGAATAAGGGTGTCATAACTACCACTAAATTACGAACAAATTGTTTCAGTGAATAGAGACAGATTATTATGCACTAAAACCAAGCAAGGAGGTTTCATGTGCTGCATTTTCAGCATAGCTGTTTACCAAGTTTCAGTTGGTTAAGCCTGTGTAAATAAGCTGAAAGGAGCAGGGCCGCACAGGGATCACAAGGACAGCCTGGTCTGCAAAATCTTTTTTGGGTATATGAGGTGGAAAAGAGAGAATAATGCGTAGCCTGGGCTGATTACAGAGTCACTAGTTAAAAAGAAGTCTGTCATCACCCTTAAAAGCAGTTCCTGTGACACAGGCTAGACCTATGCAAAATAAAATATAATGGATCCCACAGAAATCTCACAATGACACTTTTTTGAATTTCCCTTCACAGGAAAGAAAAAAGATTTATATTTGAACCAGAAATGCCCATAGCAAAGGGATATATTAAAATGGGAATAATCTCTACAGATACTTTGGAAAGGAGTGACACTTGGTCAGTAGCAACGCTGATTATTCCAATGGCAAAAAAAGGAAACACTGACAAACAAAAAACCCTGTGTAACCAGAATTACAGTAGATTAGCAGGGACATGGCCAAACTGATGTGTCCTCCCCAGGAAGTGTCAGGGTTACCCACTTTCTCGTGGCTGCCAGGGCCCTGTGTGCCGAGCAGTGCCCTTGCAGAGGCAGGAGCAGGGCTGTCACCAGGCGGGCACCAAAAGGAGCATCCAGGCTCTGTGCTCAGCAATCTCCTGAGCTCCATCCCTCTGTCCATCAGCTTTCATTTGTGTTACTGCACTTGTTGTGTAGCAGCCATCACACTGTGGGCAAGTTGTTGCAATCGCTTTCCTTGATTCCCTGTTGCAAAGACGTTGACAACAAATCACCTGTATCAGACAGGTTACTTGGCGTTTGCTGTGCTGGACCTCTTTGTTTAAGAACATAATCTAAGTGGAGACTTCAGAGTCATTTTTTTCCTGTGACACAGCAGCCACATGGCACCTTCATAAGGCCATTGCAGATGCTTTGAGTTTGAGGCAGAAGGGCAAGCCATCTGCAGTGTCTGGCTTGAGTCTTGCACCCTCTATGAAGATGTGACAGCCCGCTTTTTTCTCTGAACCTTGGAAAACATTTTCCGTAGCTGTCCACTTGTACAACACCCACATGATGAGAATTTCTCCCTCGTGCTACTTGGGGTGCAATTTAAAACATTAGCATTTAATTAGTTTATTCTCTTAAGGCAGAATTGTAATTTTTCTGGGGGATTTTAGTCTTTCACAGGAATGAGAGCTTTCTGAGGGACACAATTTACCTTTTCAGAGCCAACTGAAGAAGCATATTTTTGTGACAAAAAGCTATTTTTCCTCTCTCTGTTGTGGTGAATTAAATGATCAGGTGAAACACAAACCTTAAGGCTCAGTGATTAGAGACAAGCAGACTCATCTTTGCACATTTCCAGCTGAGCGTAAGTACTAGTGATGCACTGAAACCCCAGGTTTCCAATTTTGCTAAAATAACACAAAGCGTTAACCCATGAATTGCAGCTGAACATGAAATTTAATTTCTGTGAAATTAAGTAACTTTAATTATTTTAATTACCAAAATTATTTTGTGCTGGATGCGTGTATATGCAGTTCCCAATGATGTCTATGAGAAATGAATGCTCAGATCTTGATTTAGTTTTTTCTTTGCAGTGTGTATGTTCAATGAGAATATTTATTTATGTAATCTGTGCTTTCAGTAATAACTTTCAGAACTCTTCTTCTGATCAGAATTCAAGGATTGCACAGATCAGAGTGTAGTATAGAGTTGACAAACATGTCTAACCAAATGAATGGCAGCCCTGCCCTCCCCTCTCTGGTCCTGGGTCACAACATTTGCCTTTACTTCCAATACATAACAATTGTCAGTATCAAACAGTAGTTGCTTACATGCTGGAAGGCAAAAGTAGAAATAATAACCAATAATTTTAGCAGAAATAATGTTTTTAATGGCTGATTAAACAAAGGCTTACTTCTCATACTACAGTATCCTGACTCATGAGGATTTAATGAATTTCTTCCCTGCGTCTCCTAGGCTATGAAAGTGAAAATCAAAAGACACTGAGCAAAAGCTGCAGTGCCATTTAACCTTCATATTTGGACGGAATTAATTTTGAGAAGTCATCAGATTGCCTCTCTTGTATTTAACCAAACAAATGCAAAACAAAAATGCATTGTTCAAACCAAAGCCTTCTAGTTGTTGAGTGAAGGAAGTCAGGTTTTGCAGATGTGAAGCCTCTACTGACTTCCCATCCTTTCTGAAAAGCTGCAAAGAAAAGTCATTATTCCAGTCCTTCCTACCTCCTGGAAAGATATTAACAGACAGCTATTAACAAAACAGCTATGGCTCTGATGTATTTTTTTTAATGGTCTCCAGAAAAAAAAAAAAAAACATCTTGCTTGGATCTTCTTTCCTCTGGGCAGTTTTTGTAATTGCAGCTGAAACTGTAGCCCCAGCAGCTGGGATCATACTAAGCTTTACTGAACTGAATGCCTTCACCTGAAAAATTTGGGATGCTTTAAAAGAAAAATTGCTATGTAAACATTCTGTAATGCACAGAAACAGCTTTTTCTAACTTGGTTTATGACACTTTTGTTAATGCTTCTCCAAGTAATACTCAGGGCAGCCACTCTATAATGAAGCTCTTCCACTTGAACTGCTCCCAGAGATACTCAATCCACACCTGTATTTAGCTCTGTGCAGGCAGACAACTTCATAAACAAAGCTGAAACTAAGGGCTTGACAATAGAAGATTCATGGATAGGCAGCTACAGGTTGAGTTCAATGGAATTACTTAGTCTATTTGTGTCTGTTGGTGGGACTGATAGCTAAAATCTTAATTCTGCAAACCCTTCTCTACCTTGCATCATGTTGGTTCCTTCTAACATTATCCTTGGGAATTACATGGCCATTATGTACTGCATAGTGAAGGGTCTTCATCAGCCTGTGCTTATGAGTAAATGCTGTATCTGATAGGGCTATGCCTGCCTGAGCCATTAAATAGACATAATGGCAAGGATGGCTCTGAATGGAGGTTCAGGGTAAAACTGATGCTACAGCACTAAAAATTTGTAGGATGTACTTATGAACCTCTACAAGTCTCTTTAACCACCATATCTGCATGAAAATGTAGGAAAAGCTTGTGGGATTGCTGTATGGAAAGCTTGGTTGCCTTGGTGGTGGGTACCATTAGCATGGCTGGCAGGGATTAGGTACAGTGGAAATAACTGGAGGTATTACCACTACTTCATTTTTACTTAAAACTTTTTGTCACCAAGTCTTAAAGCACAAAGCTTAGCTCTGCCTCAGCAGTCAGATGGGAATCCCTTAGCAAGGAGGACATTGTTTGAAACTGTGCAATGCTGTAAGTACAGGCATAATCACAGTGGCTGCAAAAACAGTATTGTAGGTCAGAGCATGATATAATCAAGCACCTGTATCCAAATGAGAGGCACCACTGATCACAGAGCTCTCTGTGGAGAGGGCATGAAATGGGGGAAGGCATGGGGGCAGCCTGCTGCCCTGTGTCAAAGGGAGGGCTGGCAGGACAGAAGCAATATCACAGAAACAAAGAAGAAGTGGGGACTGGGAGAGCAGTAAGAATGACCAATGTCCAGCTATCTGGACATCAGTGGAGCTGCCTGTCCGGGAGGCTTATCACACCCCATAGCAGAGTGCGGTCATCTGGGTGAAAATCTGAGACAACAGTGCTTAGAAACAATCAAAAGGACCTAAACAATTCTGTTTTCTTGATTTCTTCCTTTTCTTCATCCTTCTAATTCTGAAAGTTCTTATGCTGCAGTGGCTTGTGATTTCCTCTGCACACCAAAGTACCAGATGTACCGAACGCAAGGGAGAAAGATTTCCAGAGGCTTAAGGCAATACGTGCCCTCCTTTTTCACAATTTGGAGATAAGGAGAAGGGTCAGTAAATCCAACAGAAACATATTTTGACAGGCTCAAGAGGCTTCAGTCCTCTTCCACAAAGCCCTAGTGAAGATTCACCCTGGTCTAAAGTCAACAAAGATCCTCCTGGTCTACTATGTATTGTGCACTTGCTCCAATGACACTGAATAGAAAAATTTCTATCTGATCAGCCAGGGTGAAACTCACGTTGTGATTTTGCACTACCACCATAATTACAGACAGCCTGAATTAAAACTAGAGCCATGCACACCTGTTCAATATGGTGCTGTTCTGTATGTTAAGCTTTTTTCCTCTAGGCAGTAATCTATTTTCTGCTGCAGAAGATTTTAATGTAAATGGCTGGTCAGTTAATGCTGTGGGTACAACTGCCATGACTCTCACTTACCAGAGCACTGTACATGTCTGCAACTGAATGTTTTTCAAAGTGACTTTTTTGTGCAGAGACGTAGAGGACTTTTTAGATGAAGAATGTGTTTCTTTTTAGTTAGTTTTTTAAATGGCAAATAGAAAGGTGAGCAGTCATTTGTAAACAGAAGCAGGATACATAGAGAGCTTTCTTTTATATTTCATGATGACACATCTCCCCTGCGGAAGAAAAGAGGGAAGGCATGGAAATGAAATCCGGTTAAGGCATTTCAATTTGTGTTCATTCAACACTGCAGGCTCAGCTCTGCTCTTCATTTGCATTTAAACAAGGAAGTTTCAATAAAGAAATTGTTTAATTACTTGGGAGTGTCTTGAAGGCAGCGTGAAAACACAGTGAAAGCTCTTCTGTGTGGTAACTCCAGTGAAAGGGAGGTTACTGAGACCTCTGGCTACATTTTGGGACGGGCAGGTAGAGTCCACCCCAGTCAGCACGTGTCATTTTAAACACATTGTAATTGTGTTAATGTAGATTAGATTTAAAATGTTTTAACTTGCTTAGATACTTTGCTGCATTGTGAGTCTAATTATAGATTTGTTTTATGCAAAACCAAAGAGCTAGGTTAAAAAGAAGTCAAGAAAGAATTGTCTCAAAACCATGCATAATAATACTGCTTAGTCAAATCTTAAGATTTCTGATGGACAGTAGCAGAATTGGCAAAGTCGTGCTTGAGCAAGTTCTTCCCTTTCTTCCCTTTTGGAGGCAAGCAGTATTTCTTAAAATCCCACCTGATGGAGGGAAGGGGCTCTGTGTTAGCACCCATAACAACAGTTCATGGTGCAGATCTCCATTAGGCCTGGCTATGTAGTGCTCTACAGCAACCTCACTAGACTTTGTGTCCAGGGTCCATGACCGCTCTGCTTTGGCAAGTTATTAACTGCATCTTAAGTTTATCATGGTGGTGAACCTTGAGGCCTCATGGTTTTCTTTTTGAATATACTGAAAATGTATGTTAAAAAAAAGAAAGGGGGGGAAGATAATTTTGAAGAGGTCAAATTTTGACAGTGTGTTAGGAAGTAAAATTTTGACAGTTTTGGGAATAGAGTTATGCTAACGTGCCAGGCTATGGGAGATAGGATCTGTGTCTTCTATTTTGTTTTTCTGCTTGTCCAATCTAGGGAGTTTGCTGTTTTGTTTAAACTCAGGTTTTCCAGAGTTGTAATTATGTAAATTACTTAGAGTTAATAATACATTTTTGTGAGTGAAGTCCAAGTAATTTTAAAAAGGGTTATTCTATCTTACAGGCTAGCTTCTGTGTTAAGACAGCAGGCACATCTTTTTTAAGAGGAGTGAAAACCAGGAAATATCTCTGGTTTGTGTCCTTCAGACAGTTATCATGCAAGATCTGTGAGTTTGTGGAAGTGGGGGGGAGGGCATCTGCAGGGATCTGACAAACATATTTGCAAGCAAGTCAATGAGTGCAACCTCCCTCTGCTTCCCCTCTTTAATCCAGGTGACCACCTTGACCCCGGAAGACTGTTAATGCTCGATACTCCAATATCTGCAGGTGGAATTTTATATAGTAGAGATGATGTCACTTCCCAACAGAGGAGTCATTGCATATAGCTCAAAAACTGGCATTTGGTCATTCCAGCTCTAACTTCCACCTGATTTTAAAAAAAAAAAAAAAAAAAAAAAAAAAAAAAAAAAAAAAAAAAAAAAAGTGCCTACTTTTTAAAATAGCAACTTTATAAATGCTGAATATTTTTAGTTGTGAGGGAAGCTCTTTGGGATCTCAGATGAGTGTCTTACATTGGTGGTATTTTTATGTGCAAGAGATTTTCCTGTTTGCTTATAAAAATATTTGGGAGTAGCAGTTTTTTGTCATATAGGTAATTTACAGTGTGTATAAGTCTTCTGCCAGCTCTGTCAGTAAGAGATGGATAGGGTCAAATATTTGGGGGATTTTTTAGAAAATTAATGTGGGGTAGAATAAAGAGGCTGGGAGACTTTTTTTTTTAAGAAAACCATCACCAGAACAAATGTGCCTGTCTGGATCTTCTGTTGAAGTCAGCTTTCAAACAGGATTTATTTCTGATTCACTGGCATTTATTCCTCTGGCTGCTCATGTGAAAAAGAACAGATATGAACACCAGGAAGATGTGACCCCTTCTCTGGGCCTAAAAGCAAGGAAAATGCACACAAAGGGCAGGAGAGCTGCAGGCTAGCTCACAGTCACAGGTGGCTGGAATGTATGTGCATGGTGGCTTCATGTCCAGGTCCCTCACCAGATAGGTCTGGTGGACAGACAGCAGTTCTGCCTTGCTGAGGGGGACATAATGCAAAAGCACGACTGGTGTTGACTGGGCTGGTGCTGAAGGAGGAAGCATTCAACCCTCTGCAGCTTCTCAGATTATTATACTGCAATTAAAATAACTCCCACCACGTAAAAAACCTGCCATCAGATAACAGGACACTCTGACTCATTAAATATACCCTTGCCAAAATCATTTCCCAAGGTGTTCCAGTTTCTTGCTTGGGTCACAGTGTTAAATCATTACTTGCACTCAAAATCCATGAGCCACTTACTGGCTGGTTAAATAGACCCATAAATACAGCTGAGCTGGCAGCTACTTTTTAGGTTTTCTTCAAGCATTTGGCATGACTTCTAAAAATATCCTGTTTCTTTTGCACAGCCTCCCATCTCCAAAGCATAACCCCCCCTTGTTAAAATCTGATGATGAAATATGACTTCCCTACTCACCTGCTACCAGCAGGATGCTTTCTGTACGAGCTGGGTACAATAGCACAGTCTTTAATTCATGTTCAGCGATTAGATACTCTTGGCAGCAAGCTGTGCCGTGAGGTGTTTCTGTCTCCTCTGCTTGCTTGTCTTTTCCTGGGGGAAAGCTGTTTTAATTTCTTTAAGTTTTGGGGGTTTTTTAATGACTTGCACTGCAAATGTCTGTGTGAGGGGACAAGCATGGAGATGTATATATTAAAGTTGACACCTCCCTCAGAATGCTCCAATGCTAGATATGAGTTTCTTCATATTTATAAATGAAATAACCTTTTTAGCTGTAGACATACATTTCAGAGAACTGCTCCACTTCCAAGCAACCAGAAGGAAAACACCTGAGCCCAGGGTAGGTTTTTCCTGGCAGGTTTCACACTAAGTCTTTTGGAGGTATGATACCAAGCATTTGCAGCTTGCACCTCAGATTTACAAATTTATTTAGCCTACTGGATATTAATTTTGTTTAGAGTACCTTTTGCAACCAGCAGTTTTCACCTACATTTAGTAACTAGGCTGTGTTGCTCAGGGGAAAACAAAAAGTAGGTAGCAGACAACTTACTAATTTAAATTAATATAAATTTATTATTGATATCAGAAACTGTGGTCGTCTGCTAACACCTGCAGAGCAGGCAGGCCTATCCACACAACATATGCCCTGGATCTTCTCTAGCATTTGTGATGCTCTTAGTCCTAAGGCATAATTTCTCACATACTTTTTGTTAGCTGTGAGCTCCTGCAGTGTAGCACAGGGTTGTCATGAAACTGAGGGTGTGTGTTTGGCCACAGCACAATCACACAGGGACACCTGTGGGTACAGGGATCCTCTTGGAAGGCTGTGCTGCATCAGCCCAGGCAACTGTTCTTGGCATGAACCATTTTGGATGTCCCTGGAGCCACATCTGGGCTTTGTTCAGGAACAGCTGGTTGGTTCTGTCTAAAAGAGGACCCAAAAGCAAGCATTGATAGAGTGCGGATGCTCAGACCAGGACAGAGGAGAACTGAGCTATCGCATGGTGCAGATGTGCAGAGCACATGGGACTGCCCTGAGCTGCTCCAGGGATCAAAGCAGATTAGGGTTTCACCAGCTGGGACAATGGAAAGGACACATGTACCCTCCTCTGCTCTCTCACAGGCTAAATGGAGGTGCGGCACAGGCAGTGGTCCAGCCCTTCCTCCAGCAGGAATCTCCTCCGCCTTCCCCTTCTAGGAATAAATGTGTTCCTCCTTCAGAAGGGAGTATCAGCCACTCCTCCACAAGAGACAAGCACTAAGTAGGGGTTTATTTGCTTATGTTATGGCTTTCTGGGATTTTTTTTAAGCAAAACATAGTTTTGCTGGAGACCCTACATGATTAGAACCAAAAGTGTTCAGAAGATGTCACAGTATCAGCTAAACCTTCATGTCCAAAATATGATTCTGGGCCAAACCAAAGGAAAGAACCACTCCAAAGCAGCCAGAAGGGCAGAGAACCCACCTGGGATGTGAGACCACCAGCAGCAACCTATGCCCTGGTTACATCAGCTGGGGCTCTTGCATGCCACTCTGCCAGCTAACTGCAACATGCTCTTTTTCCCCAAACCATGCCTCTAGGTGTCAGTTCCTTTTTCTGAGCTACGAACTGACACCAGGGCTTTTAAAACATCGTGCTCCCAGATTGACAGACACTTAGAGAAACTCCTGACAGGTAGTGATGGGTTACCTTTGCTTCTATTATAGATTTTCCCTGCTTTCATGCTGTTCTTTATTTTCTTTGATAAGCCCAGTCTAAATGTATATCCCTTCTGACTGTGCAGTTGAACAAGACTTGATTTCCCTGTTCTGATGAGAAAGAAGAGCATTGTTTGATGTCAAACAATACATTGTTTTGGTGCTTTTGCTGCTTTGGAGAGAAAAAGAAACTGAAGCCCTATAGTGGGATACTAAATAAAGTGGGTTTTCCCTTCACTGAAATAAATGCACAATAGTATGAAGTACGTCAGCTGTCAGGGGTTTCCAAACCACCAGACAGACAGCTAGTAGGATTGTTCCCTTGTACATTCTTATCAAAGGGCATCGTCAACTCTTCAGTTTTCTACCTGTCCTAGGCGTTTCTTGCTTGTTTCATTAGAAGGTCAGCTCTTTCTGAATATGTCTCCTTATTGTCTTGAAATTAAGCACTGTTATAAAGAGCAACTGAAAGATGGAAAAAGATAAGAGAAAAACAATATCTCCTTCAAACCATTATGCTCCTTCTGTGCATTGTCCTCTTTCTAGAGAAGGAGGGAAGGAAGGAAAGTAGCTCTTTCTGGGGACAATGCTTCTACTAATGAACTGAAAATAGCAAAACCAGCAGCCAGAATTTTCCACACACATCTCCCCATTTCATGAGTGCAAAAAATCAATATTTTTTTTTCTCACTCGGCTGTAGTCCACACTTTTAGATGTTTTCATTACTTCTGTGACATTCCAGTAACTTTACGTTTGTATCTGTAGTGTACTTAAGGAAGTCTAAATTTCATGTTTTTGAAGACAGAAGGGCCGTTTTAGGGTCTAGGTTAATTAAAAAATGTTATATGCTTAATGAAATGAAAGTGTAGCATAGTCTCAGAAATGTAATTTTTACTCAGAATTAGAATGTAACTGTGTGCTTTTTGCATAATTTTGTTGATAAGTTTCTGTGAGTTAGGCACTATAATGATTACAGTTTGTGTCTGAAAGACAGAACTTTTCCTTTTTGTATGTTTTCATTTTAAGACGGGGTATTTCAAGTCAGACCTCCCCAGGCCAATATCTAGGCACTTACGCAGCCTTCAAAGGCTCTTGAGCATACTTAGCTCCTACTTATCTCAGTGTGAATTTGACAGACAAGGACTGGCTGATTTAACATCATTATAACCGGCTGATCCATGAATAGCAGAACTCATTAAGTCTGGTTTTCTATAGTATCACCACAGGAATGCAGGGCAATTTCAGCTCCATCCCCTGTGCGCAGCTCCTCCCATCCTCCCACCCTTTGCATTCCTCTCTTGCTGGTCTCTGCACCCCTTTCTGCAGGCAGGTGGCTGCTGGGGCCCATGGGTGCATCAGGTTCTACAGCCCTGCTGACCACTGCTACTCAGGGTGGGGGAAAAGCTCGGCTGTAACTGCCTCTCCCTCAGCCAGGTACAAATTCCATCTCTCTGAGGCAGACCTAACTTTCCCGAAGCTGCTTGAGCTCTGAGACCTCTCTGGCTGCGTGCCTCTTGGCTGCGGCTGGCCAGCAGGTCCAGACGAGGGTAACGAGGAGAAGGGGCTGGCAGACGCGGCATGAGTTCATACAACCAGGGTGGGGCACGGGCCGTTTTTAGGAAACCAGGCTGGGAACATCATGCATTCAGCAAAACCAGGAAGAGCGTGCGAGTGCTAGGATGTGCAAACAGGGAAATTAACTGCCAGGCAAAGACAACGAGCCTATTTATTGCCTGTTTGCTCAGTTACAGCGACAAACACTGTCTTCTGTGCCGAAATGCACTCCCTCCCCTTCCAAATTTTACAATAGTTGATACCTGTAAGCTTTGCATGTTACAGCAGCTTTATTTCTGGAGCATCTGCAGTAAGCTGGAGTGCCTTTAGCTATTTAACCATGAGCTACTGCTGGACTTTGTTCACTTTGACGTGCTGACCTTTGGCCAGAGGAGGTAGGAGAGAAGCTGGTTGCTCTTGGTGAAACATGATTGCAGTGTACCCAGGGAGGAACCTTTTGTAAAGTGCCCTTTAATCAGCTCTGGTCATCGTTAGGGGTTGTAATGATTTAGGTTCCCTTGATAGTTTCAGTAAAAGAGCATCTGAAAGCACAAGGTCTGTCTTGCTGTTTCTCGTGACGTACGAAGTCCCTGGCTGAGGTCTCAAAGCAGCGGGCGGCTGGGTGCTGGGGACGCGACGGTGGCACCAGGCACACGACAGCTTAGCAGGACACAAGCCTACTGCTGCCAGCCAGCTGAGGAGCGGCCTGTAGGTCAGTAACTGTACCCTGCGGCGGTATTATGGTCATGGTTATATTTCCTGTGGTATTTAGCAGAGACCCAGGCAGTGTTGGAGGGAGTCTGGTGAGTGAGACACTTGTTTCAGCCTCCTGGGCAGTAGTAGATGCCCTAAAACACAGTGCAAGTGTTCTTAGAGGAGGTGGTGGGTGGTGATGGAAACTCCTTATTTCAGAGAATTCTGTCTTCCTAGTCACTAGATGCAAGAGACCCTCTTATGCCTTAGATGTGAAGGTTATTTCTTTTGTGATGCTGACTATGCTCTGAGTACAAGTGAGTATCTCTGTTAGAAACAGGCAGTCATTGTGGAGGCTTCTGTTCTTCCAGGTGGCAAGTGTCCTCCTGTGCCACGGAGGTGTACAGGGCATGCACAGCAACCATCACGCTGTACTCTGCAATTGCTCTTTTAGCATGATGTTTACTTCTAAGGCAATCAATAACAGACCAAAAGTAACTTTTTCATGTGTATAACATGGTCTTTTCAGGACTAAATGTGTTAATTAAAAATATTACATTTTTTCCTCTCTGCAAATAGGTTAGTGACTGTGTAAGAAAATTACTTTTTCTTTCTTGGCATCATCAATATACTTAGGAAATTACGTGCAAGGCAATTCTAATCCACTTAGATTTCATTTCAGATAATAATTGTCCCCAAAGGAATTGAAAGTTTCCAAAGAAAAACAGTCTCAAACCTTAGTATAACCTTACTACTCCTCATTGGTTTGTGGCACATCTTCAGAAAAATATTTTCTTCATTTACAAAGGCTTAAGATCAAAACAAGGGAACCCTCACTACCTGATGGTTTATTTGTATTTTCTGGGATGCACTGACTTGTACATACCATCAGTTTCATACCATGAAACATATGAGAAGTCAAATTAAACCCCTGATAAAACGTTGTTCATGTCAGACAGGATGATGTGGCACCAAGAGTGAATGAATTTCATTCAGATAAACTTACACAACAACAAGATTTCAACCCTCTCTTCACATACACCCCTAAATATAAACAGAGCAAAACATTCCTTGTACAGATAGAAAATTCAGACCTCAAAGGTGATGTGGAAATTGAAGTATTTGGACAGGTGAAGGACAAGTGACAACCTGTTGCCACATTAATCTGTGTACTAGACAGCAACATACTGTATTTTATTCAGAGATTCTGTGCTAAATCACATACTGGTGAACCAAACAGGGTAAGACTGGGACTGCACAAAAGTGTCTTCCTTTTTCTTTTGGAATAATCTCCCTTAACATGCCAGGAAGGGCAACATCCTCAAACATAGGTCTCTGCTTACCTCAAGTGGTGCTCTGAAGACCACACACAACCCTAGAAAGGTCAAATTTCAACAATTTTAGCTGCACGGAGACTGCAGCAGCTCTTTCTCTGGATATTTGGTAACCCACTTACCTTTAAAATGCAACCTATATGTATTCCCATGGTTTTGAGAAGGATAAAGTCACTGACCTTTATAAGTTCCTGAGGAGATTTTAACCAGTTTTGTTTTGTTTTCTTTTTTAAAAAATAAATTTTAAAAAAAGGGAGCATCTCTGCAGGATTATTGTTATTTGTCACCTGGATAACCCACTGACAAGCTGCAATTTCCAATTTCCTGTTTAATTACAAATGCCTCCTTGCAAACGGCTAATGTCTCAGGTGCATGGTGAGCATTATTTATGCCCAACAGCTGTGGACAGTAGTTCCTGTGGGTTACATCTCTACTAACATATAAAACATGCCAGGGTCTCTTCCTTCGACCCAAAAGCAGCACAACGCAGAGTCTTTTAGCTGAAGTCTTCTTCCCCCAAAAATAGGGTGAGCTTGCCCACAGTTGCCTGTCCTGGGCAGTCGCAGGGTCTATATGCACCCAACCCTACCTAAGAGAAAAAATATGAGATAAATAGAGCAGAGCTGAGAGCACAGATAGGGCTCAGAAGAGCTTGTTTTGTGTCTCCAACCCCTCGTTTAGCCAAAGGAAAGGGATATTCCTGTCTTGGGACCTTTTCATGCAGCTTCTGAGGCTAAACTCAAGAGTTTGGTTATTGCCAGCTTGAAAATGTCCTCTTGAAAATGCAAACCTTCCCCTAGAGACAGGAAGTGCGGGGCTTTGGTGTGTCCTGAATGAGATCTACCTCCTGCTCCTCCTGCTTAGGATTTGTGAGTGGCTCAAGAGTGACAGATCTTAGGTCATTGTAGAAACATTTTCTTTCCCAAGAAAGGGAAAGAGTAATTTAACTAATGAATTTAATAATTATGGCCATTCAGGCCATTCTTCTCATTCCTAAACATTTCAGCTATTATGGTCCTTGAAATCCCAGACACTTTGTCTGGTTTATCTTGTCAAATATCTGTAGAGGTAAGTTATGTCAATAGCAGTCTGAGGTCTTTCTTTGAGAAAGAGGTGTTTATTAGTAGAAGTGTAGTCCTGTAAAAAATACCACCTTCCTGTGATTACTGAGAGCTGCCCATTAACACAGCCCTTGAGCACTTTCACCTTTAATCAGGCCAGCTCTGCCCTACAGGGTGACCTGGGGCAGCTCTGGCAGTCAGGAGGGTGATGCCCGGGAGCCCCACACCAGACATGGGCCCCAGCACAGGTGCAGTCACCTAGGTGAAAGTGCCCTTTTACTATTTAAGTGTGTTTGGTTACGGTGGGTGGTTTTACCACAGGGTTGCAAAGTTCATATCAAGAGTTGCTTATGTTACACTCGTGTATCTGCACCATGCAACTGGCTTGGCATAGACGTAGCTCTAGGGCTTGGCTGTGCTTAAGATAACACGTTAGGTGGAATAGCAGGCAAATCCATCCCGTTTCCCCCACTGTAGAACCACATCTTAGACTGGCAGCATAGCTTAATTCAGCCCCAAACCAGAGCAAGACACAGCAGCTGCAAAGAAGCGTGCCTGCAGCTGGTGGCTGCTACATTGCTGGCCGCTGAGAACACTCAGCTGAAGACAGGGTTGCAGCCCAAATCTGAATCCTGCCCACCCGTAGCAAAGGTCAGCAGTGGAGAGGAGCAGACAGGATGCAAACACGGGCAGAGGAGGAGCCAGGGCGCTGGGGTAAGGCTAGGTAAGGTGAGAGCAGGGACAAACTGTGCCGTGCTGAGGCAGGTGACAGGCCAGGAGGTGTGACCCTGCTGCTGACACACGGCAGCATGTGCTGCTGACCGGGGACTCAGGCATGGCAGCTTTGCACCATGTAAAGTCCCATCCCAGACAGCATAGGACTGCTATAAAGCTTGGTCTGCTTGACACAGGCTTCTTTGGTGATGGTGCCTTTTTTTGTGTGTGGCAGTTCAGGCTCTGCCGACAACATCAAAAGCTGCTTTTTCTAATCCTGACAATAAATCAGTGTTCTGTGACATGGAAGTTGTGAACATGTAATAAAACACAATGTAAGAGACACCTGAGTTAATGGATTCAGTGAACTCCCCTGCAGCTCATTCAGAGAGGAGTCTAGTCTAAATCTTTCCATCGTGTTACTGTGAGGCAGAACAATACATTTCTCTTCCTGAAAGAAGCCGTGTTAGTTCCCTTGTCTGATAACCTCCAAACAATTTCCACGTGATGCTTATTGCCTTATATCCAATAAGTCTTTAAGAACTAAAATAGAAAAGCTGATACCCTAACCAGAGATGATGTCTGATGTCTGTTGACTGGAGGAAAATATTCTACTGCAACCTGTGAAATGGCAGAGCAATTGCTGGAAGAGGAGAAATGAGGGTTACATGTGCTAATCACTCTTATTTTTAAACCCAATTCTGGAAGCCTTCTGTAAATATAAGTTTGGAGGGTTTTTTATCCTCCTTCTTGGGAACATGTATCACAAAAACCTGTGATGCTCTCGCTTGCAAAAAGGCCCCAGAGGAAACCAGAGATAATGTTATTTGCTGGGAACCTTTTAATTTCCAAAATTGGTTGATACACGGCTGGCTTGTGCTGGCTGGATATCACTGCTAGCCATAGTAGGTGGCCACCAGGTGCCTTTCAGTGACACACTGAGCTCACGTTACTCACCACGCCTCCCTCCTTGATTTCTCCAGTACCTTCAGCCTCTTGATACCCACAGCACTAAAATTCTCTGGCTGCATCCAAACTCATAAAGAGTAATAGTTTGCTATTCTAACCTCTGACCTCTCTGGATGGTTCAGTGAGTTCCTTAGTGTTACAGAAAGGCTCTCATCTACCCTACTGTGAAATCTCATCGGCTTCTCCAGAGCAAGAGCTGTGCTGTGAAACTAGATTCGGCAGGCTTCAAAATAAATTTGCCCCATGTTTTCCCATGACTTTGCTTAATGCTGGTGATTCATCAAGTGTTTTAAGCCAGAAATGCTGGCAGACGGGCTGCTACCACCTTCATCTTCTCCTCTACCAGCACAGGTGCTGAGGTGGCCAGTGTGCAGGGCACAGCCACACAAGCACTTCTGGCAGCAGAAGCGAAGGCTGCACGAAGGGATTGTGGGAAGGATAGAGAGGACCTTTTTCCCATAGAGTGTTTTATTTACCCAGGGACTGAAAAGCAATCATTGTATTAACCTCCCTTGTAGATATCTCTGTTCAGAACCTACCCTGTATTTATTTGAACAGAAAGCAAACATGCCACAGAAATGTGATGGTTTGGCTATATAAAAAACCTTTGTGTTTTGCTTGTTTCCTTCTTTTTTTTGCATGCTAATTAAAATCTATTGCACTCCATAGGTTTATTCAGTATCTGTCTTCTTACATTTTGGAACTTAAAACCTGCTTTCAGGTTTAAAGGAACGCACAAAATTGCACATGGGGAAACTGAGCCTACTCTCCTGGGTAATCCTGTGTGCTGACTTTCATTGCAGAATGACAAAGTGTTTGCTAAAAATAAAACAAAAACTTTGTCTAGTGACCATTAAGGTTATCAGAGCAAACCTCATTGCCCATGAACCAAAGAAGCTTAAGATTAAAAAAACAAACTGGGAAAGCCCAAGGTGTCCTTGGCCAAATTTTCCCCTGGTGGGACTCCACCTTCAGGGCTGTGACTTTGTCCTCTCCATGCTGGGATGGGGGATGTGGCTGAGACTGGCAGAGCAGAAGGGTAGCCCACATTTGTAAGGGTGTTTACTGGGAATCCTCTGTGATGTGGCGAGATAAAGGTCAGAGCACTGATGTAGGTTACACATGGAAAGGGCTTCAATGCAAGAGAACTTGGAAAGTGGTTGTCCCCAAGTATCTACCTGGGTGCCTGAATACCTCTGAAAATCTCTTAAAACTATATAGTAAAACTGCTTTGAAATATATGATTACATGCGTGTTTGTTGTATGCCATCCATCTGTAAAAAAACAAGGGTGTTGTGGTACACACTGTATGTTCTCTGAAAGTTCTCCCAAGTTTTTGGTCTGCAGTAACTCATGAAAGTCAGGAAATGACAAATTGTGCTATATTAGCTCACACTGTGTAAGAACAGGTGTAAAATAACATGTTATTCATTTAAATAAAGTGGTGTTGTCTCTTTAAACATTCAAATAGGCAATAAAATGGTTCTACAAACAGGTGGGAACCTGTTCCACCAAACACAAAGTGGTTTTGTTAAAAAGAGAAGGAAAAGAAATAAAAGTAAAAAAAAGGGCTGTCTATTACATTATGAAATCCTAATTTTTGTGGCTGTGTTGTGGCTGAGGATGGGCTTATGTGTGAATATACTGATCAACTGTAAAAGCTTTCTGAGATGGAGATCAGAGATCTTGCAGGTCACTCTTAAATTCGTGCCCTTTCAATGGAATATCTTACTCGGCACATTCCCTTCTCATTCCCCTATAGCCTCTCAGTAGTTTTTGAAGACCGAATATACCCATAAAAGCCAGCCCACCACTCACTCCTTACTCTTCCATCCCCTTTCACTTGCTCATATACTTGCACTGTTACACAATTCCAAGCTACCACCCTGAAATACCTCCTGAAAGCCGATTTTCTACCATGGGCATAAAAAATACTCTCATCCAGAGACTAACCCCATATCAACAAAATTATGGGCCTGCTATCAGCCTCTGCATCTCCCTAATGCCAGGGAAAACTGAGGGACAAGCTTGCAATATGGTGCCCAACATTCTTAGGTTCCCTGTAAAAGCACAGCCTGCAGGAAAAATTAATGTTTTCAAATTCTGCTACTGGTGTTGCTAGCACCTCAGAATACCCTGCAGAAGCCTGGTCTGCTGGTGTTCCATTACTTTAAACAACAATGGGGGCATAACTTGGAACCGAACGACAAGCTGGAGCTAAAAGTAAAAATATAAAATGAAAGTCAAGGGTTTGAGTGACCTCCCTGCATGAGCCTAATTGACATGGTGCACTGAAGAGCCTTCTAAAAGTGAGCCCATTCGCTCACTAGCATCAGTGCTTTTTCATTCCACTTACACCAGAACAGTCCTCCCTGTGCATTCAAGTACGTGCATGATTGTAGCTGATAGGACTCACTTTACAATGCTTGTGGTTAAAAGTTTAGTTTGTTTTCCAGCAGAAAAATGCAAAGTAAAGAGAAGGATACTGACTTTAACTAATTAATCTGGTGGAGGGGAGTTTTGCAAGCTTCTTTTATACTAACTTTCCTATATAGATCAGTGGGATTGAGGCATGGGTCTGGCTTTGGCAGGATCTCCTAGATTTTATCCCTGGATTAGAGATTGATTCTTTCCATAGTCTTGGGCAAGCCATTTAATTATGCTGCAGCTTCCCTGCCAGCTGAGCAGTATGTGCTTCTCTGCAGCTCTTGGCCTTAATGAGTTAATATTTGCAGAGAGGAATTCTGAAGATGAAAGACTTGTACAGTGGACTTGGGCTGCAGGCATTTTGGGACCAGGATCCGGGTTGCAGGTGTGTTTGTACAGTGCCTAACATGCCACAGCCACAGCACTGTGGATAAACAAGTATAAAAAGCCAGAACAGAGTGATTGCAATCACCCTTTGGGTTTGTGGTATGAGTAGAACAGCCATCCTTCCTGTTCACTCTCAGAAACCACTACAGAGACGTTTCTTTTGCCAGTGTTTGCCATCTTCCACATTTCTCTATCTGACTTCATGCCTTCTAATGTTAGCTCTCTTTATCTCTACACCTGTTGACTCCCCTACTCCTCTTCTCTATTGACCAGACTCTGACTTTGCAGTGCAAGGATGTGTCAAACCCTTCGGAGGGTAAGAACAAATTATTTTGTAGGACTGTCTAATACAAACTGACAGGGCTTCCTCTGCAGAATCCACCCCATGCACAATGTGTCATTGAGAGGTTAAGACACTTCCCCTTCCACGCTGCGATGCTGTGAGGTTGCTGCCTGTGTGCTGCTTGGCTGGAGATTTGGATCAAGCTTTACTTTTTGAAAAAAAAGTGAAAAAAGAAAGGAATGGATATGCCAGAAAAAAACCAACAACAAAACAACCAAAAATTAAAAAAAAAAAAAAAAAACAACAAAAAACAAACAAAACAGAACAAAACAAAACATGGAAAAGACTGAAAGCTGTAATTATTTTGTTTCTGGGATATGCTGTTTGCTTTTCACCTTCTCCAGGCAGTGTCCTTTCCCAGAAATGGGTCACCTCCCAAGGCAGGCCTGGGTCCCTCTTCTCCCACTGGCTGGTTGTGCATGCTGCTTGCCAACTGGGCAAATCCGTCATCCAAAGAGTGTTTCAATGCAGTTCCTCCTCTTGGCTGCTTGAGAAGGTGTGTTGTTTGCTTTGCCTAAGTGCTCCTGGGGCCTAATGCTCTGTTGTTATGTACAGACCATTTCTGCTGTCATGAATCATGTTTTACCACCCCTGTGCTTTTACTCCTGCACCAGGCTTTTTTTTTTTTTTTTTTTTTCTTTCAAGCAAACACATTTGAGTTTCCGTGTTTGCCACTGAAATGGTGCACGCTGGGTACACGGCACAGGCTGAGTTATTCCTTCTGTCCTGCCGCTGCCGAGATCAGAAGACCTACCTCTCACTCCATGAGCTGCAGAGCATTTTTTTTCTCAAAACCAAAGGTAAATCGATTCAGCACAGCCTGAAATAATTTTGCCAGACACATATAGAGAAAAACAAAAAAAAAATAACTGAAAAAACTTCATGCCGTCAAGCAAAATATGCCCCTTTCTTATCTTATCTGTTGTGAGTAACTCAAGCTATTTGCACGACGCCTTGTGCTAGGAAGGAGCTGTTTGTACATGTTTCACTCCCTTTTTCCCAAGTTTTGAATTTTGAATGAAATCTTTCTCTTCAAATTCCTCCTCCCTGCAAAAGTGTCATGGTTTCTCTTCCCTGTGCGTCCCTGAAGGTTGGATCCAGCCCTCCCTCCAAAGATCCCTTCATTGCAGATGGTTTTCTATTAATCTTCAAACCGCTTTGGAGAGCTCTCCGAGTCTGGCAGTGCTAACATCCCCTCTCCCTCCCGTCCCACCCACTTAGCCTCAGCCTAAGAGCCCTTAACAAATGACTCCCAAGGAATTTAAATGGCTAACGCTCGCTGGCCAATAAAGCGATGCATAAACTGTATAACCAGGTTACACAGCTCTTGCCATTAGGAAGAAAGGTTGCTCGGGCAAAGGCGCGAGTCCTCTTAACCTGTCGCACTTCGATCGTGGGACCGGAGAGGTAAGGGAAATCTTGTTTGTTCTGTAGGGCTTTTTATCTGCTTTTCATTTAGGAGGGAGCTGAGACTGAAAGTATGTCATTGTCAAGGTATCAAGTTTGGGCTTTGCCTTCCTTTAGAGAGTCCTAAGGAGTTGTTTGAGAAGGAAGCAACTACTTCTAAGCTTGAACTATGAGCTTGACGTGTGAATATCTAAAAGAATATGAGTAGCAAGTAGCAAAGCGAATGTCAGAACAGTGAAAACTAAACCACTGATATTTCAAAGAGAGGAAAGCAAATAAAATAATGTCTCGGAGATATTTTTCCTGTCTTAAATTAATGAAGTGAAAGGCAGCCATTTACAACCACCTGACGTGTTTTCAACTGGTCTGTCTCTGCTGCTGTCTGTGCTGCCTGGTATTTTGTTCTACTTTTTCAAGAGATTGACATAAAAATCAAGCTTTAACAGTGGGCTATCAGCTTTAGGTACAGAATTTGGGGCTTATAGATTGAAGGTGGCTAGGAGGGCTGAACAAGCAGGGTAAATATGCTAGTATTATTAATACAAATTAATCTATATAGCTCCTTCTTGCATACTGAAAATTTAACAATGGTTTAAGAAAATAAGATTCTGATATTATTCTATTCATATTCTACTCAAGCAGCATGTGAAATGTTTAAAGCTTGTATGTAACATAGGACACGTGACATTAATCTGTTCACCCTTATTTTTTTATTTATTAATTTATTGCTTTATTGGGGCCATTGCTGATAACATACTGAAGTTTGAACTTAAATGTGGAAAAAAATCAGTTGACTTTAAATCCTTTTATTTAAAAAAATGGAAAAGGAAATGTAGTTGTTGTAAGTAAGGTTTGATTAAAACCAGTGACAAAATTGTCCATTCACATGTGGACCAAATACAGCAGGTGTGTATAGTGGTGTCCTGTCCTGAGCTAGGTGGGATTGAAGCCATGCTTCAAAATGTATGTGTAAAATGCTCCTTCACCCTCTGCACTCCAAAGCTTGCCATGGATGACAGCCAGTGCTTGGAGCATGTGAGGGATGTCACAGCAAAACGTTACTGCCATCCCTCCCTTGCAATGCTCCATGGCCTGGCAGGCTGGGTTGCAGAAAGGGCATCTTTCTCAATCGTGTTGTCACAGCTGATCTCTGAAGGCCTCTAGACCCAACACAGTCCACGGAAGCACATGTTGGTGTTAGCTGGTGATGTTGCACCAAAGACCTCATCAGTGTCTAAAAGAGCTGAGAAAGCTTTTTAATTACATGAACATGATGAATCTAACAGAACTGCAAAACACGTCCTTTTTCCTCACCAAGACAAGGCCATATGACTGCCTATCAAGAGCTTGTTGTAATGTCAGTTTGATTATTTTTCCATGGCTTTCTCATATAACTCTGCATTGTATAACCAAGATTAGATAATGTGTTGAATAAAAAAAAAAAAAAAGTTAACTAAGGAGGAGTCATTTTGCTACTCCTTTTAATAATTTCTATTCATTTCTGCATTTCAGCTCCATTTATTGCTGAAGAAATGATACTGAATCATATGTTGCTTGTCTTCTTTCTTCAGCTTTTAATTAAAAAAAAAAAAAAAGCTCAGTTAACGTCAGCAAAAGGTGAATTTCAAATGACATCTGTCTCAAATCCCACTCCTTTTCTGAAGCAGACAAATTTATTTTCCAAACCCTAGGTATTTCCAACTGAGCTGTAATTTCAGTAGACTTAAATTGTCTTGAATTAACCCAGCACAGTAATGGTGCTTCCTGAGAGAGTCCCTGCTTTGGTTAAACATTTTTTTAAATTTATAATATTAACCCTGGGCACAGGTAACGAGTGCTGGAAATCTCTTCCTTGTACTTGTAAACCTTGTTTCTCAATTTCAATTTGAGGTTCAAAGGTTTGTACAAACTTCTTAGATCAGAGGTCAGGTACAAATTGCTGCACTTTGCAGCTCCTTTCTGCCGATATGACAGAATTTCACAGCAAAGATGATTGTCTTTCATCCCCCTCTCCTCTGCACACAGGCAATGCCAGGCAGTTAAAAGCGTGATATGTACAAGTCAGCCATTGGTACCTGAGTTTAATAAATAACTAACTGCATTTCAGTGGTGCAAGGTGCATATTATAAAAGGGGTCAAATGTCAGTGCACAAAGGGAAAAAAAAAAACAACCAACAACCAGAAAACAACACCCAGCCACTGACTAAGCCAAATGCTTTAAGTTTAATGTGCTTTCAGCAGCGAACAATCACATCCTAACCGTGGTTTGCTTTATACTGATCTTCATTTCTGTGACCTGAGGGGAAGTGAACATGTTGGGCCACTTTCAGCTTTCCCTGAAATCTCTGCCTCCTGCTGAAAGCAGAGCTGCAGTTTGGGCCCCCCCGTTGTGCAGTGTTCACGTGGTGAAAGCAAAGCTGAGAATGTTGCAATAGAAATAGTACCTAAGATTAGGGCGGGCTGAAAAGTCTGAAGCTGTTTTTGTTGTTATAAAAGGGACTAAGAGAGTAGACTTTGTATGAACAGGCAGGATGTGTTATGTTTCACTCTGGAATCTCCAGAAGATTTAGCTGAGAAAGCTAGACCAGAAAGACTGAAAAGGGAACTGTAGTTTATGAACTTTTTTAGATACTCTTGGTTGCACTGTAGGATGGAACATGTTATTGTAATGTTTACTTAGACAGACAGACAGATAGATAAGAGTGTTCTGCATTATAGTAACAAAAATCACAAGCACGTGCACTCATACCCCTGATTCATGGAGTTCAGCAAAGCCCTTTCACAGCCATTTTCAATTATCAAATTAAATCACCGTGTTCATATATAAGCTTTTTCTTCCAAGAGGCAAGAAGTGAAATAAGCAAATGTCTTATCTTTCCTGTGTAATAATTAACAGATGAAACTGGTTTTGTTTTTCAGTTGCAGACAATCATTTTTCCTGTCTTTCTTATGGCAAAAGCTTTTGAGCTCCTATTCCACACTGAATGAAACACTTCTTCTTTTCCTAGAAAGAATGCTTTTTAAAGCAGACAGTTAATGAGGAGGAGGACACACTTATCTGTGCCAGCATCTCTGCAGAGAACACTGTTTAATTGCATTTGTGGGGAAAAAAAAAGGCAGCAAAAAGTTTCCCATCAAGTACAGCTCATCTGGAATGGAAAAGGCTTGTTAGATACTGAGTGACCACGTTGCATTTTATTTATATGTCACACATTTTCCTGCCTGCCTGTGGTAATAATAGACTTTGTTGACTAGATTGAAATACAGGGCTTTGGGTAGAAAGGAAGAGTTGTGTTGTTTCCTGATTCGGAAAGCTGATAAGAACGATTACACAACCCATCTCTCATCTTCTCAGCTTTCCTCAACATGTGGCTTCAATATCCTGCAGGATAATAACTTCATGCCTCAGCCAGTGACCGGTCCCATTGGAATAGCTGAGAGTTATAGAATTGAGTTCGACTGGGTAAAATATGGAGCTGGAGCAAATGGTACAACACATGGGTTACTCAACGTGTTGGGACAAAGTTCTAAATTACTTGCTGCAAAGTGCATTATAAAAGAAAGGAGACTGGGTTTCACTTACCCAAAGTTTCTTCAGAAGTGGTTTAAGCTGTGATGGCTGGTTTGGTGCTGCAGTAGCTTAAAAAGCACTCAAGAAACACATTGTATTGATAGAATTCACATTGCAGAAGCAGGGGAGATAATGACCATGTTGGTAGGATGCTCTAGGTGTTGGTGGAGCTTGGGCACATTAACAACTTTTTCATTAGCTTTGCTTCATTCTCATGATGGGAAAAACATACATGCTGTACACAATTATCACTTGTGATCATCAAAAAGCAATGGCAGGGAGTAAAGTCCCAGGCTCAGGAAAGTTTTCTCAGTTTTTTATTTGAGTTATAATTATTGAGAAATTCTTCTGCTTGAATACTATTTTTGCAGTTTCTAGGCCAGGAGGTCAGATACTTGAGGGACCTCTATCCTGAGAATGTTCACTGCTGGGCACTGGTAGTGTTTATGGATAATGGAAACTGAACCTTCGACAGCTTTTGCAGGACCACACTCCAAATCCCTTAGAATGATGCCGAGAGGCAGACAGGAAGTTTGCACAATGAAATGTGACTTTATTTTGTAGGGGAATAATAATTTCAGCTCAATTCTTTTAACTGTATATAAAATTGTGGTGAGGTAAGATTAATATGGCTAAGGGAGCTGGTATAATACAGCTAAGATAATTACATCTGCGATTGATATTGCCTTTAATGATAGTGATGAAAATAAGAAGTATAAGCTTCAAATCCTAGTTTTAAGTTGTAGCCAGTTGTTGACTCTACAAATTCAGTGTTCAATTATCTGATTAGCACTCAAGTTTTAATCTTAGGAATTCCAAGATATTAATAGACAGAATAATTTCAGGTGTATTCCTCCTAAAAAGGAGCAAGAAGTAAAATAACAGATTTATAATAATTTTGTTACAGTTTTTAAGTCAAATTCAGTGCTTTCAATGGATGCCTGGAGGGCTTAACCAGTTCCTGCAAGACTTTAAAGGCAGGATTTTCAGTAATGCTCATCAGTGTCTTAAATATATCCCCGTAGAAGCCATTAGAGTCTTATAACTGATATCAAGGGAGAGTGGGGCTAGATGCTGAATACTGTTGGAAACATCACCCTTCATTTTCTATTTCTTTATGTTCCTTCTTTGATGAGTCAGTAAGAAACAGGACCTGGCACAAAGAACACAATCAAAAAATGAAGCCAACAATTTTTGGTGTGTTTTAAATGAAACTAACAATTTTTAACATGCTTGAGCCACTTAGGAGATCTTTAAGCAAATGGGAACCATGCACGGACCCATTCTGCAGTAGCTCCACCCTGAACACTGCTTTTCAGTCCCAGAACATTAACCTGACCCATACAAGGGGAACATGACTAACTGAACAGAGTAAAGTTAAAGTTTAAGCTTGAAATATGAACTCTTCCACTAGAATCAGTGGCTGGACCCCTGATCATAGCCCCTAGGTTAGGTTGCCTAGTATCACTGTTAATGGAAGTGGGGATTTCAGCAGCTAGGCCAGCCTTATCCTGCCCCTGAGGTACTTTACACTGTTTGTCTTTACATTAAATATAGTACTTACAGTGGGCAGAGAGCCACTGCTGTACATGTTCATGCCTGAACATACGTGAGTTATGATGTGGTGCAGCAAATGCTGCTGCATGTGCATCTCCTTGGGTCCCATGCAGCACCTGAGCTGAAAGGTGTCTCCCAGGCAACCTTAGCTGGAGATGGAGAAGTTTGGTTGCCTTAATTCAGGTACTTGTGTGGTGATGAGAATATGCAGTGCTTTAGTGGTGCTGGCAGCAGGATAACTTGCACAGCAGACAGACATGTCATCAATTACTAGTGCTGATCAGATCCATGAGATTACTCTCCCAAGCTGCTCATCACAAGCTACTCATCAAGTCTCTTGCCAGCAGATGTTCCTTCCCCTTCAGGTCTGCTGATGCAGTTCACCTTTTTTCTCCGTAGAGTTTTGCCAAAATTATCCAGATGAGGAAAATCCACCTTTTCAAAGTGTTTAAATTAGCCTGGGGAAACTTCTTCACGCAGTTCAGCTGCAAGTAAAACAATGTGCCTGACACACTGCAGATACTGTCATGGCCTGTTGGCCTCAAGTATTGCTTTTTTTGTTAAAAGTCTGAAGGCACCATCCATCCCTAGTAACCTTCCCTTTTCTGTATGAAAGACTTTCAGAAAAGGTCCCTAGCCAAAAAGCCATGCTGAAATGCTGCACTGTGTCTTGCACTGACCCTCCACAAGATTCAACTTCAGGTGTTTGCATTTAATTAGTGACAGCAGGTCTCTGGGGAACCGAGGGAACCAGGGAACCAAGCTGTGGTCCAACTCCTGTTGAAAGCCACACCGAGGACTAGCCTTTGACACTGAACTATAAATTAATTAGGAGTCCGGCACCATCTTTGCATGGATTTTCACCAAAGATTGGACCCTTTCTTCACCGCACTGGCTGCCTGCCCCGCCTCTGTCTGCACTGTGTGGAGGGGAGCCAAGAACACTGCTTGCAGCAGGATGTCCCCTGAGCTGACTGCAAACAGAGGACAACGCCTTCTGCTAGGGAAGCACATGGGATGGCAGCAAGCACTTGTGGGTCCAGTGGCTATGTTAGGCATGTTCATAGAAGAGGTGAGGCTTTCTAGTTCACCATTAGTTTGGGAAGGAGCACCTTGCACATCAGGTCACTGCTGTGGCTGTGGCTGCAGGACTGCGAGGCTGGCCCCAGGCCCTGCAGTCGGGCACTCCTTTGCTCAGGGTGAATAACAGTCCCAAAGACACCAGCCTTGGTCAGCTCATTTATGCAAAAAAAATAAAAGAAAGGAGTGATGGGCTTGGCAAGAAAAAGAAAACTGTTGTATCATGATAGTGTAGTTGTCTTTAAAGGGAAGGTAGCTGGCACGTGACACCTGAAGCAATGCTCAAGCTGCTGCCTTACTCTGCATTGACGTGGCCTCTACATTTTCTGTTCAGCCGATAAATCTGTAAACAGGCAAACTGAGTTTTCAGCAAGAGCCTTTCTGTGGCTATCTGATGTTTGTGATAAAGTTACACAGCTGGTGTTACTAAGCTGCTCTTGTTGTTATATACATTTTATACCATGAGAAAAGAATCAGCTTTTAAAAACAATGAGCTTTAATGGCAGCCGTGGTCTCAGATCTGCTGCTCGACATCAGCAGCATGACTACCATTTGCCCTTACTATTTCACCTGAAAAAACTAGGAAGGTCACAACCAGTAGCTGCTATTTCCCTCTGTGAACAGGGTGTATTTAGTTAAAATTTCAGCGATTGACCTTCCCTCTGCAGCAGCTGTGTCTTACAGTGCAAAGTTGTGGCAGTTTCTTGAAGCAGGAGGGTGGCCAGCACACTGGGCAGCTCAGCAGGAGCTTGTAAGGCTCCAGGTCTGTAGCTGGGGCACGGGTGTCCCTATCACCTCCTTCCTCCCCTTATCACAGAGCCAGCAGGTCTCCCTGGGCTCTCCTGCTGCCTGCTGTGGTGCTGGCACCTGTCCCTGTGCTATGTGACTGCTGTGTCACCTGCAGAAGGACACATGATGCCACTAAATCTTGTGTAACACACAACTGGAGGGATGAAGTAAGAGCAAACATAAACAACCACATCTTATAGGTGCACCTGAGTGGACTGGACACGCGGTTACTGCCACAAGGACATGGGCTGTGTCCCTGTGTTTGTAAGAGCCTGTTTTACCACACCAGGATCAACACAGGAGCAGATGTCTGCATAACTTCACAGGGCTCTGCCCAGTGCTGGACAAGCCCAGGGATAAGATGCTACATGGTCTGTGGGCACTGCTTTCTCACCAGGGCCCTGAGTTGCCCTTGCCCTGGCACAAGGGGCATCAGTGTTGGGCCCTACATTGCTGTCAATCAAGGTGTGGCACTGCTAATTAGTAAAAGAGCTGCCTCAATTAATCAGTATACTTTAGGTCAGTCATTGCCAACACAGTAAGTTTCCCATTTAATATTCTGAGCTGTGATGAGAAAAAGATAGGATAAAAAGAAAGTAAGCAATGTTCAGGGCAAGAACTATTTACAGTCGCCCTATTGGCAGAGGGGAAGGAGTTTTGTAAGGAAGGGGAAGTGAAATTTCAATGGTTTCAGTGAAACGTGTACATCTGAGAGTTCACCTGCAGGAGGGAGAGTCCTTGGAGCAGAGAAGCAGAACTGCAGGGCTCACAAGCCTGGCTCCTGGTCAGCTGGCAGATGTTAGCATCCATCTAATGTGGCATCGAACAATCAAGCAGGCTTTACCTTTTTCAGAGAAGAAGCTAAGCCAGTCTTGTTTCAGTCCTGGTAATTAGTAATTTAAAACTTAGTTCTATCTCCAGAGTATAATCTTGCTCATAAAGATTATTATTTCTCATAAAAAAATAATTAGCAATTATTTTTGTCTGTTGCTCTTTTATGAATCTTTGTCATTGACATCAGGTGTACCTTCCTCTTCAGAGATTAGAAATGAAGCGCTTACATTTCACAAGACACAACATTTTAATGTAGCTTAAATTTTTGCCTCTTCTAGCATTAATTATGCTTGGTGGAGGTACTGAAATCAGTCTGGATTGAAGGCCACTAAACCCACAGTATTTGCTCATGCCTTGTGTACACCCCCAACACTTGATAGCAATTTTTCATGACCAGTTTACTGAAAAAATGCACAAGTAGGGTTGAACACATTGGAAATAGGTATTTTTGAAAACAATTTTTTTGAGTGCTTGATTTTTGAACATGACAAGGTTTTGTTCTGTTGGCAGCCCATTTTGTAAGGCAGTAACCATAGGAGGGGAGAGCTCTCAGGCCAGACACACCTGCGCTTTTCCTCATCTCAACTTTGTGAAGGTGCTGATTGTGTCATGTGGCAATGAATGTTAAGTGTATATCTAGATACACCAAGTAGGACTACATGGGCTCTATAATTGTCTCCGGTGGTATATACTTAGGAAACTATGGAGTTGCACAGAAAAAAATTGAACACATTTGATCACCGATCTTGATTCCAAACAAACTACATAAGGATAAATGCAGTTTCGGTTCACAAAGAAATTTTAATTATTCACTATCACGAATGGTGCGTGGAAGTGTTTGCAGCAAAGTGACCGTCAGCACTTAGCAACAGCTTCAAGCACAATTTCCAGTACTAGAAATCATCCTGCTGGTGCAATGCAAGGTGCTGGAGAACATGCCAGTTCCTGGACTACTGAATTACCAGCTGGTTTCTGGTGGGCAGGAGAGGCTTTGCTCCATCTCTCCTCTCTCCATAGTCATGGTGGCCAAATGTAGCTTTCTAGACTATAGCCCTCGTGACTGAGCCTTGCAGATAACAGAGTAGAGAGACTTTTATTTTTGTAAGTTGGCCTAAAACTGATGGTAATTACTCATTTCTAAACTTAACCAAACCTGGGGTGATAAGTAGTCCACTTGCCAACAGGTGGCCCATGTAAAGATAATGATTATTCCTTAGCAATGTATTTGTTTAACAAGCTTTACTTTCATCCAGGGAAAGATGAAGTCACATTTTAAGGAAGAAATTGTCAAATGAAAATAGAAAATGTTTTTCTCTGCCTTAATTTTTTAAGTTGTGTCAAATAATTCCCAAGAGTAAAATGAAAATGTTTGACTGTGACACATTAAAAATGGGGAACATTTGAATCTGAGAGAAACATGTTTATCAAGAACATTTAAAGCTAGAAGCTATCAAAACCGATATACTTCCATGAAAAAACTGGCTTCAAAGAAATTATGTTTTCTGAAGTATTGCCTGGGCATCAGCATCACTATTACTGCCCTCCATGTTCTCTGCCTCCCCCTCTGCTTGCCATATTTTTAACTTAAAATGGCTCAGAAGTGTCCGTGTGTAACACTCGTAACAAACACATCTAGGAGCTGAAACAGGTACAGTGGTGTTTGCCCTGGCTGGTGCTCTGGAATCTCTGGGTACAGACCAGCACAATATGGGGCAGCTCAAGAGCTTTACTGAAAAAAAATCTGAGGTGCTAAGGTTACTAGAATTTAAATGGGTTTTGTAGACCATACAAATCAGACTTCAGTGTGTAAGTTTTGTGCCCATATTTGTGTGGACTTGGGCCTACTGTACTAGTGAAAATCTGCCTGCATGGTAACCAATGCACTGAAAATGGCAAAATTGTTCTAACAAAGGGTATGTATCAGAGTCCTTCTCAGACAGAGAGAAACCTATGTCCCATTGAATAACATGACTACATAGAGTAAATAAATCTGGCTGAAGCTTTGCCCCCTTTTCTTTTTTTTAATAAGCCCATCAGACCCAGAGTGAGAGGATTTCTTATGGTGGTTTGCAGTTCCTTGCTGGAGCCAATGTTTTTTGACAGTTCCATCAAAACATTGGTCACGAATGCAAATCATGGCAAATGAATCAGTGGATGATGCAAATGCTGATAGAGTTGTAGAAAACAATGAAGAAGAGCTGATGGTGTAGCACTTAGTAGGTGGGGTCTACTCAAAAGGCAGTTGGGACATGGCTGAACACAAGGTTGTATAATTTAAGAGTAGCAAACACAAGGCATTCCTGAGACACATGGGACATAACCCTGGCAAGTGGTGGTTCTGGAAAGGATTTGGAGTTCAAATTGACAAAAAAACTCCACATGGTTTGCTAGTGAGAAGGTGTGGAGAAACAGGCCTTGGCAATACAGAGCCATGGGCTACCACAAAAACAATTTTAGGTGAAAAAATGACTGATCATGAAGGAATTCAGGAGTTCAGCCTGCAAATTTTATTAAAAAGACAGAGTTGTGGCTTGATTACACAACTTAAATACCATCATAAGGCAAAGCAGAGGTCTTGGAAGACAGTTTAGACTATCAGAGAAAGGTTTAACAAGTAATCCTAGCTGGAAGCAAAGGCCAGACAAATTCTCATGAGAAATACAGCACCCTTGCTTGTCTGAGGGAGTGACTAACAAACAAGCCATAAAGGGAAGTAGTGGGGTCTACAGCTCTTTGATTCTTTACAACCAAGGTCCTTCTGGAAGATACCATTTACTCAGATAAATGTTATAGAAGTCCATGTGCAAATACCAATAAAATGTAATGGTCCATGTCATATACAATCACTTATACTAAATGGTCTGATGGACATTTCCAGCTTTAAAAGTCAATGAATTAACTACTCTCAGAGTCCCAAAGTGTCTTATTTAATTGTGCTCAGAGAGGAAGCCCCCTCTGTCTTGCATTTGTGGTCATTAGCATGGTCATATCCTCCTGCATGTCTGCATTTCCCACTCTCTGCTGTGTTCAAATGCAGGATGAGTTTCTGAGATTTGCCTTCCTTTTGCTGGCTTGCAGGGCTGCACTGGCCACTTGCTTTAAAGCAAGTTGCCTGTCATAAGGGAGTCATTCTATCCAGCTTTTGTGAAGTCCCGTTGTAATAATGGAAGAGACAAACACATCAGACACTGTACCACAAGCAGCAGGCAACTCAGCAGCTTGCCAGATCACACTTTACACAAGAGAACAAGAATTGGTCCCCCCGATACTTAAGTGTGTTTATTATTTCCTAATGAACAGTTACTGTGAAGGCCTGGAGGAGTGAGGGATTGTTATGAGATGGAAACCATGCTTGGTGCTTCTCTTGCATTTGCCATCTTTCACTGTAGAGTATGGCACCTGGTGCTTGCACTGTTCAGGAGTAGATGGATTAGCTGAGGAATGGCTGAGTAGGAGAAGAGGGCTCTGGAGGTGGGAATCACTGGCTTCTTGGGTGAATATTCCCTTTCTCAATCCAGTGTCAGCTTCTCCCTACCCTTTCAAAGAGGAGGCAAGGCTCCCTAGGGTCTTGAGGTTTTGGGGTGCTTGGTGGCATCCATTCATGCAACTTCAGCCTCCTGTGGCAGCAGCTCTGGGTACTGGGATGGTACAGGCAGGTAGGTGATCCTCAACTCCTCTTCTCAAAGAGGGTCTGTGCCTACATTCAGGATGTGCGCTCCCTGCAGTATCAATGTTCAGGCTGGTGTGGCTCGTTCATCTGCTTTTCTGCAGCCTTAGTCCCAGTTTTTAAAATGAACTTGCAGAACAATTAATTACAGGAAGATGAAAGAGAGGGTTGAGATTCTGGTGGTAGCTCACAGCGTCTAACGAGTGTCCTCCTTCCTTTGCACAGGCTTTACCAAGCTGTGAATGAATTTGACACCATGACAGCTGAGGACTCCACTGCAAGGATGAGCAACGATTCCTCCAACGTGGCTACCACAAAAGTTCCCGAAGGTGTTGCTGGTGCACCCAATGAGGCAGCTTTGCTGGCTCTCATGGAGCGCACTGGATATAGCATGATCCAAGAGAATGGGCAACGCAAGTATGGTGGCCCTCCTCCTGGCTGGGAGGGCCTTCACCCTCCACGTGGCTGTGAAGTCTTTGTGGGCAAAATCCCCCGCGACGTCTATGAAGATGAGCTTGTCCCCGTGTTCGAGTCTGTTGGCCGCATCTACGAAATGCGCTTGATGATGGACTTTGACGGGAAGAACCGTGGCTACGCCTTCGTGATGTACACACAGAAGCACGAGGCAAAGCGTGCTGTCAGGGAGCTGAACAACTACGAAATTCGTCCTGGCAGGCTGCTGGGTGTGTGCTGCAGCGTGGATAACTGCCGGCTCTTCATCGGAGGCATTCCCAAGATGAAGAAGAGAGAGGAGATCCTGGAAGAGATTGCCAAGGTGACGGAAGGTGTGCTGGATGTAATCGTGTATGCCAGTGCTGCAGACAAGATGAAGAACAGAGGCTTCGCCTTTGTGGAGTATGAGAGTCATCGAGCAGCAGCAATGGCCAGGAGGAAACTCATGCCAGGAAGGATCCAGCTGTGGGGACATCAAATTGCAGTTGACTGGGCAGAACCAGAGATAGATGTGGATGAAGATGTCATGGAGACTGTTAAAATCCTCTATGTGAGGAATTTAATGATTGAGACCACAGAGGACACCATTAAAAAGGTCTTTGGGCAGTTTAATCCTGGCTGTGTAGAGCGGGTGAAAAAAATACGTGATTACGCCTTTGTGCACTTTACAACCAGGGAAGATGCCATTCATGCCATGAACAACCTTAATGGTGTTGAACTGGAAGGCTCATGCCTGGAGGTTACCTTGGCCAAGCCCGTAGACAAGGAGCAATACACTCGCTACCAGAAAGCAGCAAAAGGAGGGGCTGCAGCAACGCCCGAAGTATCTCAGCAACCTAATTATGTTTACTCTTGTGATCCGTACACACTAACGTATTATGGATATCCATACAATGCCTTGATCGGGCCCAACAGAGACTACTTTGTGAAAGGTTAGTAAGCACAATTAGGGGATGTGACGGGCAGGTTTGATCTCAGGCTGGTGCAACCCAAGGTCTGCTTGAGCCAAAGGACAGCTGGTGCTATGCACTTTTTTCTTAAACACTCTTTTAATAGGTCTTTTTGCCATGTTTCTGTTCAGTCTCATTTTAACGTATGACTATACAGTGTATGTATCTATAAATAATTGCTAAAAGTGCAGGCTAGTATGAAGGAGGCATTAAAAATATGGTTCAGAATGAGCTAATGGACAAAGCACAGGATGGGGACAAGAGGGATCTGGTTTTTATGAGTGCTGTACTAAGACTGAGCAAGTCCAAGGACTCCAGCTTCTGATGTCTCCTTCCAAAGAGCTGGTTCCAAAGTATTAGACATTGTGACAGAGTGCTTGCTCCCTCTGCCTTCTCCTGGAGGTGTCGCTACAGTGACCTGGTCATCCAAAGGGATGGATATCAGAGAAAGCCTCAGCTGGGAGCTCTCCAGGTGTCATTTGCCCTCCACATTAAAATGACAGTAGTGCTGTGTCCTTTTAAAGTCTTTTAAGAAGTACAAGCAGAAGGAATCACTTGAGTGCAAAGTATTTATTTTATTATCTATACTCTAATTAGTTACCAATTATAGTCATTAAGAATTAACAAAAAAATCAGTTATTCATAAAAAGCCCTAGCAGGTATAACTGGTGTTATAAATACAATTAGCCTGTACTTAGGAATTATAGTTTCCTAAAATTTAACATGTATTTCCCTATGAGAGGCAGTTTAGGGTGACTGTATTCTTAAAGCACCCATGTAAACCAAGAAATATTTTTAACCCTAGTTGATCAAGAATTTAATCTTCTTCTCAATTTCCAGATTTGTGCTTGCAGTGACCTGACACTAAATATCCAATTAGGCCATCACGGAGTGCATTAACTCCACAGTGTCCAAAATATGGTCATAACGTGCTTGGAGTTGCTAGGATAAATAAAGGCAATATTTTTGGAAATGGGGTATATCATTATTACTAACAAAATAACCGAGGAAACAAACAACACTTGTAATACACAATGGTGGGACAAGTTGGTTAAAGGCCAGATACAACTTTGGGCCAGCGGGGCAGGGTCTCATCGTGGCAAGCTGAAAGGCTGTCTCCTCTGGAGAACAGCTGAGAGCAGAAGCTGTTCCTGCTGTACAGAAATCACCCTGCAGGAGCCCCTCTCTCTGCTGTGTGCATTAAACCCAAAACACTGGCCATGACAGTTGCATCAGTATAAATAAGCACATAATGTACAGTCAGAAACAACAACAGCAAAACTTGCATAGGCTTACTGAGTACTTCTAAGGCCTAACTCTTCTTTTTCCTAAGTGAGGTCACTAAGACTCCAATCAAACTAAGTTCATCAGCTTCATTTCTAAGGACATGCCTCCTGATCTCAGCCTGGGGCCCTTTGTGCTCCCCACAGGGCTGCTGCTGCTCTCCGTTACTCACCATCCTCTTCTCTGTTGTCACCATAAGCAGGCAGCATACGGGGCAGAGGGCGAGGTGCAGCTGGCAACAGAGCCCCAGGCCCCAGGGGCTCCTACCTGGGGGGATACTCTGCTGGCCGTGGCATCTACAGCAGGTACCACGAAGGCAAAGGAAAACAGCAAGAGAAAGGATACGAGCTGGTACCCAACCTGGAGTTACCTGCAGTCAACCCAGTGGCCATTAAGCCTGGAGCAGGTTAGTATGCGCAATGAGGCGAGGAAAGCAGAGGTGGTGGGCAAGCCCCTGGTCCTGGCTCCATGTCAGGCGCATGGGGACACCTCCACGGCCAGCCCATGGCTGCAGCAGTGGGGACAGCCCCGGGGCTGGGGCTCAGTGGTCCCCTGTGCCAGACGACTCCTGGCCCTGGCTCACCTTTCCGCAAACAAGAGGCACGCAGTGGGACAGGGGACATGAACATCTGGGAGTCCTTCAGGCCAAATAAAAAAGTGCTTAAGCTGTGCCCACCCCTCCAGTCCCCTTTTGCAAAGCAGACTTTCCTTTCTGTCTACTCATGTACACTACAGCATGGTAACTAAGAGCAATCTTCCTGTCTTTTAATTTCTTCAATGCTAATTTCACCCTGGGAGATTCCCACCCCAGATTTCCAGCCAGGCCAGAGCTCTCCCCTGCTTAGTCCATATTTCTCTGATGCTACAAGGCTGGGAAAAGGACCTTGGGCTTTCCCATTGCAGGAAAGTCCCTGGCTGAGGCAAGCTCCTCTGTCACCATCAGTGGCATGGGAAAGGAGCAATGCAGGAAGCCCTTGGGGTCGAGCTTGCAGCGATGCAGTGCCTACAGGAGAGCTCTCAGCTCTGCTGGGCTGCGGGGAGGTGGCCCAAGAGCCACGACCAGGGCAGGGATTACCACTTTCTGCCACATCCTCAGCTAAGTATCCAGCCCTTGCCCTTCCCAGGTGAATGGGATGAAGGCTGAAGCCCTGCAGTTCCTCAAGATTCTGTTTGGAAAGATTTTCATTCAGAAAAGCAGCCTGAGGAAGAAGACCCTTGCATGTTACAGGGGCAAGCTCACTTGCAGAAGTCCTTAGGTCTTCTCTCCATTCCTCTCTCTGAGTAAATTGTAACTGCAGGACCTAAGCAGTGTTTAGTAATGGTGCTGAAGTGGTTTCCCCAGACATGCTCCATACTGTCAGTGTAAACTACAGCTTGCATCTAATGAAGGCTTTGAAGAATTATTTGTAAAAGCTGGATGAGACAATGTGATAAGAGGTCTAGAGGCAAAGGAAGGCAGTTAAGATTAGAGCCATTTCCAAAGGAAGATCAGACTTCCTGAGAAAACTACCCACTCACAATCAGAAAATATTACCTCTAGGTGTGTTTGTAAAGATACTTCAGGAATTCCAGGTATTACTAAAGGATGCTTGAAACGCACACCTTTTAGTGGTAATTCATTTGACTGCCAAACAAAAGCCTGAAGTTCAAGTTGAAATGTTTCTAGACTTGAAGCATACTGAGATTCAGATTTCTTTATTACGTCTTCCCCTCTCGTATGGTTCCAGCACAGCCTCTGAGCACAGGAGGACCTGGTCTGTTTTCCCTAGCCAGGTCAGATGATCTGGTAAGAGGTACCACATGCAAAACTTAGGTCTGTTATTAAAAAAGTATGACTCTGAGAGCACATTACAAGAACGGAGTTTAGAACAACCTTAAAGCTCATTTCTTTGCAAATGGTTAGAAAACACCTGAGATGTCACCCCAACACCCCAGCTGCTTGTTACTGCTTTTCTGCCAGAAGTTACTGCAGAATGGAGCACGTGAGCTTTCTGCTTTGCTTCGGTGAGAAATTATCCAAGTTATTTAAACCAGTGATAAAACTGGTTTGGGCGACCAGGTGGACTTGGTGTAGAAGGAGAACTGCAAAAGCTCATAGGTGGAGGTCTCTCCTTGAGGAAACAGTGGTAGTCCATTGGCAGTGGAAACATCTCTGCCTGAAAGATATCTGATCAGATCCCTTTTTGCAGTCTCCAGGATAAAAACAAGAGTCCTGCTTGCTGGCAGCTGTCCTTCCCACATGCAGAATTGCACACTTCCCCGTTGTGAAGTTTCATCTCAATGAAAGAAACCCATGTGCATATTTGGCTTAATTTCTGACTTGCTGCAATTCCCATAGATGCCAACATCACCTATTAGTCCACCATTTATTGATTACTCTCTTTTCCTCATGAACCTTACTACTGAATGGCTCACAAGCTGAATGCTGAAGTGTGCACAGTGAGGCAATGATAGAAATCATGGCATCATAGAACAGCTTGGGATGGAAGGGACCTTTAAAGATCATCTAGTTTCAACTCCCTTGTCATGGGCAGGGACACCTCCCACTAGGCCTGGTTGCTCAAAGCCGCATCCAACCTGATCCTGAACAATTCCAAGGGAGTGGGAATCCAGAGCTGCTCTGGGCAACCTGTTCCACTGTGTCATCACCCTCATCATAGATTATTCCTTCCTTATGTCCAATCTAAATCCACCTCTTTCAGTTTAAAACTTACTCATGTCCTATCACTACAGGCCCTACTGAAAAGTCTGTGCCCATCTTTCTTATAAGCTCCCTTTAAGTACTGGAAGGCTGCAATAAGGTGTCCCCGGAGCATTCTCTTCTCTCAACCCCAACTCTCTCAGGCCTTTCCTCACAGGTGAGGTGCTCCATCCCTCTGATCATTTTCATGGCCTTCTTCTGGACCCGCTCCAACAGATCCATGTCTTTCTTGTGCTGAAGAGTCCAGAGCTGAATGCAGTGCTCAATGTGGGGTCTTACCAGAGCCAAGTGGAGCGGCAGAACTACCTCCTTCAACCTGCTGCCTGTGCTTCTTTTGATACAGCCCAGGATGCAATTGGCTTTCTGGGCTGTGAGTGCACATTGCCAGCTCATGTCCAATTATTGTGATTATTGGGAATGTTCAGCAAAGCACATTTCTTCCCTAAGCAGTGCCATGAAATTCACCATCTCTAAACACCATCATTCTGACCAGAGGATTTTCCCTTTTTCTGAAAGACCATCAGCTACCTGCACACCAGCTCTGCTGTAGCAGAGCCAGTGCAGCCAGGTGGGAGGGCTCTTTGGAATGAGCTCCTGGAACCCACCCTCTCCCAACACACCTGGTGTGTCTGGTCTCTTCTAGTGGCCATCCCTGCCATCGGTGCCCAGTACTCCATGTTTCAGGCCGCACCACCAGCCAAGATGATGGAAGATGGCAAAATCCATGCTGTTGAGCACATCATCAACCCTATAGCCGTCCAGCAGGACCCAGCTAGTGCAGCAGCTGCTGCAGCAGCTGCAGCAGCAGCTGTGATACCAGCTGTCTCCACGCCTCCCCCTTTCCAGGTGAGTTCAGCACTTAAGTCCTGCTTCCTGTACATCCCGCTTCCCATACAACCTGCTCTGCATACCCAGGGTGAGGGGAACGCCTGGCCTCTTGCCCTGTTCCCATTCAGGAGATGCTGTCAAGGATGTTACGGTGCCCAGCAGCCCTACAGTTCATCTGACCTGTCTTAAGCATCTGCAGTTTGGACAGCTGCTCTTGCCCTATGGCAAACCCAAATCTGGAAGGGGGAGAACAGCCCCCCCCCCACGATGGCATAACTCTCATTCAACAGGGCATGTGCTGCCTACTCCCCCTTTATCACTTCCCCTTCTAAGGGGTTTGCCATTCAGGGGGCTGAAGCAGGATATTACAGCAATTTTTGAGGTCTGAACCTGATGCTCTCCTTCCAGGGCCGCCCCATCACGCCAGTGTACACCATGGCTCCCAACATGCAGCGGATTCCCGCCGCTGGGATTTACGGGACAAGTTACGTGCCGTTCGCAGCGCCCGCCGCAGCGACAGCAACGATAGCCACGCTACAGAAGAACGCTGCTGCTGCCGCCGCTGCCGCCGCCGCCGCCTACGGGGGATACGCCGGCTACATCCCCCAGGCATTCCCAGCCGCGACCATCCAGGTCCCCATCCATGACGTCTACCAGACGTATTGAGACTGTCGGCACAGGAGAGTGGTGGAGAAACACACACTGAAGGAACACTTTACTATTTATGAAGAAAGAACCGGCTGCAAAAAAGTAAACGTTTGGGCTCGGTAAACTGATGCAGAAAGTGAAGAATGTCATAGAAAAATGTATTTGAAATATTTTCTACGCTTGAAGTTTTCACTAACTTTTTTAGGCTATTTTTAAAATTTAACATGCCTGTATTCATACATTTCTAAAGGACCTCGATGCATCCAGCCCACCGCTGACATGCATTTATATGCATCCTAGGGGGGTTGCATAGGGTCTTTTTTTTTTTTTTTAGCAGTCATATTTTCAATATATTTGTGGTATGAAGGTTATTTTTTAGTAACTTCTGCACTCCAGAGATGTCTATTTTGTAGTGCCTTTAATAATATATCAGCTATATATTAAAAAGCACACCTGAGCAGCTAGGGAAAGTTTTAACAATATATTTTGAAGAATATATTCAATATTTAAAGAATACATACTTTAGATTTTTTTTTTTAAAGAAAAAACAACAAGTATCTTATTTAAAAATTATACTGGAAAGTGCAATTTGAAAAATGTGCAAGACCTCTGCATTTTTGTGCTGGCATTAATACAATCTGCTCGTTCTTATTTGATACCAGAAGTAACTAATATGGAAAAAAAAAAGCCTCCTCACACAAACCTCTTCATGGTGTGATTTGCAGGCTTGTGTTAAGTAAAGGAAAGGCTCTGAGTTTTCCTTAACAACTGGATTTCCTATTTATTGAAGCTACTTGTAGTTGGAGCACATGCAGAAACGAGTAGCCGATATTTCGCGCAAGGTGTCTTGACTTAGATCTTCATCCAGTATAAAGCCTAGGCTCTTTTTCTATGTTTCTTATTTTATTCTTTGAAGTATATGTTGTAGTGACTGAGAATGTATGCTGCCCTCACCGAGAGGATGCACAGCGTTACTTACCCATCGCTCCATCATGTTCCATGAGAAATTTCTGAGGTACTAGGGGTGGTAGTGATACTGGAATTAGTGAAACGGGGCTAGCCTCCCTCCCGGCCTCCCTTCGACATTTAATTCCCCTTCTCCTCAACTGGAGTTGTACATGCACATCAGGGGTGGGAGCAATTAGACCCGATAATTTTAAGACATAGAACTTGTAAATATCTTTTAATATACATTTTTAAAGTCATTTTATGTTGCAAATTTACATGGTATGTGGTTTGCCACAAAACAAAAACCTTTTATTGCGATGTTATAAAAAAGTTTGTTTTATTAAGAAGTAAATATATTATTGCAGTGTTTTGTGGCCTGTTCAAAGGCTTTTATTTAGTAGTGTGGCGAATGTAAAATATGGTAAAAAGATAAAGAAATATCTTGCCCATTCTAAGAAGTCCATCAGCCCTGCAAATGCAGCTCTGGTGACATGAGGTGCAAAGCAGGGAGTGAGTAAACAATGTTCCTTTACTTTTTGTGGTAGAAGTACCAACTGAAGGGGTTTTGTACTGAATATATTTTGACAACTGAACCACTTCCAGCTCCCGTCCAGCTCCATTAAGTGACATTTTCATACACTTTTTTTCCTTGCCTCAAAATGGAGCAGTTGTTTTCCAGGTGCTCTTGCTCAGCCAAGCTGGGCTCTCCTTACACCTCCCGACCTGCTAGTGAAAGCACTGTGAGGAGCTTAAGCATTAGGTCGGACTCTGCCCCTCCGTGCCCCTTCCTGGGAGGCTTTTATTGTCTGTCCCTGCACTTCTGAAAGCACATCTAGACCTTACCCTGAGGCCTGCCATTCGCAGGGCAAGACAGGGTGATTTGGGCAAAGCCCTGAGGGGGAAGCCCCCGTGGGGAGGCCAGCGCTGCCTCCTCCAGCCAAGGCCTTGCATGGCTCAATACTAAATGCTGCCATGGGTCCACAGGCCCTGCATAATACCCTGGGGGCTGGGGAAAGGCAGTCTAGTGCTTTGGGTCTCTGCCAGTCCCTTGCCAGTCCCATGCCACGGCTGAGCCACAGAGGAGGGAGGAAGGGTGATGGTTCCTTTCCCAGTCACCTCTTCCCCACCAGCAGGTAGAAGGTCCTCCTGCACACAGAGGCGGCAGGGAAAGAAAGGAGCCAAAGAGGGCAAACCCTGAGGAGCACCAGGCCACCGGTGGGTGCTGTCTGCACTGGGGTAGGGACAGGACCCAGGAACACAGGCAGGATGCAAGGACACAGGCAGCTGGATTGTGCTGAGCCTCGCTGTCCTATGCCCTTTACACTTGCTTCTAAACCATTTCATGTACACTACTACTGAGGTAAGTCTAATAACTTGAAATGTGAACATCTTTAGGTTAAGAACAAACAATACAAAGAAAAAAAAAGAAAGAAAAAAAAAAGACAAAACTAGTGTGCCTTATTCTCATAAGAGCTGATATTTTACGTGTTTTATTGTATCTCTGTTCTCTGTACTGTCAGAAGCCTCTGAGTTTATTTAGTTCTTGCTCCATTTACGGTACATTTCTAGGATGTAGTGAATAAAGCATTATTTAAAAATGGAGACTGTTATTTCATTGCAACATCCCAGGGCCAGGTTTAGCCACTCTGCCAAGGGCTGTGCTCCTCTCTGAGCAGGGCAGAGGGTGCTCAGGGCAGGAGGGGAGTGGGGCACCAGAGCTGGCATCCCCACAGGCTCCTGCAGGGAGGGAGATGTGCTGTCCCACTGGCTCCCCCATCCCACCACTGACAGAGGACAGTGCTCTCCCCAGCAGGCATAACAAGCATCTCCCCATTCTTCCAGAAGCCACTGATCAGCCTAAATCTCTTCCCACGTCCAGTTTAGAGTCAGTGCCTGGATGTGGATGGAAGAACTGAAACTAGCCTCTCTTCGTGCTGTCCATCCACTCAGCACACAAAACCTCTGTAACCCTGCTGCATGTCCTCAGAGCAGGGCAGAAGCTGTGCTGTGGACTGGCATGTGGTTTTCATCTCAGCATACTCCGCCCCTCAAATGCACAGAAAGATAAGCTGCACCTTTTGGCAGTATTTGCAGTCCTCCAGAATCCCTGGCTGTTCCCTTGGTGTAAGTCCACTCAAAGAAAATGCGTTGCCAATACCAAGCCTGGGAAGAAGAGCAGTGTGAAGGAGCAGAGGTAAACAGAGGCAGAGCAGATAGAAGGGAGAGGTGGTAGCCATGAAGGCAGGGACTAGCACTAGTGAGTAATCCCCAAGAGATGAAGGCCAGAATACATTCTGCACATGCTTTTATGTCCCTCGTAGGAAAGCAAAAGCGTCTGCAACTTCCTATCTCTAGAACCATCTCTCATAATGTAATTAGGACAAGGCACTTTATGTCAACATGCTTTAGGTTTCCTGAAGGATACTAATCATGGGAGGTTTCCTTAGTTGTTTTTTTTTTTGTCAAGGAAATGGAAAGAAAAAATTTTTAAATTATTTTTGTAGCTTTTGGGGGTGGGGAGAGAGACACCTAATTCTGCCTGTTTTCCCTGCATAAATATTGCAGGTTTGGTTCTGTGTGTCCCAGCAATCATTTCCACTACCAGGGAAATCTATCTTGCCCAGCGAATGGGTAATCAACATGACACTGAAGCAGCTCTCAAGGACATACAGCCACATTTGGACTTCACCTGTGAGAGAAATCATCGAGTTACACAAGACTTATGTCTTCTCCACAATTCTTTGCTGACTTTTCCACTGAGTAGAAGTCCACCTATGTTTACTTGGATGAGAAAGAAAGCACCGCAAACCCTTTACAGGTGTTCAGAGGCAAGGCGTGCCTTTCACAAAAAGTAACATTTTTCCATGTAAGCTGGAGAACTGTGCCACACTGAAATCTGTTTATGCCTCTTTCCTCTTTCCCTTTATCCAAGCTACTGAAGATTAAAATTAATCTATACAGCTTTTTCTAAACAGATACTTTACAAAATAATTTTTTTATTTTCCTAGACTGACTTCAGTTTGGTAAGATCTTAATTAATGATTAACCCATTGTGAGGTTCAAATATGCAAGTCATTCTCAGGATATTAACATAAACAACAGCCGAGAAGTGCAATTCTGCTTTCAAGATGACCTTGCTGCCTTGGGAATGTCAGGAGCTCTGTTGAGACCTTGGGCACTGTGATAACTTGACACGCTGCCAAGTCAATCCCACTCCCTTTCTGAACTTTTCTTGATGATCCTGAAGAGCAGACATGCACGTCCTCGGCTGGTATCAACCTAGATCGCTAAAAAACAGCTTTGACTTTCTTTAGGAAACACCACCCATTAACACAACTGTGATACAGCTACTATATAAACAGGTTAACAAGAAATTCAAGTGGATAAACACCACTCTGATATTACAACATCACATTTATATAAGCACTAGAGCTCAAAGTATAGGCAAAATGCATTTTTTATACATCTGGAAAGGTGTATTTGGTACCCCATCTTCTTCTCTGTGGCTGGTGTTACACCACTAATGTCTCTGGTCTGGCTGGGTCTTCAGCACCTACAGACCTCTCTGCTCCCTGTATGCCTATCAGCCACAAAACCAGCCCATCATGCTGACCTGTAAAACAAATAAACCCCAGACCTACTTCGTAACAGGAGAAACTACCTCTGCTGTGCATCTAAAAGCCAGCAAAGTCAGGCTTTATGCTTCAGTGTGTCATCTAAATGCTGCATTACACTTGACTGGGTTTCAGGGCCAAGTCCTGCCTGGCAACAAAATGGTTGGAGGGCTATTGCACAAGAAAAGCTGCAAGTTAGGGAATTGAAAAAAAAGGCTGTTTTGTGGCACCAAGTCCTTTCCTGCTGGCACAAAGTCAGGCTGTGCCATGCAATTACAGCTGTTCAAGATGCCAAGGAGCAAAGAGACTACAGAAAAATTTAGAAATTTGGTACTGTAGAAGTACTTCCATATGAAGTATTTCCTGTCAAGCTGAGGAGTTAGAGCTGGTATTTTTTTTCTCCAGACAGAAGGCCAGGACTAAAATTCACTGGTTTCCTAATCAAAGACAACATAAGCACTGCCTTGCAATCCTTGCTTGGGGAAAACTGCAGAACCTGCATGTGGGAGGTGAGCAGTCAAGAGCTGTCTTCACTAGAAAACTTCCTGGGGAAAAAATGCTCATGTGCTCAGGTTTGTCCCACCTGCACCAAATGGCCGTGTCTTCCCATCATAGTGACAGACTTACCTATCTAAATAGGCTGTGCTGGGCAATGCTGTGCCCCATGGCAGGCCCTGGGGCTCCCCATGGTCACCTTTCCCCTGGGCATTCATAGTGGCAAGATCGCTTGGGCTGTGGGTTTGTGCCCACCCTGACTGTTCCTGCACTTCTACATGCTGCTGGTTTGTAGGGTGGTTGCCAATCTGAAGCCATGCCACATTTAAGGGTCTGGTTGTCCATGGCTGCAGTTTTACTGAGGCACGATATGGATTTGTTCCATTTATTTACCTCTTTCCAAACACACACACGTAATTTTTGCCAGGCAGGCTGCATTTTGAGCTGGTCCTTGTGCATTTTTGCAATGTCACTGAAGATCTGTGTCAGCTCAGCCACTGCCTGCAATCCGTGTGCTGGTGGGAAATGAGAAGCCACAGGTAAGCCAGAAGATCTTACAGAAGCATGAAAAAACCCTGCAAACAGCCTACAAAAGCCAGAGGAGTGACCTCAAGCTAACCAGCAGAGAGAGAGAGATGTATTTACATTGGTCAGAGGCAAACCAGCATGCACTTAGAGCAGTTCCTTTGTTCCAAAGCCTTGAAGCAATAACTACAACAGCTACTTCTCACTCCTGTAACACAGTAGAGCGCTGCAGCCTGAGAGGGCTGTGGCACACCCTGCACTCCATGCAGATATACCTCCCCATACAGTGTCCTAGCAATGCTGTTGGTCATCCTCTGATGCCATGGTGCTGCAGCAGGCCCTGAAGCACACCCAAAGGCTCTCACATTGCAGATTAGCCCCAAGAAGTATGAGGTGAAGTACATCAGGCTTGGCATACATGTCAAAAATGAAAGATAGGGAAAAGCATTGTGTCTGACTTGGACTTGCAGCCTGAGTCATAAGGTGTTTGATGATGTACCGGAAGGAGACATCATCCAGACCAACTGGGAAACTGTGATGGTGAGGTGGCATCCTAAGGCCCTGGCATGTAGAAAGCTGGTGAGATGAAGATGGGTACCAGCCCGTTGCAGGGAATAAATTGTTTTGTGTCCTTAATTTGGACACAGGTCCACTGGAGGTCCCTGCCCCTTGAGGTGTGCAGAGCAGGTCTGCCCTACTTGATGCACCTGGCCATGTTAAGGGCTTTTCCCGCACTACTGGCTTGTCAAACTCAGCACATTGGCTGCATAACTTAAGCAACACCCACAAAAGGCAGAAAAATACCTGTATCTGTCTTGTCTGCTTTTCCCTCTTGTACACAGAGAAGAGCAGCGATACCAGCACTTTAGCTCCACACCCCTCTTTCCTCCTGCCACCTCTGAAGGGAGATGCACAGAGGGGCTGGCCTTGCTTCTGCTGACAGGTACTGCATTCACCTTCAAGCCAGTCCTCCCCAGAGCACACACAAGAGAGGAGAGCAGGCTGCAAATGGAAACAACCAGAACAGAGACAGGGTGGTCCCTCAGCCCTGTGTCTGCTCTCACACAGTGAGGACATTGAGCAGAGTTGACCTGGGTAAGACCTCCCACTCATACATTTTTTTCTCCAATCATCTATATTTTCATCCCAAGGATATTTTTTCTCAGGGCCTTGCAAAACAGAAACAAATGGGAGAAATAATTCTGTCAGACTATTTGGGTCTGACAGCTTATTTCTCTTTTGCCAAGGAATATACTGAATATGACATACAGCAAAGGAAAGCTGACTCTCTCCAAGAGATGGAAATAGCCAAATACACATATGCAAGTAACTGAAAATAAAATTATGTTTATGTATGTGATATTGAAGTAAGAGGGATGCTTTTTTTAAATGGCTCTGATGCTGAACAGTCCATGTCAGAAAAGTGACCACTACCATCAGGACCCCAGCCCACCAGCGTGCATGTTTTTTTGAGACACTGTGATTGTTGTTCTCCCACATTTTGGCTTTCATACACGTTCTTCTCAGGTTGTTCCTTTTGGGTTTGGGACTAGGACAGCACTAAGGTCTTAAAGGATTAGATTTAAGAATAATAAATGCTGATTTAAATTAAAAAAAACACAACCACTCCCTGAGAAAGCAAACTTCCTTGTCTTTCTGTGGCATCTTTGTGAGCGATAGGAGGGGAGGGAGAATATGGAAATGTACAGCACTTGGCACTGGGCACACCTCAAACTCGTTTTTCAACATTTTACAACCAGCTCTGGCCATGTGATCTACATGGAAAGATAAACAGAGACATTTAATCTTTTTTTTTTTTTTTAACCACAAGGAAGTGAATATTATGTGGTTGTGATCATTAAATTACAGTAAGTTATTTGCCCACAAAAGGAAAAAAAAAAAAAAGAAAAAAAAAGTAGTCTAAAGCAGGAAAGATGGGGGTAGGGGAGCTGTTTGTGACCCAATACCCTTTCCTAGCTTGAAAACTGTGAGCTCCACTATTTCACCCTGGCTGTAGCACCTAGGGACATGTCAACTCATTGCAGGTGAGGATCTCCCAACACTTCATTTTGCAACCAAAGTACAAATAAAAATTTTCTAAAAGCTAACTGCTCTTTGAGTTAAAGCAGCAGCAATTACCCACAAGTTGTTAGGAACTTATTTAACACTTTATTACTCTAGAAAGCAGCAAGGTTAATGACTTTTGCTTCACCTCCAGAATACGATCAACTTTTGAAATTCAGGCTTGGTGGCCAGTGAGCCAAGCACTCTGATGCACTGGGATAGGGAAAGCTGACTCAGGTCAACTAGTCGCACAGAACTGCCACCATCCTGGACTGAGAACACACCATTTTATGGCAGCATGAATCACATCCCTGGCATGGAGAGGTCAGAGTGACCTTGACCCCTCTCTCCTACTGAAGCATCACTGGGAACCAGCATGCAGTCCCCTCCATGACAAGGCCAGCCAGCCCACACCTCCTGAGACACTTTAGGCTAGGTTGTATGAGTGGGGGAGCATCCCTGGTGAGGCAACAGTTAATCAGCATCATCAGCTGAGATGAAGACACAGGCTGGGAAAAATGTTAATGGAGACAGATGTGCAAGAAACTCGGCAGACCATGCCCATGAGTTGCTCCCAGCATGGTCCATCCTGCCCGAGAAGGTACTCACCATGATTTTCCTGTTAGCACAGAGATCTGCCCCGCAAACAACTGACGGGCTCAACAGCAGTTGTCAGAGTGCCAGTCACCAGAGGTTGTCTTCTCCAGCACTGAGGGTGGCATGCCCACTGATTTCTGAGAACTGTGTTTTTTTGCTTTTGTTTGGTTTATTTTTGTGTTTGTGTTTTTCTGTTTGGCTGCACTCCCACATGCTGACACATACTAGTATGTTCTTTAGGATAACTTATGTCTGACTATTTAAACAGCTTTTTGCTGCCGTCCACTCAGTTCTGGATCCAAGGAAACCTTGGCCTAAGCAAGGTAACAGCTAACATCGAAAGCACCTTTGTAAATGTGCCACTGCTATCCCCTGGGATATGCCAGCCATGCAGCCACACTGGCTAAAGCAGGGTTTTTCATCTCAGGTGCTATGAGAGCCTGACATCCAGGTTTCCAGGCTGGAGCTCACACAGTTTTGACCATCCTGGAGTAAGAGCAGGTGAGGCAGGCTCACTGAGCACCCACATATGCATGTCACCACAACCATCCTCAGCCCCTTCACCACCAGCCAGGCTGAAGCAGAGGAGCAAGGGCTTGTGTTTAACCAGGCTCGGCTTCCTGATGCCATCTGCCACATCCCCACATCAACTGTTGCATTGGCACAGGGAGGAGGCAGAGGGGAGCGCCCGTGCAGCCCAAGGGAGCTCCCCAGGAGCAGCCCAGCACCTGCTCCCATCTCAGCTTGCCTCCATCCACATGGCAATGGCAAGGGGGCAGTAGCAAGAGTCCATGACAAGCACACAACCAGCCAGGCCCTGGGCAGGTGAGCACAACTAAGCAATGTGAAAGCCCCACCTATGGGGCTTTCTACATCTTGTATATGAAATTCTGCAATGCCACTTCTTACGACTGCATCATGACTCTTCCTGTGAGCTGCTGACCTGCAGCTCCAGTAGTTCCCGCCATTTTTATTAACTGGCAGGTCTGCTCTCCTACTCCCATTTATTCTTGTGAGTAGGTTTTTTCCAAAGACACTCCCTGGCCCCATGCTCCCAGCCAGCAGCCCAATTGTTTCCCCCAGACCTTGCTCCACCAGCCTCTGCTCACCTGCTCTCTCCAGATTAAATCCTGCTGCTTGCATAATGGTGTTACACATCTTCTCAAGGCTTAGGAAGGGCTCTGGGGCCATCAGCAAGCGGAGGATCATGCAGCAATAGCTTGCTCTCACTTCAGGGCAGCAAGTAAAACTGTTTTGCTTTTTGCCCTTCCTGGGAAACCTCCAGCACTACTACCCTACTACAGCTTTCTCCTGCTGTCATCTCAGGACCCTGCCAAAGGCAGCATTCCACAGACACCACCATCATCCCTCAACTTCATGAATTTGACTCTAGTTCACTTGAGAAATGAGTTTTCACATCTGCAAACAGAAAAAGCTGCAGGGAGGGCTGACTGGGCCATTGTGACCAGCAGTGGTTACATTGCCTTTGAATAAGGAACAGACAGAAAAAAAATTAATGTAAACTGAAAAAGTGCACAAGTTTCCTGTGGCATCATTCCTCTGCGTGTGTAAAATCCAGGTCTGATTTGACTGGTGTAGCTCAGACTTCACCTGCACAGAGGCATTTTCTTCTCATCTTACTATGACCATGGAAAATTCCTACCAAGAAGCACTGTAAAATTCAACTTTGACAAAACTTAAGAACACCCTCAAATGGCCTGTGTAAGGTGAGCAATTGCATGTAATAATCTTAAATATTCATAACTCAATGACTTTGGATATTTTAAGACAAACCCTTTAAGAGACTACTAAAACATTGACACCATACATTATGCTGGGGGAATAAAGAGAACATGCCTACCAGAAAAATATTTCAAAATAGCCAATAGCTCATTACAAATTTAAAGGCATTATTGTAAATTTGCTTGGCATGCTTTCCCTTGGTATTTTCCTATTGATTCCAGTCTTAACAGAACAGTCTTTTCTTTCTTTTTAAATTAGTTGCTACCTGTCAATTTATTAATTGGGTCAATCCATAAGCCCCAAAATATTTAAATCCCATAGTGAACAGGGGGTGTGTGTGTGTACATGTTATCTGACAAAATTGTCTCTATGTGCACTTCCAGAATGTTATTTTCTTGGAGCTTGATGTTACAACCCTGGTGTGATGGGCCAGACAATCTCACAGGGTTGGACTGAACTTACAGGTCTCAAGTCTTATTCCCTGCAAGTTTTCCACCTCTGTCATGTTTGATGTGAAAGCAGTAGAAAGGGGCCAGCATGTAAGCATGTGTGGGGACACACACCTCCCAAAAACAAAAGATGAAAGCTACTCTTCTAATGAAAACAGAAAAGGGAAGAAAAAAGTGAAGGTAAAATGGAAAAACCTGCAAGAGGTCAACAAAGGGAAACAAAAGGCAGCTTTATGCAACCAGCTATTTCACTCCAGATACAGCAGGGCTGGCTAAGGCACCACTGCCCAGTGTTTTTAATACAGAAATGCAGTGTAATTAGGGTTTTACTTGCACCAGGAAGATAATGGCAACCCAAATATAAGATTTAATAGTAGATGAGGCTTCGGAAGATGAAGAAGAGAGAACAGACAATGAACAGGGAACAGGGCTCTTCTCAAAAAGCAAAGGACTGCTAAGGAAAAATGGAGGTAATTCTCTACATTTTAATTTTCCACTTTGATCAGATAGAACAAAAGCTTTTAATAAGTGTTACAGGATCTGTTGATCAAAAATGACAGCCAAGTCTAAATGAACTAATATCTCTAATTGAAGGGTAAATAAAGATTACAATTTTCTAGTAAGAAAGCAACTTTTGGACAACTAGTGACTAGCATAAGAAAACATTTTTTCAGAAACATGAGACTGAAATTGATGAAAGCTAGAAACAGATATATTTAAATGGACATAGAAGGATCAGTGTTGAGATTAACTGGTATCAGGAACAAGGAAATTACAAAGCTGGGCAAATCATGGTAAAATTTCTGCCAAAAAGCTCTTCAGAGGCATCCTCTTGATCCGCATCCCAAGCAGGACAATCACACACACACACACCGAGCAGTGCAGCGTTGGGCAGCTGTAGCATCAGCCCCCATGCTGCAGCCCTGGGCCCTCACTTCTGCTCCTGCAGGATGGGCCTTGCAAAGTTCGAGCTGCCAACACCTCCCTACTTGGTAGGAAGGCTTACCCTGGCAGCTTGCTGGCTGACAGCTTGCTAAGGAGTCTGTTGCCAAAGCAACTGCTCACGTGAAATTTTTATTTTGGTTGGACATTCCTACTATAAGGAGCCTCATGTGATGGCTGCTCTGGTCCAACATAGTATGAATTCTTTTGCTAGGAGAGAAAACTGTACCTCCTTTGAACTCTTTTCTATGCTTGCTCAGCCTAAACTGCAAAGTAGCTTGCATTTACCTAACTTGCTTGCTACTAAAGGAATGCTAAGGGAGAAGATAGTGTTTCAAAGTAGCCCAGGATGAATGGTGTAGAAGCAGAGTGATGGTATCTATTTGCTTTCACACCATTTACAGCCTAACAGAGAATTCATCAATTCCACAGGAAGATCTTCCCAGCTCTTTAGCACCTGCACAGTCAGAACTTACAGGCAGCTGTGCTGAGTCTGATGCAGGATTCACCTAGCCCAAGATTTAGTCTCCTGCAATGGCAGAAGTCAATAGCCAGGGTAGAAAAATAATCAGTCAAGTTTACCTACTGTGCCCAAGCACTCCTCCAGCCTCCAGGCACCTTCAGCTCAGGGAATTTCTGCAGTTGAACTTATTTTCTGTTTAACTAACAGGCACCTCTGTCAAGTACTCCCACTCTCAAATCAAACTGAAGGCAGCTCAATCAGCCATCCCTTGTTTTTATTTTGCATAGGTACTTTGTATATCCCACTTACTTTGTCACACAGTTGCTTCCATTAAACTATACCTGACTTTCCTGGGCCTGAAATGTACAAGGAGAACAATGTCTCATTGTGGGGAAGATGGGAAGGAACATTCACCTTTGGATACAGTGTGGTAGATGATCAGTGTTTCACTCTGACATGCTGACCTCTGTCCATCAGTGGCTGCTCTGCAACTCTGAAGATTTAGCTCTCAGTCCAGGGCTTAAGCAAAAACATGTTTGAGACACTAAACTCAGTTTAGAGCAATGTTCCCTTGAAAATCTCATCTTGATCACTTTTGAAAATGCTGGTATTTGTTGCCATTTATTTTAAGGAAGGGGTTATGGATGAAACAGCTACTTTCCACAGGGCAATTCAAGACTAGCATAGGGAGAAATAGCAGCCACACTGCCCACAGTAGCAATTAAATCTTACAACATAGAGATTGCAGAAAGTGATTTGTATTGGCTGGTAGGTGACATCTTCAGTGCCAGGGGTTGCTGTAGGTGTTAAGACTATTCAGATCATGCCTGAACACTGCACCAGTTAGGAATATAGCCTGACAGCTGGCAGAAATGGAGCTGATGTAATTGATATACTGGGCTTAACAATGCTCATATATCCAGTATGTCCTGTGCACAAGGTGAAATGAAGACTGACTTTAGTTGGGAATCTCATCTATCTGAGACCAAGCACCTAGGATCTGCTGCAAATGATTTCCAAGTTGGGAAATGATGGATCAGTGGAGCTGTGAAGTTGGGCTTTGGAAAAATTATATGCAGAGTGAGTAAAAAAAAGGAGAGGACATGAGATGGAGGTGCTCCCTTAGGTATGTTCTGGAAAGGGAAAGTAGGCAAATGTACTTTTTTCTTAATAATTTTGAATGTTGCCTTTAGATCTTCTCTGGGGACCCTTTTTTTTCTAAAGCTGCCCTTTCACAACATGCTGTTTGACAAGCTGCTTTCATACTCTGTGCTAAAATATAATCCAGCAAAGGAGACAAGAAACACACCTCAGGGAGACAGCTAAAAATTGGCTTTTCCCAGTAAAACAGGACACATGTTATGGTGTACATTCCTCATCCATATGCTCTGCATAACCCCCACAGGCCTGGACTTGCAGAGAGGAGAGAGGCCTGGGGAGGCCTGGCACTGGGCTGCAGCACCCTGGCAGAGCACATCCAGCACAATCAGAGGCCCTGGCTCCACTGAGCTGGGGTGCAGCAATGCATCCACAATTCCTATTGGCATTGCACAGCTGTAAGACCAGGATACGGATTAGCATCGGATTCATTAAAGTAAGTACATAAGTACCTACAAAGTGCTTTGAAGGTGGAAAAACTACGTACATGTTATCTATATTCAGTGAACCCTCATAAGCATTTTAGAACTCTCCCATTTAATGTAATGGACTGCATCTTCCCTTGTGATTCATTCAGCCATAAGCATACTTTACTGCCTAGTTTTAAACTCATAAGGTATGTTTTACAGGTGCCTCAAGTACTCCTGTGGAAAAGAGCACTGCTGGCAGGAAAGGGAAGGTTGTGATACTAGTCCATACAGACCCTGACACATCAAAAGGAGATAGCTGAGACTTGTGCACATCCCTGACTGCCTCTGTAGGTAGTCATTGTTTCTGCTATATCTGCTCTAGACAGCTTTCTAAACTTAGGTAAGTCTTTAGCAGACTACCATGACTGGCTAGACTCCAAGTGCTCCAGAAAAGCTGCAATGCCCCCTTTGCAATGCTGTCCTCAGTGAAAATTCACAGTAGGACCACCTCAGCAAAGATGAACAGGACAGCAAGCAGAATGGACAGGGGCAAACAGCCGCTTCTGCACATCCTCCCCACAGCTCACATAAAAGGCCGTTCTGCAGGATTTGGAATTAACTCAGCTCTACCTGCCCTGCTGGACTCTGCCAGTGTGACTTCCAGGAAGAACAGCAGAGACAGCCCCATGCATTTCAGCACAAGGGAGCAAAGACTAACCAGGAGTGCCAGAAGGAAGGAGCAGGGTGACCCCAGGTTCCTATGAAAACACCCTGGTGCCAACTAATCCTGGTTCCCTCAAACAGGAACAGGTTGGTTTGGGGCACTGAATCCCCTATCTGTACACAGGTAGGGCTTTGGAAAGTGAAGCTGGCCCTCAAACGCCCACTTTCATGAATGAGTTGTCTGCAGGGGTAGAGTGAACACAGTGCTGGCTGATGCAGCTCTAGGCACCGCCACTCTGTTGGCTTATTTTCAGGCTTTATTCCAATTTTGTAAGTCTGGAGATAAATAAATCAGTCTGCCTAAATAACGACAGGACTAGAGAAAATGGCCTCAAGTTGTAGGGTCAGATTGGACATTAGGAAGAATTTCTATACTGAAAGAGTGGTCAGGCACTGGAACAGCCTGCCCAGGGAGGTGAAGTCACCATCCTTGGAGGTCTTCAAATAAATGTGTAGATGTGGCATTTCAGGGCATGCTCTAGTGGCCAAGGTTGTGGGGGTTTTTTGCTGATTTTTTGGTGGAGTGTGTGGTTGTTGGTGTTTGGTTTTTTGTGTTGATGGTTGGACTCTGATCTCAGAGGTCCTTTCCAACCATGACGATCCTGTGATTCTGAGATGTTCTTATCAAAGGCAGAAAGTGTAGAGGGAAAAACAAGCTACAGCATAGTTTCCAGCCTCAGGAAGCATGGGAAGGTGCCTACACAACACACCGTTCAGGGTCAGGTTTACACCTGGCAAAGCTGTTTCTAATACCTGACTGCACCCCAGTAAAATTAGAGGTTCCTAACCCAAGTCTGAGATGTCACACAAAAATTGGATGGAAGTGAATTACTAAGGCAAAATAGTCTTCCTTTATGATGAAACCTCAGAAGAGTAATTAAATCAATCAGCAGACTTCAACATTGCCTTTCATAACCTGAGATGCACCAAGAGGTTAAGCTATAGGGGCCAAGTTATCTTTGTGACCTTTATCACCAGGAAAATTTACAAACAGCAATTAGTAGATTCAGAGGCCAAAAAAATTAACCTAGCTAGAAAGCATGTAATAAACTTCTGGCATTTAACTCAGTGAAGCTGAAGCAGAAAAGCCAAGACAGAAGCTAGGCTGTGCTACAGCCACTGACTGCAGCAAAAGGAATTAGCATTGATCTTCTCACAGGAGAAGGTTTGCAGAACATCACATAGCTGTTATAGACTGAAGTTGTAAAATTGAACCCACTTATCATTTCATGTGGGATCTAGAGTTGTTGGACAGTATTTAAAGGACCATAAGCAAACTACAAGTGACTGTATAGATCCTTGATAAGATACTTTTTCAGAGTTTTGTGGTGAACCTTGAAACTTCTAGCTCAGTACCAGACCGAACCCTTTTCTCTCAATAGCATGCAATTAGGTAAATTACTGGGTATAGATAAAAATCACTCTGTGGAGAATTATTACTTACAGTGAGACAGCATAATCCATACAAGCAATAAAAAAAGAGGGGAAGCTCACATACCAGGTAAAGAGCAACAAAACTAACAAAGCTAGGTTTTGTTGGGCACACTCTCCCCCCCATTAGCCCTTCCCTGATTAAAGTAATTCTCTATTCCCTTTCCCTTTACATTTAATCCATTTTAATAGAATTATTTATGTCTGTAATACAAATTGTCTGTGTTTGTTTATTCAGCAGTAACACCTGGGTGCACCTGAAGGGTCAACATGTGAGATCTGCAGAGCTGTAGGTAAGCCCAACACACCTCTGGAACACCTCCAAAGAAGTGGTCCTACTCCCAGGGCACAAAGCAGCCTAGGTGGGATTCAGAGCTTAGACAAAGCATCTGTTTCTACAAGTGCCATCTCGAAAGCTGTCAATAAATGCTTAATTTTGGGGAGAAGAAAAAAAAGCTACAGTCGTTAAGTAGATGGAATAGAGAAATAACTCATAACACACTGTCCTAGCTAAGCATTCCCACTAAACATACTAGGCAATGCAAAAACCCAGTATCACTCAGTTCTGTATTCACCCCCATCTAGAGCAATATATTCATACATCCTGAAAACAAAACAAAACACGGGATGCTTGCTTGCTGCTAGGCAAGCCACAACACTAGGCCTCAGTCCCAGCAAGACCATCAGCAGCAAGACCACAGCCCAGAGATAAAAGGATATTCAGTGCCTCATTTTAACTATCCTAAAGCATCTCATTCCAAATATCTAGGTGGGTTACTTGGAAGGCAGTATTAGAATGAAAAACCCTTCTTTCAACTGCAGCTGCCATTTTTGGATCTTGATTAGTGTTTTCTGGATGTTTACTAGATTGACTTACACTCTGAAGTTGGAATGCCCAAGAATAGATGCAGATGTAACAATTCTGTGCAAAAATTGCATCTGGAACTAAGCACAAACCACATTCTCCACCCTGCTATGCTCCCTATCAACTGACATCCCTCCCCCAACAGTTATATTTGCATTTTTTCCTATTGCAAAGGTACCCCAGATTGCTTTCTCAAACACAATGGCTAGAACAGTATCTGGAGATGCAGCACTGTCATGACCCGCCAAAGCAACTCAGGACCCTGTATGGCATGTGTTTACCAAGTCTGCGAGGTCAGTCTCTGCACCCTAGGTAACCAGAAGGCAGGCTGGACCACCTGTGAGACTCACCTTTGTGGCAGAGACAGAACTGGGGATACCTGGTGCCCCTGACCGTTCCCAAGAGCTTGTATGGCTTGCAAGACCCAAAGGAGTACTAGCACAATAAATCTTTTGATAAATTCACTGCCCCTTTTTGTCCACCCAAGTGGTTGAATTAGACAACTTTTGGAGCTCAATTAATCTCACAAATGGAAGCCACATGGAAGGATGGGTTAAACTCATACAGCTTGATAGATCAACTGCAGTGTATTCCTGATGGCCATACAAACCTTCAGTGGTCTGTGGACTACAGACAAGGAATCAAATGCACAAAAATATTTACAAAGAAAGATAAACCTGAGCTGGATACTTCCAAACTCAGTTATTCCTTCTTGAAAGCAATGTAAAAACAGTATTGTTCACTGCCACCTTGAAGAATGGAGTTCTTAAAATAATAGAATGAAATAAACAGAATGAAAGGAATTCCCTCTCACCCCCCACTCTCCTATCTCCTAAACAATTACATTACAGGTCTTTCGTTTCTCCGATTGCAACAGAAATGCATAATCAGGAGTTCTTGCCACACTCCTGCACTTCTTGAGAAACAGCTCTGACAGTGGCCACACTTCTGGCAGGGTCAGAGAACAGAGCTTTGTTAGCCAGAGGATGAAACATGCAGATAACTCAATGTAACGTCCGAATTCCTGAAGCATGGGGAAACCCACTTGTTCATTTCAAGATTAATTTACTGTCCAGAATGATCCTTTTTGGGTTTAGCCTAAATCCTCAGGCTGCAATTTCAACAGATTTCCTGGTGTAGCTGAGGGCATCTCCTACCTTTCTGCACCACTGGAAACTCAACACCAACATCCCACCACACTTCATCTTCAGTTCTGTAATCCTGCTCATAGAAGAGAGCACAGTGCAGGCATTGCAGGAGATAGCTTGTATTTCTCTTCATTTAAACACTGCAAACACTCAATACAAGAGGGGAGAGGTGATCTCTCTGCCAAGAGATGGTACAGAAAAAATTTGTCAGCTCATTTCTCAGCAGTTTCTACAGCACACTGATCTCAAACAGTATTTTTACAGCATCATTGTACTCCTCAATAAACTCACTCTGCTGCCTTCATATTATACCAGCAGTTACTCAGTCAAGTGCATAAATCATTCTTTTTCTGTTATTAAAATCCTAGTAATTCATTGTCTCAGGATTTTATCTTCCTCAAATATTACTGGATCTAAGCATGAGACACACAAAGGAAAGAGGAAGAGACCAGGACAGACATAATTAGATCAAACATTCCTGTCTCCACATACAGTTCTGACTGCTAACACACTTGGTTGATTTAGAGAAAGTTTTTTCTTACTGAAATAGCTGAACAGAGAGATATACAAACTAAACATAAGACCTTGGAGGGACATTTAAACTACATGCCCTACAGTTTAGTTAGAAACTCCTAAGCTAACTTTAAACCAGCTAGTCATTTTTTGGCTGCAGTAGCATGAACCTTGTGTCAGCCTTGTCTCCAAAAGCATGGCCATGCACCATCACATGGTGTTTTTACCCTGGAAAATGATCACATCCAAAGATGTGACCCTGAGGGTTCAGAAGCATGAGGCTTCACAATAACAATTCAGGTGCCAGCTTCTACCAGCACCCATCATCTGCTGCTCACATTGTTTATTGAATCCAGGGCTCATATGAGCTAAAACCAGAAAAGTGTTTTGTTACAAGAACAGGAACAACATTCACCCCATCTAAATAAAGGAACAGAAACACTTGAGAATACCTGGTGATCCAAAGAAAAGGATAACAGAAAATAATTAAAAAGCAAATGTAATAGTTAATAAATTCAAATAGGCAGGAATAATTTTCAAATTATATCCTTATAAAGGAAGATAATTCTTTAGTACTATCACATCTTCACCTAAAATATGCTAGGGGGTGCTAAATATAATTTCAACATCATCATCCAAGCATGCAGCATACTGAGGAGCACCAGCATGATAAAAAAATCCCATGATCCACCTATGATTGCAAACTTTCCTTTACATGTGGGAAGCCCACAATGGCAGCAGTTTGTTTTGAACAGAATGGTAAGGGCACAATCTGAATTTCTAAGATTTTCTGAGTCAGACTAAAGGTCTGTCTAAACTCAGAAGCAGTCTCCAGCAGGTACCACCAGTGGGATGAAGAGCACTGAAAAAGAACACGCAGTCATGAACTGTTAAGATACTGCTCCACCTTTTAACACTTCATTACTGTATTTAGTAATATGCCAATAGATTCTTCTTCCATGTTTTTCCCCCAGCTCTTCAAATTCATATTCAGAATTTACAAATCCCATTGCATTGAGCTCCTCAGCCTTCTCACATACTGTACGGACTGCTTGTATTTGATTAAACTGGTTCCTGTATTGGAAGAGACAGTGAACAGTAACTATTTTCTTTACATCACCCATAAGCCTTGTACAAACACTTGGTCATTGGTTCTCCATGCTGAAGACTCACATTCTGAGTATTTTACCCTTATCTTTAAATACTTTGCTCCCTTAGCTTTTGGGACTATTTTTTTTCCACAAAGACCAAATCAGTTTCCTCAAACAGGCATTGTAAGTGCCAAACCTTGAACTCCATGGCAAACGGGTGTAACCAATTTTTGTACACAGTGAAACTGAACAGCTTGTCTTCTAAAGGAGCTATTCAAAGTTACCCCAGTTGACTGTGAACTGATAATACACAGGGAATACACTTGAGACTTTTTCCACATACTGAGTTTATTCTTGGCTACCCACCTAGTTCAGCTTTACATTAGAACCTGGACTTTAAGGCTTGCATTATGTATGAGAATCCAGATACACTTACAGCATTAATTATTCCACACAAAAGAAAACCTGCCATTAGCAATTCAATGCATCATTTACATCATCATAATAATTACAATTCCCTTTCTTCCAATAAATTTGGGCATAACAACTGCATCACTTTTCCATTTTGACTCCTCGCTCTTATGTTACAGCTTCACAAGTATGCTCCTACTTACGGCAACAATTATGAAAATTAGTTTTATCACATGAACTTTTGACTAGGATCCATTACAGTGTCATTCTGTCTCGCTCACTGCATCTAGAATATCATGGTTTCAAAGTTCAGGGTGCTTTGTAAAACCAATTTATCTTCCACAGGCATGTCTGGGGTACTAGCTTCTCACTTTACTACATGAGACATCTTCCAGAGCTCTATTAGTCTGAGAGAGTTAATTTCTGTTAACACACAGAAGTGGGGTTTTTGATGTTGCCAGTGACAAACACATTCATGTAAGAACTAAGGTGTTGAGCAAGGAGTGTTGATTATGGCACTACTATAATGAGCCTGTAAGATCATAGTTTTGTGCTAAGTAATGCACAGAGCAACCTCAGCATTCCTGTAAACAGTTTAAAATTTAAGTATTCTGGAGGATGTAACAGTGGACAAGGGATACATGGGGTGAACATCAATGAAGGTCAATGAAAAAAGAAGAGGCAAAAGTTACAGCCTCATATTTCAGCAGTCTCAAATAGCATTTAAGGGCCCATTTTGCACAAATGCCTATGGGAATGAGACATTCAGGGAGGACAGAAGAAGCCTTTCCTATTATTATGCTCAAGAGAAAGAGAATGGAAGAAAGGCCCTCTGACTTGGGAGAGGAAATAGGCCTGGAAATCCAGCTTACTGGAGCCATGGTGACAATAGGGTAATATTAAGCAGCAGAAAATTATGAAGAGGAAGGCCAAGGTAACCATCCTATTCAGCAAGCTCAGCAGTATTAGAAGTGAAAAGCACACCAGCCAGCAGATAGGTAGAGCCTACGAAGTTATATAAAAAGTGGTCAGAAAGAGCCATAACAAAAAGGTAAGTTAGGAAGATCAGCTAAAAAGGAAAAAAGGGAATGCCATGAGGGAATGATTTCCAGGAACTGCCACCATGTCACAAATACACACTATTTATATCTAGGGGAGAGAAAGGGCTGGTCATGTTACAAGGTGCAGAGGTGTAGCCCTGTGAATACAGTGCTCCCTGCTAGGCTGTCTGCTCCATCGCTGCAATACTCTGTCCTGTTGAGCCTGAAGTCGTGGTCACCACCCATCAAGAGGGAGCACAGACTGCCTACCTAGCAGCTTCATCAGGGCAGCACTCCCATCACTGAAAGGCAAGGACAGTCTCTAACAGAGCTCTCAGCTGATCCATGTCTCAACACTATCATAGCCTAGAGAATCAATTTGTTTATTGTTGCAGAATGCAAGACAAAGATCTCTAAAGCACCCCTGTCCCACAGCTCCACGGAAACAAGCAAACTCAGTATATTCAGATTTACAAAAGGAATATATTCATCTTCAGTTAAGCTGCTTTCCCAATGATCAGCACGCTCATAAAAAACACCATGATAAAGAAAATCCACATGAAAAATCTGTCCATCACTTTTGCAACTTTTTTCCACTCAATTACTTTGGCCTTGTTTGCTTTATGGTCTCGAACACAATTAGCAATGTACTCAATATTTTTAATTAGCATTTTGTAACAGGAACAGCAACTAACACTCTCCCTAATATTTTCACCATTAACTCCATAGCTTTTATTCAAACTTCCATTGAGCTTTTCCTTGAGATGACAGTCATCATTCCTATTGGAAAGGTGACTCCTTACCTCTCTGTGCCTCCTCTGACATCCATCATCCCCCTCTAACTTACATTCTTCCTCCTTCTCTCTTTTCGGACTTGTGCAATTTTCACCCACATCATAAACAAAGAAGATTTTTGACATGTAGTCCAAAATAACCACCTTGGCCCATTGTGGAACAGGCTTTGCTTCTGAGCCACAGTGATGGAGATTCATTGTAATGATTGTCAGTGCAGTGGAAGCTGTGATCATGGTCATAGTTGCTATGTAATACTTTCCTGGAACACAAAATAAAATATTACTGATGCAACTCTAAAAAAATTCAATGTAGATACAACAAGACGACAATGCAGTGCTATCCATAACTGCAAGTGAAACCAGTTTTTAATCACCTTGATTATCTATACTCGGATTACACTTAATTTACCATTTAAAAACATATTAAAGCCATTAAAGTAAAACCTCATACTTGTTACTGGCATGCCTTTATCAGATGAGTGACTATTGTATTAGCATGGTAAATATTTGCAAGCCAAAACCTCTGATTTCTTGAAATACATTCATTCAGAAAACAGCTTAAAAATGTTTATCAGAAGCCTTGCTCTTTTCCTGATGTCTAAAAACCTCGTGTAGATGGCTTTCCCTGGTACATTAGAAACCCCACTTCCTGATGTATTAGCAAAAGCAGTGATAATGTTTTGTTGAAGCTATTGATGCACCCTGCACCAGCCTTCACATTCACACAGGCCAGGGAATATCCAGACCTTGCTGGTGTCCACAACTATTGTACTGACAACTAAGAGCTCAGACACAGAGCCGAAGGGTGGCTCTGTTGCCACCCTTGTTAAGATTTGCTGTTTCTTCAGACTGCACAAATTTCAGCACAGCTAGACCAAACAGGGACAGAGCTCATTCTGGCCAGGAACAGAGAGCAAACAGGGTGAATGCAAGCTGTGCCCCTCAGCCAGTGCTTGCCACATAGGAAGTACTCAAGTGAGCAGCAAACCTACTGTGGCTTTTGCTTCTACACAGGCAGCTCCCAGCCCTGCTCTGCTGCTGTGCAGCCTCTGCAGGAAAAGCAAGGGCTGGCATCCATGACACAGGATGTGACACAGACAAGTACGATGTGATCCCAGTTTCTAAAGGGGTTGGAAAGGACAGCGAGGAGAGTGTGAGAATAGAGAAAGCAGGCTGAGGTTAGGTCCTGGCTCCTTAATTTAGACAATGTGATAGGAAGGTAGGGAAGGTACTCCACTACAGCAAGCCTATATACTAGGAAGACAGAGTTGTTGCTGGTATGGGAAATGCATTCAACTTTCCTATTCATGGACCAGTGTTTTGTCTCAGTTAAGCCATGCAGTTTTTCATTTAAACAGTAATAATGAGAATAAAAATTATCCTAATGAAGCTGGAAGCTAGAGTGGAGGTAACTGTATTTCTAATCCTCCAGAATTCCCACCAGGGCAGTTTGGCAGCCTCCTGCCCCAGGAGTGGATCAACCAGGGGCAAAAGGATCCTGGCAGAAGGCAGGTACTGACCACCATCCTTTTGCTACACATCAGCTCTTTTGTATCCTCAGGCCTAGAATAAAATTCAGCATAATGGATTGCTAGGCATTATAATTCAATGTAACTATTGTCAGATATCAAGTCAACCCTGAGTGTCCCAGCCAGGACATCCAACCATCTGATCTGACAGAAACATGTTGAAACAGTCTGACCTTGTGTGTAAAGCTCTTGCTTACACTTTGTATGTTGGTTCTAAAATTGTTTTCCATTACTAACTGTATTACAAGATGAGAAAATAATTCTAAATGTCTAATTACATTTAATAAATACAAAATAGCTAGCTAATATATAATTAAAATAAACACAAAATAACTTTGAAGAGCTTCAGCATACCTGTAAAAATTCCATGCATGTTAAGTATTTCACTATTTTTTAAAAATGCAACACCTTTATCTTATCAGAAGTCACAAAACCACATACAGAATCACAGAACGTTAGGGGTTGGAAGAGACCTCTAGAGATCATCTGGTCCAACACCTACTAAAGCAGGATGACCTAGGGCAGGATCACACAGGAATGCATCCAGGTGGGTTTTGAAAGTCTCCATGGAAGGAGACTCCCTGCCATAAAGCCCTGCTATTAATAAGCCATGTTTAAAGACCAAGCATGTAAAACTCACCTATCAAAGGTACACTTTCAGAGGGAGGCATGATCTCTGCAACCATCAGCTGAAACACAGTCAGAGCAAGAAGAACTGTAACACCCAGAGACACTTTTTCCCCAGAGTCTGCAGGGAGATAGAATCCCAGTGGAGCCAGGAAAGAGATCAAAACACAAGGCAGCAACAGGTTAAATATGTAGAATGAAGACTTCCTTTTCAAAATCAGTGTGAAGGTCACATCTGGATAAGGCTCAGAGCAGCAGCCATAAGTTATGACATTCTTAACTGCTGGCATACCATGAATCTCCCATTCAACGTCTTCTACAAAGTCAGAGAGGTCACCACTATCAAGAGAATTAATGATGTCTACCTGATTACCATTATAGGTCCAGGACCCAAATGTAAGGTTGCACTGCTGGCTGTCAAAAGGAAAATAAGATACATCTACTACACATGAGCTCTTTGTGATAGCAGGTGCATCCCAAGTGATTTTTCCATCGTATCTCAACACAACATTAGTATTCACTGGTTCTGAAAAGTCATCATCAGCTCTAGAAGACAGAAAAGTGACAGTCAGGATCAGCAGGCAACAACTTAATGTGTGGGCCAGGGATGGGGCAGGAAGGGGGGTAAAGAACTTTGCTTCATCCCATTAAAAGCATGCTTCTGAAATCTTGCTATTTATTTATATTAAATTTTATTAGGAACTTACTATTAACTATCATTTACAGGTACCAGTGCCCATTAAATTTAGTAGCACTGATGTCTGGCATTAATTGTATTTGTTGGCCATAGCTTCTTCAAATTTGACCTCAAACAGAATAGAGTAGGATAAGAATCCACTCAAAGATGAAAATAATCTGCTGGTCACTGCTGGCCTGGGAGAGCAGACAAGCAGTGCAGCCTTCATGTACTGCCTTTTTGTGGACACAAAGTCTTCCAAAGCTCTTCAGCAGCCCAGAGCATTCCATTCCCAGTGCAGAGAAATACAGAACAGTTTTGCTGTGTAGCATAATCAATTGCCAAATCCTCTCCATGGCTTTATTGCAAAATATTTAGATGGTCAACAACAAATGTTAAGACAACAAACAAACCCCTTGCTAAGGTAAGGTGAAGAGATGAAAGTTCAGACTCTGCAGGTCAGTTCCTCCTTCAACCCCTTCCCTCACATAATATTCAAGCTTATTTTCTCCAGTCACACTCACTTGTTATATAGGACAATATCTGGTCTCCAAACCAAATTGCTTGGAATCCTGATAGAATCCAACCCATCGTATTTATCCTTGTCCCATTTGAGGTATGCATCATACCAGCTTTGCCGAATCCATAAGTAAGCTGACAAAATTTGGTTCCTTTCATCCTGCATGAAAGTGTAGAAATATTTCTAGCTGAAGGTGACAAACATCTCATCTTAGATGGAGACAGCAATTGTTGTATAGCTTTAAAATAGTGTCCAAAAAAAGGCCAGAATGCTGACAGGCCACAAAAGTACTTCTCAGACAGACACATATGCCCATACACTGTACAGTGAGCTTATTTAGTTGGACTTCCTCTTGTCCAAACCTTCTTCAGCCTGTACCCTCCCTAACTTTAATCGTAATTGTGTAAGGCTCCCAGTATCTTAAGAATTTCCTTTTGTGAGCTTCAGAGTACCAAACTGCTAACAGATTCATCCTACCAAATTCTCTGAAAGCTTGGTGAGGCCTCAAAGTTGTAATTCAGAAGTCACATATGTGATTTTCTTTTCTCCTTCTAGACACATTTTCTTTTGCCTAAAAAAAGTATATCTGGCTAAATCAAATTTACAAAAAAATTAAGGCTAAAATAGGGATTTTATGTAGAAATTAATTGCATCTTAGAAAAAGCAGTTGCTCTATTTAAAACTCAGCAAACATTGCCTAGAGGGTGCGACACTAACACCCAACAACAGAAGTCTGAACAGTTCAGTAGCTGTAAGTTTGCAAACTTAAAATAGAATTCTTAGTGTTGCAATTGGGTAAGAATCTATGAAGAACTGGAGAACATGACCCTCATGAGGAAGCATTATTGAAGTTGTCACAACAAAATGAAAGCAAGCTGTTTTTCCTACTCCAAACAAAAGGTTCACAGCTAGTACATTTCTGCACATCTTTAGAAAAACAGAACTGCACTCTTACTCACCATGTCTTTAATTTGGGACAATGTGATCTGAAGGGTGACATTCAGTACTTTATCTGTGTCTTCCACTGGTCTTAGAGCATTTGAGTAGTCTTCAAACAGTTCATTAAACAGCATGTGAGCATATTTTCCTTTGGCTGATTTTACATCTAGGTAACATTTATTCAACACAGCAGATTAAGCACTAAGCAGCAGCAGAAGATATCCTTTCTACAGCTTCAAGTAGCATTTGCTGTAACTATACCATTCACACACTGTAGAATATAATTTAGTGCAAAAACAGGAGTATACCTAATGAAGCTATTCAAATAAGGACAGCATTCACCTGTAGCAAATGAATAGCTAATTCTAGCATTCCACACCCACCAAAAAAACCTTTGCATCCATAGATTCCTGCCTGTTTTGAAGGTAAATATCAGTACCTTTATTTTACTGATGTCTTTCATAGGCACAGAGATTACTATTACTGACTTAGTCACACATCTCCCAAACTAAAGTTAGAAGCAAAGTCTGAAGTCAGACCTGTTCCCTTGCTAACAAGGTCTGATATCTCCCTAGATGCAGCACTGAGATTCATGCTACTTTCAGAATTTACTCTCTTTTTTAACTACCACCTGGAAAAAGTCTGAGCTGCTTTTCTTCACAAACTGGCAAGTGCATGATCCTTGCACTAACACCTTTTCCAACCCATGTATTTAGAGATGGTTCTTGCTGTCCAGGCTTAGTCACTAAAGATAATTCACCAAAACTTTAGGTTTTAAACTACAGTTTTGCTATTCCACACCATTTTGTACATCAGCTTCTACAGGCAGTCTTTGTATTACCTTTAGATAGATCCTCATATATCTGCCAGTGAAGGGCAAGGACAGTAACATTCAAGACTTGTGCAAATGCCAGCTGGCACTATGTAGGAAGCAAGTGCTTTGGAGTATGTCACTCTTTGGTGACTCACAGTGACTTCCTGGACTAATAAAAATTCAAAGCAAACCTTTCTGATTAAAAAGAAATCCTAGCAAATCAAAGCTTCACAAAGAGTGTTTAAGTTTTGACTGTACACAATCATTCACTTCGTCTTTGCATCAGTGAGACAAAATAAAATGAAACAGGTGAAAGACTTCACAACTTCAACTGTGTAAGATACATCACAACAATAGCTCCTATCTGAGTAAAACAAACCTCAATGCAACATTTAGCTATTGAGCAGTATTCTCACCTTGAAGCATCACTGCTGTAAACAGCAACCAGAGAGAGATGGAAAAGGAGGACAGGCTATTTCTCTTCATTTCTGGAGCTTAGATAAAACTGTTCACTCAAGGGCACAAAATGTTTATCACCATCCAAAACTAAGAAAAAAAATCGAGTTGCACAGCTGCATAAAGATGCTGAGGCACTGATGAGCTGCTAGAAGCAACTCAGTCGTTTCTCAGCAGCTGTCAGAGTCCCAGAGCGACCGATGGTCTTTGTCCATGCCACCGCCTGGGGCTCGGACGAACCCTCCCTCCCTCCGTAACCTGAGAGCTGCCTGCTCCGAAGCTAATGCTGAGGAAGGCGAAAAACGGATGGGTTATCAGTAGAAAAACTATATTGCTTTTTTTTTTTTACTACAAATCACAGAATGTTAGTAAGACTTTGACCAATTTATGAAGAACCCTTTCACATTTCTTCAGTGAGCCACGTTTTACTACCCCCATGTTTAGCAGTAGCTTGCTCAGAACTAGTTCTGTGGAACCCATGCTTTACTTGGCACAGTCACACTGTATATCACACATCCAACATGTAACATACCAAAAAAACCCACAGCCTACCTACTACCATGGTGACAAAATGTTTTCACCAACCACAGTGGTGCCGGATGGAAGCAAGACCTACACCAAAGTCAGACAAAACAGGCAACACTTGCACTAGTCCAACATCGCTGTGCAAACAAGATCTTCCAGTGGTGCACACAATTCTGAGACCAGTACTCAGCACAGCAAATCAGGAGCAAAACTGGACTTTGCAGATAAAAAGCTATTTCCTAATACAATACAATTTTTCCCAGATGAGCTTGACAAGACTTTACAAAGCATTACAAAGCTACTGGACAGTTCTTACATTTACTCAAAATATTTACTAGAGAGAAATATGAATATAGAACAATACTAAACCAGGCTTCCCTTCTACCCTGATGTTTGGAACTCCCTTAGCTCTGTCTATACTACTCATGTTACCAAGTTAGTTCCCTAGTACTGCAGGCATTTTCTTACAACTTCCTCAAAGCCAAGAGATTACTTCCTCCTTGCCATAGCCCAATCCATCCTTCATTATATACTGCAATCTATTTTGCCATCCTTTTAGAACAGGTAACAGAAAATAATCACTAAAATAGAAAGGTGAAAATATAGAATGAACTACCAGCAAAAAAATAATTGATCCAGAATAGGTCTGATCCACACAAAATATAAAATACTGCTGTTTTATTCCTGTGCAGTCTTTTGGCTAGAAGGAAGCTGATCCCTCCATGTGCATCATTTCTATATATTAGCACTCCTGGCATTCACTGGCTAACGTCTGTGCTTTCATGGGGTCTATAAATCAATGACATTTATGGCCACATTTAATAGGTAAGCAATAAATAATTTCAGTCAAAGCACCTGTAACGAAATCCATCACCATCACTTCATTTGCTGAATTGTCAAAGGGGAAAAAAGTGGAGAACAGTTTAGATGTCAGAGCAGCCCATAAGCAGTATGTAATAACCTGCTTTTTCTGTGGGAAGATGTACACTGTTAGAGACAACAAAAATCAGAGACAAAAGATGAAAGATTTCTGAATGGAGTCCGATCAGTGCATTCTGAGGATACCTTTGGTCTACAGTACATTGCCATTATGTCACCAAGTAGCTACTGCTTTCCTTCTCTTGCTGTTACTACAAGAGTGACCAGAGGTACTGCTTTAAAGTGTGCTGCTATCACTACAGACACTACAGGAACCAGGACTAAGCTTCCTTTGCCACAGACTTGAAACGATCTTGTGACCTGTTACACCAGCAACGTATCTGCCAAGTTGTACAGACTGATTTATTTGCATAAGATCACATACATTAAAGAACCCTGTACCTTTATTGTAATGATATCTTCTTGAAGGAAACTGCAGGTTCTCAAAAGACAAAAACAAGAAGCATGCTTACATGTTGTTTACTCCATTTATTCTTATAAACACATATACTCCATGTTTATAATCACGAACATGCAAAGGGATTGATCATATGATATTTTGATCTATCATATTTCCAGTCACCAAATATACCCAATAGTTGCCACATATGGGACATACAGACAGGCAAACATGAGCACACATACACAAGAACACACTTGTTATGCTTAAGATGCTGCACTGATCATACAGTGCTTGTAAAAATAAAACAAAAATAGAAGTTAGAAATCCAAAAGGCTTTCTAATATTACAGATACGATAAATTTAACTTTAGTATGCCAGACCATTTATTTGGCTTCTTTACTTTTGTTCACAAGAAGACTGATCTGTAATTTTAGCCAAAGTGTCCCTAATGTAGACTTTTTGTGTGAAGAGCAAGAATTAACATTAATTGTTATTCATTGATTCAAGAGATTCATCTACTAACTCATGCTTCCTCGGAATATAGTTTTAAATTGTGGCATAATCTATGGCAATGCTACTAACAGATCAAACAGCCAGCCCATTTAACATCTGAATGGAGCTTAAATTTATAGTTAAGGTGGTCTCTATTTTTACAGTAAGAAGCTCTGCTACAAAGTCAGGAATAGACGAAGCGGCTTACAAAGATAATATAAGAAAAGTCACAGGAGTTTGGAAGTTAGAATCAAGCCATTAACCTCTCCCAGAAGTAGATTCGTTCCCAGCAAAATTCAGTTATCTTGTTGGAGCACATCTGCCAGCAGATGGCCCCGTTCGCTAGCCTACCGATCTACCCGGTGATTCGAGACGATTTTCGTGTATCTCACAAAAATCACATCGCATTTTACTCCGATTAATTTCAGATTATTTGCCTTACATTTGCTATCAGAACAAGCTGAGAAAATATGGTCTCTAAATAAAAGCAGATAAGCAGAAGGAACAAAAAACACTTAGTGTCTGAATCCAGCTCTCGGATCTGCCTATCATACATTAAACCAGTCACGAGAGGGTTTCACAGCAAACAAATACATGTAATTGCCAACAACTGTATGATACAAAACCATATTTAGAGCACAAGCCGCTTCTGCTGATTCAGAGAGCAGTTAAGGCCCATGGCACAATACCCAACCCTGCTTCCACATATTTTGTTCAAACATTTGACTTTCTGAGAATGTGTATGGGCTATAAACAGAGCAGAACATTGTGTTCATGCTTACATTTAGTGGAACAAGAGCGTACCATTCATTCATTGTTGCATTGAGCTTGTACACCACTCACATTAATACACTTTTTATGGTTCTAGACAAACACACATGCTGTCATCAAGACAACATCCAAAAAAACTGAATTCAGTTTACTGCCATGTAAGGGAAGTTTGACTTCATACACTCTTCAAGGACAGACTGAAGTAGAGATAATAGGAAAGAGATCCCTCCCATGTCAACTTCCAACTTTAGATATTTATCTTAGCCAACTATAAGCAAAGCAGGAAAGAAGTGTAAAAAAGCATTAAAAAATTTGTTCTTTCGATTAAACAAATCTTTCCTGCCTAAAATAATTTGCTCCCGAGGCTGAGGTTTTGACATGAACATTTTCATATTTTTATAGTAATGAATTCTTACCCTTTTTTGCATAAAAAGCATTAAGAGTTTTTAAGCCTTCAACTTCAAAAGCCACAGATACAGTATTAACACAGGCCTCAATGCTGTCTGTACCATTTATAATCCATCCCTTCAGAAACAATAAAGAAGAGCAGATTGGTTTCTAAGCCCAGTTTGTAAGAAGTGTCTCACAGTCTGCTTCTTCCTTCCTGCCAAATTCTCCCCAGAAGCTGTTGAATTCACATTCTCCACAGCATTTGCTACAGAATATAATCTTATGATGGGGTCAAGCAGCACACACTCTTCAGAGCCGATCTTCTCTCCTTAGACTAACTGAAGCCTTAACAGCAGGGGTAACAACAGCTCTTCTTGCAAGGGAGAGTGAGGCTACTCTGCTGGCTCTAAAGAATACAGCACTTCATTTAGACGCAGCCTGTTTCCTCTCCACCTCATTTTTTCTCACCCACCTACTGCCTCCTCCTTCCTTCTCTCTAAAAGTCCCCTACCACCTGAAACTGCCACACTCATTCATATTTTCTTCCACCCAGTTGTACACATGGAAGATAGGAAATACATTAGGAAGCATTCATGCTGTCACGTCGTGAGATAATGTAGAATATTAGCCACATTTTCCAGAGATGGGAAATCCTACTTTGCATGTTGCAGTTGAGTTTTTCTCAATATAAATTTTATTTGGGTCCACTTACACTGGCAGCTCTGCTGACCATCTCCCAACATCTGAAGCAGAGAAGTATTTCGCCCCAAGAAGCCCTGTATTATTTAATGTGATCTCAAATGCAGCAAGTTCATCCTTTTTCACCAGGAGGCTTGCAACCTAACAGGTATTCTGTCCATCCTTGAGAAGCATTCAGTATCTGACAGAGTTAAGAGCTATTTTATAATTTTAGCTATCAGAAAAGTTGGTTTATATACAGCTTTCTCTCATCAGGATCATTTCCAGCTTTGTATCATTTCCCTGAATGGCTGATCCCAGGATCCATAGTCTACACAAAGACAACCTCTGCACAGGTTTGCTCTAACAGGCAGTCTGATGCTCCAAAAAACTGGATTGGAGAAATATTTCTACCCTGTCACAACAGTGCAGACAGACTCAAGCCTCTTCTTCTATGTGATTGCTCTTGAGCCATGGAATACAGCACATTATCTCAGCTTTTGAAAGTAGAGGGAAGCCCCCCAGCTACCACTGCAAGGTGAAAACAACTTGGTTCCCCAGAAAGCAATTCCTTCAGCTTCATCTGATATTAAACTGATATCTGAAGAAGCAAGACCAAAGGGCAACGGTTAAGATACTATCTCAAAACCGAAGTTTTGCTCCAAAATTCAGAAGGGTGGTAACACCCCTTTAAAACACTACCAAAAATCATGTTCACAAGGGTATCTGCATAGAGTCTAGCACCCCCTGAAATCATCTGCTTTCCTGACAAGTTCACATCCCCCTTGCAGCACATAATATGGTACACCTAAAACTTCTGTGTTCTTATCTGAGTTCCCCTACAAAGAGCTAAGGCTAACGCTGTGCACTCATTCAGTGGCTGAAAAGGCAGGATGTCAAAATATGATTAAGTTAAAGAAATGCAGGCCACAGTGTTTAAGGAATTCACAGAACTGCAATTGCAAAATGACTGCTCAAACAGTATACATACATGCTATTTCACCACTGTAGCATACAACTTTACTTATATTGTAATACAAATCTCTGGGCTGAAAAAACTTGTTTTGCCCATGAAGACAAAGGATTTGCCATACAGAAGTGTTAGACTACAATACTGATCTGAATCTTCCAGGCTTAATAACTGCTATTTTTCAAGTTCTGTGGAAGATGAGGTATGAAAGCTGTTAAGACAAAAAAAAAAAACACAGCCGTGTTCTAACACTAAAATACTACTATAACCACATACTAAACCTGGTTGGTTTGTGTGCTTTGGAAAACATTTGCTGCTTGCCTGCCAACAATTAGCAGGGGGCTGTGAAGTACCTCTGCCAATTGTTCAGCTGCCTTTAGCTTAAGGAAAGGCATTTTATTCTGAAACATAATGGAGACGTTGGAGAAAATGCAAGAGAATACTGCACAGCTTATAGCTATGGTAGAGCCATGAGAAGAAAATGCTACAGTCATCCTGCAGTTACCGCTTTTGGGAAATGTACACAGAAGTGCAAAAGCCAGTTCCTCAAACTATCATAAAAGCACGAGTGTAAGAACAATTCCACAGTGGCTTACTTCTGGGCTTTAACAAAAGCAGCCCCTTTACATGGCCATTTTGGAGAGCTGCTCCTAATCCAGTGGTATTAATGACTGAGGTATGGTCAGGTCTGGACTCTGATTGATAATGGCTTTGCTCTTGGTGGGAAGCTAGCTATACATCAGGAAAAAAGCATTGGATTTGTGCTACATGCTGTTCTCTCTTTCTGCCAGCACCTCAAGGCAATGCAAGTTACAAATAAGATGCTGGTATGGTTGAGCAACATGTTGCAGTGAATACACAGCCAGCTTCAGAAGATGAAATGGCAACACATGATATCTCATTGAAAGAGCAGCGATTGGTGCATTCAGCACTATACTAATGCTTCTAGCCAAACTTGCTTCATAACACATAAAACAGAGCCTTCATCACCTATCTTGAACAAAAAAGATTGCTTTTCCTTTAGGTATCTTAAAATAAATGTACTTTTAATGCCTACACAGCTTACAAGTTTTGAACATTAGCAATTACAAACTTCCTGAGAAGGTATGGCCCCCAACACAAGAACATCACAGCTATCAGAGTGAGTACAGATGAGGGCCATGAAGACGATCAGAGGGCTGGAGCACCTCTCCTATGAAGGCAGGCTGAGACAGTTGGGGTTGTTCAGCCTGGAGAAGAGAAGGGTCTAGGGAGACCTTATAGCAACCTTCCAGTACCTGAAGGGGCTACAGGAAAGCTGGGGAGGGACTTCTTTACAAGGGCATCTAGTGATAGGACGAGGGGGGAATGGCTTTAAACTGGAAGAGGGGAGATGTGTCTTAGACATTAGGAAGAAATTCTTCACTGTGAGGGCAGTTAGACACTGGAACAGGTTGCCCAGAGAAGTTGTGGATGCCCTCTCCCTCGAAGTGTTCAAGGCCAAGCTGGATGGGGCTTGGAGCAACCTGGTCTAGTGGGAGGTGTCCCTGTCCATGGCAGGGGGGTTGGAACTAGGTGATCTTTAAGGTCCCTTCCAGCCCAAATCATTCTATGATTCTACCAACATTAAATGAAACATCAACAGAAAGCCAGGGCAGGGTAAACAGAGTGCTGGCATGTCATGCCCAGTGTGCTATTAGAGCTGCTGCAGAATGTTGCAGTCCTCCTTGCTATAGAGTAGAAATGACCACATCTCTTCCACATACAAGTAAACATTGCAACTGATGGGAATACCTATCTCCTCAAGTAAAGAAGTAAGCAGTCAAAGTGACAAAAAAGACTTCTAGTTACTCAAAAGGCACATTACCAAACGGTATTCTCTCTGTCATTCTAAGGAATATGTATTTGATACAAACATCACAATAAAAATAGAATCAAATGCATACCAAACAGGTATACAAAGAAAGTTTTTGTTTTTAACTAAGTAGTAAAACTAATCACTTCCCCTTTGTTCTTGAAAATAGTTTAATTACTTAAATTTAAAATTTGTACAATTTAGAATTGTTAAGAGTTCAGCTTCCACATGAATAATGATTCACCAGTATCTCCACATACAGTGAATTCCCACAGCAGACAGTGATCAGCAGTACAAGAGTAATTTAGCTGTTTCTAGAGTCAGTATGCTTAACCTCTCACCCTTAACATTATACAAATGTGTGAAATCATTAATTAACATTGTAAGAGAATTGTGAGTTGAAATAATTTCCCATTTTGCTTCTTAAAGTAAATACCCTTCTGCTTCTATTCAGAATCTTTGAAATTGCAAATACATATTTGTTCTAGAGAGATAACCATTTTAAGATTCTGAGCTGATGAGATGTGAAACTCATTTAGGAGAAAATGGGTCTCGTTTACTCACCATCTCAGTTTTATTTGCCACATAAAAGGAGACCTATAGCTCCAACAAGTAATTATAGATCAAGTGCTACATTAAAAACCCTGTATCTGAAAATAGGCCAGCCTATCAAAACAGGGCTTTTTGAAAAGTTACCCCTGTTTGAAATTACCCTTTGATGGCTGTTCCTTAAAAACAAATTTTTCTTGTTCTCTAAGCTGGGATCAGAATTCAATGAAGTTGATCGAGTTGATTCTTTGTCATCTCTCCAGCTACTTCCTAGATTTTACTTCCACTTCGGGGCATACAACACCAAGAACTCTGGCTACGGCTACAGAATATAACTAGAAATCAGAAGAAAAGTAATTCTTCTTTTCATGTATCATGCAGACATTACAGATAAGACAGGCATCCATTTTCCCAGTATTGTAGAGCAATTATATGGCATTTATTTGCCAAATACCACATTCACCAGAAGACAGTCTTACCTCTAAGTTTAATAACAGCATATATCTTTAAAGGTGCTAGTATTAATACAGCCATTCCTGTCTTACTAGAACTTCCATTGACACTCAAAATATTTGCAAGGCTTTCCTGTCTTCCCATTTGGGAAGCACAATTTATTGATGAAATCAATTAAATGGGAGCATCCCAGCAGGGAGTTAAGTGGTCAGGCACATCCACTGAGCTTGTTTGTACCACATTCATTTTGATACCTCCCAGGTCTGTAACACTAGTGCAGCTACTTGAACCTACTTGTGTTGAGGATAAAGACAGAGAGATCACTTAGACAGAGAGATCACTTGCTGTCACAGACTCAACTTGGGAAAAATTAACATATTGCCAGTTAAAATATTTGGGCACTGGGAAACAAAAATAAGAACTGGGCAGTGCTTCTCTTCCTACAGAGGCCACCCCTGCAGGTCCCCCTCCACTCACTACCAAAACTGTGTCACATACTGCCAACACCTAGTCCTTTCACAGCAAGAAAAGAGATAGTACTAGAAGTTGGCATGCCTGGGTACAGCACAAGGCAGAAAGCAGACACAGCACATACACAGGGGATAGATAACAAAAAAAATCCATCAAAGCTTCCACAGAGCACAAAGCAGTTCCTTATCCAGGTATGTTCTGAGTGTCTGCTCAGCCTAACAAGAGGCAGCAGCTGGTGGACACCTCGGGATAAGTTCCTGGGCAGATACTACATTTGCATTACCTTAGCTCTATTTACACTCAGATTTCATGCACAGAAACAGAAATTAGTATACAGACAAGCATTTGCAGTGAACAAAGCCACACAATGAAGACAGCTTTTGGCTGAACTGTAGTTAAAAGAAAGATGTCACATATGACCATAACCACAGAAGTACTGCTGCACTGTAGTTAATCCCAGAGTGAACTCAATGCCACTCTGATGGTAAAGATGGTGCTGCCCTACACAGACAGTGTTGGCTTCTACTAATCTAAAGTCTCACAAATCATGGCTAATTATCCACATGGAGATCAAGCCAGAATTAAATTTCTGGCAAGCTCCCACATTTCTGTAACCCACACTCTTGTTAGAAAGGGACACAGGGCAGAGTAACATACAAAACTAGGCTGCTTGCCATTAATCATGGTCCAGGTTTGTAGCAGTGATAGTAATAAGGGTTATCAAAAGGGTTGCTCACCACAGTTGTCAGCCCGGGGACTGTCTGACTCAACAACTCCCTTACCAGTGCAGCCATATGGTGAAAAACTCCACCACGTGATACCAAAGTACTACACATGCTACAACAGCAAAATTAGAAGCATTTAAGCCATGGTACTTTACGACTACTGTTGAAAAAGTCCCAATTTTTAAAAGCTAAAAATTCAGGCAAGAAAAGAGCAGGTTGAATTAGGGACAGCAAGTATCACATCCTAAGGAAATTATTAACTTTTAAGTGAACCATGGGCTATTCTTGTTATTTAAAAAACTGATTAGGCTAATTATGCTCAGAGGGAATTGTGTCTGGAGGATCAAATGAAGTATTTTCAGAGGCACAGTTTGCTGAATAGAAAAGCTGCTGTCCCATTTAAGCAGTGCAAGATACCACTTGAAACATGTCATGAATATCAACTTTTTAAAATCTCATCCTTTGGTGTCTGTTATTGGGCTAATAATATAGCTTATATTTCCCTTTTGACCTTAGTGACATACATTAATGTTAAGAAGTACACAGCTATGCCAAAATACATTACAATTTAACTACCTCCTGTTTTACAAGGAATACTTTAACATCTCAAGAGTTTTCCTTCAGAAATTCAGAGTCTGCTTGTCATTCATTGCTTTCAAAGCCAAGATCACAATTTCTTCTGCCCAGGGGAGTGGTGGAGTCACCATCCTTGGAGGTGTTAAAAAAATACGTACACTTCAGGACATGGTTTAGTTGGCGTTGGTGGTGTTGGGTTGACAGTTGGACTTGATGATCTTAGAGGTCTTTTCCAACCTTAATGATTCTATGATTCTGAGTAAAGAGCAACAATATTACTAGCAGGCAAAAACTATTTTTAAAGAGACAGACAACACAAGCAGCAACTGTGAGTGAACTTCAAAGATCACCCCACTGTGAGGTAGAAAATTCATTAGAAGTGTTAAAACTAAATTACTAGTCTAAAGGCTAGAAACTATACAGCTAAAAGCCAACTTAACTGAAATAAGGTAATTAATTAGCTTCTATTTTACCATTGGTCTCCGTGGGTATGATCTCTCTGGGACCATACAGGGCCATCTTGCCAGGCGAGTGATGTCTTCCCCAGGATACCCGTAGCATGCAGCAGTGACAGCAGTCCCCAGCCAAAAGGAATGCACGCCATAATTCTCCGGGCACAGGCCCAACAGCTGCAAAGCCCATCGGAAAACTGTCAGGAACTCCCTCTTTGTGACAGCCCTATTATCCGAGTGCACAAAGAGGGGTCCTTCCAGCTGTGAACGAACTGTCACATAGCTCCAGAGCGCCAGAACCGGGCACACCCATGGCTCTCCAGATAACCCAAGGCTGATAACATGTCTCTCCTGACTCACAGGAGAGTTATTCAGGGAAAACACTGCTCTCCTCTCCATCAGCTGGAGATCACTCAGGTACAACAGCTCAGGCTGCAGTACATCATGGTGCTTTGCCACCATCTCTCCTATTCGAAGTGCCCCAAAAAAAGCCACAGTAAATAATGCACGAAACAGTAAGCATTCATAATGAGTTATGCATACAGACTCCAGAGCTCCTAAGAGAGATCGCAACATCTCAATTGTTATAGGCAAGTATTTATCCCTCAGGATACCTGTCTGACGTTTCAATCCTATCATCATCCAATGGGTTACAGAATCTTCCAGAGGGTCACGGTTACCAGTCAATTTCGATAAGTAAGATAGTGCTGCAACATACATCACTGTCTTTGAGGATGAATAAGGAGACTCCAGAGCCAAAAACCCTCTAACTTGCTCCGCTGGAACAGGCCAAGCTGCAGGCATTCCCATACTTTTCCTAAAGGCAAGGAATTTCTTCAGTCCCTCGAGGTAACCTTGCCAAAGCCTACTATTCCCCGAACACTCCAACAATGACAGAGTCTTCAGAGGCCAAGGTCCTAAGGGATGTTTCTGAGGACAATTAAACTCCCTTCCTACAAGAGAGGATCCTTGTTAGCACATGCCGACAACAGGCACAGACATGCCATTTAAGCAGCAAAAAAGATAATGTTCCCCAGTGCAATACACCCCTACACAATGCTCTGCTAGTTTGTGTGATTGCAGATGATTCACACCCAGCTACACTCACAGCTATTAAAGAACTCAGGTGTTTTTCAAATAGCAAGCTCCCAGCAACATACGAGGTCCATTTCAGGCACCAGATCTGATAATGCTCAGGGAATGTACAAGTTTGCAGCACAGTAACAGAGAAGAAAAGCAAAAAGCTATTTTAAAATCGTACCTTCCTGATATGGTTTACAGAAGTTACAACTCCAAAGGGCACAGAAGCCAGCACATTTCCCAGCCCAGGACAGAAGAACTCCCTCAAAGCCTCCCTCCAAAAGCTCCGGCCTCCCACAAGAACTCGAGCAAAAAAATCCATGGAGACGTGCCCGGCGGGAAGCACGGCCGCCAGCGATCTGCTCGCTCCCAACCCAGAGCCAGAGGCCAGTCCCCGGCCATGGGAGGACCGGCGCCGAGCCTCCCGGCCACACGTGCTGCACTTACCGGCCACTGCCGCACCGCACGCCCCGGGGCCGCCGGACTGCTCCACCGCCTCGGTCCTCCCCGCTGCTCCTCTGCTGCTAAGCGAAAAGGGAGCTGTTCGCCCAAGAATGACCAGCTCCAGCCACTCCATGCCGGGCTCCTGGGCCAGTAGCGACAACATCTCCCAAAAAGGCGCGGCGACAGGTGCAGCCGGAGCGCAGGCACGGCAGAACATACCGGCAGAACGCACACCACGCTCAGCCCTACTCACACATGCACGAAGACTCTCACAGCTGCCCCTAACGGGACATTTTATAGCTGGGAGCCGCTCGCAACGCCTCCCTCCGATTGGGTACCCCGAGCAGCCCCGCTACCGCCCGGACCAGGCCCGGCCCTTCCTAGCGCGGCGGCGGCCGGTGTGAAACGGCTGTTAGCGAGGGGCAGCACTGCGGAAGGGCGAGGATCCGGGCCCGGCCTGCCAGGTGCAGGGCGTGAAACTTAAGAGGTTTCTTACATTGTCTTCTGCCAAAGCCTGAAATACGAATGGCTTTACTGATAAGGTTAAATCCATTACCTACCCGTTGTTCTCTTAGGGTCTCCAAGGTGTGGTTTCCAGAAAACCTGTAGATGATAGCTCAGGGCAGCTGACTCCATTCTGAATTACTCATCAGTCATTTTTTGCAGTTAATTACTGATAGTGCACCTAGATAGTTTACTCACAGTTCAGTGACATAATCACCCAGCTAGCCCTGCTGAATCCCAAAACAAAACAAGCAGGCTTCACCCACAGTTTCCCAGTTTGACCTTCACTAAGCATTTTCCTGAGTGTCCTCATCTCCTTTGGGGTGCCTTCACAGACCCCCAAAGGCTTGTTCTGGGGAGAAGGTAGCCAGTACCCCAAGGACTCCTGGCCACATTAGGGCACCAGCAGTTGCTCATCACTGGAACCCTTGAGACCCTGTTTTCCCTCTGAACAAAGCTGTGCAGGGATGTCAGTAACCACCATTCCTGGGAGCTTCATCACCCTCAAGATTTTACTGTTATTCATAGAATCCTATAATTGTTTTGGTTGGAGAAGACCTTTAAGATTATGTGTGGTGTGGTGGGGACAACACACTGGAGGAAAGGGAGGCCATCCAGAGGGACCTTGGCAGGCTTGAGGGCTGCAGACTCAGAGATGGAAGCTAAGCCTCTCCTGACACTCAGCCCAGAAAGCACAATTGATTGCCTTAATCTGGGCATTGACTGAAGGAAAAACTGTGAATATGCAGACTGACTCTAAATATGAGTTTGGAGTGGTACATGCACACCGAGCCATTGGGAAGGAAAGAGGATTTTTATCATCATAAGGTGCCCCTATAAAATATGGGGAGCTCATTTTGAGATTGCTACAACTACATCTGTAGTAATGAAGGAGATAATGCAAAAAAAACGCTCATACATTACTGGAGCAGGGATGCTCAGCATAGCCAAAAGCATTACCAGAAAGTGTGAAGTGTGTTTGAAAAATAATCCTAAAACCCAGCCAAGGCCACCACCAGGAGAGGTAAAAAGGGGAAATGCACCAGGAGATTATTGGCAAATTGACTTCTCCAAACTACCATGGCAAAATGGGTACAGGTATTTGTTGGTATTAGTAGATACTTTCTCAGGTTGGCCTGAGGCCTTTCCATGTCGCACCAATCAGGCAAAGGAAGTAAGTAAAATTATTTTCAAAGAAGTAATTTCTAGATTTGGAGTAACTATAGGAAGGTCATCAGATGGGGGACCCCATTTATAGCAAAGGTGACACAAGACCTAAAGTTTTAGGCTTAAAGTGGGATTTGCATAAGCCCTGGAGACCACAGTCCAATGGGAAGGTGGAATGGATGAATCAGACCTTAAAAAAGCACATTAGTAAAATTTGTTAGGAAACTAATATGAAGTGGTTAGATGCTTTACCTTTGGCCCTGTTGAGGGCAAGAGTGACCCCAAACTCAAAAGAAAAAGTGAGTCCTTTTGAGGTTATGTACAGGAAACCTTATATGGTAAATAGTGATGAACCAAAAACAATATCCTTGATTGGAAATCAGAAAGTTAAAGAATATCTACTATCTTTAGGGAAAGTATTGCATTCTCTTGACAGATATTTGCAGCTGAGAGCACCCCTGAGACTCGACTCTCTGGTCCATCCCTTTCAACCTGGAAAAGTGGAAAGGACTGTTCCAAGTTCCATTAATAATGTAAATGGCTGTGAAGCTGGACGGAACCGAGCCTTGGATTCATTATACATGGATCAAGAGAGCAACACCCAGAGACAAGTGGACAGTAATTCCTGAAGCAGATAACCTTTTACAAATCATAATCAAAAGGGTCACTAGATGAATTGCATCTAAGACTGATATTAAATCAGTTTCACATTCAGAATGAATATAAGGAGCAGTTTTCTAATCCTAATAGGGATGCCAATTCCTTTTAATATGTCCTGGAGTAATTTGTGAGTAAGACCAAAGTTCACAGGAAAGAATTAAACTGATCTTCAAATTTGGGATATTATATGACATCCCAATCTTACGCAGTGGGACATTATCCGTACTCTAATTGGTAACGTTCCAGAAGGTAGTGGTTAGTAAAGCAGAAAAGGCCCTGCCTCTGAATTGGCCAAGTGATGAGGACCAGAGGCTGTGGTTAAGATCATTCATGAAAAGACAAAAAAGGAATAGAAAGACCCATGAAATTTCACTCCTTTGCCAGATGGTTTATTCCTTAGCTCAGAGTAAGTTAATTGGAAAAGACCAAAGACCGTAGTCTGCCCTCACAGAAACAAATTTGAAACAGAACCTCTGATGCTACCCTTGCTTTACAAGAAGAAGCATCAGATGTGGCAAAAAAGGCTATCCAAAAGGTACCCAAAAGGCTATGTTGTTAGCCCCTCAAGGAATGCACAGTAATTAACCAGCTGCTGTGTATAGGTAGATCAGAGTGGGAGAATTGCTACTGACTTAAATTAGATTTGGCAACAAACTTACACAAAATTCAAAAGGATGATATATCTCTGGGATTTCAAGTTTGGAGATGGTTAATTTCCTCATTCCCCAACTTAAGCCTATGGCTCAAGAAAGTGTTGATGATAGCAACAATAATCTTGTTAGCTTTTGTATGTCTCTATGTGCTCCTTCAGTGTACCTGTAGGTGCAGTTTGGCACTCAGCAATCATCTTGACGTGCTTGATATGAGAATGAGACTTACCTAAAGAATGCCCTAGACAAGTCTCAAAGGGGGGAATTGTTGGAAAATAACTCAGAAATTTAGCATGATGTGGTTATTTTGTGTAAGATGTACTCTCTCTATAAATACAAGTTAAAATTTCAGTCAGAGAAGCACACAATTAGTACCACAGCTAGCACTGAGCAAGGACATCCTGTAATAATTAGGCCTTGAAGAAGGCAATTCATCAAGAGGCTTAGGGAGTGTCTCATGTAAATTACCAACTTGTCAGAGAAGACTTGAGGTCTATATGGATAATTGAATCTAAGGAATGCAGAAGTGATAAAGAAGAAAGAAAATCAAGAAGATTGACGGCTAAACCAGTCTTGAGCACTTGAAGATGTAGAAGTTGTGATATTGTGTCCTTTAGGTGAACTTAGCTCATTATAATGTCACTATAATACTAAAAGTCACACCCCCAGGTCAAAAAGACCCCTGCCCAGGTGAAGATCCGTTCCCTGAGCACACGTGACAGTATAAAAAGTGATGTAACTATATGTAAATTGCTAACCAATCACTATAAGGAGGGTGGCTTAGAAACTTACTAACTGCATAGTTTTGTTTATAAATATGTCATGGAAAATCTCGTTTGGTGTGCTTGATTTGTGCGAAGGCACCAAGCACCCAGCTTTGTACAAACTTGCAATAAATAACAATGTCTCCTTCCTAAACGTAGTCTCTTGTGTTTCGGGAGCGATCTTAAAACGGCACCAGGGTGATAACTCAATCACTTCTCTGGGCAGCCTGCCCTATGCTGCGTTTGTGCCTCTGCCTGCTGCCGGTTGTCTCGTTTTAGTAGCAAAATGGTGCAGGCCTGAGGCAGGGGAGAAAGAGTATGACCAGGGCGAAGGAGGTGAAGTCACACAGCAGGAGCACACCCTGTGTCATTGCCGGCCCTTCCTTAGCCCCTAACTGCAGCACAATGAAGGCGATAACGGGCCATTTAGCTCCAGGCAATAAAACCCCATCTGCCGCAGTATTCGTACCCGGGCCTGCGGGCGGCCCCAGCGGAGGAGGCAGAACGGGGATAGTTTGGGGCGGCCCCGCCACGCCGCTCGGTGCCTCAGGCAGAGGCTCCACCGCCGGGGAGGGCGGGGCGCAGAGCCACGTGGCTCCGCCATTGGGTAAGAGAGGTGAGGGCGCGCGGGGCCGCTCCGGTTGGGAGAAGCAAGGGCCAGGCTATAAAGGTGTAGCGTGGGGATGCCCTCAGGTGGTGCTGCTTCGAGCTCCTAGCAGTGGCATTTTGTTGGCGATGCAGAGCGGTGGGGTTGAGCCGTCTTCTGCCCCTTCACCCTTCTGGGCGATGCTGGAGCTACTGCGACGGGAGCCAGGTATGGGCTGGCTGCCGCGTCGTCTGGATGGCTGCACCGGATCGTGGGGTCCCAGTGGAGTGGAGACTGGCGGCAGAGGACGAGCTGGTGAGTGGGACCTTAGGAGGTCGGCTGTGTGGTGGGGAAGGTTGGCAGAGGTTTAGTAGGTTCTTCCGTGAGATTTTCTGTTCTAGAAGATTTCGAGGACCTGTGTGTGCTACTGAATCTATTGCTACTGTGTAGCTTTGTTGCTCTCAACCCTTTGTGCCCTTTGGGTATTGCTTTAAAGAGAAAAATCCGTAGGATTTTTGGGTTTTTGAGAATTTAAGTCTTCTGTGGATTTCTTTCAGCAGATGAACTCAGCCAAGTTCCTGAGAAGCACCCCTTGGGCCCTTGGCCCTTGAAGGCTCTGCTCTTACTGGAGGATTCAGGAGATAGCCACTTATGGCAGGTCTACCATGAGGGCCTGAAGACTTTCCTTGCCTTTAGAGAAGGCATGTCTCTGTCTGTGGTCTGGCCAATTCCAGTAGATCAAGTGAGAGAGTTCTTGGTCATCATGGAGTCTCGGAATCTGCCTCCTGCAAAAATAATAATGTATATGGAAGGACTGTCCTTCATCTCCAGGATGGTAGATCATACTGATCCTCTTCAAGATCCTGTTATCTGTCACATGATATCAAGGTTGAAATGCAGGACTGGCCCTTCAACTGGTAAATACTCTCCTGTAACTATTGAAGTGTTAAGATCTCTCCTGGGGACTCTGGAATCTGTGTGTAGCTCTCCTTATGAGTGTCTGTTGTTCCACACCATGTTTACTGTAGCTTTTTTTGGTGCACTCCGTATAGAAGAGATGGTGACAGGTCATCAAAACATAGCACAGCCAGAGCTCCTGTACTCGAGTGATCTCCAGCTGACTGAAAGGGGCGCAGATCTTTATTTGCATACCTCTCATATGGGCCAAGAGAGGTATTTGGTCCAATTGAGATTATCTAAAGAGATGTGGGTATGTCCTGTTGAAGCTCTCCGTATCTATGTGGCAGCACGGCCACAAGGAGAGGGCCCTCTCTTTGTGCACTCAGATGGTACGGCTGTGACAAAGAGGGAGTTTCTAACTGTCTTCCGCCATGCTCTTTGGCTTGCTGGGCTTCCTCCAAACAAGTATGGTGTGCATTCCTTCTGGCTGGGGACTGTTGTAACAGCACTATCTCATGGGTATCCTAATGAAGCTGTTAACAGAATAGCAAGGTGGTGGGGAACATTCTGAAGAAGACATTGTTCCATCTATCTGCAATGCAGAAATGTTATACTCTATATAGAGTAAAGTTACAGAGAAGGTAACTAGTACAAGATTACTTTTTCCACCTGGGATAGTCATGGTTTTAAAATTGCTGTCACTTGTGGGTTGGTGTCCATACTATTACCATGTTCCAATTGTATTTTGACCTTGTATGACCTTGTATAACCATATTTTCTTTCAAGAAATTCTCTATCTTTTACACCCTGGTTAAAGGACATTGATCACAATGGTGATGAAAACTTGATACAAGTGAAAATCCTTTTTACTGTATAGTGTAATGAGAAGTAAAGCTAACTGATGGTCAGCGACTGGAAGCTGTGAGTGGAGAGGATTCAGCTGCTAACTGATGTGACACGAGCAGGGAAGTTGACTATCTTGTTGCAGTTCCATAGCAGCTGCATCCAGCCTCAGCTGTTGCTGCTGCAGCCTCAGTCTCCTGACTTAGAGAAGCCTTCCTGTTGATGGTATTAAAATGCTGACCAAAAGTAGCCCTTGACTGAAATGTGGCTAACACATCAGGGATGACCCTGCTCAGTTCAAAGTATCCATTGTAGCAGAGAACTTGAGATAGCTGAAACAAATAACCCTCATTCTGTAATTAGAGCACTTGTTCAAGAAACACTCAATACAGATTAAATAATTAGTGTCTGAGAAGCAGGATCATAAGAAGGCTGAGTGTCACCTTTCAGTAAGTAATGGCATCTCCTGTAGTGCATTACATCATAGAATCCTAGAACAGCTAGGGTTGGAAGTGAACTTAAAGATCATCTAACTCCAACCCGCCCTGCACGGACAGGGACACCTCCCACTAGACCAGGTTGCTCAGAGCTCTGTCCAACCTGGCCTTGAAAACCTTGAGGGAGGGGCTATCCACAACATCCCTTCTGGATGGCATCCCTTCCCTCCAGCCTGCCAACCACATCACACAGCTTGGTGTCATGAGCAAACTTGCTGAGGGTACACTCAATTCCACTGTCCATGTCACTGACAAGGATGTTAAACAGCACTGGTCCCAGTACTGACCCCTGAGGAATACCATTCGTCACTGGTCTCCATTTGGACATTGAGCAGTTGATTGCTACCCTCTTCACCAGACTGCCATGACTTTTCAAATATGATGGAAAGTGGTGTTGCAACTTCATTTGCTGGCTCCTTTAGAGCTGTGAATGGGTCTTGTCAGGTCCAATGGACTTGTGCACTTTCAAGTTCTTTAGATGGTCTCAAACCTGCTCTTCTCCTACAGTGGACAGATCTTCCTTTTCCCAGTCTCTGCCTTTGCATTCTGTGATTTGGACAGTGTGGCCAAAGCCCTTACTGCTGAAGACTGAGGCAAAAAAGTTGTTCAGTACCTCAGCCTTCTCCATATCCTGCGTGATGAGGTCTCCTGTTTCCTCCTGGAGAGGACCCACATCTTATCACTGATGAACCTGTAGAAACCCTTATTACCCTTGATGTCGCTGGCCAGGTTTAACTCTATCTGGGCTTTAGCTTTCCTAACCTGATCCCTGGCTTCTCAGACAACTTCTTTGTCTTAGGTGTTGTATTATGTATCAGCATGTTCAGGAGCTACCAAGGTGGCAGCTAAGTATACAGAAAACAGCCAGCATCATACTGTGCTTTCCTATACCCAGTTTAGTTTCCAAGAGGATCTTTAGTTACAGAAAGTTCTTGTTCTGCTCTCCACGCAGAGCATGCTGCAAAGGCAGAGCTGTGATAGCAGACAACAATCTGTTAATTCCCTGGCATACATTTGGTAGCTCCCCTTCTATAGCTTTACTACAAGCTGTTGCAGAATTAGCAGACTGTGATGCTGGATCCCATATTCATGAATGTAAAGTGGTATGTCAGAGTGGCTAGAACTCTCTGTGACTGCAAGGTAATCCGTTTATGTTGAAATCCACATGAAAAGTGTGCCAGGAGAAGTAGAGGTCTTATGCTGGGTGATGGGAGAGAGAAGGAAGAGTTTGGCTTACCAGCTTTGGTTATTGAGGGGAGGCAGGGAAAAGGCTTGCTTCAGGAGTGAGGAGGAAGACTGGTTTATTGTGAGAATGCAAGGGGGGTTCTCCGGGTCACAAATGTTTGACTCAAGTGAAAAAAGGGATTTATTAGGGAAGGAAAAGCAGGATTCTACTTTGTGCATGAGGTAGAGAAGGAACTGACTGCACAGACCTTGCTGTTTTTGTGCATGACTGCTCAGTCTTATGCTGTGTGATTGCACATGGAGTCCCGGACTGTTCTTGCATCCTGAAAACCAGGGGGCTCACCTGTGGCAAGGACAGGTTAGAGGAAGGTGTCTGGGGGACCTGTTTTACTGTCTCTTATGCTACCAGAAAAGTGCTAATTACATCAGAGAGGCATAGCAGCCTGCAGTAACCAAGCTAGCATGGGGCAGGCACAGCAACCTTTAAGCTGTTCTCACGTGTGCAGTTCAAAGTTCATTCCATCCCCACCCAACAGGTCTCTGTTAAAATCCACGTGTGGATTGATAATCTTCTCAAGGCTGTGAGAAGGATCTCTCAGCTAACACGATGGTAAATGCTTTCGTTGTACTGCCCCTTAATTTTCTGAGGTGGAAGGGGATGCTGGCCTGTCTCAGATAGAAACCAGGGTTTCATGGTAGTAACAGTGATGGCTTCATACAAAGAATTTCAAAGATGTTAAGTGTGCTGTCTCTCTATACTGATGTAATTGCAGTTCACCTAAGAGATGGCAAGAGAAAGGATGTAGAGCTCACCATAGCTGACTCAAAGTCAGGAAAGTCTCTCTGGGTGTCACAAATGATCTCTGTGATGTCAAGCAAGCAGAGAAGAAGTGAAGGAGGAACTCACAAAAATCAGCAGCATGCCACTGTGCAGAGCAGCTGTCCCACAATGGTTCCTTGTCATCTCTGTTAGCAGTTCTACATGGCAATGGTTACTTTTCTCCCAACAGGGAAGAGAGCTGCTGAAAAAATACTTTAAGCTGTGCTGAACCTCCCAAGTGTTTCCTCAGCAGTAAAACCAGCTTACCACAAGCTCTTTCTCATCTGCCACTGTTGATTCCCTCTCTGCACTCTCTCCCTCAGCTAGTACATTTTGCTTGGCTAAACCTCAAGCAAACACAGAAACATAGATTTAAAATAATCAGATTATCATGTAGATCTACAGAAAACTGTACTGACTCAGGTGAGGCCAAGTAAGAAAGTGGCATAGGTTGATTCTCCTGCCAAAAAAATTTCAACAAATTAAGTCCTAAAAACACCTATGTGAAGTAGTCTTCCTGGGGCACTATCTTCCTACAGTGCAACCACCCACAGCTTTTATTGCTGTGTATCCCGAGGCTAAGTTACTGCAGCAACTCCTGGATAACAAAGCCGGGAAAGGAAATCCCATCAGTTTAATTGATGTATTGTTGAAACTTTGAAGGTGCTTCCCCTGCCGGGTTGCTAAACCATTGTGCAAATCACAGGGTGAAGACTTGCATCACATGGTAAAAAATTCTGTAATCCGTTGGGCACAACTACACTGAAATGCAACCACTTCCTAATGAAGGGGAATCAACTGACAATTTAAACTGACAAATTTAACCTTGTTTTACTCTAGCAATGTGACCAGATAGAGCTGCTTTACTGGTAGATACCTCTTCCATCTTTCCAGATTCTTTCTGTTGAGGGGCAAAACCATATGTAAACGTGATCCTCAAAAATTCAGGTAAACAAGATTGGAGGCAGTATGCAAACTCCTTATGGAGATCAAGCCTTAGACACCATATTCTACAAGTTTAGACTTGGAGAACTCAGTCCTTAAAATTATTAAAGCCTTTTGTGTTATTTCACACATGCATTTTTCATTGAATATTTGTAAAGTTATCTAATACTCTTTAGTCACAAATTCTAACAGCAATTTCCAGTACAAGCCACTTGTTTAGATTTACTTGGCTCTTTACTTTCTGGCATGTTTCCCTCATTCCTTCAGAAACTCACATTTACTTTAAGACTAAGTCAGTTTGGAACCAAGTCTTGCATCTCAGTTTGGCTTTCACAACAACAGTCTGTAGCACTAGCTGCCCAGTCACTTGATGGCACACACCATCCTCTTACCTGCAGTTGCTCGGCAGTGTGAGCTCTCCTGTCCTCACACTACAGACATGTTGTACAGTTAGTTTGCTACTAACCTTTGGAATGAAGGTCCTCAGGGGGTTAAGCAGCAAAAATCATAAAGGATTTTACTTAAAATGCGGTTTTGTTGGTCATGCAATAGAATAAACCACATGTGATATTAGTGACCAGTAAATCCTGTGCAGAATGTCTGAGGGAAACCTAATAATAAAGTGAACTGCTGCAAGCATGGGAGGAACAGAGGTAATGCATGTTGTGTGTAGAGCTCCAGCAACCCACTAGAGCATCTTCTTCCTGTCACAGTATCTCCTGCAACGCTGAATATATGGACACAGTATCTTCCTTCCTCTGGCTTTCACGGGCCACAGGTATTGTTCCACCAGGGTCCCCATTGTTAGAACTTAGACCTGCTTATTGGGCGAACAGTACACATGGGAAATGTACCAGATTTAGGCAGCTTGCCAAAAGTTGCCTGTGCTTTTACTGGGCCCATTTTAGCAAAGTTTAAAAGAGGCGGAGTGACTTTTTCCCAGATCTTGACATTTAAATATCCCCCAGCTTGGCAAGCCTCCGTTTTGTTGAAGGAGAAGAGCCAACGAGCAGGGCACAGGCAGTGAATCGTGCGCAGTGGGTAGCTGCCGAAAGGAGGAAGAGGCAAAAACGTTTAACTGCTTGTCCGATCAGGCGTTAAGAGCTGCCCCTCCTCTGCGGGCTGCGGGCCGCCCTTCTCAGGCACCGGTGAAGGGTTGTTGCCCTGGGCTTTTGCCATGCAAATCACATGTCAAAGACTTCAGAGGGGACAAAAGCAGCTAAGTGCTCCTCATGGAGCACCACAAGCTATCCCTTCAGGTTATGGAAATGCAAGGTCACCGTTTTGGCTGAGGAGCGGTAGCCCTTTGCCGTACACCTGGTGAAATAACCCAGTGAGCTGCCTTGAATTTATTTGGTGTGCTGAGCATCACCTCCTGACCTGTTGTTACATGGCTCGAAGCTTCATTTGGGGCTTTTCTCCGTACAGCCCGAGTGAACGCAGCCTTTTTGGCAGGTGTTTCCGGCACAGAAAGAAAACAAGCTCCTGTGGTTAAGCGGCGTAGTCTACTTTGGCTCACTCGCCAATCAGTGTCGAGCGACAGCGGCTTCCCCACCTTATCAGAGCCCCTGCGAAAAAACTCCAGAACCAGGAGAGTATTTTAACACCCACCACTAACCTCAGTACTTAGTGTTACCCAAAGAAAGTAAGTAAAAAAAAAAAAATTACTTGGTTTTCTGCAACTGTAGCTGCAAAACCTGGGCTAGGACAGCAGTTTGGTGTGTGCTGCCAGCAGCTCCCATGATCAGGAGAGGCTTCCCAGCCTCCCTCGGCCCCTTGTGCACGTCCCCATTGCTGGATGTGCTCATCCTACGTGGAAGTGTGGCTACCCTCCTCCAGTCCACTGGGAGACTGAGGAAAAATAAAGACCTCTGAAGGCTCCTGAGGGAAAGTTGATCAGCAAAATTAACCTGAAAAATCCAGTGATGGAATATGTGGCAATACTCCCATGGGCAGAACACAGCCAAGCCCAAGGTGAGTGCAGGAGGCAAAGAAATGCTTCCTGGGCCAAAGATGTGGGGGGATGGCCCTATCTCTACACCTCCAACCATACACTACACATTGAAACAAATTCAGCCTTTTTCTTCTTCCACAAAATTTCACCACCTGGTTCTGCAGAAGCAAACAATAATATTTTTACTTGGTTTGTTAGTTTGTTTTTGTTGGGGTTTTTTTGGAGCTACAAAACCCTGAAGAAGGGGTTTGGGTGCCTAGCAATTTTAATTGGTTGGCACCTTGAACACTCCAGCTCCTGTTTCTGTCAGTGATTCCTTCCCCTTGTGTTTCTCCAGGGCAGACCTGATTTGCTGCCTTTGAATGGCCTCAGATGGCCAGGACCACGGGGAAGCCTGCAGGCATGCGGTTTGTGGCCATAAGGTTTCTCAGCCACCTGATTTTCCTACTACATATGCACAAAAGTAGCTTTGTTTTGACAGTGTTATCTTCCTCGCGCCTCTCCTCACCCACCATCCAGAAACAGGGTGTTCCTCTGTCTAAAAGCATGGGCACATGAATAAATCTGTTGAGGTGGTGTGAATTTACAGCATGTCATTTATTCCATGGTAACTACCCATAAGTACACAGTCCTACTCAGCAAAACACAAGGTAAAGAGGTGTAAATGACTTCACGCTTCATTGCAGAGCAAGAGCATTTACCTAGAGGTCTTTTAACAAAGCAGTTTACTGCATAGTAAGCTTTGCCTTACTTCTGGACTAATCCAGAGAGAGTGGTACTCTTCATTTCAGGCAATTAGCTCCCTGGCTAAAGCTTCAGTGTCCTTTAACCAAATGACCCTTCCCTATTTTGGGGTGTCATTTTTGTGTTCTGTGGTATAAGATAGGAAGACCTTAACTCCTTTTAATTGGGAGCATGGTCAGGGTCCCATTGAACAGGACTTGTTATCTCCCTGTTAAGTGGAAGATAAAAGGACCCAGTAGCCAAATGCTTGTTAGTGGAGGTCTCAGACTTTCACATAGTTATCTAGTGGTTTTATTTACAGATGGTGTTTCTCCTCATTGTGTGAAGGAAGCAGCATTTACAGTTCAGAAAAGGAGATTACATAGGCAAGAACTCTTGTCTTAACTTGGAGCTGTACAATTGCAATTGATCAGGCTGAGTAGAAAACTTCCTGGTCACTTTAATTTATGTGAAACAGCCAATTTTTGGTCCCATCGAGCCCAATGGCATCTGACCAGCTTTCCAATGGCATTTACATGTGTAGGGGGGTGACAAATTCTGGGAATGCAATGACAAACTCTTCAGTGAACTATTTTTTTGTCCTGAAATCCCTGTCCAAGGAATACTCCAGGAAGTTTTACTTAAGGACTAGGGAATATTAAAGGGAGATAATGCCTTTTGCTGTATGAGGGTGTGCTTCATCCCCTTGCAATGGGATTGGAGACCAGAGAACAGGGGAGGTGTTCAATCACCAGAGCCTAGTGACTGTCATTAGTTGGTTCTTGGTATAGCTAATGAAGAAGCCAAAATTAATATCATTTTTAACTTCATACTGGACACACTTTATAACTAAAAGCACTCCCAAATCATAGTGTCAGTGCAGTGCAGTGATGCCCCCAGTAAGTGAGAGGGGGGTTCGTCTGATATTGATGGAGGGACTGTGCATCTGAGAACTCTTTCCTCTTCTGTCATTACATCTTTTTGATAAAGCGTGTCCTAATCTCACTAAACATCGTATATAACAAACATTGGAACATAAACAGCAGAGGCCTCCTTATTTCACTGGAGTCTCCTTGAGCAGTTTCTCATGTGTGTGGACTTCAGAGGACAAGACCCAGTCCTTTCTGCATGTGTCTCCTTTGCTTCATGAAGAGGATAAAGAGCGTGGGTGAGCTCAGCTCCTCTCTGAAGGCACTAGGGACTGAATAATTATTGCTTGAACTGTGGGTACAGTGCCCGTTGTAGCAGCTTCAGCTCTCCTCCCCCAGAACCTCAAGTAAAATTACCGAGTGCTTAGCCAGGTGGAAGGAATAGTATTTCATCGTGATAATTCAGCTGGCATACACTTCTGTAATGAGACCACATCAAAAAGTGAAACTGCAGTCTCATGCGGTTGTTTGCAGAGTATATGACTCAGAGCCTCTCTCTTTCCGTGCTGCTGCTTGCTAAACCTGCACTAAGTTTAATAATTTCCATTCCCTTCAGGAGAGAGGGCATGTTCATGGGGGTGCTCACCCAAACACTCTTCACCGTGTCGTGAAGAGACAGATTTTAAGGTCTTAATGTGTATTTGATTAACAATACTCCATTTAAATTGTCAGATTTAACACACATTGTCCTGGTTTGAGCCAGGATGAAGCTAATTTTCGTTTTACTGATATTTTTTTCCTTCAGTAAGCTCTCTTTTAACTAGCAGCAAGTGTTCCAGCTAGTGGACTGATAGCACTGGAATGTTTATGTTTCTGCTGAGACGCAAAGGTCAGTTTGTTCTACCCAGTGAATCTGCTGCTGCAGAGGCTACTAAGAGCAGGGGAGTCATATCTATGAACCCCCCGTGGGGGGCTGGACTAGGCAGACAGAAAAATTGACCAAAGGTATTCCATTCCATATATCTTCGTAAGCTCAGAGGAAGGTCAGAGATCACAGAAGACAACTTTCTTCCTGCTTCTTCTTCCCTTCTCTTCCGTCCATGGCTGGTGTCCAGGGAGGACTCCATCCATCACTGTCGACTCCTAGGCTCATGCATCACTGACCCTTGTAACTCTACCCTTAGCCCCTGTCTGCTCTGCCTTATCTCCTGCCTGCGGGCTGAGACATTTTGGGACTGCTCACAGCTCAGGAGAGTGCCGGGGGAGTTGCTGGGGGTGGGGGGAGGCAAGAGGCTTTTGCACATTCCTGAACATACTTGTGTATAATTGTACATATAATTAAAGCTGCCTAGTTTAGTTTTCAATCCAGCAAAGTCTCTCTCCTTAATTCTCTCTCTCCTTGCCTACCTGGGTGGGAGGGGGAGGGGATCAAGAGCTTTGTTGTCTCTGGTTTAACTGCCAATCCTGAGTCAAACAGTGATAACAATTTATTGGCACCCAACATGAGGCTCGAATGTAAGCCCGGGCTATAAATGGGAATGTTTAAACTAATTGGGAATGTTTAAAATTCCATCTCTGATGGGAGGAATCCCTCAGATGCCAATGAGCAACATTTCTGCTGAATCTAACGATGGATTGAAAAATGAACAGACACCTTCTGAAATGTTTCTGCTGGACCTTTTTCCCAACATGCAATTGTACATGTGGTGTGCAGCTGGGATCATACTGCTCTGTGTAGCTGCTCTTGTTATTGTTTTATGGTGTATAGACAGAACTGCAGCCATAATGAACCGTATAATTACCAGCCTAGTGATCCTAGGGTTTTTGATACTGATCTTTATAGGGGCACTGTATGTGTATGATTATGGTACAGATCCTCAAGTGAATGAAAAGGTCTATGCTGGTAATGGCAGTAGCAGGTCCAGTTCTACCTCTCCGTTTTCGCTCAAGCTGAATGTCCCAGCTCTTGATCTCAGTAGCATTGTTTCAGTAGGGATGCTTCTGCTGAATGTTTATAGTGTATTGTGGATGCGTAGGATGAGGTGTTGCTCCACTCACTGCCAATCCCCCACAGGCAAGGCTGCTGCCACCTGTGATGCTGCTACCACCACTGCTGCTGCCACCACTGGTACTGCTACAAAAACAGCTGCTGCTTCCACCCCTGGTACTGCTACAAAAACAGCTGCTTCTGCAAAGACTAAGTCCACTCCCCTTCAACTCAAACTAAGAGTTAATCCTGTGACCAGGAGCAAAGCAAAGGTGAAACGCTCCAGCCTTTTTATCCGCTCCTGTCTGAAATACCCAGTTTCTTCAAGCAACGTTAGAGAGTGAAATTGAGAAAGCAGACGATTCTAAATCAGGTGATGGAGCAGGTACTTCTGAAGCAGATAAAAGAGCAGGTTCTTCTCAAGCAGATAAGAAATCAGGCCAACAAGCAGATAGAAAAGCAGGCCCTTCTCAAGCAGATGATGATGATGATGATGATCTTGTCCAGCCTTTCTCTCTAAAGGAACTGTGCCTCATGAGAAAGGACTTTACCTGCATTGACGGTGAGGGACTTCTTCCTTGGTTGCTCCGATGCTATGATAGTGGGGTCGAAACCTATGACGTGGATGAGAGAGAAGCCAAGCAGTTGGGATCCCTGGCCAGAGATGCTGGTATTGATAGAGCATTTGGTAGTAAGACAGGAACTACCACCCTGTGGGGCCGACTTCTTTCAGCTGTGAGGGAGAGATACCCCCGTGAGGGTGACATCGAATGGCGCCGAAGCAGAACAGCCACTCTTGAGAGAGCCATCACCTATTTGAGATAATTGGCTGTGCGAGAGGTGATCTATGATAACAATGGACTTACAAATCCTGATGACATTCTGTGTGACACACAAATGGTCCGGAGGTTTGCACAGGCTGTACCAGCAGCACATGCCCATATACTCTCCTTCATGGGATGCATTGATGACAACGCAAGACCAACTGTCTGTGAAGTGGCTTTCAGAGCACAACAATATGGAGACATGATCTCTGATTCCCATCAGTTCCACACCTCAGCCATGGAACAAATGACTGACAGAAAGAATAAGATGCCAAACAGATGGGAAGGTAAACCCCAGTATCTCTCTAGAAACAATTGGTCACGTGTTGCAGCCATTAAGAGGAGACATCCTGCTACAAGACAGCAAGAGAGAAAGGACCCCCTTCAATGCCATCTGTGGTCTCTCTTGCATCATTATTTTAAAGAGGACATGAGAACCTGGTACACACATCCACTTTGGCAGAAAGCCTAATGGCTAAAAATCCAAGAACAGACAAGTTTCACTGTTAATCCAGTGCCAAAATGAACTCTGGATTCCCCTCTGGATTTAATTACCGCTGCAAAGTTCACAGGGACCATTTTATGAGCAAGGATGAATAAAAAGGGAGAGTACATTCACACTGCACATCCCTCACGCCCCATCAGTGTCCATTCCTGTCTCAAGAAATGCTAAGTCTGACATCAACTTGTCACCGCTGAGTTTATACCCTGTCCAGCAGGAAATCTCTGAAGTGACTTCTATGACATTAAATGCCTCAAATCTACAGGGTAGAATAAGCATGTGTTGATCTTGATGCAGAAGGTGAACTTAAAACATTTATGCCCGTAAGCTTACCTTTGTCTCTAATTATTCTGATTTTTATTTGATTCTACATGACATACAGATGAGTGTACCTTTATACCGCTTTGTTGCATGAAGTCATTCCTGGCAGTTTCTAGTTCTGCCTCTGGTGTGACAGAGGGGGAAAAAGACCTTTAAAGTGCTATTAATTTCAGAAATACAAACAATAGCTGTGACAAGTGCCTCCATCCCTCTCAATGGTGTTGTAATATAAAGTAAGGTTTAAATGCAAGTAGAAACATTTTTTGTTATATCTCTGCCCACAGTTTCAACAGCAACATCTCAATCATGTGCATTATGTAGCTGAATATGCCATTTGTTTGGAAAGATTTTTCCCTAGGGATCAGACCAACTGCAGGAACAAGATGATCACTCTAGTTGCCTTAATTCCTAAGAAAACAAGGATTATGTGACTGCTGTCTGCTTGTCTCTTTCCTCTCCAACAACTTGTTAAAGCATTGGCAAATTCCAATTAAATTCAATGGAGGAATAAAAACCTGAGAAGTACTGAGTTCTTATGCCCACACCATTGCACATCTGTAAACAGTGGAGCCTGTTAGCGTGCTCTTGCAAGGTGAGGAGAGAAGAATACAGCCCATGACTGTGTTACCTACCGCTGCTGATTACAGACTCACACAGAATCACAGAATGTTAGGGGTTGGAAGGGACCTTTGGAGATGATTGAGTCCAATCCCCCTGCCAGAGCAGGACCACCACAGAATCTAGGGCAAGTCACACAGGAATACATCCAGACAGGTCTTGAAAGTCTGTAGAGAAGGAGACTCCACAACCTTTCTGAGCAGCCTGTTCCAGTGCTCCGTAACTGTTACGGTAAAGAAGTTTTTCCTCAAGTTGAGGTGGAACTTCCTATGTTCTAGTTTGCATCCATTACCCCTTTTCCTATCACAGGGCACTACTGAAAAGAGATTGCCCCCTGCTTCTTGACACCCACCCTTCAGATATTTATAGACATTACTAAGATCCCCTCTCAGTCTTCTCTTCTCCAGATTAAACAGCCCCAGGTCTCTCAGCCTTTCCTCATAAGACAGGTGTTCCAGTCCCTTAATCATCCTTGTAGCCCTCCATTGGACTCTTTCAAGTAAGTTCCTGTTCCTCTTGAACTGGGGAGCCCAGAACTGGACACAATACTCCAGATATGGTCTCACTAGAGCAGAGTAGAGGGGGAGGATAACCTCACTCGACCTGCTGGACACACTCTTCTTAATGCACTCCAGGATACTGCTGGCCTTCTTGGCCACAAGGGCACATTACTAATCTTTTGTCTCTCTTCAATTCTGTGGATGCTTCTATCCTCACAATTCTTCTGAAGTGCTGTGCAGATGGGCATGTGGATCTGAAACACATTGAAACAGCAGCTGTTGAGCCAGCAGCTCTGCTTGAAGCTACGCTCAGAGCAGTTACGTTGTTCCAAAAGCAAACCCTGCCAAAATCCACCAATATGTACTGCTCGTATCCCAAGAGAACTATGCATCATCACAAGCCACCTGGTCTCTCAAGCATCTGCAGGACTTTGCAGCAGAGTACTGGTCCCACAGGACGTGCTCTGAGGGCTTTCTGTGTCACTTCATCTTAAGCACAAGGTGATTTTTTTTTACCCCAGTCACTCAGCTGGCAAATGAGATTGTGCAAACCTCTGGACGCTTGGCAGGCTGCTCCCTGTTGTCTGCAGCAAACCTGGGCAGGATCAGTGCCACAGCTTGAGTCCCAGCAGAGTGAAGAGCTCCTAAGTCAGATGTAAAACTTGTTTAAGGTGAGGCCATATCTTGGGAACTTTTGCTTTAGCAACCCAAGGCCACCAAGCCTTGGGTTTCCCTACCAGTTTCATGATGTTTGTAATACATCTGCAAGCACTGAGCACAGAGAAAAACATCAGCCCTAGGTTTCAGTGCCACAAACACTATTGCACCCTGCCTGCTGCCACTTGGTGTCACTGGGTGTCACAGATCTGGTGTCTCCCTGCACCTCAGGACATTGCTCTCTACAACTACCTGAGAGGAGGTTGTGGTGAGGTGGCTGTTTGCCTCTTTTCCCTACTGCCCAGTGAAAGGGCAAGAGGCAATGGGGTCAAGTTGCACCAGGGGAGGTTCAGATTGGGTATTAGGAAAAATTTGTTCACAGGAAGAGCGGAGAGGCATTGGAACAGGCTGCCCAGAGAGGTGGTAGAGGCACCATCCCTGGAGGTATTTAAAAAACAAGTAGACGTGGTGTTTTGGGAGATGATTTAGTGGTTAGGGGTTGTAGTGTGGATGGTTGGACTTGATGATCTTGAAGGTCTTTTCCAACCTTGATGATTCTGTGATTCCCAGATGCTCTGTCCCCTTTCCGTGGTCACCCTGGCCCCAACACCTCCAAAATCACCACGCTACTCACTCCTGATATCAGACTGCTTCCCATGGGCACAGGACCAAGATCCAGGCACTGCCACACTGGCGGAGGGGCAGCCTCCCTGTCCCCTGTGCTGCAAGCCACAGTGAATGAACAGCTTTTGAAGACATGCTTGGGGAGCTGAGGGAAAGCTCCCCTTCAGCCACATTGTCTCTTCTCTAATTTCTTCAGTTCTCGGTAACCTTTTTTACTTTTAACAGCCTCAGCTATTTCCTTTTACTATGCTTTAGCTCCTACTGTTCAGCAGCCCACCTCTCTCTCCTCCTTCCCCCTCCTACCTTCTTTCAAGACCTTCTTGAGAGCAAACCACATCCTTGTGTTCCTCTCATTGTTAGAACCTCCACCACGGCTGCTGTTACGGCTCTTCACTACTTTTTGATCAAGTGGTCTAGCTCAGCTCTGAACCTAAACTGCTCTTCAGATGTTCCCATCTGCAGGTGTGCAGACCACCTCAGTAAGCTATATTTTACGTTTGAAATTAGTTCCCCTTAAATATATCATATATACCTCAAAACCATTGATAATTTCTTGCAGTAAGTGTCAGCACTCCATCACTTTGAAACTTGGGGCAGGTTTGTGGTCCTGTAAAAATAGTTTGCTAAACAAACTGCTGGACACTTCAGAGAAAGAAAGAAAGCAAAGTAATTGCTCCTATTTGTGTCCTTTACCATGGGTTTAATTTTGTGGCCGTTAGTGCTCAATATGTGCATTGTTGGATCTTTCTGTGATTGACTCAGACTGAAGGTAACTGGTAACTGGCAACTGGCTCAGGTACGTGACTGAATTCGCATCGCATCCCTGGCAGCGTTCACACTTACCCACAAAGAGCATGGAGCTGTGATCACAAAATCCAGCTGGTGCCAGCTCTTGCAGACTGCATCACCTCCATCCCTCAGCTTGCCAATATTTTTCGTTCTGTGACCCCAGCACCCTTTGCACTGTAAAAATGTTTGGTTTTGTATTTGTCTGAGGGAATTTGCCTTGCTCTGTCTAAGCAGCATCTCTGTCACAGTCATTCAAGTGGTTTTGTAGCTTCATCAACATTTGCTACATCCAGAGGGAACTTTCTCGTTGACCTGGGACTCTATTGGGAAGAGGCACAAGATGCAGATCTGCTTCTCAATGACCTGTCACATATATGCACTCAGCCTGTGAAAAGAAAATGGTTTTGCAAGGGTTGTACTGCACGTGTGGGAAGGTAACAGTAGAGGCCTCTGGACTAAAAAAACTATGTGAATCTGCTGTGCTGAACTGTCAGATGAGGAGCAACAAGAGAGATGTATTGCTGTTTAGGCATCTGGCAGCTGCCAATTCCTTTACTGTGTTGCTAATGGGTTCAAACCTGATAATGTGGTCACCACATCAGGAGGTGACATTTCCATTCCTGCAGGTCTTGTCCTAAACAACCTCCAGAAGATGGATGCAGAGTAATTCACAGGCGAGTTTTGCTCCCCAAGCATTTGGCAAGAAGCATGCTCCTACAGGCTGGCTCCCTTGGCCAAGCTCAGTTCCTCACAGGGAAGCAGAAATTTGACTGCATTTTCAAATACCATGGATTCTTTCTTCCAGCTGGTCTGATGAGGCATGTGATAACTGTATTTTCTATATCTCCTGCCTTTTGATGAGTTCAAACAGCTCTGTACCTGGTCTTGGTCTCAGCCCCAGCTCCAACCCCTGATCCTCAGTCCACAGAGAAAAATTTAGTCCCTGCACCACCCTCCATAAGTGGCAGTCATACCTACTTAGCTGATCATTTCAAGCCATTACCAGATACCTTCAACTACTTCAATTTGGCCAGTGAATGTTCATGAGTAGTACTGACAGAAAAACTATTTTTGCAGACATGAGTCTGACCCTGCTTGACTCTGATTCTGTCTCCTTTTTGCCCTTTGTGTCCTGTGCAATAGTTGTGAGATCAAGGAGGAGCTGACCTCAGCCCATTGTGGTCACTGCCTGTTCCAGCTGTGGCTCCTTTGCTCACATCCCACTGGGAGCACCAAACCAGAAGATGCTTGCAGGGATGCAAAGTCCCTCACAGCTGCTTGCTGTCACATAAAGCTGAGCATGCACTAGAGGCCCACAATGAACTTTTAATTATTTTACTTTTATATTTTTTTTGCACCTCTTGCTCCCAATTGCTGTATTAACCTGGCAAGTTCTCTTGCAAATTCTGATGCTCCAATCACTCTCAGTGTCTTGCAGCTCAGTCCTGGAGCCCATTTCTCCTTATTTAACTCAGGTGAAAGTGGGAGCTGGCACTGCGGTGAACTGGTCTCTTAGTGCCACATCAAAACAGGTACATGCTTCCCACTTGGGGGACTAGTTAGTGCCTTTAGCTCAGGCACCTCTGTATGCTGCTCCCCAACTGGGCTACAGATATCCCTCAGATGCCAGTGTCCTACGTCTCTTATCCTCATCCCAACCAAGCCAAGGAATGGTAAGTTAGACTCGGTCTTGTCTTGACATGGTCCTGCCACAGCCCCCAGGACATCTGTGTGGCCTTACAGACCCACCGTTGCCACACCAGATACCAACACTGCTCCTCTCTTTTTTTGGTTGTGGCTCAGCTTTCTCAGGCTGCTGACTCTCTGAGACCTTTTCAGCAAAATGGCTGATTCATCACATCCTTCCCTTTGGGCTTCAGAGAAAGTGGTGCTTGTTTCTCTGTAAGGGCAACACCAGCATGGGGCCATACTCCAGAGTGCCCTTGTCCACGTTTCCCAGCAGAAAAGCACAGCATCACCTTCACAAAGCCATGGCAGCTTTGGGAGCCCCAGGTCCAATCAAAGCTTTTGTTTCCCTATCTTCTTGTATACTTGCAAGTCGTCAGGGACCCTGGCACAGCTCTTTTTTGACAACCAAGAGATTTTTTTTTTTTTTTTAAGTGTTACATAATTCTCTTTAGCACTGCAGTTGCTTACGTACCTCTGCCCTGTACAGAAATGAATGTAATTTCCATTCACATTCATGCTGACTCTGTCCATCTCCTGCTGCAGCTTTGTCCATTGCTCTTGTGAAGAGCACCTCTACCCTCCCAGGCTTTTGTGTTCTCCTCTTCCCACCCTGGGTGTCTTCTCCTAGTCCTTGCAGACACAATGTGGTCCACTGCTGCTTCTGCATTGCTCTCCTCATGCCTGGAACACTAATAGAACAAGAACTTCTCATGTGTGTCACAGCACATGCAGCTCAGCAGACTGATTTTGTGGAGTTAAAGGTAGTTTTTTTTCATGCCACCCTGCCTCAGGTTTCAGTTTTCGCACTGTTTTGGTTTTTCTGTCATATGCACAGCATCAGTGCACTACCCTGCAGACATCTAAGCTCCTCTGCTCTCTTGCATGGTTAATTCTGGATAGCTCAATAGCGTCCCTGACCACTTTGTCCTCAATCCCAGCCAGAAATTAGCAACTTTTCAAGAATTCAGTTAAACAACCCCTTCTGGCTTAAATCTTTCCAAAACCCATCTCTGTTTTCATATGTTATTTGTAATCTCTGCTTAAAGCCTGTCGTGGTTTGGGCGTAGCTCGACAACAAAGAAGCAGCCACATGGCCGCTCACTCAACTCCCCCCCCCCACACACTCTGGGATGAGGAGGACAAAGGCCAACTAGAAGATCATGGGTCGAGATAAAGGACAAGGAGGGTTCTTCACCGATTAAGGTCCCGGGCAAAAACAGACTCAACTTGGGGAAAAAAAAAAAAAATTAATTTCACACTAATCAGATGCACACAGGACACAGACAACACACAGAGCAGCACTTACATACGTTACCCCCACCCCTCCCTTCTTCCCGGGCCCAAATTACTTTGTTCCCAATTTCTCTACTCCCTTCCCCAGAGCGGCACAGGGGGACAGGGGATGGGGTTTACAGTTAATTTACAGTCTGGTGTTTCCTGCCGCTCCTTGCTCCTCAGGGAGAAGGTTTCCTTACAGTTCTCCCCTGCTTCCCCACCGGGTCCCTCCCACGGGAGAGAGAGTCCTCCACGAACCTCTCCTTCATGAGTCCTTGCTACGAGGTCAGGAGCAAGATGCTCCAGCGGGGACTTCCCACAGAGTCAGGGGCTGCTTCAGGAACAGCCTGAAGTCACCTCCCCGGGCGCCGGCATCTTCCACAGCTGCATAATCCGAGTCCACTGGCCACAAAATCCAAGTCCACTGGTCAAGTTCACCCCTCCTGGTGCCTTCAGTGAATGTTCCACCACGTTCCTCTACAGATTCAGGGGAACAGCCTGCCATCTCACCATAGGTTGCAGGGAAGCTTCTGCTTGGGCACCTTCGTCCCCTTTTTCCTCATAAACCACTGGGATCTTCACCCCAGCACTGCCTTTCACCTTTCCAGCTCAGATCTTCTTTTTCTTCTTTTTCTCCAAGTGCTCGCTCTGCTCAGGTCTTATTCATACGTTAATCGCAGAGGCACATCTATTGTCCCTCTAATGGCTCCTTGGCTGGTTTTGGAGCAGGGGGAGCTTCTCAGCTACTTACAGGAGCCACTCCCGGGGCCCTTCCCCCACTACAAAAAATCCCACCAAACCAGCACAAAGCCATATCACTTATGTATTAAATACTGAATGCAATGATATCCCTCCAGTCTCTGCTGTGCAGTTTCACAGAGAGTTAACTCCACCAGCCTTGGCTGACACCTATTGCAATGATCAAGCCCTACCAGAAGCAGCTGTTCTCATGGGGGAAAAGCAACTTCTCAACTAATCTCCTTTTTGCTAGGCACTGCTTATAGGATTTCTTTAATCTGTAAATGAAAAGTTAAATTGTGACATCTCAGCAGTGGGATTCAAAAGTATCTGCCAGCTATGAAAGCAGGAGGGGAATTGAGTAAAGATGCCTTATTTTCCTCTGGATAGTCAGGGAAAAATGCAAAGCTATGTCCCTGCACATTAGAGAGCCAAAAACTTGAGGATGCTCCAGAGCAAGGGCAGTGCATCCGTTTTTTTGGTAGCCAGATGGAAAGTAGTGGAAGATATGGAGCAGAGTCAGAAGCTCCTCTCCTGGAGTTACTCTTCTTGAGTTATGTCTTGTACTGTATCGGGAGCCTGAAACTCCATATGAGTATCCCCAACTGTTGCCACTACAGAAAAAGAATCATTCCCATCACAAAGAAACAATTTGGGGAACATGGTTAATTTCTCCCCAGTTTTTTGTTGTGGAAGAATGAAATTCTAAGGGTGAGAAGACCATAGTCACTCTCCTTGCAGCTATGATCTCTGCTTTATGTGCTAAACCTAAATCCTTGCTCAGGTTTGTGTCCAGTCCCTCCTGTTCACCTGTAAAGGAAAAGAGAACATTTTCAAAGTTCACTTCAGTGAGAACTGTCAATTGGGCACTAAGTCCTTACTGTAAAAATGTCCCTGTTGTACACATCAAGGTTAGTCCAGGCCAGAGTCCAGTCACTGCAGGGAATGCAAGAGCATGTTCCACAAAGAGCAGGTAGGATTAAGTATGGAGGGACCTCCCTCCTGCTTTATCCTCTCAGCATGCAGCATAACTTCCTCAGGGAGAATCTGATTTTTAAACATGTCACTGATGTGTCAGATGTTAGCTCAGCCCATACCCATGTTCTGCACAATTAAAAAGGGCATTATGTTGATAGTCATGATTAACATCTGTTAAAATAGTAATTAATACACTTACATATTGTCCTTTGTCTTTCTGTCTCTTGTGCTTGCCTACTCCCTAAGCCTGCAGTTAATTGAAATGCTGGAGAGCCCTAATCCTTAAAAATCCCTTCAGAGCAAACTCTGCAGGTCAAACCCATCAGCAGGAACAGTTCTTGGAAGGGGAGCTAGGACTTGGCAAAGTCAGAAATACCCACCAGCACCAAGACCTTTCACGACTGATCTGAAAGTACTTTACAAAAAGTACCTTTGCAAAAGGTCAGAGCCATCATTTCATTTCACGCACGGGGCCATTCACCAGCCAGCCATGGAGAGCAGGCTCAGGCAAGGTGAATCATTCAGGTCAGGCTGATCCTGAACATAATCCCAGCTTCAGGTCAGTTGCACCTGCAGCCAGTTAGGAGTCGTGTAGCTAAAAGTTACTTGTTCAGGCTTACACAGACCTAGAGCCTGGTTACATTTAAAAGCTCCCCACTGACCTGACCTGGCTTTGGCCAAGTTTTAAATGATGGGAGAGTGATTAAACAGCAGCATTCATTGTCTAGGTCAGTGCCCTAACCATAAGCCAAGGCTGCAGCTCTGGTATAGTCGATCAATAACTCTATGATGGATGAGATACTAGCACAAATTCCACATACTATATATACTCTATATATTATAATTTAAAATATATGTATGTATTCTCAATGTCTGAGATCCATTAGAAACCCTAAACCAGTCTTTTATGAAATCTTGTGACCTGTAACCCTTACTCAGGTGCATGCTGTGTTGAACACTGCATTGTTCACAGCAGGATGGCACTGACACTGGCTTGTAAGCAGTACATCTGGTATCACAGTGGCAGATGAATGCGAGGTAATAGCCAGAAAGTTGCTTAGTATTTTATGTGTAAAAAGAACAAACAGAACAAGAGTTTTCTGAGAAAGAGAAAATTTAGTAGTTGCTTATGTGTTACCAGAGATTTGGCATGTGAGACATGTCTCCCTCTAGTTGCTTCTATGTAATTAATTCGTGTACCAAGTTGAGGTCTTGGGTCTCTGCCCTCACGTGCTGGGGCTGGACACCCACCTTTGGCTGCTCTGCCTGTGGCTAGCAGGCACACTCATCCATGCCTGGAGCAGTTAGCATTTCCAAGGGATCTAGGTTTTAAAAACATTTGCTCCTTCAAAACTCTCACCTTTTTGTGGTACCTGAACAGCAATGGAGCCTTCAGGGAAGGCAGCCCAGGGGGCAGGGGAAGACATCTGGGTCTTGACATGAGAGACCAGGTGGGCTCTTGTCCTCCGAGGCAGAGCCAGGAGCTGCTGGGGCACCTGTGGGAGCTGGTGCTTGCTGGAGGCTTCTTGGAAACGCTGCCGACGCAGGCGAGCACCTCACACTGTGCAGAGGCATTGGTTGTCGTTTCCTTCCTCTTTTCCAGAGACAGAAACAACCACCACCATATACAGGCCTGTGCCCTTCTACTCCACCCCTGCATGAATCATACTGAGGGCTGCCCAAGGTGAGAGGAGCAATGACAGAAATCCCCCCACCAGCCCTATGTAGGACGGGTGTGAAAGACTGGAGATAGGCATGTTGCTCATTCACTTCTTCATAACCAGAAAAGCAGCAACAGCTATTCTTTCATTTGCTGATAACTAATTCAGGCCGCTTGTAGCTGATCCCTGCGAGGCTGGAGGCCAGCTCCCTGCACTCCCCAGAAGGGATGTGCCACAGGTTTGGCTCAGTGCTTTGAGATCCTCCCCAAAATGCAGCAGCTGTAACCCAGCAAAGCCCATCCAGCTTGTGCTACCAGCACAACAGCGCCTGCAGAAACCAGGCCTGGGTAGTGGCTGAGAGAAACACGGATTTTAGAAATGGCGTGCAAAATAAATCTGTTACTGCAAGAGCACCTGTGAGTGACAGAGGTCTGACTGAGGCAGAGCCAGCTCTGTTTGCAGAGCAGGGCAATTACCTGTGGTGTCTGGAAAGGGAGAGCCCTAAGGACCATTGCTTCTGTTTTGCTTAAAATCCTTCTCCCCCGGACTGTGTGGGCAGGGCTGCCTGATGATGATGCTCTCCTTCTGCCTCCCGAGCCACATGGATCACGCTGGCACACAGCAGCTGCCGTGTGTCTGCTGGCAATGGGCCCAGCCAGGGCAAGGGAAAGGCCACCATAGCTATAGTTGAGCATTTACAGCAATATAAACATGGGGTTTTCTCCCTGAAACGTGTTTGCAACAGCTGGCTGTTCAGAGCACCACCTAAAGGGTGTGCAGGTCAGCTAGGACAGGTACACAGTGATAAGTGGTCCAGACTTTTTGTACTTACAGCTGTGAAGGAAATCTCCGAGACATAAATGTTTCCTCACATCCAGAGACAATAGTTCATTACTCTTGTTTCTAACAAGGGAGTTTGACTAACCCGATTGTGCTCATATCTGGCTTTTTTCAAAGGCTGAACTGACTTTTAATTAAGTCAAGGTAGTTAAGTTGCTCACAAAAGCAAGAGCAGACAAGCCGTTACCATGTTCTGAAATGAAGCTTTTTATTCTTTGTATCTTAACCTGAGCCCTGTGTGGCAGAGGCATTAGGAGAAACTGCTAAGGGACATGAATTGCCCCATTTATTTGAAATTATTTTAATGGCTGTACTCACTCAAAAGCAATAGTAATACAGGAAAGGCTGAGATGTCAGAGTGCTGACATTTCTTTTTTCTTTCTGTCTGATCCCTGTGGTGATTTATTTCATTGTGGTGCCATGTATAAAAAAGACCACTTTAAATGCATTTTCTTTATCAATACAAGTAGTAGTTATTATGTATTCAGACACCTTAGCAATCACACTGCCCACAAAAATTACACAAATATTTGCAAACTGTTAATTGCAAATATCAGGCAAAGGAGTATCAATTATATCTAACAAGTTTTAATCACTTCCCATACGAAAAATTGGCAGGAAGATCTGAAACATATTTTTATTATTTATTCTTAGAAAATATTTATATTGTGTGCTACAGACCAAGTAAGTATAAAAAGGCTGGGAAATTGGTATTTAAAATAATGTAGCATGTACTCACCACCAAAATAATAGTTTCTGATTTAACAGATTGTGTATCTATTCAACTTTTTCTCTGACTTGCAGAATTCAGTAAAACAATTAGTGACCCAAAATGATGTTTTCTGTCAAAATGAGAAGTCAGATGCTGACAAAAATAAGTGCTTTAAGTTCCAAGTATTTCATCTTCCCTTAAAAAAAAAAATAAAAAAAATAACCTATTTTAATAGGAAAGGAAAGTAAAATCAGCAACAGAGTAACAAAATTAAAGGATCAGTTTGAGAAGGTTGAAAAGGAACATTTGGGCAAGGTCTCTTCCCTTAGCTGAACAGCTTGACTTGATTGAGGTGCACATTGTTTCGTTCTCCCCCAGCCTGCTTTTTTTCAGACCAAAGAAGTTGAAACTTAACATGCGTGCCCAGCTGTCATTTGAATGTATTTGGAATATTAGAGATTTTTATCACTGAGCTGTACCCAGGGACCCTGTTGCTCAAGTAACACTAGCAATACCACCCTGGTAGGGTTTCTCATGTTCCTGTTCTTTGCCATTCACACCACGTGCAGCAGGGCTGCATTTATACAAACCCCATCCAATAAGCCATTTGCCCAGATCTTCTGCCGAGTTCTGCTGTGTTCAGATTTCACACTCTGCATTTTAGTAGGCACACTTTTTGAGTATGTCAGTTCTATAGCTCAGGAAAAGCTGCATAATTAGACACTACAATAATGTGCTTCACAGTTTGTTGCCAGTAAGAAGAGCCTTTTAGCTTTGAGATTCTGAAAATAACCAGCCTGTGAATAACCAACCTTTTGTTTGTTAGTTTGCTTATTGGTTTGTTGTTTTTTGGGTGTTTTTGTTGTTGTTGTTGTTTTTCACATAGCACCAAACCAAAATCCCCATTACTTTATCCTCTCTCCAATTTGATTTTAAAAAATAAAAAAAAAATATTGATTTTTAAAAAAGCTTTTGATGGCCTCACACTTTGCACTGGCTCTAGGATGCACAATCAAAAGTACATCAAGCCACACATAAATACCCTGTGCATCCTGTTTAGTCAGCTCAGAGGTCTCAGGGAAGCTGTCCACTTTGCTTCACTGAATTGCAAGCAAACCTTGAAGTCTTCGTTTTGTGATATGCTGTAACAAGCCTTGTGAAGCAAATAGGGATGCAATGGGATTTTCAGCTATGGTGTGATTCTGGGGCATGTCTTCACCTGGCTTTGTCTGATACAACTCTGGAGCATTCTGGTCCCTGAATCCAGCATCCCACAGAGGACACCACAACATAGCGTCCTGGCCCAGCTGTTGCTGCACTTCAACACATAAAAACAGCAGCATGAACTGTTGTAAATAAAGCTTAGCCCACAGAGTAAAAAAAGACATTGAATGGAACATGCTGGCAAAAGTATGTCTCAGAAAACTTTAAAGCAGGTACTGAATTCGTTAGTGGACTGGGGACCATAACAAAAATGTTCACAACTGTAACAGATTTCAAGATTCACAACGTGATAACTTGCATGTGATCTTTAATGTTCAAACAGTAACAATGGCTACTTTTAAATTAGGATTACAAAAACCAAAACTCTCTCACTGAGAGAGTTGAGATGTAGAAATGTATTTCTTCCAAAAGCCAAAATGTTTGTAACCAAGGTCTGCAAATACCTAGCCACTTGTGTAACTTTGCAGAAGTATCATGCTGTTCAGGTTCTTTTACAAACATGCCAGTTTTAGTGTTTCAGGGGGCAAAGGATTTGCAATCAACCTCTAAAGAGAAAGAAAATTAGGAAAGAGAAGAGTACAGGAAAGATGGGCACCCTCGTCTTGTGTGCTTGGGTGCAGAAGCATGTAAAGATTTAAAGCTGATATGAAAACCTCACATGAAACCAGTATGTTTTTATGACCAGAAGCCTCCCTTTAGATCAGGTTGATAAGTGGTAAATATTCACCAGCCTGGGACCTGGGGGGTCAATCACATCATCAAGTGTCCTGTACACTACAGCTATTCAAGGTGCCTGCAATGCAAATACTTGCTCACCTACAGTAACTGGTAAGATCATATCTGGGATTCATAGGAGGGGAATAATTTAATTTGGAATTTCTCTTTAAAGAGAAGCTCAGACTATAGAGAAACAGGGTATGGGCAAGAATACCCAACCAGTTTATCAGGGACAAACTATAGATAGGTAAGATCTGAGCTGCAGCTTACTTGCTTTGTAGGGTAACTCTTGAAGTCCCACTTTGGATTTGGATCAGACAAGCCACCACATCCATTCCTGTTGAAACACAAGTCAGGGCTCAATCAAGACAGACACAGGTCATCCTCTCGGGATCCATGTGGAGACAGAATCATCTGACTGTGCTATGTGCCATCTTTTATGGCACCATGCTATAAGTCCCTCAAAGGTCAGTTCTGAACTAGCTGAAGGACAGAGAAAGGGAGAAAAAATAATCTTGCTGCACTAAGAAATCCCCCAGGGGATTTCCTCTATGGGCTGCAGAAACCTTGGGATGAGACAGATGTGCAAGACATGAGAGATGGTGCGGCACAGAGGGGACAGACAACCTGAGGAGGAGGGGAACACAGCAAGTCATGAGGAACGTGCAGCATTGTGTGTTGACCCCACCCCATCTTCTAGCAGAGTTCTCTTACACACCTGAAGTTTCTACCCCCTTAGCTTGGCTTTCTGTGCAGGAGGATAACTTGGCCTGATCTGGTACATCAGGATTTGACTCTTAGACTTGCCCACCTCCCCAGGATGCAAAGCCTCTTTCAGTCTTATCTCAAACCAGGCCATCTTGATACAACCCAGCCAGTTATACTTAGTATGCAAACTCAAAAAAATCATTTAGCCATTCCATGTATGTACATTCAACATTGCCATGTACTTAATTTTTTACCACAGTAGGTGACTGGTTTCACTAAAACCACTGTTTCAAAAAGAAGTGTACTAAAGATTTGTGAGAAATTTAGTGCTCATGAAAAAACACCTTTCATTCCTGGCGCCTGAAATCTTTTGCCTCCAGAATTACAGTGGGGACAACAGAGGTGATGATTGCACAGATTCATCTCTGCTATCCCAACCATATGTCTAAACCAGCCCTGAATGCAAGCCAGACCTTCTGGGGTTGTAACCAGGTGAGGTCTAGGAAGAATCAGGATAGCTTCCTCCTGGTTCATTCCATCTTTGAACACATTGCTAAGGAACAAGACTAAGATAACAAAATCAGTCTCACAAAGCCACAGGACAGCTGTCCAATGTCACTAAGTTTTGATCACTCTTACACTGGATGTACTGGGTTTGATCACTGTTACGCAGTGTCTCGGGCATGTCTAAGAAGTGCTAGGCTTGGCCTGCAGGCCATTTATTATATGCATAGGACAATTTGCTTCTGTGTTTAGCTAAAGGAAAACTTCCAAAATGCAAAAACAAACTGTCAGGATTTTACAACAATGCATACAAGAGTATTTTAAATAGAATGCACAGTGGTCAGATTTTATACACCAAGTTCTTAAAGTAAAAAAACTCCAAATGGACAGACATATCAAGAGGTGGGGGTTGATACCAGCAGAAGTTTGTAATTAAATAAATGAAGACAAACCAACCACCGAGGAATATCAACAAAAACAACAACAAAATCAGCACAGCTATTATCTGCACATCTCCAGGCTACGCCTGCTCCAGTCCAGGCCAGAGAAGTCCAAACACGGGCTTGTGAATAAGAGTATGCACCCGCACCTTTTGTTTTTCAAGATCGTGGCCATGTGTGTTGAGGGGAGCATATCAGAGAGAGCACACATCTGTCTCACTAGGGGGACCTGAGGCACTGTGGTTCTGCCAGGAGTCCTCCTTTGATTCACCTCCCATTCTCTCTGCCACAGCATCTTTGTGCAAAGATAGAAAGAATGAACGTGGGAAAAAACACTGCTGACAATCCTCAAAAGATCTTGCACTCATTAATGGAGAAGAGCTTCCGCCTGTTCTGCCTTTTGGCTTGATTGACTGCTGTCCGCACGGCGTACTCAAACACTTGCTGCACCCCTCGGTTGCTGAGGGCTGAGCACTCCAAATAGCCTTTGGCTCTCACGTCCCGTGCAAGCCGCTTCCCGTCTATGGAGCTGATGCAGGAGGCACTGTAGGGCCCCATGTCGCGCTGGTCAGTCTGAGTAGCCACTACCAAAACGGGGATGCGGGGCAAATGGCTGCGGATCTCACCAATCCATTTGTTCCTCAGGTTCAGAAAGGAATTGTGGTTTGCCACTGAGTAGCACATTAATACCACATCTGCCTGTTGGTATGAGAGGGGGCGAATGCCTTTGAAGGCATCGCTGCCAGATGTGTCCCAAAGACCTAGGCTAATCTGTACACCATCCATGAAGACGTCCACTCCGGTGTTTTCATACACGGTGGGTCTGTAGTCATCTGGAAAAGTCTCAGAGGTGAAACGTACCAAGAGAGATGTCTTCCCCACTGCAGAGTCTCCCACCAGAACACACTTGATTGAATCCAGCATTTTATTAATGTCCAGGGCCAAGAGCACTGTCTCTATGCAGTAAGAGTGGGATGGAGAGATGCAGTGGTCTCAGAGGCTTTCTAGATAACTTCCATTTGGTGAGAAACCTTTCAAATCTCTTTACTTCGCAGGACTTGATTGAGTCACTTGAGTTTAAAGTCCCCTTTTCTCCCACACAGCTCCGTGGTGCTGTCAGAAGTAATTCTTCAGTAAGCTAAATGATGTTTCTAGAAGAGTAAAAATAAAATGTAACATAACCCACAGAGAACAGACCATTCTTCATCAAGATAACAACACTTGGACATGTCTTTGGAAAGCTATGGGGCTTACCCCACATTGAGGATGCTCAACCTTGCTGTTCCCTCCCAGCTGGCTCTGTGCGCACAACAGTCATTCATGTAAACAACCTTCTTGCTGCTCCACAGGGGCTAACAGTCCTCTCACCTCTGCCATTCTCCACTAACACCAACTATTTTTCCCCTCCCATTGTGTAAAAAGCTAATAAAATCCATTTAACTTTGGCGTAACTGCTACTAACCTGCTTTTAGTAAGACATTTCTGCCTCTGACTTTCACCAACACTGACAGAATCCTGACTCCCTCTTACCCTTGAAAATGTATCCGTGCTCTCTAGAGGTAGTCAAGGGAAAAAAAGTCCTTCACTAACCAATTTCACTATTTAAGCAATGCTATAATGAACAGTAACACAGACCCACTTGTGGCAATGAGGAAACAAAGACTTCAGGTGGGAATCTTGAGCAGCATGAACTTTAACAGTTTTCAAAAGCAATGATGGATTCACAGCAAAAATACAAAAAAGTACAAATCACTTTCAACAAGCAACAACAGAAGTCAAAAGAAAGCTACACCACCAGTGCTTGCCCCAGTCAAACAATTTCACTTCAAAGGGATACAGCCACCTTGACATTTACCCTGTTGTAAAACTGATCTGAGTACCTCTTCAGAGTATGTAATTGCTTTTGTACTCCTGCCAAGTGTTTGCCTCTTTCTGACTAGCTGTGTGCAAGATTCACTGCTCACACAGGGTGACAATTAAGATGCTATGAAAATCATTAACTGTAAAACTGAAGGCAAATTAGCTCTGCTCAACAGAAGTAATTTTTTAAAAGTATCACTGCATAATTTTAAAATGTCCTGTGTACATTACATAAATAATATATTTGTCTCCTTCATACATGAAGAAAGAAGTCACAGCTTAAGGCTGTTTGCACAGAAATGAATGATGGATGGCCACAAAAACATGTACCCTACATGTACCTTACCATAACACTCTCCAGTTTCACCACCCCAACTCCCCACCTCTACCACCCCTAACCCACACTTCTAGTACACTCAAAGCTCTGGCTTACTCCACAAACGGGAAAAGCAAAGGAAAAGAAGAAGAAAGAGCTAGACGAGCTTAGAGAGAACACTTTACAGGCACTGATAACTGCTACTGGCAACTCACCTGCTTTCATTTTGTAGCGAGGCAGAGCCCTACCTCCTCTCATGCTGCTGGCACACCTACATCTCTCCCACCCAATGCACTGTCAGAAAGATGTGTCAGCGGCTTGGCCGGAGCACGTTTTTTTATAGAGGCAGCACCAAGGCTGCAGGTCGGTCCTTGTGCGTACTTGAGTTACCGGCATCTAGAGGAGTCATTGCAACAGACAGCGCTTCCTGCTCTGGCAGCGCCACTGTGCGCTCACCATCTCAGCTCGCTTCTAGGAAGTGGCATAGAGGTTAAAGCTGCTTCACAGCATTCCTGGCTGCCGGGAAACAAGCTGCTCTGTGAATTTAAGTTTTGGTGGAAGCAGCTGGAAATTTGCTTTTAAAGATTCAGTAGGTCTAACTCCACTGTCTTGCCTTCTCTGTTCCCCAAACAAGTTCTCAATGGAATTAAACAAGATATTTACAAAATACTTCTATGAAAAATTTGAAAAGTATATGCAAGGATACACAGTCCAATTACTTAAATGCATCATCATCTTTCTTTCAGGGTTTTCTACTTCAAAATTGTGTCAGCAGAATAGTTTAAAAACACTGCAATTCATCACAAGCCAGTAGCCTGTGATTCAGACAAAGCTGCGTGCTCCCAGGAGAAAGTTAGCGGATACCAAGTCACCTCTTTAGAACAAACATTTCTTTGGTGCAAGTAGTCCTAATGCCTTTGGGCTCTTTATTTTGTGTGTACTTGAATGGGGGGGGAAATAAGGATGTCTAAAGCATGACATTTTCTATTTCATAAATGCCAGAACAGAGAAAGACAGATGAAAAGGATTGTTCTGGTACTCAGCTTATTGATTACCAGGCCCAATTATATTGGCTATTTTGAAAGAAAGTGTATAAATTATTAAAGACTGAAAAAGATATTAAGGACTAGTGAATATGGCTAGTTTACACACACAATAACGAACTGTGAAATATTCCACCATGACAGTGTGGAATTGTTTTCAAAGCAATTTATGTTGTTCTACAATCCATTGATGACTAAAAATGAAGAGTATATAAAAAGGTCCATGTTCTGGTCCTCTGGACAGATTGCCATCAGTGGTCCTGATCTTGCTTTTGTTCACAGTCATTTGGAGTTCATGTGCCTCCATATATAGTTGGGACTACATATGAGCATATTGAAGATACATTTTTAATTATGCAGATAGCCTGTCCTTGGCAAAGATAAGAGCAGTATTACTGTGTTAAAATAATTACACAAGTTCACCTCAATGAATGGAAAACTATTTAAACATCAACAGAAAAAATGTCCTTTAAAGTACAGCTGAGTGCCGGGCACTTCTGCACCTCAGTATACAACCAGTTGTGTAAGTATTTGCAAAAGCTTTGGTTGCTTTGTCTCATGTTCTATACTATGGTCTTGGTCTGACAGTACAGCATGCAATACCCGTTAAAAGACTGCACAAAGTCTTCTTATCACAGATGGTTGAGTATAAGCCGCTGACAGATCTATTTTTTTTCTCAACAATTTGGTTTTCCAAATTTTACTAACTTTATCAAGTCCATTTTGGATCTGAAATTCCAGACATAAACCTGTATCTTTTACACTACTTTGGCTTATGCTTTCAACACTTGTAACAATAGAAGATTTTATTTTAATAATAAGACGAGAGCTTTTATAATATTATTAATTTTAATAATACATATATAATTCTGACACAGTCATTCTGAATAGTGACCCTTAATAAACTTTGAGATGAACCTCAAAGAAAATTTTTGCACAGTTTTAGACAGAGCATGTTTTTTCAGCTGTACTATATTGCCCATGTAACTAACTCAACATTCATTGCCTTTGCTTTCCTATTTTCATTCCCTCTGTCTTTGGAATACAGAACCTTGGCACTGGTGTGTGGTTATAGAGCCCTCAGACCTCACTGATGGTGTGAGCACAAGAAGCCTTACAACAGTTGCTCTCTGGGCACTGCCTGCCCTGCACCTCAGCAATCTCATGCAAGTAAATGCCTCACACATGATCACAGCTCAGTATGATATGGAGAAAGTGAGTGGTGTTATCGACCCGTAACAGAGAAGTGCAGCAGCACCAAGCTCTTTGCAGGTGGAGGATTCACATGAATATACATCCCATGAAAAACTGTTCTCGTATTTGCTGAAAAAATTCTACCAACAGAGGACAACAGTTCTGCTTGTATCAGAAGGAGCAAATTTATCAACTTGGGATGGGATTTTCATTTATGCCAAGAATGCTTCTGGCATCTACTCTCAGATCATTGTGAGCGTGGCTCACTATGGCTAAATATCTGCAGGGGGGTGAGCAGTGTCTTACGATAGGGGAAAATAGAGTTAGGAATGCCTAATTTCAAAACATACAATGGATATTGGTAGTGCACCCTCAGGTAGGCTGGTGTTTGGAAGGAATTAGTTCATACATAAACAAACCATGCAGGCAACACAACGGGCTTTTTAGATTGGGCAGTCACAAAATGCTTCAGAGAGCTAAAGCAATTAACATGCTAACTATAACTGCCCTTATCCAGTCCCTGCCACAGTTGTATCTCAGTGCAGTTCCTGTTGATACCGGGATAAGAGCAGGCTAATTTTTCAGTCTGAGCACTGTGTACACTAGGTTTTGCAGAGACCTGCCATTGTGACGAAATAAAAATCTTTATATTAATATAAAAGTTGAAAACCAGTGGAGAGACTTCTGCGTGCTATGCAGTGCTTGAATGCACATACTGTCCTTTCCTGTCCACATTACTCCTGTAAGTCCCACCTCAAGCAGAGGTGGGGTCTGCAAAACAGTGCCTACAGTTCTTCTCTGTTGTGTTGATTGTAATCACTGCTCCTTCTAACTGCACTGCAGATGCATAGAAACTCTCCTTGCATCCCTTAGAAGCTCTCGGGGACAGGAAGGAAACATGGAGACTGCCCTCACTGGCCAGAACCACATGTAGCTTTATATCTTCCCCTCCATGGATGCAGTGGGCACTGCAGAACACAGATGGGGCCTGAGAACAATTCCTGTGAGCAGAATGAGAGAGAGAAGGAGGAGGAAAGCTGCCAGGAAATTAAGACAGGGCAGAGATGCTCTTGCCTGGTTAGGGGCAGCACCCAGAAGATGCAGCAGGGAAAGAGATGACCCCTGTAACAGAGACACTGTGGCCATCGTGAATCCAGCGTGGATGCTCAGCTAGATCACCAGATTGCCATGGTCATACTACCTTGTTTTCAACTCCATGGGTGAGTTGTACTTGCTCCATTCAGATACAAACCTCCAGACTGCTGCATGGGCCTTTGCTGCCACAACACAGGGCCACTGGAAACTAATACATCAGCTGTAGTCTGTCTGGAGATTGCAGCTGGTCTGCAAGGAAATGGCCTCTTGCTGCAACGTTTCCTATCATGCATTCATTAAGCCAGTGCTGTGACATTTGTATTAGTTGCCCCCTGGTTTTTAATCTCATTTTAATACAATTTTGATCTATAGCAATAAGTGGCCCTGTCTTGCCAGTCTAGGAAACAGCCTGCCACCGCCTCAGACAGCATCAGTATTTCTTTCAGTCCATAGTGACATTCAGGGATGGTACCACTGCCACATGAAGGAGAACTGGCTCACAGTCTGTACTATTGCAAGGTGCTGCATCTTTTCCCCAAACTACTCCACCAAAAAATCTGCATTCAACTCATTCACTTTCCAAGCAGGACACCGCAGGCACCATCTTCATTCCCTGGCCCAAGAGCAAGAGGGGAGGTTATTTCATTGGCAGAATGATTTAGCTCTCTGATACATTTATCATACCAATAGATTAATTGCCAGGCTATCTCTCAATGTGTTTTTATATTTTAAAGGATTGAGAGGATGCCTAGAAGCTTGGATGAGAGCTCTTATACAGATATTTTATCCTTAAGTGCAATCCTACCTTCCATGGCTTCCTAAGGTTAGATGAGCAAGCAACTTGCAATGAAACCATCTTTTCAAAGCCAGGATGTCTTGTCATCTCAAAACAATCTTCTTCCAGCAATTAAAAAAATTGCAGACATAACAACTTAGAAATTTTTCTTTCAATTCCTTATTCACCAAACTGAAATCCTGTTCCTGTTTTCAAATTTCAGTGCTTTGGTTTGAAAAAATAGAAATATATATATATATTTTTATTTCTAATTAATGAAATTTAAATAAAATTAACAGCGACTTTTTTTTTAGAAGCCTTTGCAAAAAATCACTTCTTGATCAGGACAAAACCTGAAAAGTTGAACCTCAGTTTCTTTCTTCAGCAGTTTTAACAACTGAAACTGAAGAAAAGGATTTCTGATCAAATATTCAGTCATCTTTCCAACTGTATTATTAGCAAGGGAACTCAAATAATCAGATATAAATGTTAATCAGATTTAATTCCCTTATATAGATACTGGGGAATTTTTCTATAAAATGACAACAAATACAGACCAACGTTATTTACAAGATGAAATGAGGCATGAAGTCTAGTAAAGGGATGAAAGTTTCCAAATAAGAAAATGTACATATTTACACAGATGCTTACACACTGCACATAGATATAAAGCTGTATAATGATAATAACTTAAGTAAAAATTGCTAGTTCATTACTTTAGTAATAGTAGCCATAATTAAAACATATAAATACAATGGATAACATCATGTCTAAAGATCCATGCAATTTATTATAGTCACTGAGAAAAACTATTTAACTTTCATTTTAAGTACCCAATTAGACAAAATAAATATTTACTTTTTATTCAAGAACCCTTTAGCTCTGAGTAATCACACCTTGATTCAGCTTCTTACAGATTAAACATAAACACAAATTATTAGAAACACTTCAAAAATTAACAAAAAGTCTGTAAGAATCTCATGTATTGATCCAAGATCCTAAACTCAATAGAAGTTAATGACATCTGGCAGTGCTAAATACCTGCTTCAAAATCTACGCCATGAGTCTGAAGTAATTTTTCTCCATGTTTATGGCAAAACGTCGTAAATTACGGACTAAGTGGTATTCATGGCACATACCACCATAGCATTTTCAAAAGTGATTAATTTTCAGTATAAACGTTGCATCCTCTCTAAATTAAAATTTGGGTAAATAGAGTGTAGGAAAGTAACCCCTTTACAGAGAACCAGCTCATGTGCTGTTCTCAGTCTGATCCAATATCCACCAAAGTCCACAGAAATGGAACGGCATGTTGTGCCCGAAACGTGACTCGTGCCCTTGCACTTACCTAGCATTTGCTTTCTGCAAGATACTGGATATGTCACCTTCTTTTCCCCCCTTCCCTGTGATAGTTTTTCTTCTCTGCTTTTAAACAGAGAAGAAATTCTTCTTGAGTCTCACCACAAGTACAGCTGTACATGGAGCAGCTGGTGTGCAGCTATCATACATGTATGTTCGAGCACAGAAGTTCACCAACCATCTGTCCGTCTGTGTTCCTTCATAGTGTCTGTTTTTGTACACACACACATACATATATATATTCACATGTATATACTATTCACCACTGACATACTTCTGGTGCAGACAGGGATACAGATATGCTTGCAGATGAACATGGATAAAATGTTAGGCGCTGACTATAGCGCTATCACACATACCTATGAAAAGTCACTCTGTCAAAATGGACTCCCAGTTCAAAAGCAAATTTCCACCCAAGTCTAACTGCATTGTAGTCAAACTGAAGGACTGATAATATAAGGTGCATGATATTTCAGTAATTGACTTCAGTGAGACTACTGTGTATGTAGACTTATTCACATGTGGAAATGTTTGCAGCTTTGAGCCCCAAACCACTTCAAATTTTTCATGCTACATCCTCCTTTAACACAGTTCACCTTGAAGTTTGAGACAAATAAAAAAAGCATTTACAACATATTTTTCTAGATTTTCTTTTTACAGGTTTAACTCTTCATATTTTCCTTTTTTTTTTTTCTTCACAAAATGTGAAGTCCTCTTTTATTTACAAACTCCAACAATTATTATGTTCTATTTCCAAAAAGCCGGGAGCTTTCCCTCTTTCTGTTTGGGGATTTTTGGACCACCTGGAGATACAGGCTTAATCATCATGAAGCATCCATGGAACATCTCCCTTATGAGGAAAGGCTGAGGGAGCTGGGCCTCTTTAGCTTGGAGAAGAGGAGACTGAGGGGCAACCTCATCAATGTTTATAAATACGTTAAGGGCGAGTGTCAGGAGGACGGAGCCAGGCTTTTTTCAGTGATGTCCAGTGATAGGACAAGGGACAATGGGTGCAAACTGGAACATAGGAGGTTCCACGTAAATATCAGAAAAAACTTCTTTAGTGTGAGAGTGACAGGGCACTGGAACAGGCTGCCCAGAGAGGTTGTGGAGTCTCCTTCACTGGAGACATTCAAAACCTGCCTGGACACGTTCCTGTGTGATGTGCTCTAGGTGATCCTGCCTGGCAGGGTTTTGGACTAGATGATCTTTCGGGATCCCTTCCAACCCCTAAGATTCTGTGATTCTGTGATTCCCTTTCATACACAAGTAATATTTGTTATTTTTAAACAAGCATTTTTAATTTCTTGCAGATTATGCATTGTGTGCTCGACTGGATGCATAGAAGACTATACACATATATATATATGCAAAACTATCGAAAACAAATCAGTGTATATTTTAAAACATAACTATTGCAATAATGAATCTGTACATCCATATACAAAAAATATGACATCTATATGTACATGCATGTGTTTGTATGTCTACATACATATATAGACATGTATATATACATACACTGATACTCATTTGCAGCAGTCTTGCTACAGATTGCTATACAAAACATATGCATATACAGTGTAAGATATCTTACCATCATTTTAAAACCTGCATACATATTTTGCATATGCAATATTGAAATGACTGTGGTCTTTAAATTACTTTACTTCTACAAGTGTATACATATGAGCAGAAATTACTGCTGTGCTCAATCTGGATTTTCAATAACATATAACTAGGTAATCTAGTCTTACATATACACATAAATTACACAGTCACACATTGTAAAGAATTACTTTTCTACTGCACTTGCAGCCCTTAAATTTTTTAGGCACAACTTTACAATATGTTACAGTTACTCGTTTTTAAGGAGATGCGTGGATTTATATGAAATATAACTTGGTAAAATGTCAAAACTAACAACCTGGCAACTCCACATACACACTTGCATTTACTGGCAAAAGTCTTCGGCCTCTTTTGGAGCCCCTGTCAAGCCCAGTGCAGTGGCAAGGGCTGACTGCAGGGTGTTTCAGCTCAAATCTGGGGTAGGACCACGCTCCTCTCACTGCTTTGCATAGTACCTGATCTTCTTTACTGGGTTCCTTAAACACTAACAAATCATCAATACTAATAGTATAGCTAATATTTGAACAATGGAGGTAATGTAACATGCTCCCCAGTTACACTAAATCGTAAAATTGTCCTACCATTTCCCCACTGCCCTCCACTGATCCCTCGCAAGGTCTCCAAGGTTACTTTCAGAGGTCTGCTCAGGTTTAACTGCGCTGGTTTTATAAAATGCCTACCACAAAATAAGGAAACTCTCAAGCCCAGATCTTACTCCAGGTGAGGAGAAGGAGGTTCTCCATGTTCATTAAATTATGTATTTGCATAAGTTTGATTTTAGTGAGAGGTAAGGGTGGAGGAGGAAAATAATAGTTAGAACAGAATTATCCAATGTTTGGTGGAAGATTATTTTTGCATATTTTATGATAAGAATACAATGTGCTGAATTAATGGGTGTTTTGAGCAGCAAACAGTGATGCTTTAGTTGATCAAACAATTCAGAATAATGACTTCTTGCTAAAACGTAATGATTTTTTTAATTTGGGAAGAACGCAAATTTACTGCATGTCACTTCAATTTTGCTGTGATGAATGTTAAACTTCTTGAGTTAATGAGCGAAGCAAGTAAAGTAAGAAACAATAATTTGATTGGTTATTTATTGTATTACACTGAGAAACTGGCTAATAATTTTAACTTTTCTCCTTAGAATTGCCAGCAACAAAAAGCTTTTTCTTGACTCTGTACATATCAGGCTGTTTAAAATCTTAGTCTAGATGTCAGCCAGAGGGAAACTGCCATCTTTTTGAGTTCATTCTAAAATTTTGTGTGTGCACGCATGTACATGAACATGTTAAAATATTGGAGGGCTTGATTAGAAATAATGTTGATCACTTTGCAACAAGAAGGTGCAATACAAAATGTAAGATTATTGTAACTTGTCCGGCAAAGATCTAAGGTCTTTATCCTTTTAATTTGTTTTATAAATTAAAAAAGGAGTTGCCTTCCACAATCTATCTCACAACTCTGTATTCATGCACTGCACCCACACAAGAATAAACTCGGAGTTAATATGTATTTGCAGGACAGGTAGGAAATATTTTTTCTCACTATGTAGCCTCCCTAGTATTCCATAATTGTAGTAAATTAAAGTAAACACAATAAATGGTCATGCCGACTTGCCTACATCAAATTGCCTACATCCTGTGCATAGTTATGATTAAAATCCAATTACTAATTAACGTGCTGTCAAGATTTCTATGAGGCTGACTATGATTTCTTTTTTTTTCTGGAACTAGCACAAGTTATACCTGGTAGTTCAGATTTTACATTGATTTATATCCTACACCAACCATATGCCAGAGCAGAATATCTATTTCAGGGCCTGTTTTCCTTTACTTTTCTCTGATTCCAGTATAACCTTAATCTCTTGTCACTTTAATATAAAATATATAGTACTGCAGGCAGCACTGGGTATATGGACTAGGTTAAGAGGAGAAAAGCCTCTACTCTTTACAACCAAAAGTCATATATAAATCATTCTCACTCTTCAGTATTTTGAGAAGCCATTTCAGATACTTAAAGCGGACATCTATTTGGCTTTCACTTGGTTTAAAGATCATACAAATCCCCACACTATGGTAACTCTTAATGCAAAGTTTCTGTTTTTCAGTGGGAAGCATAGAAAGTTTTCCTTGATTTTCCTGATGTTTACATATTTTGCATGAAAATGATCACACATATGAAAATAGAGATATGGAGAGCCATGTTTGAACACTATGAGAACATTTCCCATGCTTTATTTTTGAATCCTGGTGGACTAGATTCAAACTCAGAGATATTTTACCCAACAGCTTTTCATCCAGAGTTAAAAATCCAGTGAATTAATACATTAATTAAAAACCTGCATTTAAACTGATGGAAACAAAAGAAATTACATGAGGGATGTTCTATAATATATTTTTGTAATGAGAAAACATAAGCACACAGATGACGAGAGGGAGTTAATAGATAATTCAGTGTCTTTAATTCAATAACCTTGAACTCTAAAGACTTTACCAGTTTTTCAGCACACTCATTTATCAAAAAAAAAGGCAAGCTGCAAACTGTGTCTCCACTGGCATGGCTGTCTACGAAAGGAAAGAATGGTTTTCTTGCTAGAGTGAGAGGTTCATATTCCTTCAGTGATGGTGTGCACAGGAGATGACCAAAACAGATCCCTAACTACATAGGGGTCTTGGTCTCACGCTTTTGTATTAGGAGAGACAGTCTTATCTGTAGTTTGACATAAACTAGGGTAACCTTCAAAAGCAACACACTGTCACTCATGAGGAAAAGAGATACCACCCGAAGGTACAACAACCTCAAACCGGGCAAGCGTCAGTTATTGAGACTAGTACTCCATGCTCACACTTGTGTGTGACAAGCGGTATCATGCACAGTACATAACCACAGTCCTTCGTGCCAGCTTCTGCCAGAAGAGGTGTTCGTTCCCTTTCCGGCACATACTGGGTCCTTCCTATGCAATAAGTCATCACGGCCCCTCGCTGGGGAAACCCCAACCCATAGCAGAATTCTCATGTGGTTTCAAGCGGGTTCATACATTTCACCGGGTAAAGACAAGCATGCCAAGTTCAGCCCCACCATCATCCCTGAGGAATTTACACTTCTCCTTGGCTTCGGTTACCAAAGAACAGATGCAGTTCCTTGTGCAAAAGAAATACGACACAGACACAGCAGCAAGTGATTGTGCAGGGTGGGAATGAACAAAGAATCTGCAACAAAAGCAGGGCACAGCCACGCGTGGGGCCAGGCACAAGCAAATACTCCTGTTTTCACCCTGCAAGGAACAAGTGCACACAGTAAGTGCTCAGACCATGTTCCCAGTTATCCTCCAGCTGCCGTGGCAGCAGCGATGGCAATCCTCTGGCACAGCCTCCAGCAGAATGTGACTGCTGGGACTATTATTCCCCGCTACTTCGACAGCTGCTTGTTTTGAACCCAATATACTGAGGTTTTGTACCCACGACTTCCAGTGCTCACACTCACTGATGCATTACAGCTTTTGCTGGCTCCAAATGTCTCCCACTGTAGACCAACACCTTTGGTGGATTAGGAAAGTTTTCCAGTTCTTCACTGACAGAAGAATTGAAGCACAACTAAATTCTGCTAAGTGCACATGAAACTGTATTTGGTTTTGCGGAGAAGAGCTAATGGTAGGCTACAGCCCACCAATTTGGTTGTTACATGGCTGTGTTGTATTTGTGTGATCCTGTCCAGTATTTTGAAGTAGTAATGCTTTAATTGTGGACTTGAGACAGCTGCACCCAACTTCATTTCTTAATTACTATGCTGAGGTTATCCCAAGATATTTTTCATCTGTAAACTATGCTCATAGCATGGAAACATTTGAAAAATGCTGATTTAATAAAACCACACACTGCTGGCCAAAAAGTGAGAACCTAGTTTAGAAATTATGTTAAGCTATGTACTGTGATGCCTGTTATGGTCACATTAAGACTTTGAAACAGGCACGTTTCATGGTTACTTCTTTTATTTCTTTTCAAACCATAGTCAAAAGCATTATAAAAAATTCTGCAATTGTTCTTTGTATGGTCATTGCCAAATAGAATTAATCACTTGAACGGTGCATTCAGAAACATTCAACTGATTCTTAACAAAAACTATAGAATCACACCACTGACATTTTACAAAGAAAATGGGGAGTGTTTGCATTAGAGAGAAGAGGTATTTAGATTGAAAATATCTTTCCTTTAAAGCTCCTAACCCAACTGCTGCTGCGCATCTAGAGCTGCACAGAAAAAGCAAGAGGAGAAACAGCAGAATTTAATCTCTCTGCCTGCGTGTCCTCCTGGCTGGTTATCGGAAAGTGCCAGGAGCTTCCGCTGGTGCAGCCCCACTGCTCTACAAGACAGGGCAGAGGCGCTGCCTGCAAGACTGCAACCGCAATTTCTGCTCGTTTCCTACGTGCTCTGGGTATACTGCAAAGCATGCACTTACATCTCTAAGGATCCATATGGCTTGCCCCGTGCTGTACACGAGATTGCTTCCCCAATACCACTGGCATCAGCAGCTGTTACCAGCTGATGTAACTTTTGCATCAGTGTCTCAGTTGCTGGGTTTATGCAGCAGGGAGAGTGCTTTCCTTTCATCCCCAAATTCACACTCCCAGTGGAGTACCTGAGCCAGAATCTGTTAAACTTGTACATGTAAACACACTCTTGAGAAAGCTGGTTATCAGGCTGGAAAAGTATTTTTAGCAACTTTCTAGAAGTATAGCTCCAACTTCATGGTTTTACTGTGCTGCATGTAGATATAGGGACTGCCTTCTGATAAAGGCAATCATGTGGGGCCTGATGTGCTTCTGCCATGAGGCCATCTCACACTGCTTTGGCATGGTAAATTCCCTCAAGATGAGATTAAATTACAGTAATTTACAGCCACTTTGCCCTGCTGGTGGACTATGAATTTGTCTTGCTATACATGAGAATCAAGTCCATGTAAAAAATTTTACTTCTTTGCTTTGGAATTTAGATAGCAAGTACAGATCACTTATAAAAACACAGATTCACTATAAACACAAAACTATTATTTTTCCTGGTTTGTAGCAGCACCTAATATAATGAATATAAAGCTTGATATTACACCCCACCAAGGCCCCCTCTCTCAACTTAGCAGGAAGCAAGTGCACATGGTTTTTTCCACCCTGCGGTTACTGCCCAAGTCTCAAACATGGTATTCACATCAAGTCTGTACCTACTTTCTCTGGTAAATTGGACTTCACTTTTGTGATGCATCTTCAGACCTGTCTCTGAAAAAAGAGATTAAACCCCGTTCTAAAGTCAGGTAAGCATATTTGTATGGTCTTTTCTTCTGGAACATTTGTAAACATCCACTGATGGTGGAGTTTGGAAATGTGAAATACAAAGCAGCAATGTACAGTCCCACCTTATTCTGACAACAGCAGCCAATGGGCATGTACAGACACCAAAAAAATGTGGACAGATCTGCCTACTAACAAGTGTCTAATTTCATTCATCCTACCTTTTTCCTCTGCAAATGTTTTCTTCAGGATAAATCCAGTGTTAAAGCTGACGTCCTTGAGATGTCATGGTCACACTCCTGCCTTATTCATAGGTGGAAACACAGCTGAAAGAAGTTAGAAAGTCTTAAAGCCAAATTCTGATTTTTTTCAAGGACTTATGTCAGAGGGATGGTTCTGGCCTCTGTGTGCTCCCTCCTCATTCACCTTTTAGTGCCAAAACCAGCACAGTATGACAAGAGCATCCACTGCCACTAGAGCATTGTAAAATGCAGGTTTTGTAAGCAGAATCTAGAAATGGGTGTGCACAGACATGCACACACGCACACACACTCCTTCTGTGTGTTCACACGGCTCTCCATGGGGATCCCACACCATGAGCGTGCCACGGTTGGCTCTGAGAGCAGAGGAGAAGAAGCCGTGGGGGTGAGATGAAAGCAAGGAGCCATCACCATTTAGATGGCAAACAAATCTCTTCTATCTCATGAGGTGGCAGAGGCGCTTGTCAGACCTAGCGGGGCCAGGCAGCTGCTGAAACCAGAGCCTGTGACAGATATGTTGGCAAATTAAAAATATTTTGAATCTCACTTCAGTCCTAAGGACCTAAATTTCACCTTTCTCAAATTCCCACAATAAAATCTTCACCTAATTTGCTTGGTAACATTTAAGATGAAGCCGAAGACTTTCCTCGTAATCGTTATGTACATCACAAATGGGGAAGAAAGCCATTCTTTAAGGTATTGCAGGTTTACACATGCCTATCTGTCCTGGGTTCCTAGTTCATGTAACAGCAAAAGGGATCAGAATCAGAACTATCATTTTTAGAGTAATTCCCCTTTTCTCTCTTTCTTTACATCAGTTAATGTGGAAAATACTGGCATGGCATTGCCCATCACATGCCTCTTTCTACTTTTATACAAGGCCTTTTTATGCTAAAGTGGAAACAAATTCTGAAACAAATTAAATCCAGAAGATACATGACCTGGGACAGGATTAGACCACTGTTGAACAGGATATCACAATATTGAGTATTGAACAGATGGTATTAAAAGTAAAACAAATTATGTTAATCAGTTTCACAAACTGATTAATAAAAGTAAAACTAAATACACTGAATTTGATTCAGAATATAATTTTACAAAAAAAAAAAAGAAAAAAAAAAGAAAAAAAAAGAAAAAGAAAAGAAAAAGAAAAAGAAAAAGAAAAAGGAAAAGAAAAAGAAAAAGAAAAAGAAAAAGAGAAAAAGAAAAATAACTTACCAGATGCAGGAAGCTGAAAGTGGCTGTTAGAAATAAATGTCACGGAAGTCAACTATTCTAGATGAGATAGGGGAAGAAAAAAAAAGTGGCATTCTGTGCTCTTGGCTTTTTCAGATGGACTTCTATTTTAGCAGATTAGAACAATTATGTTAGTGAGAAAAAACAAATTAAAAAGCCCCCAAACAAACAAAAACCACACAAAATCTCAAGAGGTAACCAGAGATCACTAGACATACACGCCAAATTAGTTCTGTCAACTGGGTCTAGCTCATCCGGAGGCAGCAGTGACAGCAGACCCAGATGTAGTGTGACGAGAAACAGCAGAGTGGTTTAGGGTAAGTCAGCTTCCTGGTGAGAGCTCCTCAGCTCTGCCATTGTGGGTTTTGCTGTGGGTTGGTTGGTATATGAGTGTAAACGTCTTTCTCTCTTTAGTGATTATGGGAGCAGATGTAAAAACCTTGAAGGTGGGGGAGGGGGGGCAAAAGCTCCAGGCTGCAGAAAGCTTTCCCTTTGCACTCTGCTGCTCCTACAGCCGCAGCCCAGCGACTCCTATACATGTGAGGAGGAAAGGAGTAGATCGGCAACTTCCTGGCAGTGGTCCATGCAATTCACACTCCAGTAGCATGAGTGGGACTTTATGTGAGCTGGAATATGGTCCCGCCTTTAAAAAAAAAAGAGAGTATACATGTTTAGTTGACCTTGTGCAAAACCAAGGCAGGAACATTTGGATTGATTCAACGGTGGTGTATAGGGATTTGTCATCATTCAGGGAGGATTCCCCAGTAGCACTGGTTAGGACTGACCAGTATCATTTTACTAGCTTACATGTCCTCTCTTTTGCCAGCACAAGGAGGCCAAGCAGGAGGAGGGACCACAAGCATGGAGACTCCTGCCTTTCCCAGCACAGACAACGTGAGCTGGCCAGACTCTTGTCACTTCCAACTTTCCTGCCACAACACTGAAAGCAAAGCTCTAATGATAACTAAGAGATTTCAAGTGCCAGATCGATGGTCTATACTCCAGGATCTGTGAGCACATGAGGTTGTCCGCTTTGGATGATCAGGCAATCAGACTGAAGGAAGTCACTCCTGTTCCATATTCCTGAAGCAGCTGAAAAGCCCTGGCACAGCAGTGGGCGATCTGCTCCTCAGAGACATGAGCAGTAGGTTCCTCAGCAGCCTCAAAACTGGCCCCAGAGGCAGAGAAATTGAATCCAAGTCCTTTTCAAAAAATATTTTTGGCTCAGCAAAGCCATTTCAGACCATCTCTAGCCATAAAGCAGTAGGAACAAGCTGCCTGATGCACATCTAAAGCTGTGCATTTTGTGTGCCTTGCAGGATGGGAACTCTCTGATGCACCTAATGAATTTGTCCACATTAACATTGTGGCAGTACAAGGCATTCCAAAATAAAGTCATACCGCTTCCAAAAATGATTAAAAAACAACAGAATAAATTACAAGATAAAGCAAAACGGGGGGGAATAATTTATGTGTAGATAAAAAGCAGTTTGTGCCAAAAATATAAAAAGCTGCTGAAATAATATAGCCTATGTAAACACAGTTTTACAGTGCTGCACAGTTAGGCTGAGGAACAGATTTTTTATTTTTTTTTTCTCCCTATGAAATGAAATTAATTCAGTTAATTATCAACAGGGATGAAGGTAAGGAAGGGTGGCTCATAGAAGACATTTTTTAAATACTATCTTATTAAAAGCTTTGATTTTCCTTTTAGTTTGAGACAAGATTTTGGATGGGGGCATCAGCACATTATCACTGTTTGTGAGAACTTGTGTTATATAATTATCACATTAAAAACCTATTATTCTGTTTTTAGCTGGGTTTGTGTTTCCTGATACCACTGCATGCAGTCAGGCAATAAGTTTCCATTGCGATTAAAAATCAAACACCCAAACATTCTGCAATGTTTCCATTAGAACTCTGCAGCTTGTCAGAAGTAGAGAAATAAATAACATTCAAAATTATATTGATATAAATGTCTTCAGTGAGCATCACCCATTTCAGGTCTGTTACATATAGCAGCTGCTTAAAAATGCAACTACTCTTTTCTGTTTTGTGCTGCAGACTAATCCAGCTGTGAGGCCATCTGGCTAAGCATTTTGCATTTTGGATAAAGAGCGCATCCATCTGTAAAATACGCACAAACAACTTTTGAATCAAGTAAGCTCAGCAAAAAAAACAAGACTGTAGAATAAGAAAGATGTTTTAACATGTCTTGGTTTCCACCCATTTCCCTTCATTATGCTTCCTGGAGCATCTTGACCCAATAACTTCCAAAAAATATTTGAATGTCAGATTTATTTTTGCTTCTTCCAGTCTTTTGCATTTTTTTTGTGTAAAAATTTGAGACTTTTCTTAGGTCTCAAATCATCCACTTGTTCCATGACTTTACTTCCTAGTGACCTGGGACTCCACAAAGAGACCTTCAGCTGCACGCTCTTGGCACAGACATAGGCAATTCTAAAGGTAGGTGTAATACTGCAGCCTGACACGTTTCTCTTGATCCTTGATTTTTTCTTTTCCTTCTTAGTGCAGCTTTTCTGCTCCTTTTCACCTCCTCATGCTGTGCAATGAAGGGGAACATCTGTCTCTGAGAGAATATTGTTGATACATTAAAAATACGTTGCTTCTCCTTTTTTTAAAACTCAGTATGAGTCATTATCTGGGACTTTCAGAAACAAACACTTCATTGTGGAAAATATTTTTGGGGGTGCAGTGTAGGGTTGCAAGTTATTTTTGCATTGAAAAGTAAGCTGACAGAAAAAAGAAGTCTTATCCCTCAAGTAACTGAGGGTTTATGACCAATTACATAAAATAACATTATCCAGGGTTTTGTCATGTAAATACATGAGCAAGTTTGTAATGAAAGATCACATTTGTCTCTTAATCCACTGGTTTCTGTCTCACTTGGAGAAAGCAAGTGGCTGGCTCAGCAGACTATAGATGGAAGGAAGGGGTTTGAGATCAAGGAAGGAAGCTATTCCTGTCCCCCCCTGCCTGATTTCCTTTTTGTTCTCAAATTCACTCAGCTTTGAATTTGGTCTGCCTTGACTAGCATGGTATGTGCAATGCTCAGGAAGTAAACCCATTGTATTTAGCCCTACAAGCCTTTCTCCTGTCCTAGATCATCATCGTATTTCCCAAAATAAAGCTAATTGCTGCTTATGTCAAGGAACTGCATCAGGGATCTACACAACACACACAAAGTATGCTTATTTGGTTAAAAAAAAAAAAGTGGTTTGTTGTTTTTTTTTAATCTTTTCAAAGGAACACAGGAAAAATGCATGTGGTCAAGATGCTGGCTGTGTGTTGGGAAAACTGGGATGTGGCTATTTGCTTTCCCTTGGGTTTCTGGGCAGTAAAGGAGAAATCAGGTAGGTTGCCCAGACCCATTTCAACGTGGGGGTGAAAGAACTCCCTTCCCAGGAACAGATACCTCAGAGAAAGGGAGGCTTCCTCACAACATGGTGAAGAGTATTGCACAGCAACTCCTGCAGCGTTAGTCATTGTCAGAGAACTACATCTGAAAGGGGAAATTAAAATGCAGTTTCACAAGCCGTTCCTACATGGATTTTGGTAAAATTCTCATACTCTTAATTACTTTGCCTTGGTGAATTTAAGCTCTGGTTCCTCAGCCAGCTAAAGAAGTGGTTAGACACCCCTTCGTTTTGGTATTGCAATGGCCCAAACTGAAGCATGTGATGATAAAACAATATCCAAAACCCAGCATGAGATGGGTTCCTGACACATTATGTGGAACAACTAGAGGTCATCAGAGGGTGAGCCAAAGCCCTCCAGCATACTGAGGCTGGAGCCTGCCTGACAGAGAAGCCTAAATGCAAGAGCATGCATAAAGTGCCACCCCCTCTCCATGGACCCTTCTGCCTCCCTCCTGAGTCACAGAGCAAGTTACAAAGTTCAACCCTTAAATAAACTCAGCTCTTGAGCCCCCTCCCAAAGCCTCTTTCCTGAGACATGCCAAAGGAGATGACACAGCTCTGCCACAGCTGCAGCTCTCCACTGTTGTGGGCATGGGCTCCATGCCAGCTAGGTACCACCTCCAGCCACCTTTTCTGCTGGTTGTCATCTTGCACCTGGCAGGGCCATTAGGAGACAGAGGGGCAGCATAGGGCAGCCACAGTCTGGGCACCACTGGCATACCTAGCAGGTAGAGCTAGCCAAGTAATGTCTCTATTTGTTCTGCAAAAGCAGATCTGTCTCCCCTGTAACAGGGAAATGGAGTTGCCTTCAGTGACAGGCTTGCCCTATGCTTCAGGTGGCCACAGAGGAGCACTCCAGCTGGGGAATTTGGCTCCGGGCCATCCAGTTTCTGAGTGCAAACAGTGCTGAGATGGAAAGGCACTGAGCCATTCAGATCTGGGCACACCTGAGCAGCACAGACCTCTCAAGCCCAAAACAGCGGACCTTGAGTTGTGTATATGAGGATTAAACTTGGACTTGGCATTGACATTTGGGTGTGGGCATCTGAATGTATCCAGCTTCTTTTTAAGGCTCACATAGCTCTGTTCCGTACATTAAACTCACAGGCTTGTGCAGACAAGGCAGGCAGAGATAGCTTTCTGCAGTCTTAACTACAGAACTACTATTTACTGCTTTTATATGTTTGCCTATTGGGTACAGCTGTTTCTCTAGGATCGGGTTGTCAGACACATATGCTGTGTGAAAAAACTAACGTTTACACACTTTTTTTTTTCTTGGTATCTGATAAGCAGAAACCAGCGTGCTAACTTCCTAGCACAATTCCCGCTGTGACGCCAGCGCAGAACTGGTGGTCAGGTATGGGAAGTGCTTTCCTCCAAGGCAATATTAAAACCTACTTCCCTTTTCTTGAAAGGGAAGCGTGCTTAGAAACTGCGCTGCGGGTTACTTAACTCCCTCGTTTCTCATTCTAAGACAGTCTAGCATAAAAGTAGTCACACCTCTGAGAATAAATTCAATCTTCTTCCCCAAAACCACCTACTAATTCCCAAAATACCCATCCGCCTTAGAACAAGATTTCTTCTGCATTTGCCCACGGTTGTTTTTTTTGGTAGAGCTCTTAGATGTTTGCAGCCCCGAGGAGCACAGAGGCCATGCAGCCCCAGAGCTGGGAGGGAGGGCCAGCATGGTAGGGCAGGCAGTCTGTCTGCTGCAGAGCAGTGGTGGCCAGGGCTTCAGGACAGGTATAGGAGAGCCCAGGCAGAGACCAGCAGGGCAGACCTGCCCCACTTCGCAGCCCCAGGGTCTGAGGGGCAGCCCTCTTCTGCCAGCAAACACTTCTACACACATAGCGTGCTAGCCCACATCAGTTTCTGTAAATTGTCTGACTTTTGTAATTTTCTCTCTTCCCAGGGATGTTCACACTTCCTTCCCCCATCTGGATTTAATGCAAAAATAATACCAGTGGCTTTACTGAAACCATGGAGGAGGCCCCACTGGTTTTCCCTGTGAAATCACACCCAATCTGAGGCTACTCCATGGCTTCAGGGCCAAGTTGGCTTCCCACACTCACCCACTGGCCTTGCCCATGGGCCAGAGCAGCTGAGGTGCTTTCAGAGCTGCTGCCTGGGCAAGAAAATGCTGATGGAGACCAGAAGTACTGAGGAAACATTGGTTGCTCCTTTCATTCTGCCGAGGAGAGCAAAGAGCTGAGCTGCCACAGCAAGGAAGTGCCAGAGGAAACAGCTTTTCTCACCAGCTTTGCTGTGAGGCAGCCCCAGGCCAAGCCCCACGGCCTGCCCTCCTCAGGACTCCCCCTTCCCTGCCTCCCTGGCAGCCCCCCCAGCACTGGCAGCAGCGCACGGTGCCCCAGGAACCCGCCGCTGAGAGCCGAGGGCAGCATGGCTCCCGGCACAGGGGCAGTGCCAGCAACGCCAACAGCAGGCACACAGCTCTCCCAGGCACCTGCCTGTGCCCAACGGGCCTGGGTGCTCCCCTCTCCCCCGGGGCTGACCCTGTTTCCTGCTCAACTTGCACACCTTCCTGCCCCACAGAGCTGCCCTGTTTCATTACTTCTGTACAGTCTGTACCTTAGCCTCATCAGGAAAAGGAATACCAGCACAAACTAGGGGTTTTGCCCCAGCGAAGTTGGAAGCCATTGAAATTCCTGTTGGAAAAATCAGGAAGAGGAAGGCAGCCACTGGTTTTATTTTGGATGTGATTTTCCCACTTCCTCCTGTTTTGAAGGAGACAAGGATAGTCACACTGTGCAGCCTCAGGCTCCCCATTTCACCTGCCAGTTTCTCCTTCCTAGTCCATGAACATGGAGAAGTTTCCCCAGAAGAAGGCTCAGAACAGGAGCCTGAGGTAGGTGCCCTGAGTTGCTCCCAAAGCACTCTCTGAGGGAAGCCCCCCTGCCAGCCAGGGTGCATCAACCCTCCAAGGACATTCTGCTCTCTCTGATAAATATCCCTGTCTTGATAAATGCTGAAAAGATGAAGCTGCCAGTCACCTGTGGCTTGCCTATGTGGCACTGCAAGACAGTAAAAGGGGATAATCTGGAAAGGCAAGAAGGACACACAGGTGAAGAACGGCACTTGTAGTTGACTTAGAGGTGGGAATCGGAGGCAATGTGCATTAACCGGCATTGAACAAACACCGTTACGCAGAGGTCCCACAGCCCAACTTAACAGGACTACCATTCCTCCATTTACAGACCAAACTGATTAAATTTGTGGTGCAGGCAGAGGATTTCCATTGCTTGCTCTCCTGTCCAGTATGTACAACTAGCCATGGATGTGTAAGAAGGAGGAGGGTCCTGTTTCTTATTGCAGCACTGCCACACTCACATGTCCTACTGCCCAAAGAAAGTGACAGATTTCACATCCTGACCACACAGAGAAAATCCATCAGCGTTTAGTATTTTTATTATTATTTTAGCACTCCCCAAGCCATGCAAGATGTCTCCTGAGCCATATAAGAATACGTTCCCTACTCATAGGGAGTACACAAATCTAGTTTTAGACCCAACACCGTGACAGAGCACACAGAACAGCTCAGGACAACAGGGACGAAAGCAAGATGGTGGCTTTTAAACTGTGCTCCCTCTCAGTCCTTCTTATTTCTGCAGCTTGAATTAAAGATTAACACAGCATGAGAGAACAAGGGTCTCAGGCCATGGGGACCTCTGGTGGCACTGGGGACACAGGGCTGCCTTTTTCAAACCCTGAAGTGGCCTAAACGTCCATTGTAGAATGGATGTCAAAAGCCCCAATTGTTCACCAAAAATCTGCCAAAACTTCAAGTCTTCCCTTCCCCCAAAGTCTGTAATGCAGTTTTTGTCTCAGTCAAGACAAAGATCTGTAGTGTTTTTAAAATATAAAAGCTACATAAATAAAGCTAAAAGAAAACCCCAGACCTTAACACAGTAAAAAACAAGTCGCTCACAGGATGTTGAGTCCTATGTATTACATTTAATTTGTGAGACCTCTTAATGGTGCATCCCAAAAACATCTGCTTTAAGATGCTGGTTTGGATACACCAGCACTGCTCTGCTGGAGCTGGAGGAAAGGGGCTGCCCCAGCAGTAGTGCCCCTACTCCATGCCACCATCTCTCCTCTGACATAAAGACCCTCATGCTATAATAGGTCTTTTTTTTTGTCATCACGGCAGCCTCCTGGTACTGGTCTGGATCCAGTGGCAGCCTTCCCCACAACTATTTCAGGGCCTGAGCCTGGCAACATGCCCCCGCAGGTGTAGCCCATCCACAGGCCTCCACAGATCTTCCCCACGAGATTCTTACATCTTACAGGGTATCTCCATGCCCTGTAGGTTCCCTCACCATCTCCCTGATACATTTTCCATTGAGGTGTGGGAAAGAAAGGCTGCAGACCTGATTTAGTGTCCTTAGGACCCTCCAGCACTCAGTAACACAGGGCAGACTGGCCAAGGGGGTGTTAAAGGCTCCTGGATCCTCTGAAGCTTCTGTCATTCAGGATCAAACACAGGCCCTGTTTAAGGGAAAGGCTCTCTGAGGTAACCCTGAAAGGACAGTGCCTCCCAGCTCCATGCCATGTACGAAAAAGGGAGCTTTATCTCCTGACTTATCCCATAGAATTAATCGTGGCAACTAATGAGAAGTCATTACCAGTCCAGCCAGACCCCAGATGTAGGAAGTCAAGCAACATCAAGGTTTTCAAGAAGACCCTGTGCCACCAGCAACAGCCACAGTATCATAGGACTTCACCAAACAGCACAATGTCTTTTTGTCAGTCTCCGAACAGACTGATTTGTCCACGCATCCAGACAACCAAGCTAGAAAAACCAACACAGGGTAGCTAAAGGAGAAACCCCAACATTACCTATCATCTTCAAATCTGAGTGCAAAAATGAACTTGTCTTGCCCATCTTTAGAACAGAGCAGCAAGTATATTTCAAAAACAAGCTCTACCCCACCGATCTGTAAACAAGAAAAAGTAGTCACCAAAACAATAGTCTGAATACAGCATTCTCCCTTTGAGGAAGAAAGGAACAGCACATGATGTGTAATAACATCCTTTAGTGCACGTCTTGCAGAGAAACAACAGCTCTGGTAAGGTCACAGTAAAGCTGCTGCCACCATCACCCTATGCCATTGGCAAGGGCACCACCTATTGTCAAGTTACCTAATGTATTCCACCAGCAGACGCAACATTTAATTATACTTTAATGATTTGGGCTGAAAAATTCTGTTTGCCTCAAGCAATATTTTTATTTTACCACATTTCAATTTTCAGCCTTTCAAATAATTTCCATGAGTAAGGACAGACTAACATTATTATTTAAATACTTAAATGTAACACTTTATTTAAATGTAATACTTATATTTAAATATTCAAATACACTTCTTATATTTAAATAGGGAAGGGACTTGCAGAAATTCCCAGAATGCCATCGAGGAGCAAACTCCCAGCTGTAAGGAGAGAGGAGGTCAGAGCTAACCCAGCACACAGATGAAATAAGGGCACAAACTGAAACAGGATCAGGTGAATCGGGTCTGTTTTCACAAGTGTGGGATGTGGGAGTTCAGCCGCATCTCCATGTTGAACTGCTGTCCTATCTCCAGAGAAGGCAAGCCCAGTAGTAGCAGTGCCTCTGATTTAAAACAAGACAGCTAGGGAGACTAATCCCCAAGCTGAACCTTGAGCCACATTGCCAGAGCAGGGAGTCCTATAAGGAACACACAACCAACCCGACATTCACAGATTCTGTGATTTAGTAGCTGTGGCTCAGAATCAGCCATGTCAGGTCTAAGCCACCACCTCCCAGCCTTTTATGTGTTGCCAAAAGCTGTTTTCCCTGCTCTCTTGAACAGCTTATTAGTTAGGGCTTTGCTGTGCAAATGCACAAACCTGGTTTGTTTCTGCACTCTATCCAAACTACAAGGCAATGAAGCCTTAGGAATGACTCTGCAGGAGTTAACTCAGGTCAAAGCTGGTTGTCCTCAAGCTGAGCTAATAAAATAGGCTGGACTCTAGCCATCACTTTGCTCTCAGGTATCTTTCCACACTTCCAGGAACACAACACAGGAATATCTACACATGATCTGCACAGAGCATGTCTTGGAAAAGCCAGGCTTACTGGCTCTGAATCCACAACGATACAGTGATGGTGCTTCCTCAGGATCCGACCTGTCGCTGCCCCTGACCTAGAGGGGTCTTGCTAAATGAGGTCTATCCAGAACACTTCCCTCCCCCAAACTCTCATCTTTACAGTGGTCATACCTGCACTTCCCTCAACATACACCACCACTCTCACTCTCCCACAAAATAAGCTAGGCTGGAACAGCATCTCTTCAGATACTTCAGGCCAAAAAAAATCTGAAACCATGACCCTCCTTTTCAGTAACGTGAGCATTCAGTTCCCATTCGCAACACTTAAAATCAGGCCACAGATCTGTTCCTTTTTATGCCTGCAGATGGTTGCTTCATCTCCCTACAGATGGTACCTTGAAGTCAAGGCAAGTGACTTTCATGCAGAACTCTAAGACTACTAATTGACAAAATTTGATACAAAATGAAATGCAGTTTTGCAAGGAAAGACAGAAGGCTATACTTGTGGCAAAAAATCCTTTATTAAACTAGATTTTGTAAATTCCTTTTCACATTAGAAATTCTAAATGCAAATTACAAAACTGTATTTCAGTAAAAAATGAAAGTTAACAGCAAAATTACAACTTTATACAAATAAAAAATATTTATTTTAATTTAAAAATAGACATTTATATCTTCCAATGTACTGGTCCTAACAGCTTTTACAACTGGTAGCTGTAATACTAGGTCTTTTCACAAGCATATTCACATTTAGTCATTTAATAACCTATACAGTTTATTTAGCTGAAACAGCATTAAGAGTTGGGCTTTGGTTGGGTTTTGTGAGTTTTTTGAGAATGTGATACTTGGGAATTGTGGTAAGTCAATTGATTCTTTTTTGTTACAGTGTTCATACTCTACCCTCTCCTCAGCTCCGCAAAGAGGGCAGTATTATTCTGGAAATGTGAATTGCATTTGAAGACAACGTAAGCAGCAGCAATGTCAAGTCTATGTATAATTTCTCATATTACATTTCTTATGATCCTACTTTACCATTATAAGCAATACAATTTTTCTCTTGTCTATCCACCATATTTTGTGGCAAGATTAAATATCAATTTGGTTACATTTTACCTCCTCAAGTAAATGCTTCTAGAATACATGTTTTGCTAAGTATGTAAAGATCTTCCCTGATGTCACACATATTCCCAACAGTGAGTTTCCAGATGTTCTAGTCATGTTCTAAGTTATTACTAGAGCATCTGGACTTTGTTTAAATGGGGATTCGCAAGTCACAATGGTTTCCAATAGCCACAAAAAAATCAGCCAGTTAAACTTTGCCTGAAGTGTCCTTTAACAGACCTACAAAAACAATAGGCTTAAATAACATTCCACCACATTCTGTTAAAAGCAAAAGCCAAAGACATTGAAATTATCTTGAAATATTTTGTTAAAAATCACTTTTGCCCTTTCACAATCAACTAAAATATATTTTTAAACATGTTACTTAGCAGAACAACTTTCTTCATTCCTTCTCTGGGCCTTTTTTTTTTTTTTCATTACTGTAAGGTTACTCTTCAATGCTAGCACAAGCATTAAATTTGATATAAAAAAAGACTGCTTTCCTAAATTAAAAATTGGGATAACTGTTTTGTAAAAAAGGAAACCAAAAGTTACTTTAATATGTATCAGTCATCACAACCACACGCTGTTGAAGAACAGAATAAAAAGTGGTACACAAAATAGGTATTTTAACAGCTGCACATTATCTCAAGAGTGCTGGTGGCATTACTGCTAAGAGCCATTTTAATTAAAAGTAAAAAATTATACAGAATTTACACAATACCTCAGGATTCTCACTGATGTAACTGCAAAAGACATCAGAAAGGCTGGAAGTTCTAAAATGAAACCTACTTTGGAATACCATTTTGAAACAATTATATTTGATGTAATTCATCCCACTATACATTATAAAAAACAGTCAACGAAATACAAGAAGTCTGGTGGTTTATTTTCTGGACAGTTTGGCAAGCAGCTGAAGGCATGGAGATCCTTACTACTAAAAGTCTACATCCTTTCTCTCTGTGCTTTGGTCTTCTGCTCCATGCATATCCAGCTCAACACAGCTTCTAAGCACATGCTTAAGATACTATGGAAGAAAAAGGCTGAGCTCGTAATATTTTCTCCAGGCTGGAACTGCAATGCCTCACCTCGACTTGCTGAAGCTGACAGAGGCTCTGTCACTAACTTCAATAAAGGCAAGATCAGTTGTGCCCATGTTAGGATTTTAAACCATCATCTTCTATCAAAGTTCAGCCTGTAATCAAACAAGTTATACTAGGTGAATGATCAACCCATAAGCAGATAAGGTATTCAGAGTGCCTTAATGAACCTCAACCTGTACCCAAAGGGAAAATGGGGAGTACTCCAAATTGCTCTTAAGCTATGTACTCCCTCTGCTCACTCTGACAGACTGGAGAAAACACTCTCTTAGAAAGGGGTGGAGCTGAGGTTTTGCCCTGAACATTTTTAATGCATTTATTGAAATAGGACTACGAGGTGCAAAAATAGTATGGAGGGACAGTGAATTCAGTGGGAACAGCTTCTTTTCTGAAGAGTCCTAGGCCTCTTCCAGAGACTGTTTATGCACTTTTTATTCTTTAATCTCCTTTGTCTCCTTGTTCTTGTATTTTTAGCTTGTGGCAATTTTGAAAGACACTTAGAAGTGGCAGCTTCAAGAACACCCCTGAGCACACTGGTTAGAGCATTTTCTGGGGAAGTGAGAGTCAAGTGTAATCATCGTCCCCTTGCTAAGCTAGAAGAAGGTAAAAAGCTGTGTTTCTCATATCCAGGATAAACCTGTCAACAGCTAGATTATGATGAACAGATGGGCAAGACAACAACTTCTTCTGCTCGTCTTTTGAACTGAAATCTAAGCTGTCTTTGTCCATTTTGGGAATGGTGTGAACATGCTGAATGAATCAGGCCCCCTCCCACAATAACTCTAAGTGTCATCACTTCCCCGTTTACAAGCACATCACTGTAGGGCTTGGGCACCCAGCAGCTCAACACACAACACTTCTGAGCATACACTGGGACCTTCGCTGGGCAACTCAGCTATCCAGGCCAACCAACAGGGACTATGCTTTAAGAAGATGCCCCAGAGAGCTGCACTTCCGTTTGTTCTAAACAGTAGCACTAAGGAAAACCTGTTCAGGACGAGAAGGAAGTTCCTTGGTCCAAGAGAAAGATTCTAGCCCCACTAAGGCAATTCCAGCATCTGCAACCCTGGAGAGCTGACAGTCTGAACTGCTGTTTTGAGTCCAAGTGCCTAAATGACATCTCAGTCCATTTTACACATCATCACAGAGGATGGAGCACAGGCTTCACTGCACAGGATGTTTGTGGTGGCAGAAACAGCTCTGCTAGTGCTGTTTGGGAAGCACAGATCTTTTGTATTTCACTCTCTGGTTACCAGAGCAGCCCAGAGAAAAAGAAAAAGGGACACAATTCAGATGAAATAAGTACCCACAAAAATTATAAAACTTATTATGACACTATTATTCCAGTAAGAGTAACTTTGATTAAATAATATTCAAGCTGTTCTTCCACTTGAAATGACCATGAAAAGATTATTGTATCTGCTGAAGCATGACAAACTGATTTTTGAGTCTACTGTACCATTGCACTGTGTATATATTACAGTAAGTATGGATATTCAGGAAACATGGTGTCTTTCAGTTTGTCAGCAACTTTTACGGACACATTTTTAAGTGAAACCTATTTCTGTGCACAGCTCTTCTCACAGAAGTTCCTTGCTTATTACTCCCATGCACACAAATGGCAAAACTTGCACACACATAGGGATTCATACACAAATTATTTGTGCATGTAGTTCCTTACTCCAAAAGTGGCTTAAAAGAAAAAAAAAAACAACCAAACACCTGAATTAATCCTTAACCTTAATATTATTCCTAACACACAACTCATACCTGTTCTGAAAAAGCCTTACAACAAAAATTCATATGCCCTTCAAGAGACAAAGATATAAATAGAAGTAGTAATGCATTCTAGAATGTATTTCTATTTAAAAAAATGTTCTGATTGCTTACTGGAAACATTTGCCAAAGTACAGATGTTTCTATTTAATTGGGAGGGGGTCGTGGTGTTTGTCTGGGAGGGGGTCGTTTTATTTTTTTACACAGGTATTTCTAGACGCTGATGCAACACCAACACAGTAACTTTTGTACTTGCAGACCTTCCAGTTAGGCAATTACTACTGTAGTATTAGCATTCACTTTGATATTAAAAATACATTTAAAATGTCTCACAGACAATCATCTTTTCTACAAGGAAATCACCAAATTTAATACACACAGAATGAAGACACGTCACAATCAGACAGCTGTGAAGTGAAACAGTACTCAGTTTGCTCCATTTGAAAAGCCATAAAGGGAGAAACACTTTTAATCCAGTAGGTGTTGAAAAAGGGGCATTTCTGCAAAATCACAGTATTAGCTATGTGTAAGTAGAGATTGAACTACAGTGTCATATTTTCCCTTTAACAGATCACAGTAAGTCTGCAAAATTACCAAACACACAGCTGGTCTTAATGCACAGTCCTCTCTATGCAACTTCCATCAATATCAGAAGTTCAGAATGGAATAAGGACAAGTGAACTGGCCACCCCATCACAAAACAACCACGAAAAAAGACTACATCTGACTTCTGAAGAAACCTGGAAATACTTAGCACTCAGCTGTAACTGGATTTTAAGTATCAGTAGTTGCTGAATTCCCACCTCCCCTCTGCTCTTCTGAAGGGTTTAGCATTAAGTTCTGAATCACAAAATATAATTGTACAAGGTATCATGTTTTAAAAGCACAGAATCCACAGCAATTAAAATGTCTGAGAGACAAAAGATATAGACTGGGTATGCTGAGAAGACAGTTATGTTAAAAAACTGTACCTTAATTTTCCTTTAAAACATCATATACTGCTCAGCAGAATTCTTAATCTGCATTTCTGAGACTTAAGATCCTCTAAGTGTCTTCTTTTTTCAGGTTCAAAAAAAGATCCATTCTACAAAAAATTTTCTTGGAAACATACTGTCAAAACTACTTGCTGTAAATTCAGACCATTTCTATTAAAATATTGTCCTTTAAAACATATTACAAAATACTATTGCAGTTGTTCAAAAGGTTTTAGCTGCAATCTGACACCTCAGTTTCTATATGCCTCTTCTTGACAACCCTTCAATTCAGCATGACTTTCAGGCAGCCTGGTTTTACTTCTGTGAACCTGTGAATCAAGAAAAGATGAAGCTTCAACATGAAAGCTGTATGCAATGCCATCTCCTTCAGCCCCCACCAAACTTATGGAAAATGATAAGGTTCTCAGTGGAAGTCAGGAAATGGGCATCATGTTCTATGGATCTGAAAGTGAAGAATTTTACAGGGTCTGGATAGATGAAGAGCTGGAAACAGCATCAACGAAGATGAAGATTTAGAAAAAAAGTGGCCCAATATTCTTGGTTATATTCATTCTACTCCTCTTCTCCTGCTTCCCTTTCATTCCCACTTCTTTCAAAACAGATTCTCTCTCCCTTGTCTTCTATAGAAAGTAATTGGGAAGGGAAGTCTTTGCTATTTCTGAGTCCTACCTTCACAGTCACCTTCATAACCTCCTGTAAAGAAAAGCAGCAAACACACTGATGCCAGCCCAGACTTGCTAAATTGCTAAAGCAGGCACTGGAGATCTATAAAAAGCAGGATTAACAACTTTTCATGGTAAAGCTAGCAACTTTGAATGGAAATATGTAATTAAACTATGTTAGACAAGTTTAATGCATAGTACTTTCATCTATCTCAGATGAAAGGATCTAACATTTAACAGGTGCCCCATACAAAATGGTTTTGTGTCCCACAAATGCATTAGATTTATGAAACAGCAGACCTGCCTTAATCTATTTAGTAGTTGAACAGTGCTCTAAAACTAACTTCAATTTTCAGTTAGTTAAATGTGGGTTAAGAAAAAATGTGTCAGTAACAAAAATCTAAACTCACCTGAAGTTGTGGCTTGTGAGGTATCTGATAGCTGCTGGTCTGATGCGAGCAACTCCTCCCTGACTATGGCTTCCTCTTCCCGTGATAACACAGAGATATGGTTTACCACCAGTCTGCTGGTACTCTGTAACAGCAGGGATTGTAACGGTTAATATTTTTGCTCCGCAGAGAGTACAACCTTTCCATCCCTTCTTCTGAAAACTCTCACTAGTGATTTAGAACTTTGCTTTCCCACGATGGCTATGTATCTTTTACATAAACATAGCCATTTTCTCCCTCTTCAAAAAAAGATATTCTGAAAAAATACAGTCAAGCTTTTTAAATCTAGATTGTGATACTAATGTTGTGATCATCACAAAGTTGTTCCAATTTCACAGCAGTTTTACTGTTGCTATCATCTAATCTTCATTTGGAATTTACATCCTGTGATGTAAATTAAAATTGCAAAATTAAGAGGGGTGGTGTAATTTAGTTAATTTTTAAGTGACACTTCTGTCTATTGGTTCATGTTTTATCTTAATGTGAATAAAGAAATAATATTTTATTGCATAAAGAAAGGAAGAAGAAGGAAAATGTAAATCCATGCAGTTATTGACATCTAAGTCACACTTATTTGCACTAATTTCTGCTACGTTAGAGCACATGAATCAACAGATGAACACATCACGTGAGGTTTATTAGGGCATCTTAGCCCTGATAACAAAAGAAATTGCTCTTCTCACAGAGACCACAGCAACTGAAATCGATGAAGAGTTTTAAAAAGAGGAAAAAATACAAATTAAACTGGATTCTCACAACAAGCCAAGATTTGTCAGTTTGACATTATCAGTTCACATGACATTTTCCCTCAACTGCCTTCTCTCTCTCTCGCTTTTTTTTTAAAATGATTTAGGTGGATGGATTGAACAGGGAGCCCCTACCATCATTCCAGGACTCCTGACTTAAATGCAGCTCAGGAAATTCAGCTCTAAAAAGCATTAGGTTACAGCTTAAAGGATACAAATGTCACTTTAGGAATAGCACAATATAATGCAATTTAATTATCTCTCATGTACTCTGAAAGAAAATAATTATCTAAGGCCCCACTGAACACTTCTGCTTCTACTGTGTGGAGTAGCTGTTTAAAAAAACTAGGCTTGTGCAGTGGTAGCTTGCATAAGAAATATTTCTTATAAAAGCATTCCCAGTGTGCTTAAATTTATAGGGTAAAGTAATACTGCAGAAAATGTATCTTTTTACACCAATAAGGTACTTGAGCACTCCACTGGGAGAAAAAACAAGCCCTCAAGCAAAACTGCGCAAGATGACATTTATGGAAGCAGCAGTATTCTGACCTCAAGAGATCCTGGTGACAAATTGATACAGCAGTTACTGAAAGATACCCCAAATAACACTTCTTCATGTAAAAGCTGAAGACAATATAGTCATTTTGGTTAGAATTCCAACATAATGATTTTTCTTTAAAGATTAAAAAGGCAATATAGTTCTGACAAAGCAATCCAAAGATGAGGCTAACATTTGCATTACCACCTCCGTTAAAAATGCCAGAAAGGGTAGATCAAGCCTTAAAAAAAAAAAAAAAAAAAAAAAAGGAAAAAGAAGAATTACAAAGAAACATGGGGCACAGAGCAAAAACAATCACTGCCATACTAAAGAAAAACAATTCAATGGGAGAGCTCTGAAAGTAATGCGTAAAATCAATTGGCTTTTGTGTTTATTAAATAACATTCATTCCCTCAGATATTGCCTATATCATGATCCTTTAGTAATAAATGAGGAGAATAATTTTTAGAGGGCAGGAATTACTAGCTTGTTCCTACCTTCACTTTTTTCCTGCAGCACTCTGGACAAGTGATTCACAGCTTCATCCACATGGAGACCATGCAGATCCAACACATTCATAGGCAGCAAGGAAGTATTTACTTTCTCGAAGATTTGCAGAGCAGCAGCATGGTTGGCCTCTTTCATCTTCTGCTCATGAAGGCGACCCTTTATTCATAAGCACAGCGACTATTACACATGGAGACATAATCTAAGCTCCACACTGGTTGTTGGGTTCAAAATGACAGTACTGGCAAGGTGCTTTTAGCTCACAGTCTGAAGCAGTAAAATTTCTAATTGCAACAGAACTTCTGGGAGATGCTCAGTGAGACCTGCTCACAGGGAGATCTCTCAAAAAACTATTCTTAAGAAACTGCTCAAAGCTGGCACAAAGAAGAGATTATAACAAAAGCCTTAGAAGAAAGAAAAAAGGCACAAAGGGCACAAAACCGTAAGGTCTTCACATAAGCTATAAAGTTACACTCCATGCTGATTTTCAGATTTATTATCCTAACAATAGAAATATACTTTCTAAAAGTATTTTGCTAACAATGTCAGAGATACTGATCAACAGCCCAGGAAAAACCTGGTGAGCGTTACTATTAATTATTCTGAATGCATTCCCTTAAGATTAGACAAGCCAAGAGCAAAAACTTGGGGGTTTGTTTGTTTTTGTGGTGATTTTTTTCATAGTTACCTATTATCTCTCCTAATATTTTTGACAGATCTTATAAGACTGACAAGGTCAACACAGTCCCTATTGGAATTAGGGTTATTCATATTACACAGGGAAAAATTATCAACTCTTTCCCATGAACCTTGCAGTGATATCATCTGAGAGACGGAAGCGACAAATTATGTCTTCGAAGATTTGTAGGTACAGTCTGAAAAGGAAGAGAAGACTTAACTCCAGGTATAGGACCGACAAAGGGCTCAAGAGAACAGAATTAACAGCCCGTCTGACACTTTCTTAAAATGGATCATCTGAAGTGTGTGTCAGACCAGAATCACCAGCTCTAGAACTCCCACCTGCAGAGGATTCCCAAGATAGGGTAAGACTTTCATTAGTAAAGGTAGCTTAGTTTGCCTTTTTATTACCTAAAAGAAAATATGTGATAAATTTCCAGATTCTACTTGCTGTTATGAATTACTTGTCTTTGTTTAGAATCTCTCCAAACTTCAAGAATATATAAACCATGAAAATAAAGTTCATTATAAAGACTGATAATCAATATTTCCTACATGCACAGTAACAATCTAAACATTTAGAGTGATACATTATACCAGTTGTGTGAAAGCTTTTTTAAGATAAGCAAATTCAATTGATTCACACATTTTTCTGCTGTCATAATGCCATTTTGAATTAAATAATTCTATAATGTGAATTCTTACTGAATTTTTATATGCTATTAGATAAGGAAAAAAGCTACAAGCTTTGAAGATTATTTGTAACAGAATTTTTTAGAGTGGTCTAAATGAAGTGTAAATGGAAAGGTCTTGTGTGAAGGCACCGAGAAATGAATGTACAGGAACAGTTACAGGAACAGTTCATACTTCAAATCAATAATATGATCCAACAGTAACTAAATTAGTATATACCAAGAAATGAGCTTGAATCAAGACCAGAGAGCTTGTGCTCCAAGGCCAGAGCACACACTGATCAGCAGCAGATCTACACTCCAAAACCATGGCAAAAAGCATGGCATACCGCACCATGTTCATCCCAACCCAAGACAGACTGTAGCCATAAAGACACTCAGAATGAGGAAGAAAGGACAGCAGACAGCAGTCTTGACCAAGATTTATGGAGGATGAAGCAAGCAAGGTTCTGAGGCAAAAGACCACATCTTAATACCTATCTTACTCCTAACAAGTACAGAAAACATGTCCAAAATCAGTTAATCACAAATTAAGAGGAACCCAAAGGCCATCAAGAGGATTCAATGCTTGCTGCGGCCCATGTCACATAAGTGAACCTGGCTGGACCACATGGACACAAATCTTGGAGCTTACAAGTATGCAGATGCCAGAGTGGGATCTCTGAGGAAATGAGAATGTATGACTAACCACTAAATACCATCCTTCATAAGGTTTGGTTACGTTAGCTTCTTGTATCAGTATCACTACTATTGAAAGGGAGTTTACTTGTAAGGTGATTCTCAGTAATACATAGGGAACAGTAATTGAGGAAATATATCAACTCTAGTAAGCACAATGTTTTTCTTATCACTTCCTAGTCAGTATTTATGTACCTCTTTACATTCAGGCAAAACCCACAATATTTAAGTGTACCTGATGTGCATAGAATGCTGCCACGGGCCTCATACCCATGCGAAAGGCCTCCCCAGCTTTTTGCAAACATTCCTTTCTCTTTTGCTGGTGACAAAAAGCTTCTGCTCTTAAATCTTCGTATTGTGGATACTCAAAATCTTGAAATACTTCACTCAAAGGATCATCCTCTTCCTTACTTTTTTTTGCCTGTAGAAATTTGCAATGTTGAAGCTAAGTATGCATTGTACGTTGTTTTCAGTAACATAGCTCTGGATGTTTTTAACTTCTATTTAAAAAAACAAATAAAAATACCTTCTTCTCCCGGTTCTTTGCAGCACTGTAGGAAGAAACAATTTCAGTTTGCAGAACAACTCCTTGAGCTATAACTGTTTTTACAGGATCTCCCTCCAGAACACAGTTCAGAAATTGTTCAGTTTGTTCTAAAGAGTAGCTGTAAAGAATAAGTAAGATCTATGACTTTACACATAAGTAGGTGCTGCATTTATTAAGATGCATATTACAAACCTTGACACTGTTACAGAAACAGATGACAATGGAAATAAAGCACTGGAATGGAATTTTCCACTTTATTACAGAAAGGCTTGCAGACTGCATTACTGGCATCAACACACCTGCAGTCTTGTTTAATTGAAACATAATTGAGGGGCACTTGAATGTTGATGCAATGAAATACGGAAGTAAATTGCATCCTACCTTAATCAAACAGACAACAGACACTAGTTTAGAAGAAAACACTGCTTTTTGGGCTGGATAAGTTACTTCATCTTAAACCTTCTCTGGTCAGGGACAGATAGCACAAACAAGTTTCAAACCAGCTTCAAACTAGCTCTGTTTTCTGAAACCATTATGCAGGAAAATCCTTATATCTCCAGTCAATATTTGTTATTAAATTTAATGAAACAGGAATAGGACATCAATTGCCATCAGATTTCTAATAAGCCCTCTTTCTTCTTTATTCTTCTCACTGTTCAGTAAGCAGACAAGAGGAAGACTTATCAAAAGTAAAGGCAGATGTTGGAAAAGGCAACACTGAAGAGAATTTAGAATGTGAAAAAGAAGAGATGGTGAAATGTTTGAGCTATAGATACAGACAAAGGATGTATTTTAAACACCACATAAAGAAAGTTTTTGATAACAACCTGGACAATCAGAAAGACTGACAAATAGGCATGCAAACCCATAAATAGAGACAGACATTCAACTGGCCAAGGATGTAAAAGGAAGTTTCTCTTGAAAAAAAGTTCAGTTCTCAGGAACTTGGATTTAAGAAGGTAACCACATGCCTCAGAAATATAATGCAGAAAAGAAAATTAGAATGTCAGCAGGAAGAGATGGAGAGACAGCTCATTCCTTCAAAGCTGCCGTAGTAACCAGGAAGGTTCTCACAGCTAACACCAGGTAATGGTAGTTCTCCTCTTGGGCAGATGCCATTTTTTGTGAACCCATTATTACCACCCCCACTAATTTCTCCCACTTTTTTTAAACCTCAGCTCTACAGCAAATACACAGGTCCACTGACAGGCTGTCAGAGGTCAATAGCCAGAGATATTCTTCTCCCAGTGACAGAAACTGTCAACTCCGAAACACGTAAGAGTTTTTATGCCCTTTTGGCTTTTAAGACCAGCTACTTTTGCCTTTATTTAGATCTACAAAAAGTGTACTAGTTTGGAAAAAGCTATTCTTTAGCAGTGCCTTAACTATTAAGATTTAAGACTGTAACTGTGCATTACAAAGTGTTACCGAGTACCTTTTTTAGAAAGAACTTTAAAGATTTCTTACTTGTTGTCCTTGAAGATGTCCATTAAGAAATTTTGATTAATAGTTGGAAACATCTCAAAAAGTTGCTTCTCCTTTAGTTTAGCAGCACAGTCTTTTCTAGCCATAGAAGGAACACGATTCTACCCGGAAGACGAAGGGAAAATATTACAAGTTCTTGATTATAACAATACAGTAACAGCAGAGCCAATCCAACTTTACTGTTATTTGTTAATATTTAAAAAAATACCTACTCAGTAGGTATGCATCCACAGCAATTAAAACATGCCAATATCAGACTGCCACACTGATTTGATGAGAATAAAGTAGGGACAGGTGAGCTGTATTCTATACCACTACAGTACTCAGCAGTCATTTGAAGTGACTCAGCTGGAGCTCCCTCATGACTTGGACAAAGCAAAAGGAGGATTTCTTAGGAGGAATTTAAGTTTTGGAATGCACTCCCTACTAGTCCAATGCTAAGCTCATGGAAAATCCACCTATCTATATTGAGCGCCTGGGGCTGAAACAACTTTTTTGTTATTGAACAGGGTAAACAATTTTGTTTTGGTGTATCTGAAGCTGTACTGTAATAAATATTCGTATTTGTGAAGTCATGCTGAGAAGAAAACATAATTATAGCCCAGAATAAATTGGACTGATCATTCCAATACCCAGGTTTGGTTATTTTTTTTTAAAGTGGTCAAAACAAAGCCAAGCTCCATGGATCCAAATGGAAAACAAGCTGCGGACATCATAGCTGTTATTATCAGTAAGCCACATACATGTAGTTTGAAGAAAGAATCCACAAATTCACAATTCTTTCAAAGTACAGGCTAAGCCATCCAACTTTCTATACCACTAGAAACAAAGCTCCTTTTTTTAAGGACAGCTACTTATCCGGGACAATTACAAACAAAAATGCCTGATTTGAACAGCTGCCGGGCAGTAGGGGGCAGCGTTATGCACGCGCCAATCAGACAGGGCATGGGAATTGTGTGGAAGCTACAGAATTAATAAAAACCTTCTGAAAATTACTATTTTCTGACAAGTGGCTACACAAATCTGCTTGAGATTAACCTCAAGTACTTCTTTTAATGTCTCATCTGTTAGGAATGTTGTGGGTTCTCCTTACAAAAAATATTTAATTCAATGAACATCTAAAGAAACAAGGCATGGAGCTCTGTAAATCTTTTTTTATATCGCTTCCCCAACAAAAAGTGTGGGAAACCACACTGATCATCTCTCTCTGTTTTTAGGTAAGCAATCAAAAAACAATTCAACCAAACACAAATGCTAACCTGTATAGTGAAATGCACCGTGATCTGTTTGTGAAACAATCAAAATGTTACATTTTTAAATTAGATTTGTATTTTTAAAACAGAAACATCTACCACAAGGACATTCCTGTATCACAGTAATCGACAATACTAATTGGCATGCATTTGTCTCAATTCAGGCTGTAATCAGCGGCACAAAGATGAGCCACCAGAGTAATATTTACTCTGCTTAATAGCAACAAATTTAAACCATTAAAAAATGGTACTGTCCATACCAGGTCCTGTTTCTCCTGCATAGCTATTTCTTCGGAAATTATTTGTCTGAGAGAAACCTTCTGAATCTGAGCATTCCAGTGATCCATAAAAGGAAAAATGTCTGATGATGCTGTTCTTTTAGCCTGTATGTCATTAGAGGAGCCTGAAACCCAGCTCATTTTTTTCTTCTGTATCTTACTGTCTGCATTCTGAGGTAATAGCATTTCTGAGTCATCAGTATCTATCTGCTGAATCACAGTAGGACCTTCAAAAGTAATGAAAATGAGGTGACAAATAAAACAATTATTAGCTTATTTATACAAGCAAAGCCAAAATAATCTTTTCAACCTATATGGTTTGGGTTTTGTTAAAACAGTATTACTAATGCTAAAACAGAAAACAACAAGTTGTTTTCACCTTCCTCACTTTTATTTTACAAAAGCTGTCTGATCCTCTTTATCTATTTTGTGAAATAAAAGCAAAACCATCAGACTCCCTCACCAAATTTTCAAGCGCCAAGACATATCTTACAGCTGTAAAATACCTTAAACATACGTTAATTGGAGAGGTTTGTTTGTGACTCATATGTTTACCTGCCTTTCCTCTTCAACTTAAGGACAGACGCTTAACAATCTGGTTTTAAATTATAGGAGTTAATACTAACAAGCACGGTTTGATCATTCAAGTGGAGAGTTTGCACCCACATTGCAACCCAAGTCTTTAGCCAGGTCCCATGCAAGAATTGAGAGATTCTGCTGTAGAGGGACACTTCTTCTGGGAGATGAATGAAAACCAGATTGCTAGAGATTTTAACAGTTTTTCAACACATACATACGTCCTCCTCTTACAATAAATTCCTCTGACAAGGACAACAATGTGTGGATGTTGTATTCCTGACCTTCTCTCACCTGCAGAAATTTTATTCTGTTAGCAGTTCTCTGGCTGCACCTTTTCCTGACACAGAGATTACCAAATAGCTGTCTGATCATGCCAAAGCTTCTCTAAATTCTCTGAAGTACACAAAATTATAGGCTTTTTGCTCGCATCTAACTGGGACCAGTGATTCTGTTTATCATTAACTTCCTTCCCCCTCCCACAACTCCATAAGAAAATGTTAAATAGAACCAAGGAAAATAAATAAAAGCTTAGCTTAATAAATGAATCCACCATTTTTTTCAGTAGAAAGAATATTTGCAACCTTACTGAAGTTTGAAATAATTACTTTTATGAGAATCAAGTATTTTTACAATTAAATACGTAACATACCTTCTGCAGACAACTTACATGATTCATCTGTCCTCTGACGCTTCTAAATAAAAATAGCAAAGCCATCAATGTTACAAGTAAGCTATAAATTTTGCAGTGAAACTTTGCAAGTGTTAGCTTCTAAGCAAACCAGCTTCAAAATTAACATCTCACAGTATTTCTCAAAGACTGGGTATTTTAAAAAGAAATATATTAAAGAAAAATAATTATGAAGTTTAAAAGATAAAAACATCTGAAAACAAAACAAACTAGAAGAGCATGTCCCACTGCTAAGATTTTATAACCTTAAATAAATAAACTAAGCAAAAATGTTGCCAATAAGCATTACAAGTTTCATTAGGCCATGAATGATCGGAGGTTAGAGAACTCTTCTCAGTTAATGTACATGGATGTATTTTGTATATGTAACCCTTGTTACATGTCAAAAAGCCAGTAACAAGTTTTGGCAAGTGGAATTTTTGATTAATCGTAGTGAAATTGTGGATTATGATATTTATGTTATGTGGATTGTGATTACAATTACTTCCTCTGTAATCTGCTCTAGCAGAGGGGTCCAACTAGATGATCTCTAGAGGTCCCTTCCAACCCCTACCATCCTGTAATTCTGTGATGATCCTTCTTTTTTAAGAATCTTGGTTTTGTGATGAGGTATTCATGACATGCAGTTTCTTCATCCCTTAAACTGCTTTTCAAGGGCTATGATGATTACAACATGCTGACACACTCCACATACCTTACAAACTACTATTGTATTTTATCACTGCTCTCGCAAAGATACTGCTTACACATTTAGACTAACACATAAAAAGATAAATGGTCTGAAAAAGTACTAGTATGCCATACCATATCACAATCTACTAACCAGAATAGATTCTTTCCATTTTTCATGAATCAGTCTTGCCAAATTCAGATCAATATGAACCACGCAATCCTCAACAGTTAGTGATCCTTATGGAAGAAAAAAATACATTATTAAAGCATCCTATAGAATCTTATCTAAGCAATTAAAAGCTTAGTAGCCTAGACTTACTAATTTGAATTCTGAAGATTCTGCATAAACTGTCATACCTGAAAAAAACTTCAGCAACTGCCAAGGTAAAAAAAAAAAAAAGGCATTCCACACAGAATGCATTATTTGCTGTTCAAAAACTCAGAAAGAGTAGCAAAAAACATTAATTGTATCATGTTGAAATACGACTACCTGAACAACTACATTTTCCCTCTGTGTTCTCCATTTTTCTAGCAGACCCTTCTTTTACAAAGCCACTGTTAATTTACAACAGTTTCATTTGTGAAACTGTGATTCTCCCTATTTTATTGCAATTCCCAGGGAACTGCTTTATGTAACACAACATACTTCCCACTGTCCAACAACAGCCACACCCCTCTTTTCAAACACACTAACTCAGAGAACCAAACTCTAAGTATACCTTCTAACTCTAAAGGAAACTGCAGGAATTATCATGGTTTAATTATCATCATCATATATCTTTTCCCTAAAAGATCTGATATTGTTTCTCACTCTTTCAAAAATAAAAATGTAAAAAATACATATATACCAAATAAAAAGGCAGGGCATATTTCAGACACAATAGAACACCTTTCTGCTACTAAAACCAAACTTATTTGTTTTGGAGGAGGTAGACCTGGAAGGCAAAGAGCCCAGCAGTCAAACCCACCAATAAATCATGTATCCAGGGCTTCACATCAAGTAATCTTCAGGGGAAAAGAGAAAAAAGAAAAAAAGAAAGAGGGAGAGAGAGAACAAACTATATATTCCTTGTGTTTTCTTCCTTTTTCTATCAGTCTTTAACTTCTGTGATGCATGTTCAAGCTACTTATGACTTCCTTCATCATAGTCACTCAGCAGACCAGTCTGTTTTCATCTTTTAAAAATAGCTTCACATTATTTTCTCTCAAAACCATTCATCTGCTTCTCCACCAATTTAACCGATGCCTCGAGCTTTTTTTTTTTTCTTTTTTCCTAACCAAGCATAACTTGCATCTTCCTCATCATCTTAATATCCCTTCAGAGTCTGAATATAGGCTGAAAGGCCCGTTGCTCAAAATGCAAATAAGCCAATATATTTTCTTATGCTTTTAAAGTATGCACATATACAAAGAGACAAATGCAGGAGGTATAACTGCATTTATATTTTTTGCCATGCTTAGTTCAGATCCATTTTTGGATTAAAAAAAGGAAACAACAGTATCACAAGGGGTTACACGAATCTGTTGCCTAAAAATCAAGCATGAATGGAAAAAAGCACGGGAAAAGGAAGAAAGGTTTTCTTACCCAAACTGAGTTTTTTCATTAAAATGTGGATATAATTATGCCCATACCTGCATCAATGCCAACAGGCCCAAATATTTCTTTCAATTGGAGTGCCAGTTCAGGAGGTAATGTTAGTTCTAGGCAATCTATATTGAAGGCTGGACGTGATGCTGGTATAGGTCTTTGCATCTGGGCTTTAGTTTCATCCCAGCTTGGAGTTTCAACCTCTTTACTACGTATCTCCTTGGAACTCCTCTGGGTTTCTTCATCTGTCTGCAGTTCTTTATCACTCCTAGGACCCACCACAGGTGCATGATCCATTTCCAGTAACAAAGCAGTCACTTTGGAATTCTCTGCATTGCTTTTTGAAGGGTTACTGTCACTTTCATTATTTAATTCAAATTTCAAATTGGTAGAAGCTGTGCAAGGACCATGAGGCAAAGTCACAGGTATGCATGAACATACATCAAATTTTGAGACTGATGGCTTATTTATATTTTCTTCAATAGGACTCTCACGCTCCGTCTTCTGCTTTCCTGAAACGGATGTCTCAATGATAGCTGCTGCTGAGCTGCCTGCCTCAGTTCTGAGAGCTGCATCTTCAGAATTTTTCCGTTCCGCTGAATCACTCAATGAGGTAGCAGTCAATGAGCCAGACACATCAGCATCTGTCACAGTTGCCTTGGTAGCCCTACTTTCTGCAATGCTGAGTGATGAATTCTTGTTTTCTGAATGCTCAGAGATATCACCAGCCCCAATCATTTGTGCTGTTTGTTTGCAGTCTTTGAGTTTCTCACCATAGTTTGTACTTGCCTTGAAATCAAGGTCTGTGACAACTGGCTCATCTTCTCTTACTTGAAGGCATTCGGTATCACCATCTTTGCATAACTTCTCATTGCAGTCTAACAGCAGACCTGTGGCCCAGTCTATGTCTTTGTTACATCTTTCATACAGATCTTTTAGAGCTTCAAATGAAACAGACTCAAAGAGTTTACACAGCATATTTAGCTTTTCAGACTCGTCAATATCGATAAGTTCACTTTCTTCCACAAACGTACTTTTATCATACATAACTCGATAGGGTATTTTTTCCTGAGAATCTGAGGCATTGTCTACGTCTTTGGGTTTGAAGCCATCTAGTCTGCCATGCAATACTTTGGTAGTCTCAGGAAAAAGCATTTTCTTTTCTAATCTCCACAGAAGCGCAAAGTCCTGTGACTCAGTCTGTGAATGGCTACTTTTTTGTCTACATGAGCATGTGTCATGTTTCTCTTCTGCTGCATTAAGCATTGACAAGTGTTCCTCTTCTTTAGGATGTGGCAAATTGTTGTTTGTAAAAGTGAGGGCTAATTTGTGATGTTTCCTCATTCTCTTATTCTGCTGGGGTTTTTTCTCACCTACTGTTTCACTAGCTACTGTTTCAGGTTGGTGCATATGCAAACTCTCTGTATCCAGTTGCTCTGCAGTGTTCATGTGTGTCCCACAAAGCACATCTACGGTCTCAAGAGCTTTTCTATTAATGGCACCTTCAGTATTTCTACCTTCATCAGACTGATTTAGACTTGTCTTTCTCATTCTCCTTGACCTTTGTTGTCTCTGCTCTAATGAGCCTGAGACAGGCCAATGTCCGATCATTTGCAATTCCGGTGTAACTTTACCTGAACTAAGTGAGGAACAGCTAGAGGCTAGACTTTCTTCCTCATGTCCTTTTTCAACAGCACAAGTCCCACGCAGGCCCACTTGCCCTTTACCTAACACAGGATGCTGCTGACTGGGAGTTCTACTTTCCTTATCGCTCTGCAGAGAAGCTTTTTCTAGTCTTCTAGCTCTTTTGATTCTCTGTCCCATTGTTTGTTCTACAGGCCAGTCACCCAGGAAGTTTAGCAGTTCTGGTCTGCCTGCCATGTCAAAAGCTGAACTGCTTGGTTCCAGTATGCTACTACTTTGTGTTGATGTTGGTTCCATACATGTATCATCCAACTGTTCAACTTCAGTTTGAACTTTGAGAAAGCTGTTATCACTGTGTTCCTCAACTCCTCCTGCACACAAGCACACAGTCTCTTCAGCCGTGGTCACATCAGCCTCCTCCATTTCTGTTTCAGTGTTTTTTTCTATTTTTCCTCCTTTTTCTTCATTCTTCTCCAAGGGTAGTTCTTTTTCTACAGAATCTGTTAAAGAAACATCCCAGTAATCTTGAACAGTGCTGCTCTCAGAATTGCGTTCCACTGAGTTCTTTTCAATTTCTTTTTCCTCTTTCTGAAGATGTTCAGGATCACAGTTACTTTCTAATGTTAGAGTAGTACTGGGAAAAGTGTTATCATCTTCAGCTAATTTAAGAGGCTCGACATCAGAAGCAAAAGGTTTTTCTTCCTTCGCATCAGAATGTACCTCCCTCTTTCTGAAAGAAACACTGGAATGGAAGATAAACCCATTTCAAACCTTCTTTAAGAACTTGTCCACATTTTTAATTTTGGCTTAGCTATTTAATATTTTCAAATTACAGACCAAAAATGACCTTTCAGGACACAGTTAACGAACTCTAGGGAGAGGAAAACAAATTTAAGACTTAGCCCTAACCTCAGTACTCCTTTATAAAAAAAGGAGCTAAGCAAAGCAGAACTTACCTTGGTAAGTATCCTTTTTTTACTCCAGTATGGGGCTACAAATACTTTCTCAGTTATGTACTGAAGCACTCTGCTGCCAGATATTTCCTCCTTCAGATCAGCAAAGCTGGTAAATATGCTTTTATTTAATCCCTGTTGCTCTCTCCTGATAGCTTATTGCTAAATAAAGTCTAGAAGTCAACTATGAGAGGACATGGCATTTCTTGTCATATCATTTTTCACCATCTACTACATTCCATTTATTATTAGTGCCCACTTCATTTCAAATACATTAAGCATACATAAACCAAATTCAATAATAACTACAATTAAATCTGATTTCCTATGCCTTGTGATAGTGCATATATAGCATTATTGAGATTAGCCACTATAAAACAGTTGTGTCTATAACCAACATAAATCTAGACAAGTCTAAATTAAATATACTCAAGACCAAGTAGGTAACTCATTACTACTGTACAAAGAATCCACCTTCTATCACAAAGAAATCCTCTAATACCAACACACAGTCTCAGTAATTTGCTCATATTTGGGACTATATTTTTCTGAAAAGCATTTTAAAGCTTTCAAGTGTTTTGTACCTACAGCACACATCCAACAGCACATTTCTAAGATACGAGAAAGTTAATCAAGATTGGTAAGTATTTAAAAGTAACACACAGCCATACCGGAAGGTTTTCAAAAAAAGCATTGGAAAGTTGTCTAGATCCCTTGACCACTCATTTCTAGAAATCCTGAAATTTTTTAAAATTAAGAAAGCTATGTGGTGCATTTATTTTTATTATTTAACTACTTTTTTTAATGCATTCGCTGTTCAACAGCATTATCCAGGTTCTGTTGCTGTGGTGCTACAGACACTCCCTCACTAGACAGCATTGTGATGTTAACACCATACAACATTGTTCTTGCTTTAGTTACAAGGCCAGTGGGCCCAACATTACTCTTGCTTCAATAGTAAGTGCAGTAGGCTGAGACAATTGGACACCTTCTGATTTGCCTACTGGGGCAGTGAGTTGAAACAAACGGGTACCTTCTTGTCCTAGTGCAAATGAAGCGAGTTGGGACAACTCCCTAAACACAGTTGGAACTCCTGTTGCTCAGGAATCACAGAATCACAGAACTACCAAGGCTGGAAAAGACCTCTAAGATCATCAAGTCCAGCCTATGACCAACACCACCACACCGTCTAGACTATGGCATTAAGTGCCACATCCAGCCTTGCCTTGAACACATCCAGGGACGGTGCCTCCACCACTTCCCTGGGAAGTCTATTCCAATGTCTAACCGCCCTCTCCGTGAGGAAGTACATACCCAAGACCCCTCCTGCTTGGATCACCAGCCCACTCTGAAAGTTGTTAAAGATGACCTGGTTCGAACTGGTTCGAATTGTGGCCACAATGTAAAAATGTTGACCAAAGTCTATCACCTTGTGACCTTATAAAAAAACCAATCCTCAAATGAGGTCCTTTGGAGCTCTCTGGGATTTCAGCAGACTACTAACCCCATGTCTCACAAAGGAAGTTGGTCTGAAACCAACCTGAAAGAAAAGAGTGAGTAGTCCTCTACTTATAATTTTGGAGCAAGAAGATTGAATTACAGTAATTTACTAAAATTCAAACTTGCAAAGATCAATCAGAAGGATAATTCACTGCAACTCCTTTGCAGTTAGAAGATCACTAGGCACTAATTTTTTTTAACATCTTAACATAGGTTAACATCTATATCTGTGTGTACATGTATGTAAGCAAATGAATTTAGAAACTTTGTTAAACCTTTAAGTAAACCACTGTCTTACTATATAACAAGTTGTTGATTATTAATACGAGTTGCTATTGATTAAGTATTGCTAGGAAATAATATACCTGATTTTGTTATTTGTTATAATAGTGTCAATCAACCTCAACTGCTTCTAATCTAAATCACATCAGACACATAATTATGTGTTAAAGCACTACACTGAAATCCCTACATTTAAAACCCTTTAGTGATGAACTGTCGATCAAGTTTGGGACCATTCAGCGACACCTGGACTCCTCTGAGGAGTTTAGAAAGCAAGGGGGTCCATTCTGGACCTCATGACTCAACAGGAGGGCCTTCCTCATTCTTTTCCCTGATCCATGTGCAAATCACTCAAACCTGATCCTGACTCAATCTCCCCTATCTCTGTGTAATAATTTCCTCTGATCCCCATGTAAATCACTCCAATCCACTTCCAACCCCTACACTTTCCTTCCTCATAGTAAGTAATAGAGTGAACCTTGCCATTGAACTCTGTTAAGCTGTGATTTTATAAATCTATATCAAAATCACCTTTCCCTAATATCTTTGTTGGTGATTTTTAACGTGACTGTAAGACTTTCCACTTCTGTCTGCAGCAGTTGCTGTGAAGTTTGAAGTTTTAGCCTTTTATTTAAGACTACAAAGCTAGTAAAAGAATCTAACCTATGGCTTTCCTCCTGATAAGGATCTTCACTCCAGCCAGCAGCTTCTGATTTTCCTGGGACTGAAGAATCCAATATTGAACTAACAGTAAGGCAGAACTCATACCGTTCCAACATTCTTCTGATCTTTTCTTTAGATACACCATGAACGTTTCGCCTATGAATAAAAATTAAAAAAAAAAAAAAATTGAAAAAGAAGTATTTCAGATTTGTGTATTACAAAGACAGAAAAGAATAATTCAGTAACAATTTAATTATAAAAAGTTCACAGCAAGACTAACCAGAGAATTCAGGGGGCCAGGGCAAAAGCTGTGAAACAGCAATTCTTTCTGAATCAGTACACTAAGGCATTCCAAACAGGGAATGTTGGACAAATCATGGCTCCACTTGACTTCTCCACCCCACCTGGTGGCCCTGTTCTGCAATAAGATGTTTTGCTTAATACTAAAATCTAAACCTGTACTAATAATTCATCATCTTTAAATCAGTATTAGAAATACACCATATCAGATCCTTACAGTGACGTATGATATCAAACTGGGTATGGGAGATTTCTGAATTCAGTCTTCCTTCTCTGATTTTGCTAAACTAAGAACACTTTGAGTCTTGAGGAAAACCTGTTCACCTACAATTCTGGACATCCTTTGGCTAAGAATTTTCACTAACTTAAAACAGAAATTGAAGGTAAAGAAGGACATGTTTAAGTTCTATTTTAGGAAAGAAAATAATCTTCCTTACCTTGTTTGAAAAGTGGCCACCCTTAAGCTAAGCACGCACATTCAGATAATAGATACTATGAAATCACAAAATATTTTAAATTGAAAGGGACCTCTGGAGGTCACACAGTCCAACTTCCTACTCAGAGGAGGTACAGCTACATCAGGCTGCACAGAGCTTTGTCTTGTCAAATTCTGAATATCCCTAATAACTGAAAGTCTACAAACTCTCTAGGCAGCCTCTTTCAGTGCCTGAGAGGCCTTTCAAAGTCAGTTTTGGGTTTTATTCCTTTAAGTAATCAAAATTTCCCAAGTTCCAACTTGCTTTTATTTTTGTCCTATCCCTGCACAATTCTAAGAAGAGATCTTTCAGTCTTCTCTATAACCTCACAAAAGGTAGCAGAAGACTACAATGCTCCTTAACATTCTCTTCTTAAGGCTGAACAAACTACTCTTGCTCAATTCAGTACCATCTGTAGATCTGCTGAGAGTGCACTCTGCCCCAACATCCAAGCCATAAAAAGGACGTTAAATAGTAGTGGCCTTAGTATTCATCCTAGAGGCACATCAGCCTGCTCTGGGCCTTTGAACCCCACTGATCATACCCTTTGAACCTGGCATTTAGCCAATCTTCCAGTTACCTTATTTTTCACTTACATAGGGTTTATACCTTGCTTATTTTTGACTCTAAGTAATGGCTCTATGACTGTGCAGAAGGTCCTGTTAAAGAAGAGGCAAACAACAATGGTGATGCACAGGAGTTTGTCCCTCTCAGGTCAAGTGCTGACTTTCGTAAACTCAGTGACAACAGAAACATTTTTACTAAGGTAACAGACCAGCCGGAAGCAAAAAAAGTCCATCCTGACATCATTTTTGCAATGTCAGGAACCCAAAGGAGCAGCCACTGTACCTTAAACGCAAATTAATTGCTATCATAATAACATCACATAGTGTTTATTGCTAAAAGTATCTTTTGTATGTAAATAGAACAAAATGACAGAAAAAAAATCTCATAATACAGATAAATTCACACAAAAGTTAATACTGTAGAAAACAAAATATTAAAATGCCACTTATTATTGCAAAAATCTTGACTGATATCTTGCTGCTTCATCAGCCATTGTACTAAGTGATACCGTTTTAAAAATCATAGTTTATGGACTGTGAAAGACATACAAACTAATACAAAGTTTTCCTTTGCATTCCTACCTTTCAAGTTCTTTTGGTTTAAATTTCCACCAAGTGTCTGGTTCTCGGAACATGACTTTGTATTTGAACTGCTGAGCCTGAATAAAACAGACATAGAACAAGCCACATCACCCATTTCTTATTTCTGTTAAAGAGTACACAACACATACAGCCTGCTTCTTTAGAGCTGTTTTTTGTAGGTTTTGGAAGCAACTAAACATATGGAATAACATACTTTTGTTCAGTGTTTCACTTCTGATTATGTAAAAGGAGATTTTAAATAACATATATATGCATCTCTTGCTGTAAAATTAAATGTGTGCCATGATCACAGAAAATTACTATTTTATATCATCGCTTTAAATGTTCTACCTCCTTTGAATAAAGACTGCAGAACACCTCCTCTTTCAAGGTATACATGTCTACAGAGCCCCTCCAAGACACAGAAGAGCTTGCTGCTTCCATTCAGAGCCGACCAGATGGAAGCCAATTCCAAAACAACCAACTCAGCTCCCTTGAGCTGAGGACAGCATTCCTGCCATCTGGGGAAACTTGAGCGGGCTGCAAGTGAGTGGTCCTTATATGGTCTAGTCTCATTATGACAGAAAAGGATCCCCAAGTCTAATCAGGAGAAACACTTGTAAGTACTGTACCATTTCTCCCTGTTCATGTTTTCAGAAAAATTTCCCGTTTTCAAAAAAACCCTTACCAAACCTTACACCTCCTGGAAGAACTTTTGTTGTATCTTTACTTTAGTATACAGCAAAATCAAGAACTTCAATTTTTGAAAGAACTGTTAATCTGATAATTGCTAATAACTGCAAGGATAATAAAATTTAAAAATTTTTAATAAGAATTATCTGTGTTAAATCCAACTGTTACACTTGTCAGTTCCACATATTACGCTCTGATGTGCTTCTATACCACGGTAGGAGAAATCCCAGACCTACTTTCTAATATTTATTATTTATATTAATCAGAACAATTTTTGTAAAATAATGCAGTTCTGTACACTGTAAAAAATTATTAAAACAACCAACCAAGATGATGAATGATCAACAGCAAAGTAAGAGCTAGATTCTAAAAGTGCTGATGCTTATTTAGAAGTGATTAAGTGAAAAGGTGAGGAGCTCCAGAAAACTGGATTAAGAAACCCGTAACAGAGCTCACCAAGTTATTAAAATCATTAAAAATAACTTCGGAAGTTAAAAGTAGATGGCATTTACTTAGTACTAAATAAAAGCTGGTCACTTTTAGTCACTAAATAAAAGCCCTGAACTACTAGCAAAAAATTGTGCAGGTGCATTATATTAAGTAAATCTGCATAGCTCCACGCAAGCTAGCAACATTTGATAACTCTAGTCCTCCACTGGTCTGCTAGCATCTGCCTCATATTTACAATGAAACTAAGACACAGTTTCCAAGTTTCATGGAGCAAACATTCCTCTTATTAATCAGAATCACAGAATGCTAGGTTGGAAGGGACCTCAAGGATCATTTGGTCCAACCTTCCTAGGTAATACTATAGTTGATATGAGATGGCTCAGCAACCTGTCAAGCTGAGACTTAAAACTGTCCAATGTGGGGGAATCTACCACTTCCCTTGGGAGATTATTCCAATGTTTGATTGTCCTCAGGGTGAAAAATGTACCTCGTGTCCAATCAGAATCTCCCCAGGAGCTACTTGTGCCCATTAACCCTTGTCTTTTCCATGTGACTCCTTGTAAATAGGGAGTCTCCATCTTCTTGGTAGCCATCCTTTAAGTACTGGAACATTGTAATAAGGTGTCCTCGAAGCCTTTTCTCAAGACTGAACAAACCCAGTTTTCTCAGCCTCTCCTCATTATGGCAAGTCCTCCAGTCCTCTGACCATCCTTGTGGCCCTACTCTGGACCCTTAGTGCCAATTATATTTTAAAAGTAGCTTTTAATTGTACTGATCATATAAAACAGGAACAGAACCCAGTTTCCTCAACAACATTTGTTTTTGCTCCCCAGTGAATAGCACTTGACTTTGTCACTTGAAACCTAAGCAATGTCAATACCCAGGTGAGCACAGAATATGACACTGAGTAATACGATTCCATGTAACACCTTATTTTGACTCCAGACTTCCTTGTGGAATAACAGCTATACTGAGAAAAACAATCTCACTTGAAAACATATGTTGTTGCCATGCTGGTCAATAATCCCTTTTCACATTGATCAAACTGTAATACTAACCAAAGTAACATAGGGCTTCATCTCCCATGCTTGTATGTTTGTGTTGTCTATTATTATTGGAGAGATTCTCATTTCAAATGCTTCTTTGGCTGAAAGACACACATGTGCAAGAGAACGTGGTATAGTTAATTTCATTATAATAGGATGGATGTGTAACATTTATACCAATCCTCTAAATTCCTATTATTTTTAAAGTAGATAATCCATAATGATTAACCGCTGTGTAACGAACTCTCACCGCAGCTTCATCTGTCTCAAGGCAAGAAATTCCTCCCTTCACATGTAAAGCCACTGTGATATGGCATTATTCTTTTGAATTAACATATCTATGATAAGCAAGGAATGAAAAGGCAGATGTAAAATGCCCCAACATGACTAATCGATCAGTAAATTAAACTAAAAAAACTACATGATCACCTTAAAGTGGACTTCTTTGTTGCATAGAAAATGCTTGGCTTTGTAAGAGTCTTTTAAGATTAGTCCACTCTGTACATAAAATATGAAAAATTGAAATAATTATTGTCCCTTAAATACACAGTAATTGAATGTTTAGAATTACTAGCTTTGAGATACAGCACCATATTTTTGTAGCTATGTTGCAATGCATCTGAACAATCAAAGTTATCGTTGAATCACACATTTCTTATGAACCCATTTCTACATTGGTTAGAAATTTGACAGTAGAAAAGTGATCATGGTTCAAATTTAGCAAACAGAAGCTTAAAAAGAGTTGTTTGACTGAGCTCAGCAGGAGCCACTATCAAAAAACACACCCCAAAAAAATGAAATCATTTGAAAAAATAAATAATAAAAAAAATTATTCTGTCTTGCTTTTATAATTTCATTTTAAATTTGTAAACAATGTAGTGTTCATGAGAAAAAAATAATCAAGAGCAAGAAAATACCTGTGTAAGTGCTTTTTGTACCATTCTCATCACTTACTGCATATGCATATATAATGGCTCATCTCAGAAAAGTATTTCTGGGAGATGGTACGGATCACCACTCCAGAAATGGGACACCACCCAAAATACATACCATAATGAAATCTGAGGACAAAACAATCTTTTGACAAAGACAGTCCTTTTTAATTGCAAAACACAAAATGGCCACATGACTTTTGAGTTTGTGCTCATATTATTTTTTCCCATGCATATAAAAAAATATTTCTATTATGGGATAAACGCTTGTCCTGTGACACAGGCACTGCAAGACAGGCAGCTTTTTTAACAGCACACAAGCGTTGAGCTGTAAACAAGCAAGGTAATTCCTTATTTATTTCTCACCTCGTTTCCTGTTCCACTCATGTGCTTCCCCTAAGCAATCAGGATTGTAATGGTATTGTCCATGTTTATAGAAGTAATCATCAGTACTAAGAATTATCCCACCTGGATTATCCTCAAGAAAAGTCCTGTGGAAGATCGAGAAGTAAACAGCTTTTCTCCCTTCTCCTCCCAAGCCCTGCTACCATACATGTATTTGGTACCATATATGTATTTGGTCTCCTGTGCGAAACCAAGATTATTTGGAATGGAAGCAGCAAGTTTAGGTGGGGAAAAAATCATCCTCCAGGCAAAAATTATCTATAATAATTTCCCTCAGTTTCCAAATGCAGAGGATATCTAGGGGAAAGACCTGACAGAGGTTCTCTACCAGTCTTATTTCGAAACAAGGGCAGTGAGGTATTTTTCCATCTACACTAATGACATACTTTCACACTGACAAATACACATGTAGTCTTAATTGCACCAAATATTTCAGGTGCTGGCCAAAGGAGTCTAAGCTCCACCTAGGCTTTTGGAGAGTTGGAAAATAAATCAATCATTCAATCCAAGAAGCTCCACCTGTACTACTTACACAAAATAATTCCAACAGTGGGAAGGGAATTTCTGTCCATTCAGAGGTGGCATTGTTTCCGTACATGTTATTGAAAGGAAACACCCAAAATGAACAGTGACTGCAAGAACACAGCACATACAACACCACTGCAATGATCCTCTGCTGACACAAACTCCTTTGGCCAGTGACAGAGATTAAAGCTAACCTCACCTATTTCACTTTCCAATAGAGCTCAAGGAGCTGCAAGCAACTCAGCTCTCTGCAATTATCACTACCCATCAGACTGCATGTACCATGTATGTTGCTGGCAATTAGGGTATAAGCATAACCATTTACAAATGTCAGAAAACAACCTCTGCCTGCACTAAATCCTGCACACAATTATGCAATTTCTTTTAGAAGCTCACAATATAGATGTTCTACCTTGCCAAATACGATTTTCCTGATCCTGGAACACCTCTGAGAAGAACAAGTACTTGACCTATAAGGTGCATCTTTTTTCTCATCATGGGACAAACAGGTGGCTGCTGTGCTTGCGAGAGGTTCAATTTTGAGTTTTTATCTTGATTTCCCCATACCTTCAGAGAAGAGTTGCTATTCCAGGCATCTGAAACCACTGGAGAGGAAAAAAAAGGTCCTTTTTCCAAAGGCCTATTGTCTGAAACAAGTCTCCATTGCTCTGGACTGACAGCCACAGGAGTTACAAAGCTGTGACTTCCACCAGATGGATAAAACACAGGAGCCATGAGATTCCAGTGTTGTTGAGGCTGACATGATAGTGTAGAAGAATTTAAGTTATAACCCTGTTGAGTTTGCTGAAAATCTGCAGGTTTTGGTGTTTTGAAACTGGATGTTTCACGAGAGACATACGCCTCTGGAAAAGAAGTGCTCTGATGGCTGTCAAAGGTAGTCACTACCTCTCCATGCTGTTCCAGGCACCCTGAATTAGGATTTGCAGTGACAACTACTCCAAGTTCCAGAGGTCTTTGGGAGGACTCACCAGAAGCAGCAGTCACACCCTTCTGTTCCAAAACAGTATCTTGTGTTTGTTCAGAATTTCCACACAATATTTCTCCATTCGATAATTTACAAACTTCTGAAGGTACATCATGTTGAACATGTATTTCTGACAAACCATAATCTTCTAATATGTCTGCAAAAGCATCTGATGCATCTGGTAAGCTTGTCTGGGCACCCAGCTGATTCACTGGTGGCTGCGAACAGCCCAAGTTTTCTAAAAACTCATTATTTGTCCCTGTTTGCTGTGGAAAAAGTAGGTCATTGCAAACTGCATCAGATTCTTCCCACTCAGGAAATTCATTAAAGCCATCATGTTCCACAGAGTGCTCATGTACTACTTGGTCATTTTCAGAATTAGGCAATTCATCACTCAAGCTGTATCTCTGAAAGGCATTTTCTAATAATGAATCCAGTTCTTCAGTCAGCTGCACATCAGGTGATAGGACTTTTTCTCTTTCTTCTTTAGAATTACTTTGTTCTCCAGCACTTTCTCCCATTCTTTTATTTGCAACAGATCTTTCCTGATTAATAAGAGCTAGTGATGATGCTACTGAATCAAAACCCAAGGTTTTTGAAGATGCTGCTCCTTTGGCATGGGTGGACAGCTCTAGCAGATAATCCATAGCATTTTCTACTGTTGAATAAGGTAAAGAGAATACAGCATTGTCAACTGAACAAACACAAGTTGATGTGAACGCAATTTCTTTACTTGAATGAGTATATATCACAACTAAAGAGATAAGCCAAAGACAGTTCACCAATTCATCTTTTAAAACACCTTCTGCAACTCCCTATGACTGTTTCTCATTAGAGGTTAAGGCAGAACTCAATACAGACACATTGCAAAATAATAACCTAATTAGCATAAAAATTACTACAGAAATAGTGTCTAAAAATTATTACATTTAACTGGAAAAAATAATAAATGGGTGTTTAAATGGATACTTATTTCTAACCTACCTCATATAGGGGAAATAGTATAAAACGAACTGAAAAATACTAGTGAGGACTAGAGAGATAATAGAAGTATGCAAAAATATGTTCATTATAGCTAGGGAAATTGAAAATGTCATACCCAATATAACCTGAAAAATATAGTATCTGAATTAATTTTTTGTAAAGCCACTAAATAGAGTATAGGTTGCCTGTGATAAAAATGAACAAAATGAAAACCTGGCACAAGTATTACCTGAGCCTAAAGCTAAGCTTCTGTTTTCCTAACAGACAGTGTAGCAAAAAGTCTAAGTCAATTTAATTGCAACTCTTTCTGGGTGCATGTTAAACAAAATCTTCCTTGTCCTTCCATCTTCTCTACCACAAGTGCAACTTGTTATTATTCAAATGAAAATACGCTAATCTTTCGCTTTTTAAATGATTGTTAATAGTACAGCACAACTTAGCAGGTTTACTGAATTCCCCAACCCATTCCTCGATAAATCTGTTAAATTGGTAAAGGTAAATCTTATTAAGAGTTCAAAGCATGAATCAGTAATTTCATCGATTTCAATTTTGAAGGGAGTAACTAACAATCATGGCAACAAACGTGAGAGAGCTATTAACTCTGTACAGTTCAGGTAAGGTAAAAACCTTATGTGGCCACAATCACCTACTGTACCATCACCTTAAAAAAAACTGTGATCTAGAACATAAAATACTCCTTCTGCAGAAACAGATTATACATATAGCAGATATGGCACAGAAACTAATTGGAAAAAATAATTCTCCTCACAACTCTACCACCACCTGCTCTGTGTCACAGAACAAGCCACTTAAACTGTACCTCCATTTATGGCGCACACTGCTACTTCAAATTACCAGCCTCACAGAAACGTTGACAAACTTGGAGAATCTTGCATGGAAAGAGCTAAAGAATTTCAATATATTATGACTCACCTACTCATTAAAGACTAAACTCACAAATAGGTTTGCAACACCCACAGCAGCTTTTCTGGAGTCGCCCTAGCTCAGAATTGTCTGTGTATAGAACAAAACTGTAATGCCAATGGTACATTATTTACCTTTAAAATCACATTCAGACAGAACCATATAAATCACACTAGGATCTAGGTCAGAAAACATCTCTGACATGCTGTTGAAGAGCTCTTCCTTATTGACATTATGCATTGCTTGTGACACCAAGTGGCTTGGGTCCCCTTGGGATACAGCAACAGCAGTTCTGTCACAATTGCCATTCTTTCGAGAAGGACTCCCACCAGTTTTCTTTCTCCGTGGCATTTTGTTTTCTAAAAATCAGCTTGCTTTTTGTTTTAGTTTGTTCACAGGAAGCTGACAGCACCAAGCTCAGAAATCACAAAAAAACCTCTCATAACTGGGATACCTGTAACAGAAATAGCAGACCTGGAAAAAAAGAGAACAGAGGAATTTTAATAACATACAGAGTCACATGTCCATGTCTCCTATTTAGATAGCTCAAAGATCAAAAAAATACATAAGCATCCAGGAAAGCATTTTCTGAAAGACTGCCTTTTTTCTTTTCAATTGGCTGACAGCTGAATAGCAGCCTTATTTTCCAGGTAACTAGATACTGAGTCTGTATCTGGAAGAGAGAACAAATAAAATGGAGTCTAAAAGAAAAATACAGAAAAGTAAATGAAGCAATGCAAGGCAGCCAGTTCACAAATACTCCTCTGCTAACACTAACTCTACCAAGTCCAGTGCTTAAAGTTCCTAAGCACCACATCTATGTGTCTTTTAAACACCTCCAGGGATGGCGACTCCACCACCTTCTGGGGCAGCCCGTTCCAGTGCCTGATTACTCTTTCGGTAAATAAATTCTTCCTAATATCCAGTCTGAACCTCCCCTGGTGCAACTTCAGGCCATTTCCTTTTGGCCTGTTGCTTGTTACTAGGAAGAAGAGACCAACACCCACCCCACTACACCTTCTTACAGGTAGTTGTAGACAACGAGAAGGTCTCCCCTCAGCCTCCTTTTCTCCAGACTGAACAACACAAGTTCCTTCAGACACGCCTCACAGGACATTTACTTCTCTTGCTTTTTTAAGGACAATGGAAATGTCCAGCCTTGACACAATGTAACGTTCAACCATTATGACCAAAGCTGCCCAAATTGTATACATTTTTTCATTTCTCTGATAAATTTTAGAAAGTTAACTCCATACACATGAAAGACGTTGGTTTGTGAGTTGGTTTCTTGTTGGTTTGGTTTGCTTTTTAAACTTTTTTTTTATTATTTCAAGCTACATAAAATATTTACCAGGTAAAGTTCATTTGAATCTTCTGGTTTTTAAAAAACACACACATGTATGTGCTGGTTTGGTTCTAGCATAGTTTTGGTAGTGGTGGAGGGGCCCCCGGAGTGGCTCCTGTAAGAAGCTACTAAAAGCTCCCTCAGGTGGCCAGGGCCAAGCCATTAGAGAGACAATAGATGCACCTCTGTGATTAACATATGAGAGAACTGATACAAGACCTGAAAGCAGCCCGCGACTCTGTGGGAAGTCTGTGCTGGAGCGGCTTGCTCCTGAGGGACTGTACTGCGTGGGAAGGACTCATGTTGGAGAGGTTCGTGAAGGACTGTCTCCTATGGGAGGGACCCCATGGGGAAGCTGGGGAAGACTATAAGGAATCCTTCTCCCTGAGGAGGAAGGAGGGGCAGAAACCACCAGACTGTGAACTGACTCTAAACCCCATCCCCTGTCCCCCTGTGCCGCTGGGGGAAGGAGGTAGAGAAATTGGGAACAAAGTCATTTGGGCTCAGGAAGAAGGGAGGGGTGGGGGTAACGTATGTAAGTGCTGCTCTTTGTGCTGTCTGTGTCCTGTGTGCATTTGACTAGTGTTATTATTTTTCCCCAAGTTGAGTCTGTTTTACCCATGATCATAAATGGTGAGTGAAACCCTCCTTGTCCTTTGTCTCGACCCAGAAGCTTCTAGTTGGCATTTGTCCTCCTCATCCCACAATCTGTGTGTGGGAGAGGGGGGCATGAGTGAGCAGCTAGGTGACCGGTTCTTTGTTGTTGGGTTAGGCCCAAACCACGACATACATATACTGACATGCTGGAGACTGAAAAAAAAAGTCAAAACTGTATTTGTAAATAAAATAAAATACTAATGGCATAGAACTCACATTTTCAGCTTCACTGAGCTGCCCCACAGTGGGTCCCTTCTCATCTTTCCAAAACCAGCACTGATGGCACATTTAAGATCTGTTTTTTAAAATATAATGCACTCTTCTGTCAGGAAACCATACTTTCAAACATACAAATCAGACATGAGCAGAAGTTGATGCTCCCTCCTGACAAAGGAATGATCATAATACAAATTAAAATTGTTATTTTGCTCACACACCATACAACTTTAAACAAAGTTTTAACACTAAGCAATACACGTAATTATTTTCAGTTGATTAAGCACAGCTAACATTTTGCTGACAAAGTACCCAACATGCCAAGTTGAGCTCAAATGTAAATTTTCCTAAGGATAAGAATACACACTTGAATTCAGATACTAATTTCTTATTTTAAAAAGCTGACTTTCAGGAAAAGAAATAACATAATGGCAGCAGTATTAATTAGGAATAAAAGTAAGTTTCGTCACCTGTCATGCCACTTGGCTCTTCACCACAGTTCTTAGCCATCTTGAAAAGGTTTCCATATCCATGCAGATCAAGAAAAGATTCACTCCATCATCTGGGGAATTAGGCAAAGAAACCTGGTACATCAAAATCAGAATATGCTATTTACAGATATACCACTAATTTGCAATGCCCAACCAATGCAAAAAAACTGCACTTTTGCTCATCATAGCAGCTGCAAACTCCTAATCCACTGTGTAGACCCCGAAGATGTTAGGTCTATTCAAAGCCTGACTTAACTCCAGTGTACATATTCACCTAGAAGTCAGTTTCCTAACAACGGTCTAGTGCTTCCAATTAAATTAAAATAAAATTTAAAAATACTCACGAAACAACCAAACTATGAGCATACACACCTAAATCAGTTAAAGAATTTTGAACAAATATTCTGTCATTCTCCTAACACAGCTCAATTACTTTATAAATCTTCACAAGAAGATGGATAAACCTGTCTCCCATTTTGTATTTAACTTCCTTCCACTGCTCCAAAGCATTAAGAATTGTCATCAAAACATACACAACACTTGAACAAGAACTTGACGATGAGGATGCATATTTACAAAGTAAAGGACAGGTCCCATTCTCAAACATGTGGCTTCACAAAAACCACACCAGGAAAAGCTGAAAAGCCATTCAGCAATTTTACAGAACACTTCATCTCTGAATATAAATTCAGCCTAGAACAGAATGAAAAGGCTGACGTGTACCTTGTAACAATGCAATGCTGTATTATTTCCACTACTCAGATTTCTGAATCAGGCTCTAACAACACACATATTAAAATACAAAGGTTATTTTCATATTTGTTCATATTTGCATACTTGCATTTGAAGTCTCTCTAATGCAGTAGAACAAGTATTTAAATACAAGTACAAGAGAAGAAAGCAGCCAATAAAATCAAACTGAGACCAAATCATTGTACTCTCTAGTTGTATTTATACAACAAGCTTTTCTTTTTGGAAAATGTTTGAGTCCCCTCTCTAAAAAACAATACCAGTATTTAGATAAGAAGCTATGATATAGTCTAATACACAAAATATTGGAGGCTGATAAAAACGAAAATACAAAATTATAAACTGAGCAAGATACTCCTAATGAGGTTAATTTTAATACTGCTGTATTATGCTGTATTACCGTTTCCTATTTCTTAAGGATTTGTTTTTGTTGGGTTGTTTGGGTTTTTTCTGTGACTGAGATCTGGCCAAAGGATAAACATTTATTTTAGTGCCTGGAAAGCCAGCTAAAGGGTAGCAGGAAGAATGAGGACTAGTTCTGTCAAGATGAGAAGATACTGTATAAGAGGAGTATTACTGAAAATCACAGGTGATGCTTATTACTATGGGCATGCAGATGCAGGTGGCATCATGGAGGAAGGAAAAGTGGAATATTTAAGAACACTTATTCAGTTTTCTGCACTGTCAGCAGTCAGGGCTAGCAATAAATGCAAATGCTACTTCCCCAAATCTTAGGCTTGCTGTAGCTGTTGATGCAAATGAATACAGGTTACTTTCTTCTTATAGATGGTACTACAACTCTAAAGCAGCTGGGAACAAAGGGAAGTGGCTGTCAAAGCCACTGGAGTGGCTCCGGAGCAGGAATCTTCAGACCTATGTAGCTACCTAACAGAGCTTTTGCAATGTGACCAGGTCTTGGTTCTGGTGCTTCCACATACAAAGGCTTCTCAGCTCCACACTTCTCCCTTGTGCGTGATACGCAAAACAACTCAAAGGCAGCACTGTCTTGTCAATTTTCTGCAGTGTAATTTCCTCCTACCCAAAGGTCTGCTTAAAATCTTCAAGTCCATGGTGCACTCTGGTGATCCTCAGCTGCCACTTCCCTTCAAACAGCCTCATACAGTTTTCAGTTCTGTGGTTCTAAATTAAGGTTTTTTGCACACGGGGACAAAGCTGAAGCACAAGAAATTTTTTAACTTCAGTGTGGGGTCAAATACAGAAACAAAATGAAGATGCATTCAGGTTTGCAGAAAGCACTTGTAAGAACATTAGACTGATGAGAAGATCATGGCTGCTGGAGCATCAGAGCACAAGGTGCAATGGAACATAAGCCACATGTTTTCACCAAGGCGTTATGTATTAACTGGTCACCTCAGAACAGGAGCAACCACATCAAGACTCTGAGAAGTCAGGTTGGAAGGAGACAAAGTACAGAACCACTCCAGAATTTCCCAAACATAAACATACTACAGTGACATATAATACACTTGGCTAACTCACACCGATTCAAGTTGCATCATACAATTACAACTTAGAAAGCAAGAAACCAAATTACATAAAGAAAATAAGACAGGAATGAGAATAGTTTATTCATGTAGACATCCTAAATATTGGGAGGGGGGGCCCAGAAAAATCACATATCAGGCTCTAGGCTGAAAACTACATTACACAGACATGTGAGGGCAATTATATTTACTTCATATGGTCAAAGGTACAGAACGTACCCTCAGCAAGTTTGCTGATGACACTAAGCTGGGAGGAGTGGCTGACACACCAGAAGGCTGTGCTGCCATTCAGAGAGACTTAGACAGGCTGGAGAGTTGGGCGGAGAGAAACCTGATGAAGTTCAACAAGGGCAAGTGTAGAGTTTTGCATTTGGGGAAGAGAAACACTATGTACCAGTACAGGTTGGGGGCTGACCTGCTGGAGAGCAGTGCAGGTGAAAGGGACCTGGGGGTCCTGGTGGACAGGAGGACGACCATGAGCCAGCAATGTGCCCTTGTGGCTAGGAAGGCCAATGGCATCCTGGGGTGCATTAGAAAGGGTGTGGTTAGTAGGTCAAGAGAGGTTCTCTTCCCCCTCTATTCTGCATTGGTGAGGCCGCATCTGGAGTATTGTGTCCAGTTCTGGGCCCCCCAGTTCAAGAAGGACAGGGAACTGCTTGAAAGAGTCCAGCGCAGAGCTACTAAGATGATTAAGGGAGTGGACCATCTCCCTTTATGAGGAAAGGCTGAAGGAGCTGGGTCTCTTTAGCTTGGAGAAAAGGAGACTGAGGGGTGACCTCATCAATGTTTACAAATATGTAAGGGGTGAGTGTCAGGAAGATGGAGTTAAGCTTTTCTCAGTGGTGACCAGTGATAGGACAAGGGGTAATGGGTGCAAATTGCAGCACAGGAGGTTCAAGGTGAATATCAGAAAAAACTTTTTTACTGTGAGTGACAGAGCACTGGAACAGGCTGCCCAGAGAGGTTGTGGAGTCTCCTTCACTGGAGACATTCAAAACCCGCCTGGACAAGTTCCTGTGTGATGTGCTCTAGGTGACCCTGCTCTGGCAGGGGGGGTTGGACTAGATGATCTTTCAAGGTCCCTTCCAACCCCTAGGATTCTATGATTCTATGAAAGGCACTTCCATTGCTGAAGCCACTAGGCCAGCTGAACATAGTACACATAGCACCATCACAAAGATAAAAACTATTTTCAGCTTGATTTCACAAGATAGGTGACCTCATCCTGATCTAGGTACATCAACAAAAAGTTTACAGCCTCCACATGACTGTCATTACTTACTTGGTACAGACTTATGTAGCAGATGAAATTTTTTGACATGGTTATGATTTAGCAGCAATTTGAAATTTATTAATGGCGTGAGGCAGATCAAAAGGTTGGATTTTAGCAGCACTTAATGATTAACCAATTTAAAGATTAACAAGTGATTCAGTAGAATATATTATAAACAAAACAGTGACTTACAGATTTGAGAATGACAAGATCCACACTAACTTACTACAAGGTATCCTAAATCAATATATATGTATATATGTGTTAAACACAAAGCATGCAGACAGACATAAGTATTTGCATCCAGTGAAATCCATAGACACCCACACTCATGAACGCAAATGTGTATATTCAAACACATAGATAGGTAGAGAGATGGATGGAAGCAGCTAGACTATACTTAAAATGTCCCTATTCTGGACTTTAGAGTAAATACAATGCATCAGCATTCCTCAACAGGCAACAACTGCGTTGGCCTTCAGCCAGCTCAACAGATGGTCCTCAAGGAGTTTATGCCTGAGAGGCATCGCAGCCCAAGGGAGATTCTGGTCACAGCCCACTGCAATCCAGGACAGCTCAAAGGGTCTCACTTAGAATTGCTAATTTATAGGCTTCGAGATAACTGACTTCTATCAGGTACTTTTCCATTTGGGCCCAACTCAGATGATTAAATATTCTAGTACTTTCTGCCAGTTGCACAGGCCCAGAACTTTAGCTAGAGTCTGGAGCTCTGGTATACCATGAGATAAGGGGAGCAGGAGCCAGGTGTGTTGAGGAGTGCCTTAACACCCTATTCCTCTGCTTAGGATCTAGATACAGATGTGCTAGGTTGTTAGGAGGTCATAGATTGTGATTATTGTCCCCAGAAGAATAGGGGAAGCAGAAGCCAGGTATGTTATGGGGGTGCCTTAACGCTCTGGTACACTGCCTTTCGAAATTCATACCTTACTCATCTTAGTTACACTCCATCCCTGTGTGGCCCAGGAAGAGGGAATTGCAGCAAGTGGCCCAAGAGGGAGAGGGTTTGCACCACCACAACTTAAACTTGTAATTTACTTTCAGAAAGTAGCTCTCATGAGTTCACCTTATATGACTGTAAAAAATGTCTGCCGGGTCCATTGAAATAGTTTTAAATGGTGGCTTGAGTTAACATAGGCCATTTTTTAGATGGAATGCAATTACTTACATAAACCAACACACCAGGAGATCAAAAATCCCCAGTGGACTCATAAGAAGAAACAGCTGGAAAATTTAACCTCTTCCTTAACCACAGCTGGATTCATGAGAAAATATCAATGTACAGCCTTACTTAATTCTGAGAGGCAGTGTAACTGACATCTAATTAATGTCCTGCTGACATTTTTATAGCAGACCCTCTGTAAGAAAAACAAAGGCAGCAACTTCCTAAAACACAAGGATTAATAATTCAGCAACTTTTACCAAAGCTAAATTCATATGCAGAAGAACTCTATGTAAAATAATAACTAGACTGATTATGCCAGCCATTTAGTATAGACTACAGGTCAGTACACACATAGGAGTGAAAGATGAGATCATGCAGCACTCAGAACTACAACCCCCAAAATCATTGTTACATCACATTTAGGCATTAATTCAAAATAACATAATTCTCTTCTGTAAAATGGACAAGGTAAGAATCCACCAACACCATCAAATGAAATGGCTGTAAGTATACCATGGATGCTTCCCAACACCATGCCTAGGCTAACATTTTTGTCAGGTACTATTGTGGTTTCACATTGGTAACACTAAGAACCTCGCTTCCCTCTACATCAGTGCCTTCCCCGGCTGAAATGCATTACTGTTAATACAACAGAGAGAGAGTTCTTTAAAAAAATGTCAACAAGACCACAGAAAATCATAGGGCAAATCCACAGTTAAAAACAAAACACAACAAAATCAAAAGACAATAGGAGAAAGCCTACAAAGAAAAAAACGAAAGGATTTTTAAGATGTGCTTTGATGCTGTTTAATTTCCTTCACAAGCTCTTCACATACCTAATAGGAACAACCTGAAAGTGCTGCAAATATATGTTGCAAGCAAGCTCTACCCTAGTCATGGTGACTGTATCCAGATGCATCAGGGCTAAAACCCTCATGCTTACAAATGTATACCATACTTAAAATTTTTCTGCCCTTCTATAATTTGGTTCAGGTTTATATCTCAACCTTCAGGTCTTCAGTCACATCCCAATAGATAATAATCTAAAACTTTTATTCCAGTGAAGGTGAAATGGATTAAGAGCAACCTGATTATCTTCTCTGTTCTTTTGCTTTACCTGAAATATCCAAAATACTTTTGGAGGTTTTAGCTTAAGTTACATATGAATTATTCTCATGTTTTCACTGCAAGGTCCTACTGAAAAACTTAACATGCATACTATTTGTCAAGACACTGTATAAAATATTTCAAGTGTCTCTTAAGAGCTAAAATGTTCTCAGGCATTTAGAACAAGAGTTAAGAGAAGTAATAGTAAATATGGGGTCTTTTTTTCTCTCCTTTGAAGTCGGGCTCCTCTGAAGCCCCAGTGACCTTATGGCACTTGGTCAGCACAACTGCAGATCACGTCCAAAGCACATGGGAATACTATGCTATGAAGGACACACCTTAAATAACCACACGATAAACACATCAGCGGTTCTCAAGTGTTTCTTGAAGTACGAAAAATCTTTTTATTCTATTTTGCATGGGGGGCATTTATCTTGTGGGGCTCTATTCTTTGGGAGATGGTTTTAGAGCTCGTGGACATTCCACGTCGTTTGCTCAGAACGAACGGGTCAAGCGTTTCTACCGACTTGCCAGCCCTTACCCTTCCCTCCAGCAGCCGGTGCCGCCACACAGGCCACAGCTGCCGGCACAGCAGGCCGGGGCCCACCACGGGACTGCGGGGGGCAGGACTCGGTGTTCCTGAGAGGTAGGCCGGACACCGCCGAGGGCGCTTACACAGTGACGGGCGAGGAAGAGCCACCGGTGTCGTAGGGCCTCACGCCCGTTGTATTCACTGCAACGATAGGGAGCGGCGACCCAGCGGCAGCTCCAGCCGCAAGGCCTACAGGAAGGCCCTTGGTGAGCGCAGGCTGGAGCGGCGGCCTCAGCCCAACGGCGGAGGGGCTCACCCGCCGCCACTGCCGACGTCGCTCCCCCTGCCCCTTCCCCGCGCAGCGAGGGCCCGTGACCCACGGCTGAGGCACCCGCCCCGCCGCCTCTCCGCCTCCCCTCCCACCCGCAGGCAACTCCTTTCCAGTGACAGCCAGGGACGGGCCCCTCAGCGCTGCCGGTCCCACCACGATGCGGGAACGCGGCGCATGGGACCCCCGCACGCTCGTCGGCTGGCCAGGAAAAGTTGGCCGCGAGGGCCCGCCGCTTCCCTGCCCCCGAGATGGCGGAGGCCGCGGCGAGCAGCGCGGGCCCCGCGCCCTATCGGGAGGAGGGGGGAGGGCGAGGCTCCTCCCCGGTCCCGCCGTTTCGCGCCAGACCCCGGCGGCCTTTACCTCCCGCCGCTCTGCTCGCTTGCTTCCGCCGGCGGCGGACGCGGGGACTGGGAACCTGCTCGGCAGCGGCCGGGAAGAGAGGCAAGCTCCGGCGAAGCGTGCGTGGCGGGGCCACAGTGCCACTCTCTGTCTGGCCGGGGAAGAACAGCCCGGGAGGAGGCTTTGCGCCGCGCCGCCCTCCTCACCGCCCTGCCCGCCTGGGGCCCGCGGCACCGCCCCGGCCGGCTTCCGCCCCGGCGCGTTGCAGCTGGTCGGCCGGGCTCGCAGTGGGCGGGAGCAGCGGCCGCTCCCGGCCTGAGGTGCCCGGGGGGGGCTGGGCAGGGCTGCCGACGAGGCTGTGTCGCTGGCGTCCCACCTCTGGCGTCCCACCTCTGGCGTCCTCTGGGAGCTCACAGGTATCTGCCACCCTTGCGAAGGGGACGTTTCAGAAAAAAAAGGACTAGAAGTTCGGAAGCATGCAAGGAGCCGCCTCCTGCCAGCTAAGGGCCCGTCTGGACCGGCTGAGGGCAGCTCTCCTGCCCGGGAGGCGGCTCTCCCCACCTTTTCCAGTGGTTACTGATAAAACTGACTGCCGATACGGCTTCATGTGTCCTCCTTTGGAAAGGGTCACGATACGCTCTACTGGTATGGGAAAACCAGTCTGAAAAGATAGACCTTGCCTGTAGAGGGCATATTGCTGGCTACAGGGCGTAGGTGAGTTCAGAAAGCAACTGGAGATTACAGAGGTCGGTAAGAGTATGGTTAAATTTATTAGCCATGTAGTGACATGTTTAAGAATTGTAAGAAAAAGGATTAATGAGATGATACGCAGCTCTTAAATTAGAACTGCTATGAACCCACCATGGAGGGAACTAGGCGCCTGAACAAGATTTTTGAATTTATCAAAAAGAAAATATAATTGGAAAATTACTGAAGTTGACCCATTACCGATTTCTAAGAGTAGGACTTCATTACATAGCCATAGGCATCCTTGTTGGCTCATCCTTGTCTCCCTGCCTATCCCAGCAGGATGGTAGGCAGGGTCTCTAATTCCCACTTGTTCATCTGATTCCCAGAAGGAGACGGGTGCCTTCCCACCCTCCATTGTCTTGAGATACCTCCCAGCCATCTGTATTCAACCGCCTCCCATCAGGGCACAATGCCTCAGGAAGACCTTGGCTAGAGGCGTCCCACTGTGATCCTCCCAGGGAACGCAACGACACTCCTGTGAAAGGGGTAGAAGCTTTTCTCCCCGAGGGGAGTAGAGTTGTCTTCCAGACCTAAGGTCCTTCACATTGTCATTCAATCCCATTCAAGAACGAGGTAGCATCTCCGAGCCTCATTTGTCCTTCATTTTCCTTTAAAGAGGGACACTAGAAGCGGCCTGTAGCAGACTAGTGAAGCGCTGCTTATTTACCACCTAAACTTGCATGCATCGCCACGGCCAGCTTTGTGTCTCTGTCATTCGCACTCCTGCTGCTTCCATCTGGGGCCTGGAGACTTGCCTCTGCCCACCATGACCGACCTGTTTGCATCGGAGACGTAACTTTCGTTTCAATGCTATTAAAGAATAAGCAGGCGCAAATCCAACATCTAGTTTTATGGTGAACTAATTATGCATAGGTAGCTCAGTGAAAACTGCAGAAGGGTGCTCAGAGTAATTTCTCTGGGGGAGATCGCAGTACCAAAGTGCTGCACAGCAGCTGAAAAGTGAATATGTAGGATTGTATATATTTTGCAAGAAAGGTAAGTCAAAGTAATGTTAAGTTAAAATTTTTGAAATTAGTATTCAAAGCATTTAATAGTTTAGGAATTAAATTGATTTAGGCATTGATAATTTGCCTGTCACTTTGCTATTTCAGTGCTTGTAGTTATTTGGCGTGCAATATTTAAATAAACAAATAAAAGCATTTACGTTTCTACTACAATCCGTACAGCATATACATGCTGCTATGTTTCAAAGAGCTGTCTCTCATAATGACTCACAAAAGGAAAATAATTATTCAATACACTAATATTGTACAAGTCCCAACATCTGAAGTAAAATCCTTGATCAGAATTTGTGTGTGCATGTGGTACCAAGTCACAGCTTCATGCATGTACCAGGAACTGTTTCCTTACTTCATGTGTTTGGTGTCTCGACAAGCATCAGAAACAAAATCGTTTTTCTTTAAGGGTGTGATGCTGGTAATGTGTTAATCATACCTTTGGAAAAATAGGTCATGTAAATTCCGGAATAGTGACTGTGTCTTTACATTTTTACGGTTGCCAAAAAAGAGGAAGAGAGTCGTTTTCAGCTCACTCGATTCTGATAGCCTCCATTAAACTGCACTGCTAGAGGGGTGTTCCTGCTGGCACTTTATGCATGAAACTATGTTCTTTGCCAGTTCTACATATTACAGTATTTGACACCATGAAAATGCCAGACTAATTTGGGTACTGGCAGATTTCTCACTACCACAGTTAACACTTTAAATAGGAGGGATTTCGGTATTTAAATAATTGCTGTAATAGACTTTCTTTCAAGTATGTGAAATGTGTCCTTTTTTTTTTTTTTTTTAGTTATCACAGCTTTTTCAAACATAACACAATAATAACCTATTATCTGCTATTGTTTTGTTGTTTCTCTGTTTTGGTTTGGTTTTAATTCCTTTGTTTCTCCTTATGCCTGCGGTTGGCTTGTTTTTACTTGGAGTGGCTTAAACATGTAACGCTTAATCTGTGTTGTTTGGCTGAAGTGTTTAGTCTGGTTGTCACTGAATGCTTTAACAACAGATTTTCCATTTCAGTTTCTACAGTGCTGCCTTCTCAAAGTAAAAATACTTCAGTATGTTCTTGCTTATGTTGTTATAACTCATATTAAAATAGTATTATTACCAGAGTTGGGCCATAACAACAAGGAAATGTCAGTTTCCTTTAACGTTTCTGATTATATACAGCCTAAGTCTGCTCCACAAATTGTGATTACCTTTCTTCTATGCTCAAATTGTCTTTCAGGGTCTATAGTTTAAAAAGATGATTAGATTAAAATTTTATTTGCAAGAACAGTTTGCAGCTAAACTTTTGGTTTGAATAACATTCTGGTGTGGCAAGAAAGACATGTTTAAATTTGTCAGTTTCAAAGACTTATTTTTGCTTAACAGTAACATGTTGAATATACAATTAAACACTGTAGGAAAATGCCAGCGAAATTAGGGTGCATTAAAAATTCATGCCTGCCTGCAGTAAATCTGGAATAAGTTACCTTTCCAGGAACTTAAGGTATAATTTTTATCATTATTCAGAATTTTACTTTGGACCATTAATATACACAGTTAAATCCCCAAATTATTTTTCCATCCTTTGGGAAGGAGAGATGAAAAGAGCTCTCATCTAGTTCCTGCAGAAAACATTTTAATAAAAGTTGATTCAGTCCCTCCATGCTATAACCCTTCCCCTTCATAAGGAGCTTTCCACATTCTGTTGCCAGTTTTAGTTTTCATTTGCTGTTGGGGGAAATAAAAAGTGTTAGCTTTTCCCTTTTTTTTCCCTAATGGATTTACCTTAATGCTGATTTAAGATGCTTAACTTGGCTTCTTGGAATATCTGTGTCTCCAGTTAATATTACTTTGTCCATGATCTTGGAGTTTGTGTTCCTACAAAAGATAACTCTTCCCTCAGCCAGAATTAGATTTCCAAAGTAGAAATTTAATTCCTTGAGTAAAAAAAAAAAAAAAAAAAAAAGGGGGGGGGGGAGGATAGAAAGGAAGACATTTATAAAAATAAATGTTTGCAGAGTAAGTCACATAGTAGTGTTTTATCTCCATAAAGAAACTCCACATCTGGCTTCTATACTTGGAAGTATATTGACCTTCCATGTAGCTTATGATTCCATAGCACTGCAGTGATGTTAGTTAATTCACATACACACTTTTTCATTCCAAATTGTACATTTTTACTACATCTATATTAAAATAATACCTTCATTCCCTTTATACAGGTTTCTATTACAGCATTATTTTAAATAGGGAAAAATAGTATTTAGAAGCAGCAAAAATCTAGATCATGAAGACAATAGCAAAAATTCTGCTGGTTTCAATAGGATCATGTTTTTAGATGAGCAGCTCACACTAATTCCAGCATTGCCACGCATGAATTGACAAGTTACTTAATAAATCAGTACTTTGATTCATTTACCCATGAGGACATTTTCAAAATAGTTTATAAGCTTACTGCTGAAAGTTAATAGTAGTAAATTTTTGAATGTTTAGAGACATTCTAAAGCAGTGTATTACTAGTCTCCATTTAAAGTACTTTAATGATATACTCCATATATTTGGCAGAACAGAAAGAACTTTTGCTTATTATACCTGATAGGCTAAACATGACCAGAATATACAAACTACAAAGATGCTTGGATTTAGGAAAGGAGATGCAGAAACATGGTGGCACCAAATGCTGTAATCCAAGAAGTAAAGAATTACACTTAATTGTATCTTCTCTGCATGCGAAGAATGAGGTCATGCTTATAGAGCTGACAGAAGCCTCAAAGCTACAAGGACCTTCTGAATTCAGAATAAGCTCACACTTCAGTTTTGATTTGTGGTGAATCTGATTCCTGTATTGGATGTTCTCTGCTATGCTGTTTTTATCAATCTGATAAGTCACATTTAATGGATATCAAAAATCCATCCTGATCTGTTTAAACTGCAGAAAGGAAAAACAAAAAAATGCTTAATATTCCCCTCGGCATGTGATAAAAAGCAATAAGCTGATTTTCATTGTAACTGTCATATTTTTATCTGTTGAATATCACTACCTTTGTTTTTAAAAACTGCATTGATTGTATCCCACAGCAAATTTAACATCAGAGATCTTAGAAGTCGGTGTATTTAAGACATGGTCTAAGAACTTGGCTAGCAGTAAAACGATGTATCTTATTTTAAAAATCAAACTTCACTTATATCACTGCAGTAATTAGAGCAACCTTAACGGGGGGGGGGGGGAGTGGGGAAAGTTTGACACTTCTGTAGCTTTTACCAGCCCCCCAAAAAACCCCACCCAACCATAGGGGGATCCACTTCATACACCAGTTAGCTGCGACCACATCTCAAACAAAACGCAGCAGTTTTTAACTTACACCATGCGATGCCGCAGGGTAGGTGAACAGACATCAATATAGTAGTCAGTTGAAACTGTAGGAACTCTGTGAGCAAGGTGCTGTTACCTGAACCAGAATTTGAGTAGGATGTGAAAGTTTATTTACTGTTTTTTACCAAAATTTTTGTATGCTGATCAAGAAAGAGGATGTTTCCAAGGAACAGTATCATTAATGGACTCCATTCATTGGTAAAGCCAGAGCTGTAAGAACAAAACCGCCCCAGAACAGAAAACTGCCTTCAGGCAGTTAAGAGGACTGCCACAGCTGCAGAAGAAATGGCACTGATTTTGAACTGGGCTAAAATTTTCTAACATAAGTCAATAATTTGCAGTGAGACTTAAGCATTTTACTGTCTTAGGCAGCTGAGCTTCTCCTGGATTTTTCTATCCAAAGTCAAGTTCCCATCATAAGTGACAGCTATTGAATCCAAATCACCCCATGTTGGACTTGGTCTTCACTAAGGAAAAAATGGGGCAGAGGCCGAAAGGGAAAGAGTTAGTTTATTTTAGCTGGAAAAATATCATATTATATGTGTTAGAGGTTTAAAATAATCTTATGTTCCCACCTGTTTACCTTCACCGTGATAGCATGTAAAAACTACAAACTACCTTGCTTGTATTAGGATTTTATCACATTAAGGTATTCTGTGTCACCCAAAGTAACTGTTTTCTTTAAAGCAAAACAGATGCATTTCTTCAAATGCATTAATACTGATGTTTAATTAATGTGACCAAGTCATGCTGATATGTAGAAAACATATTGAAAACAAACCATTTATTGCAAAAGTGAATTTGTCATTATAAGGAAAAGCCAAAAAAGCTATCGGTTACTGTTTTCTTTTGACTAGGTAATATTATTTCAAGTAGAATTCCAGCTTCTTTTAGTTTATATGTTTTCATATTTTATGGGTTCTGTGATGTTAAAGGTTATCAGTCCATTTCACCTTACTAAAATATCAGGGGAAAATAATTTACAGTTTTCAGTGATTCTAAATAAAAGGCAGTATTTCATTCTACTGGAAGTTTAGGGATGTCTATTGTTTGCTCCAATGCAGAAATTTTTAAATGTTAAAACACTGGCCCTTCCTGCAGAATGGAATTTCTAAGGAGATCCTATGTTGAGTATGACCCTGAATTTTTGGCAAGTTTCAATTCTCTATTAATGTCACTTGAATGCGCAAATGCTTTTACCTCTCAACATAGACTCTACTCCATTGTCTGTACAATTCATTAACCAGAAGTTAATTGCTTGCCAATCATAAGTGATTTACGAATCCATTTACCTTACAGTGACTGACCTCCAGTTAATAGGAGATTAAAAAAAACATAAACATCCATTTTCTTTCTTTCCCCAAAGAGTTTCACAGAGGCTTGATTTCCAAGTACAGATCCCATCCCGACCTGCATATTTTACAAAATTTTCTGATACCACAACTCAGCGGCTTAAAAAGTCCATGATATAAAATTATCTTGCAGGTATCCTGCTTAGGGTCAATTTTTCTCACTAACCATTTAAAAGGGCTAGCTACAGCAACCCTTGTGCTTGACCTCTGTCGTTAAGGTCTGAAAATTACTCCCAACTGCTGAAAATTAGGGAACTTGCTATGGTCTAAACCCACCAGCACTCATTTAAGAATTAAATTTCACTAACTAGTTTCTAAACTTGAATAACTTGTATGCTGCGTTTATGCTGAAACAAAAAGCCAAGGAGATGGGGGAAGGGAGCAGGGAGTGATGTGCATTTAAAAACAGCACTATAGACTACTTTTTTTTTTTTTAAGGAACTCCTTTGTTCAGTATGTCACTCTTTGTAACTGTCACATGATACAACCTAATTATTTAGATAGGAAATCAACTCCATGGCTATTTGGTCTCTGCTGAATGGGGAACAGGGCCTTCTCTTGCTTTCCTGTAAATTCAGAATTCTTTTTATTTTCTGGTTCCTTTAAAATCCACCTAGCTCTTCTATTTCACACTTTGTCACTGCAAATGGGGCCACATTCCTTCCCAGTGAATAAAACCAGCAACAAAAGAAACTCAAATTTAGAAAGCTGCAGGCAGCTAAGGACCACCTTAAGGTTTCAGACACACAAGAAAGATAGTCTATCCTTGTAACAGAACCGTCTGAGGTTTCAAATTTATTTGAGGACTAGGTAAAAATTAGTAAGCTTGGACCTGCCAAATTAATGCAAATTCCAAGTCCAGAGAATGAGAGAGGCTGATCTTAAGATAAGGTCCACTCTACCCTGCCTGACTCATGATATTCAGATTGGTATCTGTAAACCAGATTGAGCTCCCAAACATAATTCAGGATAGAGGAAAGCTGGTGTAATTTGATTCTGGGCCCATCTATAATAGACAACTTATTAAAAAACCAACAACAAAACAGTTGATACAACCAGCATGAAAACGTGTAAGCTTTCTTCAAAAAGATGATGAAACACTGAACTCTTCCAGTTACTTTATTCCTCTGTTTACGTTCCCAAAAACCTTGAAGAAAGAACACACTACCTTAAAAGAACATTGAAGCGTGTGTGGTTAGTATTTTCTATGTAGTTCTTCAATTTACTTTCTGATTTCTTCTTCTGTGCAGTGGTGATGGTTAGGGGAGAATAATGTGTACCGCAACACCAAGAATTTTGCCTTTACATCAGTGTTATGAACTTGCCTGTTTTCCACATACAAAACATAAACTATATATACTACACATTACTGAAGACTAGAAAGTGAAAAGGTTGAATACTCAGCAGAACAAATCACCAATTTTCCCAGGCTCATCAAGAAGACATTTATTAACCATGGCAGCATTGAAACAACAGGCAGGACATATGCATACAGAAACAAAACCTCCCAATATACTTTCATGTAGCTCTCCAGTTGACCTGGAATTCTGCCTCATGTGTTAACAGCTGGCAAAAGAAATCCACAACCATCTTCTTTTTAACTTTGAGTTTAATAGTATGATCTGTTTTTTTAAAAATCTTCTTGCAGGTTTGTTGAGCTAGTTGCAGAAAAGATAATTTTTGGAACTTCCAAGTAAGCAAAGCCAAAATCTAATTTGAAAGGAGCCTTAATATCAAGGCTGTAGGTGTAACTAGTTTTAAGATATGTAACAGGACATTTAGTCATGTTTCTCAGAATTTGGCTTCTCCAGTTCAGCTTGAATTTGGCAACATTTTACTTACTGTTCACAAATAATGATATTTTAAATAAGTTTGCAATTCACTCAGGGCTACTAATTTCACCTTCTATCTCTGCATTTTTTGTTTGCTCACAGGAAACTCCCTAATGCTCGGCCAGCTGCAGATTCTCTACCAGGTGTGTTCTTCTTTGCTCCTTCTCATTTCTCCTGTTCATCCATACCTTGGTGTTCCCACCTGGCAATGGGTCAAGGGACAAACCTTTCATAAAGGGACACTGAGACAAACACAAAAATAAGGGTTTGGTAAGACACACTAAATGTTACTGCAACTTCATTTAAATTTGGGAAACTATAAAGCCTTTGGCTTTTTTTACTCATAGATTATGTCAGCATTTGTGTACTTCCTTACTGTTACTTCTTGCTATATAAAGCTGCTTCCTTAGGGGGTTTAAGGACCTACTTCTACATAAATTTTTTCTCCCCTAGAAGTAATTGTTCTGTTCTCTCTTATCAGAATCTGATAGACTTGTCAACATATTTTTTCATTTAAATCTTTTTTACTATGAAGCTGTGAGAGCATGTTACAGTTTTTGAAGCAAGGATATGAGTCTCGCAGAGTGCATCCAGGCAGTGTCAAACTAAATGTTACTGAAGATAGATGAAAAAGATGGTTCACTCAAGTTCTCTTCTCCATGTATGGATTAGAGGTGGCTGCTGAGTAGATCTTGAAGGAAGCTTAAAAAATATTGATTAAATCTAGATCAATGGCATTCCATAAGTAAAAACTGAGTGTATCTAAAGTAGTGACTTAAATGTTCACATGCTGGTCAAACATCTTTGTCTGCCTTTTTAATGGTCTCAGATAAAGGAAGTGTACAATTTTAGCATGCAGTTCCCTGAAAATATAAATGATAAGTATGCAGTGTCTGGAAGATAAAAAAAACAGCTCAGAGATATACTTAAAAAGCAAATGTTTATATGCTTGATACAGTGTAGTTATAGAATATTACACAGAGTACACATGAGCTGCCTTGCCAAATTCAAATAGGATATAAATAGTGGTATTAGATGTTAGTGAAATTCTAAGTAGATACTTATCAGTTTACTTTACAAGCAGTAATTCCTTTGCTGGCATTTCACATCATCAACTTCAGCAATCACTCTATGGTCATGGACTTTTTTATATCCTGTCATGAAGAATGTTTTGTTTACAAATCTGACTATTGTGAACACAGTTTTTGTATTACTGAGCATTTACATCTGTGAAGGCTACACTTTCCTCATTTCTATATTTGCTCTTGCCTTGTCTAGCTTACTTCTGGCTTTGTTTACTCAATACCTGATATTCTGTCCTCTCTTTAGACACCAATTCATTGTTCGCTTTGTTACATACGCATTCAAGTACTGGCTCAAATAACCTTAGTTACCTTCCCTGCTGCCATATATCCTGAATTTAAGAAAATCTTCTAGTAATACTCAGTATTACCTGCTGCTTGATCACTCCGTTGTCAGTGTGCTCCTCTGCCATGCTGGCTGATGACCTGCATGGATGCAAACATGCAGTGCATTTACTGAAATAGAATCATAAGGATGAAGTGATCAGAGCTTACAATCCAAAGAAGTAATTTTCTTTTGTAAATTCAAATGCAAATCATTCTTCACAAGGGTTTGACATTCCAACATTAATTTTCAAGTTCCCAAATGGTGTAGTGGTGTAACATTTTAATGATTATCCCCTCAAGCTGTTCACAAAACACATTGATTGAATCATCATTAGTTGCTTTCCTAGCAGCATAAACCTATATGATCAATATATTTCCTGATTTTGTTCAAAGGCAAATTGTAATTATTCTATTGCTCACAGAGTCATACCCACACACTTTGATGCTTCCCTGAGTTTGATAAATGCAACCCCTTTTTAAGCCTTTGAATAGTACACCAGGTACTATCCATCATCATGAAATGACCCCATCATTATAGTACAGCTCTGAGATTGCACATTCGTTCATCAAACATCTTTCTTTGACCATAATGGTAAATTCCAAGTTCATATTAATTCGTAAAGTTTCATATAATTATTTTCTTTACTGCAAGCAGCAGACATTGTATCTGTGAATCAGGAACAGCAGCATTACAAATACAATCTCTACTTTCCACAAAGTAGCCTCTTAATCAAAATTTGTTAGTACCACACACGTTCTCATTTTTTAACAGATCATAGAACAGTTTGCATCTAATAGGGCAGAGGGAGAGACTCTGATCATACTGTCTTCCCTCCGGTAGGTAGCTGCAATGGGCTAAATGTATTACCAAACTTCCCCAATTCCCTCAGTGGTATTTCTTTTAAGCAGACTCATACACTCAGAAATCTGCCTTATTTGAAAACATATTAAGCAAACGTAAAAAGCCGTATGCTACTATTGCAACTGCACATAACTGCAGATTTCCTTGCAGCCTGGCTCATGAGAGAGAAAAAAAAATAATCTGGGAAGGACTTTACAGAATGGAAAAGTTGAATTTGAAATGGATTCCTTTTAAATGACCTTTGGCTGATGACATAATGGTCTTTGTCACAACTACTTCTGCTGTGCAGTAAGTATTAGAGAGCCAATAAAAAGGCTAATGAAAAATACAAGCTATTCTTGACTGTACCATAAATAACTACTTAATTAATAAAAATAGAATATAAGCTAACTTCATGGTTAATGCTATAGCTACAGATACTGTTCATAAATTTAGTTTGAATATCAAATTTATCCAATTAGAACCTTTCCAATAAAAACTGGAAACATTTGAAGAATTTGAAGATCCATCCATGTCTTCCCTTATAAGAGCCTGAAAAAAACCCAAACATTTAACTTCAAAAACTAGATACATTTGTGTCACGGTTTGGCTCTGGGTTGGCAGTCAAACCAGTAACAGTAATGCTCTCAATCCCTGCCCCTCCCCCAAGGTAGGGAAAGAGGGAGAAAAAATGAGAAAGAGAGGCTTTCTGGGTTGAAAAGTGAAACAGATTGATTTTAATTATTAGTGATAAGAGAATATATATATATTTGTAAAGGGATGTGCAACACCCGATCCCCTCCCTCCTCCCCCAGCCACTCTCACAGCAACTCTTCTCCCTGGTGGCTCCAGCTGAAGGGGGGAGTGTCCGGGCGCACGGACGGGGCCCTCGGGTGTCGGCTGGGAAGAAAGAAATGAAAAAGAAGAGAGAGAGTCAAAGAGAGGGTGATAGAAGCGACAGTAAGCAGAAAAGTGAGAGAAGGAAATGAAAGGCTTGACTTCCGTAATGTCTTAACCTATACTGAAAGCCAAATAGAGAAAATACTATGAGAAGGGAATATTCTGATTTGCTGATCCTGCCTTCAGTCTAATCTGCTCCCCTGTAGGGGGGGAGGCTGCAGACACTCAGAAGTGACTTTGATTGTTATCAGTCCACTGGCACTGCTAAAAAAAAGTTCACTGAGAGAAAAAAAAAAATCAGCAAAGAGAAAGTTCACTTCACCCTGTCTCAAACCAGGACATTTTGACTGGTAAAATGCTTCATTTTTTGCTGTAGCAACTTATGAATGTGACTTCTGAGAAATTATTGATAGTGACAGAAAGAAAATTGAAGCTTTTGAGATGTGGTGCAAGTGAAGACTCTTGCATATCTCCCAGACAGAAAAGATGATAAATGCTCATATTAAATATACTATTGGAGAAAAGTAGACTTGGTTGTCTGAAATGAATAGGTGTAAATGTATGTGCTTTGGACACATCAGGAATAAAGATGGAAATAACCTTGAGAATGTAATTATGGAGAGAGCAGTGGCAAGTCATCATAATAAGAGAGCAGCTAGAAAGGAGGTGGATAGATGATGCAGGAGGCTGCTGTGACTTCAGTTTCTGAATGCTCAAAACTAGCAATGGATCAAGGAGACTTCTAAAAATTATCCTATGAAACCACCAATATGCAGGTGCCACTGAATTGATTTTACTTCACTGGCAAGCAAAGGAAACAAATGCAATTATTCTCTCACTACAGCATTTTGTAAAGTACAAGTGTATTCACAAGTATACACTTTTTCATGAGGGTTTAAATATATTGACAATGACAATCCTTGTAATTTCTTAATGTGCCTTGATACCAGTGGCAAGTATAACTGCCCTATCTCCAAGTATGACTCAGATTGAGGACATTTTCAGACAACATAGGAGAAAGCCCTCCTTACCAAAACCAGAGCAAAATAAGATTTAGGCAGATTATGGCCAGAAATCAGTTTCAAAGGTGTATATCATCCATATAGCATTTGGTCCTTCCCTTTACTCAGAACTGGTGGTACTCCATGAAGTGTCATGGGGTTCTGTTTTATTTTTTTTTAGCTCTTCCATTATGACAACACACATCGTGAAGAACCCCACCTTTGACTCAGATGAATGTAACCACAGTCTCAATTTACAGTAGATGTAAAAAAGTCAATTATATTATAAAAACAGGTAGTTAAAATAATTAAGTGCTGTTATGAAAGACATGTTACACTGCAAAGTTTAATTAGAAACTTCAGGGCTATCTCTGAGATCCATTGCAGCATACTTAGAGGCTATGATTTGTAACAGGAGGAGCTGTGTGCAGCTGTGTGTGAGAGACTCAACAGGTAGACAGAAAGGAAAGACAACCAGAAACAAGCATTAATAAGAAAGTCAAAAAGCTAAGAGAGAAAGCTTCAGTGCAAATCTGAAGACCAAAAACTATCCCAGGATTTAGAAAGCAAAGCCACTTTCCATCATATTTGAAAAGTCATGGCAGTCTGGTGAAGTTCCCACTGACTGGAAAAGGGGCAACACAACCTCCTTTTCAAAAAGAAAAAGAAAAGGAAGACTGAGCGAACTACAGACCAGGCAGTCTCACCTCTGTGCCCAGCAAGATCATGGAGCAGATCCTCCTGAAGGCTCTGCTAAGTCATATGGAAAAGGTGGAGGTGGTTGGCAGCAACCAACATAGCTTCACCAAGGGCAAATCATGCCTGACAAATTTGGTGCCTTTTTACAATGGGGTCAAGCATTGGTAGACAAGGGAAGAGCAACTGATGTCATCTACCTGGACTTGTGCAAAGCATTTGACACTGCCCCACACAACATCCTGCTCTCTAAATCGGAAAGATATGGATTTGATGGATGGACGACTCGGTGGGTAAGGAATGGGCTAGCTGGTCACACTTAAAGAGTAATGGTCAATGGCTTGATGTCCAACCAGAGACCAGGGATGAGTGGCATTCCTCAAGGGTCAGTACTGGGACTGGTGCAATTTAACATCTTTGTCAGTGACACAGACAGTGGCATTAAGTGCACCCTAAGCAAGTTTGCTGACAACACCAAACTGCCTGGTGAGGTCTACACACTAGAGGGAAGGGATGCCATCCAGAGAGACCTTGATGGGCTCATGCCAACCTCATTAAGTTCAACAAGGCCAAGTGCAAGGTCCTGCAGCTGGGTTGGGGCAATTCTAAACACAATTACAGGTTGGGTGGAGAATAGACTGAGAACCGCCTTGAGGAGAAGTACTTGGGGGTGTTGGTTGATGAGGAGGTCAACATGAGCTGGCAATGTGCACTTGCAGCCCAGAAAGCCAACCATGTCCTGGACTGCATCAAAAGAAGTGTGGCCAGCAAGTCAAGGGAGGTGATGCTGCCCCTCTACTCCACTCTCGTGAGACCTCCCTGGAGTACTGTGTCCAATTTTGGAATCCCCAGCACAGGATGGACGTGGAGCTATTAGAGCAAGTCCAGAGGAGATGATCAGAGGGCTGAAGCACCTCTCCTATGAGGACAGGCTGAGAGAGTTGAGGTTGTTCAGTCTGGAGAAGGCTCTGAGGAGACCTTATAGTGGCCTTCTAGTATCAGAAGAGACCCTACAGGAAAGCTGGGGAGGGACTTTTTACAAGGACATGTAGTGAAAGGACAAAGGATAATGGTTTTAAACCAGAAGAGGGTAGATTTAAGTTACGTATTAGGAAGAAATTGTTTACTGTGGGGGTGGTGAGGCACTGGACCAGGTTACCCAAAGCAGTTTTGGATGCCCCATCCCTGGAAGCATTCAAGGTCAGGTTGGATGGGGCTCTGAGCAACCTGATCTAGTGGGAGGTGCCCCTGCCCATGGCAGGGGGGTTGGAACAAAATGATCTTTAAGGTCCTTTTCAACCCAGACCATTCTACGATTCTTTGATTTTACTGAGTTCAGAGGAACTTGTGTATTGGAGGAAAAATGTGTATCATTGAAAAAAGAAATAGGCTTTCATAAGGCAGGGGGGGCAAGGAAGCATTAATGATTAGGAAACAACCTGCCAGACAGCAACCTACTAGATACCAAAAACTGGCTAAATGCTAGAATTGAAAACAAGTAATTAAGCTTATTTGGGGTTTTTTTGCCTTTTTTTTTTCCCCCTCTTGACCTATTTGGCTGTAACTTAAAAAAAATAATACTGAAGGACCACACTCCGCCACCTGGTTCTGCAAAGCAGGAGCTTTCAAGAGCATAGCTATTATTAGAAGACAAGTACTTTAGTGCTTTCCTAACCCACCAGATAGGATTTCTTACTTGGTTGCTCAGTTGACTGACAGATATGACTTATTCTGCAGTTCATGACAAACTGCTGTGTCTTGCTATGACTAGTTCTTGATCATTATTTCTATCCATGCTTACTGTACTAACAATGACCTGAGGACAACCATTACGCTGTTCCTGGAAACATGTGCACATAATTTAATCAACATGAATGAAGAGATCTTCTGTCCCTAAAGTAATCACTCCATATTCTCTTCTGTTTCAACTGAAAGCTGGTTTGTTCTGAAAAACTTGTGCTGCATTATTTCCTCTACCAATAAAAACATGACATTCCTCTTTTCTTGGTACTTTTCTCTAACCTCTTCTGGCACGATACAGAGAAAAAAGCATCCCACAAGAGTGCTCCACAAGTGTTCAGCACCTAAAGTACTCTTGCAGTGGTAGTCTAAAATATATTAATAAACAAATAACAAACAGACTGCAGTAAATCAATTAAAATAAAAATAATTGGAGTAAAAGTAAATAAATTCCAACATAAATTTGTCCAGGTAGGGACTCAATAAAATGTGGGTAAATACTAAAGGATTGCGTCGTCTTATTAGACAGAGCCATCCATTAAAACCCAAGAGATCATGTGAACCTGGCTACAGCTGTACAAGAAGCAGAGTCCAAGTCAGATCTCAGCTACTGAAATTAGAAGGGTGAAGGTCAAACAAGCGAAGGCAACAAACTAGACGCTAGCAGCTATAATCATATCTGGGAGCAGATTTCAGGACTGAGATTAAGAATACTACAGGTCGGATTATCTGAAGCTTTTATGTCTGCACAATGTGAAAATGCCATGCATATATTCAAGCTAATTGGCAGTTAAGTGTTCATTCATGCCTCCCTCAATTAGGTGTGATAGCAGAACCACACACTTAATTTTAGCCTTTTAGAATTTCAAATGGTGCAGAAGTACGAATCCTGCTGCTTCTCTTCTGCGAAAAGATGGACCATTGCCTAATCATGCCATGATTACAGAATTTGCACCTACTCCTCTCTCAACCACTTTGCTGATCATGATTTGTCTAAGACTCATTGAAAACAGCATAGGACTCACTAATAGCATTGACATTAATGGCTATCCCAAGAGCGCTGGGACAGTTTTACACTAACATGCTGGCAAAATGCTCCAGCTCTGGATGTAGGCTGCATCAGCAAGGTTTTGTTCATACCAGAACATACAGTTGGATAGCAAATAACACCAGGAATGGAATATTCTACCAGTAGAAACTGCACTTACATTTAATGGCTAAGGACTCCAACAACATTGAAGCTGAGGAGTGGTCAAAGTTTCCATACTGCTGACTAATCATAACCTGCGAAAGCAGAAATCTAATGTGAACCTCTCCTAGATACTCAGCTTTCTACTAATGTATTTCAGGATTTTTTCTGTGTTATACTACAGATATGAAATCCTGAGAATTAAAAATCTTTGAACGTCACTACACAGTAATTGCTAACTTCACTATTTTAAATCTACAAGAAGATGAAGAGATCTTGGTCCACAAGTACTCCCACGTAAGGCTTCACAAACAACTCGCTCAAGATGAAATAAAATTTTAATTAAGTGAGCAAACTTTGCCTGGCACTTTCAAGTGAAATCTCTGAACTGCCACATCTAACTACCTGTTAGTTACAGTGTACATAAACTTGCATTCTAAGGCCTATCTTATTATTCTGTGGAAGCGTGACTAGAAGTGCACACTAGAGGCTCTGCACTGTTTGTCCTTAGCTTATACTAAAACCAAGTTGAGGGAGCATAGCCTTTTCGTTCTTATTCCTACTTCATGACCTACTGTCTAAAAATTTCTAGGTAAAGATGGTGACACTTTGTGAAAAACTTGTAACCACAAGACTACAAGGAAAAGTTATGACATTGTAGGTAACTTTAATGATATATATAAAATACTGCTTTTCAATAACAATAAAACAATACTTGGGGAAAAAAACACAACATTAAAGAGACTTAGGTGAAATTTATAGAATATTTTATGCATAATACTTCAATTCTGTCCAAAGAGAAGCCTGCCTAACATCTTCCTAGCTTTATGCTTGGATTATAAAAAAAACCTCAGCAAAGGTCACTTCAAATTTATTTCTTGCATAATTCCTACTAGCTTACATTATCTCTTTTCTATTTAAACTGAAGACAGCTTATATAGGTTTTCAATACATACTTTCCTTTTTTAGTTACAGAATTATCTTCTAGGATTTGTTTCTGATTTATTAATACAAGTGTGTTAAAAATAAGCAATCTACATCAAACCAATTGCTTATATTATTCATTTGATTTGGGAAGTAAAGTACCTAATGTAATAAATATAAGGATAAAATCCCCAGATTTGTTAAGATTTGAACTCACTAACAGCATCGACATTAGTCTCTACTCTGAGTGCTGTGACAGTTTTACACTAGCATGCTGGCAAAATGCTCCAGCTGTGGACACAGGCTATGCCAGCAAGGTTTTGTTCATACCAGAACCTACAGTATAACCTAAAAGTATAATAGTTCTGACAGTATATACTATTTTATTGAAAACAAAGAAAGAGTTGATAGCTAGTCTGAGTTCTTCAGCTCTAAGGCAAATCTAAATGGCCACTGAAGTTTGGATTAGAAAAAAGATTAAATGCTCGGTGTTGGCTTTGTTTATTAAATCAGTACAGCCTTGTTAAAACTCAATTGTATATCCCACATTTACAGTCAGCTGTTTGTTGTGAATGCCCCAATCCATCGATCCTTGAAGAGAATTTTATCTAAGCCTGGAACTCACAGCCAGATTCAAATGTCTTGTCTGGCAACATCCTTCTCGATTTCTAAATCATTGTCTGATATCTCCTAGGTTTTCCTCACAACTCCCGGACATTTTCACTGTAGTGTTTCTGAGCTGATTTCATAGAGGCTATGGACATTCAAGGCATTAACTGCCCTAGGACAACACTGGAGAGAGTCAAGGAACACAGGTGTAGGTGAGAAATTTCCTAGTCACATGCTATTACACCAGAAGTACCTGAGAGCTCCTCAGTCTTTGAATGTTTTCCTCCCACGCCTTGTAAATCTGGTTTTTGGCATACTGCACCATAATCTTACTTACCCCCTTTCCACCCCCTCATGCTCCTGCCTCTTTCCTGCGTGACGGGCAGGCCATGTCAGCCCCTCTGCTGTGCCCAGAAAGGCCCCAGTCACACACACACAGCCCAACCTGCAGAGAAACCTCTCCCTCCACCAGACTGGTCTCAGCCTCCCGCCTTTGATTTGCTCTACAGAAAATGCATTCGAGATTTTAAAAACTGCTAAGAATGATACTTCTAGCTAGTTCAAGTAAACAAGAATAGTCAGTTGAAGACCCTAAATTAGTCTTGATCAGTTAAATGTCATCTTTGCGGTTGTCATACACCTTCTCGGAGCAGGGCAGGCATCTGGAAAACGATTTCTATCTACCTGTATTTAAGACATGCAGAGCACATAATGCAGATTCAAAACAGGCAGATATATTCCACTTTGCTACTGACTTTCCAGACATACCCCGTCTCTTGAAAATATTAAAGAATATTAAGTTACAAAGACATTTTGCATGGAAGGACTTCCTGAATTGGCTGGCGAGGGCTCCTTCGGTCTGCATATTCAAGTTTCTCCTAAAGATTTATAACTAAATTAACGTTTGAGAAACTCATCTGCCAATAACGAGTAAGAAAAATTTGGACTTCGATGCGTGGGTGCTGCTCTTCCCATCTGCCTGAAGAATAGTTATTTATTCCTATCTGCCACAGCACCCTCCGTGCCACCACGAGCACCGTTTCCCCCTTTTTTTCTTATTTATCACGCCGACCAGGTCCCACCACCGGCCACCAGCTGCCTGAGGGACCGGCCAAACGAGACCGCGCAGCCATGAGCAGCCCGGTTCCGTGAGCAAGCACAAATATGTCCTTCCCCCTCCCGCACACGGCGCTGCCGCCCTTGCGGCTGGGAACCCGCCGGCTCCCTCCCCAGCAACACCGGCAGCCGGCCTCACGCCGCCCAGGCCTCGCCCTCGGAGGCGGCGGTTGCCCCCCGCCGCCCAGGAGGAGAGAACCACGGCGTCGGGGCCCGGCCGGAGAGCGGCCTTAAGGCTACGGCCCGGCCACTTCGGGGGTTTTGGCGCCAACCGGGAAGCGGCACTGCAGCGGCCGCGCCCGGCCCTACGCAGGGTTCGGCGGGCTACGAGACTTACTGGCCGGCCGCGCCCCTGCCCCGAGGCTGGGGCAGGGGGATCCTGGCTGGGCGGTGCTGCGGGCCCGGCCCCAGGCCCGAGAGCGGGCGGGCAGGGGGGCGGTGCAGAGCCTCCTCCCGGGCTGTTCTTCCCCGGCCGGACAGAGAGCGGCACTGTGGCCCCGCGGCGCACGCTCCGCCGGAGCCTCCCCCTCTCCCCAGCCGCGGCCGCCGCTGCCGCCACCGAGCAGCCTCCCCCTCCCCCCACCCCTCCCCGAGCAGGAGCCGCCGCCGCACCGCGGAGCAGGGAGGCGGCGAGAGCAAGCAGGGCAGCGGCCGGCGGGGGTGGCGGCGGAGCGGCGAGGACCACCCGGCACGGAGGCTACTCAATGCTGCACCTTCCGGAGCTGCATGAGGTAAAGGCGGCTCCGGGTCCCGCTTCCCTCCGTCCCCACTCCTCCTTTCCCCGTCGCCCGCGGCCGGCGGGGGTGTGTGCGCGGAGCTGTGGGGTGGGGGGGGGCTCTTTGTGGGCCCGGCCGGGTGCGGGGCGGCGGGGCGAGGAGGGGCTGCGGGGCGAGGGGCTGAGAGGACATGAAGTTGAGGGAACAAATGGAAAGTGGAGAGTGGCCGGGCCCCCTCTCCGGAGGGGCTCCCGCCGCCGCGGGGGGGGCCGGGCGGGGGGCTCGGCTTCGGGCGGGGGGGCCGGCGGGGGTGTTTTGTTTGTGCTCGCCGACGCCTGCCTCCCTCCCTCCCCCTCTCATGTTGGTTTCTCTGCCTCCTGATAGTTTTGAGGCCTAACTGTTTAGGCCTCGTCTCCCGGCTCTGGGGCGAGTGTACCGGCTCCGAAGCCCCTCTCGGGGACAGGAATTGCACACATACCCCACCTCGGGCCCTAGCGGGCGCTTGGCCCCGGGGCATCCTTCGATCGAGCCCGAAATTTCATTGTAAAATCGTCGGCTCCGAACTAAGAGTGTTGGGCTGGAGCAGCCCCGCAATGAAAGGAGGCGCCGGAGGGGAACGGAGGGGCCGGAGTTGTGGGGAGCGGCGCCGGGCCGGGCTGGGCCTAGTCCCAGCGCCGCCCGGGGCGGCGGGGGCAGCGGCGGGGGGCACAGCTAGCGGGGGGATAGCCGGGGCCTTCTGCGAATTGAGGGTGAGAAATGGAAAAAGAGGGTTAGAAAGTCGTTTCTATTCCGCTGAACTTTTGTTTTCTGACCGATAGAGGCCGGTAGAGGACTGTGGAGAAGGAAAGTTTATAACCAGCAGCACCAGGATGGACTTCCCTGCTACCCAACCAAAACCTGCTGCCGACGGTAAAATCATCTACTATCCTCCTGGAGTGAAGGAGATTACGGACAAAATTACCAACGATGAAGTAGTTAAACGGTTAAAGGTGAGCAATCACGTCTACCATCCCATTCCCTGCAACTTTTGCCTCTTAAGGTAAACATCTCATCATGGGAGAGGAGAACTGCCAGAGTTTCCTTCTCACGGTTGAAACATCATCTTGCCTGCAGACCTTTGTGGGTGTACCACTCCGTTGCTTTTCCTTAAAAGAGGAGTAATTTTTGTAATTCGTGACCATACTATTGTGAGTTCTCTCAGAGCCAGAGTTGATAACTTAAACACCTAATTTATATGTGAAGTATATCCACACTGTTGGGGAGAAGTCTGAAGTGGAATCACAAATCTTAATTGTTTTATATGTTACAAAAAATTTTTGTTGGTAAACTAGAAGGTTTTTGTGGGTTCCAGCACTTCGAGTAAGCAAGCTGGGGGAAACAAGTAGATCCAGTTAAGGATATTCGTGACTGAAAAAAAAAAACAGTGTTCATAAACAGTGAAGATTAATTTCTGGAATATGTAAATGGAATATTGAAACTATTTCATATGTAAACCTGCTTAAGATGCTGCAATTTGATATAATTCATATTTCTTTCCTTTTGGTATAACTGCTGCTTAGCAAAGTTGCTAGATTTTCATAAGCAAAAGGCACTGTTATAAAGGCATCTTCTTAGCTTGATGATATAGCATCTTGAGGGTCTGTGAGGCTTATTTCTGTTTTTTATTTTTTTAATCCCTGTTTCCTCCGTCAACATGAAATACTGCTGTGATACAGTAGTACTATTTCTTAACTCTATGCTGAAAATAGAGAATAAAGTTGAGCATTGATCAAACATTGGCACAGCTTGTTTGGTAACACCATGGTCTTTGAACCAGAAAGTTGTCGTAACATGGGATTTGGTTCTGTGCCCAGGGTGGAGATGTAGTAATAATTTTTAGAAATTAGAAATATTCTCTCATCTGATGATCTTCTTCCCATCACAACAGTGACCCCACAAAGACTGAAAAATAAAAATAATGGTCTTGGCTAGTCAGTTAGTACATCAAAAAATGTCTTGCATAGAAGGGTGAAGAGAATGTAGGCTTTGTGTTTTGCTTTCAAAGCAGCAAGGCACATGTCAGTTGTTTCGTTGAAAACAAACCTTATGGTCCAATTACAGTTTTGAAAGTTATTGAATGGTCAAGTCCAGCCTAGTATTTTCCAAAGTCTGGTGGAATATTGACAGTTATGGAGGATGATCCTAGAGTTTTGATGGTTTGGACAGAGACCCTGAGGCAGTCTGTGTAGAATGGGGAGGAGTGCGGTTTTGAGATCCTAATTGAAATAGGTAGTTTAGTTTTTTTGTCCCAGTTGGAGAATTGCTGTGGTGAGCTGAGCCATTCCTAAATAATAGGAATAATAGAATTCCAACGTTGTGCATGTATGTTTTGCTGAATTCATGTGTGTGTTGGCCATAATTTTCAGGCAAAGAGCAGATTTTTGGTCATTTTTTTATGAACTGTTTTTCTGTAATTTTTTAATGAACATTTTAATTAACTGTTAAGTAATTCAGATGACCTCAAGACTGTAGACTAATTTTAAATGGGAACAAATAATTGTTAGTGGACCTAGAACTACTGAAACAACAGAGTTAAGATTTTTTCCTATCTTATTGGTACTACTTAATCTGAGTTTGAGGAATTTTTTTTGGTCAGATACTGGCTTTACTGAAGCATCAAGACAAACAGAAGTACTGTACACTTTAGAACCAACAAGTATTTTTTCTTTATGGTTTTTTTATAGGCATATATATATAATCTTAATTTACTAAATCCATGCTACTTGATTTATAAAAACACTTTGGTATGTGGAGTATTATGATGATACAGTGCTTGGGATGGAAATGCTTGAAAAAGTTTTGTTCAGTTAAAAGATCACTTTTCACAGCTTTCAATATGACTTAATGCTAAAAGCCAGTTTTAGCAGAATGTACAAATACAGGCATGAATCAGTCCTTGAAACTGTAGGTTTTTTACCTTCATGATGCGTGATCTAAAGATGCTGTGTTTCTTTTGCAGAAGATGGGTGTATAACTTGGTGTTTTGTCCAGCAGGCTTTGCATCAGTTCCTGCAAACTTGTGTTCTTCTAGCTTGTTGAAGTCATGGTCAACTTAATTGGTTACAAATTTGTGTCCTTATTAGCAACTTTTCTGATATCACATCTGTATTTTTGTGTCCAGACCTCTTCTCATAATGAAGGCTTTTCTTATTATTTGAACTTGAGACATTCTGGGCACCTGTCCCAGAGTGCCTGAGCAGCAGCTTTTGTGCCAAGGACTTTGAAAAATAATGTTTTTCTATCCTTTCCCTCCTTCTGCTTGGGGTTGTGGGTAATAAAATGTAGGCCAGATTCATTTGCAGTGTTTTGATAGATCTGTATGATAATATTAGCACTGTCCTGAAAATGGAAGTATTAAAAATATTAAAATCTATATGTACTTTCTAAGCAATGTAGAAAGGAAAAGCCTCTGGATTGCGTATGTGTGATGAATGAAACACCCATTCAGGTGCTTAATGGAATCAAAGATGGTTTTTGTTAGATTACATTGGTGGGTTGGGGCCTTCTTGGCATGGGACAGTATGCAATGTGTAATTTCAGCTATTGAAGAAGTGATTTAAACAGTGGTTTGCTATGGCTGGGGACAAGTATCCATTTAATAGATCAAATTAATTTTAACCAAATTAGGCAGCTAACATGTAGCAGAGTGTTGAGGCTTATTGTACTTTGGCTACAATTTTTTTTTTTTTTGCTAATGTTCCTCTTTGCAGTGCATCTGTTCACAGTATATAGTGATCTGTTTCAGGGCTATAAGTCAAATGCTTGTCAATTTAGTAAGACTTGTGGGGAGAGGTGGTAACTTTTAGTTAACCAAGTGATAGAAATGGAAAACAGTAAACAAGGCACCCAAGTAGTCCTTCTTCAGTTCCAAAATCGACAGGAACTAAATAAAAGTTGAGAACAATTGTACTAGCAGTGTTATATTTCTTCCCGTAAGATAATGAAGGTTGAAAGAAGTTTTAGGAACTTGGCATGTGTTTCACTGCAAAGCTTCTCTACAGCTAGTGAAATTTTTAAAAAGTGGACTGTACTTTACTGCCTTGTCAAACTCCAGACTTGTATATTGTTGTCAGTAAACTATTAAATCTCAGATAAAACTTTATTTGGTCACACGATAATGTTTTTATGTCATGTATACATAACCTTGTCATAATTAAGAATAAGATTAATAGTAGTGTACTTCATTGTCAGGTACACTAAAAATAGCCCCCTAATCCAAAATGCAGGGTTTCTCGGAGAGTGACTTAAAACAGCCTTTCTAGGCAAAGCCAGAACTGCCACTGAAAGAAGTTTCTTTCTCTGCTGCATGTCCCAACCTCTGTTCTGTACAAGCATTTTGTTTTACTGCATGCCAAAACGGGCGGGTGAACAGATTTGGGTTGAAACTTAGGAGGAAGAAAAAATAAACCTGTGTTAATTTTAGCCTGAATAATTATCTTGATTTATCATGAGAGCTCACAAATGCTTGTGCTGGCATGAGGGAAAAAGCAACTACTTTTTCTGTGGTAGTCCTGTCTTTGAGTGTCAAAGGAACTTCAGAACCAATTTGAATGTGAAAGTTTGCAGATGTTATCCTTTGAGATAGTTCTGCAGAAGCAATGCAAGAGTCCCCATCTCCATCTTGCCTGCTAAATTTTTTTTAAATAAAAGAAATGCACAACGACGAGTTCAGATATAGCTTTGTATTAACAACTATACAGTGTCCTCAAGTGTATGGCAAGTCTGTAGAAAAAAGGAAAACATTTAAAGTGCTGTGTTTTGTGTAGAGATATCAGTATAATCAATGCTAATTCATAGAATCTGTCAAAAACACATTTAATCAGACTCTAAAGATATAAAAGTGCCAAGAAGAGGCAGTTTCTGAAACCTTCCAAAGGAAAAAAAGTGATAAATTAGTTTCAACATAGAGATTTTTAACAAAGGTTCAAGGCAGTGTGAAAACCTGCGTTTGTGAAATGAAGAGTTTTATTGGTTAGAATTTATTAAAGGGTGATGTAGTTCTCCATTATCATAGCTTGGGTTAGTATTCTGTGTTCTGATTTTTTGTTAGTTTGGGGGAGTGATTTTCCTTTTGTTTTTCAAGCAGTGCTGTACACTTGTTGATTCTCCCATGCTGACAGTCTGGCAAGGCATTTTCTCTGAAAGTTTCTTTTGATTTCTACACGCCCACCCCCCTTTCCACCTCTCCCCAGTTCTCTTCCTGTCACCCCACTCCAAGGCCTAGCTTGTGATTGTCTGGAGAAGTTAGTGCTGCTAATGTGCCTTGAAGTCTTCCTTATCTTGTCCCATGGCACTGCTTAGTTATCTGATATGTATTTGTGCCAGAGTGAAACAAACACTGCCTCTCCTTCTTCCCATTGTCTTTCTGCACGTTCCTCTGGTTATTTGACGTTTGTAGTTGGGCCTGTCATGTCTTTATCTTTGGAAGATTATCCTCATATCACTAGAAAAAGGTTAATGCTAATAATTTGTCATATTATCCACAGGTGTTTTTTAGACATCTGTTACATAATGTTAAAATTGAGAAAGGCTGCTTTTTTGCTACTTAAATGTTTTGGAGTAGGCTGGAGGTACGCGAGATGGGGAAAAAAATCGCTCTTTACTCACCATCGTATTTCTGTGTAAGTTAATGGCCACTCTCGGAGATTGTGTGGTTAGGTGGACCTTTGATCTGACCTGCCTATGCTTAGGTAGTTATTTTAAAGGAAACTAAGAAAATACAAATTAGAATGTCATCTGGGAGAAGAAAATACTCTAGAATTTGGTAAGTTTGAGGGGGAAAAGGTGTACATATTAATATATACTGTTTGCTGGCAAGTTTTAGATGACAGCCTCTGACTTGCATGTACTTACATGCCTATATTTAAGAATTATAAGTGGTTTTGTGGAGGTCATATAGTGAGGTTAAATAAATGATCCACAGTTAATTATTCTAACAATTAAAAAACTTCCATTAATTGTATTTAACTGCAAACTGCAGTATGCGATGTTCCTGAGCTATTGCTGGCCATGTAAGCCTAAAGCCAAATTTCTAATTTGATTTTGCTCATAGTTTAATCTTTTTAATTAGTTTGACTCTTTTAACAATCAAGTTTATCATTAACTAGGACAGGCCGCTAGTCAGAGAAAGAAATCTTGTTCTGATTTTTTTTCCAATGGAATATTAGCTTTTTGCTTTGTAAATGTCCCAAATGTATCAGTTCTTAGAGAAATAGACGGTGTAGATTCACCCAGTTCACCCAGATGTTACTTAATTTCAGATTGATGATGAGACCCTTAGTTTTTGTATCTGATAATTCTCTTTTGTTACAAATGCATCAGTAATTAATGGCAATTTCACATGTAGAATATTATTCTAATGGTTTCCTGGCAACAAGAAGATAAATATATTGTGAAAGAAAAGAAGCCCCAATTTGAAAGGAAGGGGGAACAGAGCTTGCTGAATTAGGAATGATAACTTCTGATGATTGACCACCAAAACAGACAGACTAGTTCAGAAGTCCTTATGCCCTCATTAACAATTCTTCAAGGTTTACAATAGAATAAATTTGATTCTAGTGCTAATGTTTTTTTGTGAAGACATGATGTTAATCTCAGTTTAAAAAATGGGGAACTGAAGAGCTACTGAGTGGGAAAAAACCAAACCCAAACACCAGAAAGACAAGCTGTCTTCAAATGCCTGATTTGGCATTTCTAAAATGTGACTTCTGAAGTGACTGTGCATTCTGTGACACTTTACATGTTCAGACCACAAGTTCCTTTGATTCCAGTTACATTTCTGAGTGCCTAGCAATTCTGTAAATGAGGTCTCATTGTCTCTGCTTAAGAACCCAGAAAATGACAAACGTATTCTGTGAAAACCTTGTTATAGGTTGTTTAGCAGGCATCATATAGAAACTTTGTAATAGGTGAGAGGCTAATATGCAAGTTTTCAGGCTTAACCATTTTAAAACATGGCACAGAATATTCCTTTCCTGCAGTATTTTCCTTCAGTTATAGTCTTCCAGCTTCAGTAACAGTGGTGGCCTTCACGCAATGTGCTCTTCTCCCTAACAACCTTCATTAACTCCAGAGCAAGTCCTTTCTGTGGACTGAATGAAATAATGGCTTCAAGTTTGTTCTCTTTTTTCTTTTTTTTTTTTCTTTTTTTTTTTTTTCCGGGAAGGGTTGTGGTGTTTGTTTCTTTGAGGAGAAAAAAAGAAAGGTATGTAATCACCAAATACCATATTAACATTAGGACTGAGGAGACTGACTAGAAGTTTGAAAAGTATAGGATTGTTTACCTTTGAAAAGAGGTGAATAAGATTTTTTTTGTGTGTGTGATAAAAGAATACAAAATAACGAATGACAGTAAATTAGGAATTTTTGGTTTTGTCCACCTCTCCTGAAGAAAGAGCATTCATTGAAATTAAAACTTAGAACATTATTGAAGGCTAAATATTTCTTACTGGAAGTTTGCAGCAGAGCTGAACGGATGTTTTCAGTAAGTGTGATGTGCTTTAATCATATAAATCACTTTAGGTGGGTGCGCCCGTCAGTGTATTTTTATGCTCTAATGTGGGAGACTTCTTGTGTATTCAAATATTTTAAGTGAAGTTTGGATTCAAAATCCTTGACATATCACTGCATTCTTACAAGGAGTTTGTATGCATAAGTTTGCAAAACAGCAGCAGCCTTAGGTATGATCAACCTCATAAATGAAGTACTACTCTCGCAACAGTGCTATGAAGTGCAAGAACATATTCCCTTCGTTTGCAGACAGTAATATGGAGATGATTGATAGGAATTGAAATCAAACATCGTCTGAGGTTGTTTTTCTTCCTTGTCTACTTGAATCAATTCATATTATCTTGCCTGCTTAATGCCTATGTGCATCTTTTGCAACCAAAAAGAAGAAACAACGGACGAAATAGTGAGCAGATAATTTGATCACAGTATATGTTATAGCCATTTTGGTAGTTAAAGAAACCAAACTTTTGTGTAGTCCTCAACCTATGTTAAACATTCCTTGTATATGAATTTTTTCCAGACTGGAATATCTTAATCCCAATTGTTACCTTGAAATGTAAAACACATGCTTATTATTGGTGTCACTCAAAGCAGCGTGCGTTTGCTGGCTCTGCAGCTGCGGTAAACTAATGAACTGTATTCCCACTGCTGTGCTGACATTGGAATTTGGCTGTTGCAAAGATGTCTTAAGTGTGATGAAGCGCTGTTGAAGGTAAACAAAGATAAAATTGGCACAGGGTATGTTCCTGCTTAGGAAGGTTGAAAACTTTGCGGTACATAGATAACATGGGATATCCTAAACAGATGTTTTATTTATGTGAGACAGATGATACATACTTATCTGATGGAGATGCCAGAGCTGCAGTGTTAGGATCAGTTTTGCGGCCATGGAAAAAAATCCATTCAAATTTACTGCGAAGACTGGTCTGCCTTTTTAATGTCTTAGTCATTCTCAAGTGAGTTCCCATTGCTTTCCAGTTGTTGGGTAATATTACCTATTCTTAATGGTACTCTGTTGTCTTACATGAACAGAGCCTGTCGCGTTTTGCTGTAACGGTATTTGGCGTAGTCGTTAACAAGTTTAGGCCTTATATTGTGTTTTTAGTCTTGTATTTTAACACCTTATCGTAGCAATTACGACATCTATCTCCAGGAGGTTTATTAAAGTTTTCCAAACTGTTGAAGCAGAGAAAAAGTTTTTTACTGGCAAAATACATTCATAAGTTTAAAGAGATATGTCTTCTCTATTTACGAATACTTTTTTTTTTTAACTGCTACAGGCATAAGATGAAAGAGGAAGAGAGAGAACATTTTAAAAGGAGTTTGGAGAAATAAAATATTTCTGGAGTCTTTCCCCACCCCCTTCTTTGCTGGCTATAGCACCTGATAAATGCACATGGTTAAAAAAAAATGTTATGTTAGTATTTAGTAGTATTAGCATTTGCTTGCAGTCATTATAGAATTCCCTTTCCTGCAGATCTAAAGCTATTCCCTGATGGTCAGTCAGGTTATCCATAGAAAGTGACATGAAAGAGAGACTACAACTGCAAAGGAATGAGAATTCTTTAATGCACCTAAAATGAGAGTCCATTGAAAGACGAACATCAAACTTGTACTTTTGAAAACCTTTTTGCCCAAGAATTACTCTCTCAAAAATTTAAAGAGAAGTATTTGTGTTTTTCACAAATGTGATAGTACTTTTTTCTGGACAAATGTTTTTAGCTTGCTTCTCTAATGAAATGAGGTTTTTATCTGATCAGTCAGTCTCATTTCTTTGTTACTGGTTTCCTTGAAGTTAGTTCAAAACTTGCTGGCAGTTGGACAGAGGTTTCAGAGATGCAAGATTTATCTAATTGGTGCTGAGCCGAATAGAGTAATCCAAATTCTGTTTATACAAAGAAAAATGGGCCAGCACTGTTAAACATTTCAAAAGGTAGCAGCCTGTGTGTGCTAGCTGAAATGAATTAACTGATAGTAATATCACATGGGTGTTTCAAATGTTGTAGGGGATGTGCTGCTGCCTCCCCAGCTCTCCAGGCACAGCACCCCGAGAGGAGTGGGCAGGTAGTGCAGGATGAGTGAGGGATGGGAGTGATGGGGAACAGATCTGTCGGAAACCAGCTGTCATTGATTTCACTGCTTATGATAAAACTCATTTCATATAGCAGCAGAAAAGGAGATAAACAGCTGAAATAAATAACAAAAAAATTTTAGTACTTTCTTAATGCACAGACTGGTATAGGGCTTTGCGTGTTATTTGAAAATGCTGTTTTTTAACTTAAAGTGGTGTTTTTAACAACTAAAAATGATAGCTGTGTTCCTTGATCATCTTGATGAAAACTGCTTACGCAATACGCTATTACAGAAAGGGAAATGAAAAAAAAAAAAATCACAACCCAGACCACTCAAAAGACTTAAGTTCTTTAGTTAATGTTGCTATTTTTCTTACATAATGTGTTTTTTCTGTTTATTTTGGCTGCTTAGAATCGTGATGGTGGTGCAAATGCTGAAGCAAAATGTGTGTGGTGAACGTAGAGTTGGACTTAGGAATAGAAATAAGGATATAATTCAAATAAGAAAATTTGCAGTTTGAGCCTGATGATGATGGCATAGTGTGGATGTAAAGTTTGTTAAAATAAGTTGTTCCTTGAAAAAAAATGAACTGATTAACCCTACTTGTATTACCAATTTATTGAAAGGAACATGCTGTTGGGTATTTCCCTTTAAAATTTTTACTCTACCTGCAGACAAACAGCGTAGCTCAAGTAGGGTACATCCTGTTATTTTAATATAATTTTGTGTTTCAACTGTCTTATTCTGTTACTGTGTGAAAATCTATGCGTGTACTTAATTATCCAAAATGCAGTAGTGGTTCTCCATAATAAACTCATGATTGAAATTAAATCAAACCATAGTCATAATTTAGTGGAAAATTATTTGAAATTAAATTTTGAAGAATATAGAAATTATTATTTTCTTGTAGTGTAAAAGAATAAGACCTGATACTTGGACACTTAATTGTCACTGAGTGCAGTGCCTTCCTGTGGGGTTTAGTCCTGATGTCCTAGTCAGTTAGAAAGGATATTATTTTTCTTTAAAAACTTTGTTTACATGAAACAGTGAAGAGGAATCACTGAGAAATTACGCTCCTTTTGACAGGTGGTTCTTTCTCAGCACTGAATTGCTGCAGTTAGCATTCATTCACTTAAAAAGCACAACAAAGAAATGCAAGGCAGCTTTAAAGCTTTTTGCTGGAAATACATGTTTATTTAAATACCTTATTCAGTCATCCTTTGTAAGTGTACTTGGCATGTGTCACTATTTCTGAAAAACTTCTAATCCATCTCTTCTTGAAAGCTCCCACTTCTGCTATTGCCAATAAAATTCCAGTGGCAAGAAAATAAGTACTATTTTTGCTTGTGTGAAGTCAGTAAATGAAGGTCTACGAGTTGCATTTGTGAGCTGTTAGTGACATATTTTCTTAGAAAATATATGTAGAATATGAAAGTAGGCATAACTCTGCAGCCTAAGGGAAACTGGGAAATATGGAAGTAAGATTTCAGCTTTATTCCAGTTGGAGCTGGTAGTCTAGACTGCTGAAATAAATCATGAGCCTTTTGCTTTAGGAAATGGGAACGTTCACCAAGTACTAAAACGGTATCGTGGTAGAATATATGTGCATTGGTCCAACTGGAGGTAGTTTGGTAGGAAAACTAACAAGTTGTTAAAAAGCTCTTTGAACTGGGAGTGAAAACCAAGTCAAAGGCTGTTTCTAAACCTCATCTGGGAAAGCGGGGATGGCGCGTAGAGTTTTCCAAAGTTACGCCCTTTCAGTCCTAGCCTTTGTTTTCCTTTAAAGGTTAAAACACCTTCAGTCATATTACAAAGTCTTAAGGCTGCCATTTAATTTTGTTTCACTTTGACATCTTTGCCTGTTGTTCTTAGTTTAGTTTCTTGTGCAAATTAGAGCATTCTGGTCTGAGTTGGATTTGTTATGTAGATTAAAACATACTCATCCTAAATTGCAGCTCTGTGTGCCACTCAGTTTCTGATGCTGAAATTAGTTTCTGATGCTCATACACATCTGTGAAGATGGAGTTCTCCACTACTTTTTATCTAGCAGTGAAGCTGGTTTGAGAGGCATCTTCAGGGACTCCCTTACACTGGCTTTGTCTCCTGAGAAATCGTATTATGGAGCTGCACCCTAGTTCACACTATCTTGAGACTTCAGAGGCACTGAACTTCAGTGTATGTAGGCTGTGATGAGTTTAGGTTTCTGTATACTATCTGATTTAACACTTGTCAACACTAGTTAAAAGCTTGGCATCATGCAGCAACCCCATAAAATTAATTTAAAACTAGCCAATCACCTCAACATCTTAGAACTTATGAAAATATTAATTGCTAGCATTTTTAGAGTCTTTGTTGAGGGTTTTCCCACTGCTTTTCATAATCTTTATCAATCTTCCGCTCGAAAACAAAACTATGGGCAAAAATAATTTCATTAGGAAGGTGAAAAGGTGGAGGGGCAAGTAGTGACAGGTTAGTTTTGCAGAGTTTTGTGAGTCAGTTTAGTAATCTTAGCTGACTTGCATAGCCAGTATTTTAACATCGTCAAAAGCAAGTTATTTTATCTAAAAAGTAATTTTAAAAAAAGGAAGTCCTCTTTACAGGGTGCCAAAACTGTGTTCTGGAAGCTTGTAATCCTGACACTGTTGTACCTGACACTCTTAAGTTGACACTGGTACTGAAGGAAACAGTTACTCATCCCCACCACTGCTGCCGTTGCTGTTGAGGGAGAACAACGATTCGAAGTCATGTGGCTTATTTGAATCAGCAACATTCTCAAAGCCATAGAAACAGATAGTTTGTGAAGAGTAAGAGGAGAAAAGTAAAAAAACAGAGGCACGTAGTGACTGTAGGCATGAAAGGGGAAAGTAGTGTACTTAGCTGGAAAGGATGGTGTTGCTACACCAGTAGATGGAGGATTGCCTTGAGCCATACACTGCGCTGGTATGTGTGGCAGCACAAACACTGAAGCCAGCACTTAGAGCCAGTAAGTACTCTTGCTTGCGGGTCATCCCTTTCCACATGCCAACCCAGGTGTGTCTGTGGGATACAGAATTGTGGAAGTGATCCTATTCAAAAACACTTTTTTCACCCAGTTTAATTTTAATTAGGATCAGTGTGACTTAGCAGTCTCCTACTACCCCCTGCTTGGGGTGGCAGAACTGTTACTTGGAGTGACAGCTTAATTTGGAACACTGTGTTCATTGGGTCTGAACTCATTAAATCAAGTTAAAGATTCATTAAGGTGCACCCTGAGATTGGACCGAAGCAGTCCCACCCTCCCTTGTGCATTTTGACAGCCATGTGGTGAGCTAGTTCAAGGAGTGCATCTATCTGAAAAATAACCTGGCCAGACAAAGGGATTTTTTGTAGTGTTACTCATCAGTTGCATGCATGCTGGAGTAATGGAGGGACAGGTCTGGCAGATTTGGGTTGACTCACTCTGCTGTAAAACTGTGCCCAAGAAATTCCGCAAATATCCCCCACCCCCTCAATTTGGTAAGGCAATGTCTGTGCACAAAATGACTGTGTCCCTTTTTTTCAGAGATCTGCAAATATAAGTGCACTGAATGATGTACCAGCCTTCCACGTCTGAAAAAGAGACTAATATACAGAGGAGAGTGTTCTCTGGTTAGAAACAATTGAAGTCAGTGCCACTTTTATATGCAAATGTGTGGATTGTGCTGGTGCCAGTAATTTCAAGCTAATGTGAATATTGTGAAATCTGCAATGAATTTTCTAATGTATTAGCTGACTGGCTGCTGTAACAGATAATGCTATTCATACTAATACACGATTGCTTTAAAAATAACTTGATTTTATGTTGAAGTTTGAAATTGGTGTAGTAATATTTAGAGAGATGTACTTACATACACTTTGGCTTTCTTTAGGAATGTTTGGTTTCCTCTTTTTTCCCCTTATTGTCTTTCCCATTTGTACAGAAAAAATAATTTGAGTTCTCAGTCTTTGTCAGGCCTCCCTAAGCCCAGTGGCTCACAATTCTGGACCAGTATTAGGATTATAAGATGTGGTCTTTGATGTTTAGACTGGTCTCTTCCTGTTCTGTAGTCCAAACTACTGACTCTTGTGCTGTGACTTGGACTGGAGTGGGCAGTACAGAACAGTGCTTGCAAACAGATTTGTCTTCATGCCAGCTGTCATCTTTTTTCTCCCCTTCCTGATGCCTGCTGCAGTTGATAGTTCTTTAAACAAGGACTTCCACTAACCTACAGGACGTGTGTATGTCTGTAGGAGAATGTGTGTTTGCATAAATAAAATATTAATTTCTGTGTATTTCCAGATAATCACCCATTCAAAAAAAATGGTACCACCCAGCAGACAGTCACCATAAATAGCTTTATCTCCCCCCAGGCATGAACTGATAAAATGCAAGTAGTAGAGTCTTTTTTTTGTGTCATCCCAAAGCCAGCATTACTAGCACTCCACAGGGCTTGTAGCAGGGACAGACCATGACTTTAGGGTTGCCCTTCCAGAATTATTCGTAGAAGGTGAAAACCCTTCTTCTTTAAATGTTACTCATTAACTCGTATTTCTTACAGTTCAGGGCCTGAGAGTTGTGCAGAAAAAATTGCTAAGGACTCCTTGATAGGCTAAAAAAACGGCTGCTGTTGAAAAATGTTTGAACATAATTTTGTTTATTCTTTAACGAGACAGTGTTTACAAAGAGCTTGCACTTTTGTGGAGATGTATGCATTGAAATTCTGTGGTTGCCAAACTTTAGCCAACCTTAGTACTGAACTTTACCTGGTTTTCTAGTAGTAATTTGTATACAGAAACTTCTATGAAAATAGCTGCATGGGAATGTTGCCAGAAACTGTTGTACAAAGTTGTATGGATAATTTTGATTATACAAATCCTCACTTGGAAATAATTTGATGTCATCTCATATTACTGAGTGGGTTTGAGGCTTGTTGGTTTCATTTTGTATTATTATTAATGCAAATTTTTATTTGTAATCTTCAACTCTGAAAGCTTCAAAATAATGCATAAGAAATTAATGTGTGAATACCCTTTATATATATTCACCAGTCAGTAGTCTACTGGGATTTCTGGGGCTTGGTCTTTTTGTTTTAAATACATTTTGGAGACCTTAAATGGGTTTTGAGTCAAAATCTCTGATTACCTTTCAAGTCTTTGATATATGAAAAAAAATTGTAACTGATACCATTCATGACCAATGGATGAAATGTTCAGGGGCTTGACCAACACAAAGAAACTTCGGTATGTTGATTCTGGATGATAATTATGTTGCAAAGGGAAGCTAGATGGAGGCTAATATCAATTTTACTACAAACTGAGTTGGCGCTGTCTTAGTTTAGACCACATTGCATGCTAAACTTATTGAAAGTGGTGGGGGACATGCTCTGGTTTTTCTGGGCTTCTCTGAAATTGCTGACTAGGAGATAACTGCTCTCTCACCCAACAGGAGTGGTAAGCATACAGGATAAAAAATGCTTGAGTTGGAAGAGTATATTCAGTGATGGAAAACTACTTTTCTACCGCTTGACCTCTTAATACCTGTTTCTCTACAAGAATCAACCATGTTCTTTACTGTGTTCAGAACTGGGCTTCCCAGTACAGGAAAGACAAGGAACTACTGGAGAGGGTCCAGTGGAGGGCTACAAAGATGATTAGGGGACTGGAGCATCTCTCTTATGAGGAGAGACTAAGAGGCCTGGGTCTGTTTAGCTTTGAAAGACTGAGAGGGGATCTTATCAATGCTTATGAATATCTAAAGGGGGGGTTTCAAGAGGATGGGGGCAGACTCTGTTCAGTGGTGCCCAGCAACAGGATAAGGGGCAGTGGGCACAAACTGGAGCACAGGAAGTTCCATCTGAACATGAAGAAAAACTGTATCTTGAGGGTGACAGAGCACTGGAACAGGCTGCCCAGAGAGGTTGTGGGGTCTCCTTCTCTGGAGACATTAAAAACCTGTCTGGATGCAATACTGTGCAGCCTGCTCCAGGTGAACTTGCTTTAGCAGGGGGGTTGGACTAGATGATATGCAGAGGTCCCTTCCAACCCTTACCATTGTGTGATTCTGAAGTCTTCCTTTAGACATTAGAAAGTAGCTCCTAAGCAAATTGAAAACAAATGTTGTAGTATCAGCCATATGCAGATGGCCACTGTCATTTGTATGTTACCCAGTGATTTTACTGCTGTCCATTTAACGCTGGGTGTGAACACTCAGAGCTCTGGCAAAAGACAAGCGCTTAAAGTTAAAGCTGAGCAAGGCAGTGATTTCAGGCTGGCAGCAGGAAACATTTTTCTTCATCCTTCAGCTTCCCTTGCTGGATGTTTCCTTTTAGTACTTACTGCTTCTTGGTCCTTATTATAGGGCATTACTTAACACTAGTGAGGAAACAGCCAATAGCATCTGGGACTAACACCTTCTGACCTCTGCACTTGGCTAGGAATTTCAGCCCTACTCATATTACAGTTATTTATTCTCAACATCCAGAAGAAAATTCTGTGATCACTCTCATAATGAATTTATCAATGTTTTGGGATTAACTGATATAAATACCAAAGCATTTTCCTCAGTATAAGTTACTTGGGCAGCAATTTGTTGTCTCCTACACTAATTTCTCGTAAAGTTAATAGTCAGTTATTAGGTCCCAGCCATTCCTTTAAACTTGCTAAATGGCTTAATGCCTGAGTTTTAGGCACTAAAGGTGATAGTTGGCAGCTTTTGTTTTCCAATCATGAATCTCAGTGAACAGCATTTTTAGGGTGTTCGGTGAACTGCTGGGGCTATTGAAGGCTGTTGCAAACCTCCAGAATCTGTAAGCCAAAGTGCACTTCTGAAGTTTTCCTTTCTTGCTATGAAGATGCATTACAGAATGTTTTGATTTGAAATTAAAAAATAGCAAAACACAACCAGAAGAAAACCCCAACAAACCCCAAACAAGCACAACCCCAAAACAAGAACATAAATTCATTCAGAATAAAATATTGCACTGTTGTATTGTTCTTTTCAGGGTGGAAATGTGAGAAAACAAATGTAGCAAGATACGTTCCACACCTGTTTTGTTAAACTATTTCAGTATGATACCAACCTGCATGCTATGATTGTGAGGGTCATTTAAAAAAAATGCAAACAAAACGCACAAGAAACCAGAAAAACAACCTACAGAACGTGAATGAAAGAGTTGTCCTGTTTTGGCTTTTGAAGAGTAAAAGCAATGGAACTTTCTGTATTTTAAGTATTGTAAATGCAAGCTTAAGACAAACATAAGAACTTTATATGGGATTCAGGACCTGAAGGCAATATCTATGCAGTCTAGAATGTTTTTTGATAGCAAAAAAATTAACTTTTCTTTACACAATACCTCATGTATGCTTAAGAATGATCAAGTGGTTTATTTTGACAATCATCTGGTCAACTGCTTGTGACTCTCCTGCAGACTTTGTATTTGAGAAATCTGTTGTGTCCTTTTATAAAGAGTATCTTCCCTCCTTTTTTCAATTTTCCTGATTGTTTTTTAATAATGTTTTTTTATGTTTTAGCTGTTTTTTAAATCTCCAGCATATGCACGTGGACTGCTGTTCTGAGGTCACTGCAGCTGAGCAAGTGAAGTTGAGTCTGTTTAATTTTTGATTCAGCGAAACAAAAACAAAGCTGATTTTTAAACAATGAGGCATTATTTTTGCTTGTGGCTTCAGGCCACTTCAGTCCCAGTACTCTTGATGAAGTGTGTGCTTTCTTATATGTTCTGGATAATGATAATTTTTTTAGGTTGAGATTTGCTGTCTTCTCAGATTTCTCTTTGGCACTGTCTCGTTGTCGCAGATGCAGGTATTTGTGAGATGATCAAATACTCTGCCAATGGGTACCAGAATTATGTTTGTGCTTGGGATACAGGTTAGTTGTTTCAGGTGTCTGATCTTATAAAAAAAAATCAGCTGCATTTTTCAGCTATTTCAAGTGAAGGTAAAAGTTACTGCTGCCATGTATGCAGTCTTGAGACAGTTGTACTGTTATATTGGTAGCATTTATTCAGTAAGTTTAAATAACTGCACTATGAGACTTAGAAACTGTAAAATTTAGTGGGCAATAAAATACTTTTTTCCTCATAAAGTATTAAAATAGGTGTTAAAAATTATTTTACGGGCATAACCTCAAGAAATTGATTGATTCTAATGTTGTTTTGTACCTTCGGGGTTGAAATTTCTCAAATTTTGTCATGGAGAGGATAAGCGATTTTCTGGATGAACGTGACAAAGGGTTTGCAAATACAGAGCTAGTATGTCTCAAGTGCTTTAAGTATGTCAGACCTTGAAAAAATTTCTGTGATTCCTGTTTTAGGCAGTCTTTATGAGAATGTTGCTGGCAGCTATTTAGATTATATTCAGTACTTGCAGGTTGCTGATTTCAGCAACTTAGCTTAGTGAAATGTTATTTTAATCTAAATTCAGCATGGTTAATTCTGAGGCTGAACTTAGATAGTCTGGTTACATATATAAATAGGTACATTAAATATATAAATAGTATATTTTTTAACAAAAATTGTATACAGTGACTTCCCTAACCTTGAGAAATCTGCCTGATTTGAATTCTTCCTTGCATAGATTTTTTTGCAGAAAAGACTATTTTTTTCTTACAGAATTAACTTGTTATACTAATTGGAGAGTTTCATAGTAAAGCAGAAGTGACTGTAGAGGTTAAAATGGGAAAACACTGTACAGTGCAGGTGATGGGAGTAGACTCACCAAGAGTGTTCTGGGGAATCTATCTAATGGTGGGTGCCTGATTTCTGTAATGCAAATGGTCAGAGCCTGAAGTCTTCATCTGAAGTTTGTTTCTAGCAAAGAAAGGAAATTGCAGTACTCTCTTATGATTCTGGGGACATTGGTGATCCTTATGTATTCCACTAAAAAAGTTGTAGTGCATGGAGACTCCTTATTGGAAGTGCTTTAAAAAAAAAAAGTCAGATGTGTTTTGAAAACATTCTTAAAAACAACAACAAAAAAGTCTTTGCAATAGCACTTTGATATATTGCCTGTTTCTTATCTGGGCAAAATAAGTAGCTATAAAACTGTGTTTACATATGAGGAATGTTGAGGGACAGGTACAGCAGTTACAGCCAAATTCTAGCTATCCACAAGGCAAGACTTTGATGAAACTGATAGGCAGTGTAGTTCCAGAACTCTTACGGAGGAAATCAGGAGTTACTTAGAGTTCTTAAAATATTAGAGGAGAATTCCCATCCAAGACCAAAATTAAAATAACTGCAGAAAATCAACAAAATCGCCTCAACTCGGGAAGGTGACATACTGTCTTTTAAAATAGTATTGTTAATCTGGAAAGGTGTAGTGGAGCTCTGCAAAAGCAGTAATTTTATTTTCTTTCTTTAGTTAGGCAAAAAAAAGTCTCAGATTTGGAAATACCATATGTATCTTGGATGGGGGATAGTTTTTGATGAGCTCAATGCAACTATATGGCTTGACAATACTGTTAAAATATGTAGCAAAGTTAGAACAAAGTGAAAACCTAGTCTTGTGACTGTTCTAAACATCAAGATTCATCAAATAAAACCAAATATGAGACATGAATGGGAAAAACTGTTTTTTCCTACCTTCTGTTCTTTTCCTCAGTCTCCTGCCTTTGCCTTTTTTAATTTTTACTTTTCGAACATAAAAATACACCTCACTGCCATAACCAAAACAGAAAAGTCTACATTCTTGTGTGAAATACTGTATTATAAAGTGAACAGTAAAATAATTAAAACATTTTAAATACTGTCATGTAATGTCATGTCCAAAATACTTTCTGTAAATAATAGATTAAATTTGAAATATTTCCACACTTTTGGCAATTATGATGGTAATATTACAAGTTGAATTTATTGAAGACTTTTCATATTATTCTTTGCTACCTACATTATAATTATATATAGTCTTGTCATATTAATCTTCCAGGCTTATTTCTCAGAAACTGAATATCCTACATATAATCACTCGATCTTTAGCATCATCCCGTTGCTGAGCATTGTGGATTTGACTTTCGTATCATTATATCTGCAGTATTGGTGCCCTTTGTATTTCCTTTAGTCTTCCACCCTATTTTAAAGAAAAATATAAAAATGAAAATGTCTTTAAAATATTTTATTCTTTTAGCGTATCAGAGATCAGTCTTTATTACTAGGGAGAAACGTGTCATTATTCATAGTAAAATTATTTAAACTTATTAACTGAATTCTACCAATACAATAATTTTCATGCACTAATTTTACATAATTTTCATATTCTTTATTAAAGTATTAAGTAAGATTTACAGCCAGGAAACCACTCCAGACGTGTTTCACATGCAGTTCTTCATGCACCATTTTTCTCTTGTGCTTTAAGAATTTCCAGAAGCTTTATTTTTAGTGGGGATACTTAGAAAAATAAAATGAAACCACCAGCCACATACAGAGTAAGCAGATTTCTGCAATTTGGCTTCAGTCCATTCTAGAGTGCCCTATTTTTGAACTTGATAGCTGCCTAAAGAGATGATTTTTTTCTCTCTAAATGATATAGATAATGGTGCTCAACAGGTAGCAAAATTTTTGGTAAAATAGTGCTTCATTGAAAAAAGTTCATTTGTATGAAGATAAATACTTTGCAGAAGTATGTCTGATCTGGTAGGTGCAGTAGCTGGTACACCACCAGCTGCTGGCTGACCTTTGCTGCACTGAGATGAATAGGAACGTCCATGTCAGGCGGTGCCTCCCAGGGAGCGGGTTTTGGTTTGATGTGCCATTTGTTGGGGTTTTTTTGTTGTTGTTGCTGATGGGTAGTATTAGTTTTGATTGTGAAATGTCAGAAGTTTTTGCAATTTAATGGTTCTAATTTTTGTCCAGCCTTTCACATGGGAATGGATACCCATGTCTTCTGCATTCTAGAAAATGGTTGTTAATGTGACAGTCCTGTACTAAGGCTCCAGCAGATGACAAGCTGTGATGGGTTGACCCTGGCTGGATGCCAGGTTCCCACCAAAGCCACTTTTATCACTTCCCTCCTGAGCTGGACAGGGAAGAGAAAATATAACAAAACACTCATGTGTCAAGATAAGGACAGGGAGAGATCACGTACTAATTACTGTCATGGGCAAAATAGACTGGACCTGGAGAAAATTAATTTCATTTATCATCAATCGAATTGGAGTAGCATAGTGAGAAATCAAAACTTAATCTTAAAACACCTTCCTCCTCCCACCCCTCCCTTCTTCCTGGGCTTAACTTCACTCCTGATTTCTCTACCTCCTCCCCTCCAGCAGCACAGGGGGATGGGGAAGCGGCATTGTGCTCAGTTCATCATGTTGTCTCTGCCACTCCTTCCTCTTCAAGGGGAAGATTCCTTGCACTCTTCCCTGCTCCAGTGCGAGGTCCCTCCCATGGGAGGCAGTCCTCCGTGAACTTCTCCAATGTGAGTCCTTCCCATGGGCTGCAGTTTTTCACTAACTGAATAATAGAATCATAGAATGCCAGGTTGGAAGATACCTCAAGGATCATCTGGTCCAACGTTTCTAGGTAATAGTATAGTTGATATGAGATGGCTCAGCAACCTGTCAAGCTGAGACTTAAAACTGTCCAATGTGGGGGAATATACCACTTCCCTTGGGAGATTATTCCAATGTTTGATTGTCCTCAGGGTGAAAAATGTACCTCGTGTCCAATCAGAATCCCCCCAGGAGCAACTTGTGCCCATTACCCCTTGTCTTTTCCATGTGACCCCTTGTCAATAGGGAGTCTCCATCTCTTTGGTAGCCACCCTTTAAGTACTAGAACATTGTAGTAAGGTGTCCCCGAAGCCTTCTTTACTCAAGGCTGAACAAACCCAGTTTTCTCAGCCTCTCCTCATATGGCAGGTTCTCCAGTCCTCTGACCATCCTTGTGGCCCTTTGGACCCTGTGCAGCTTGTCTGCATCCTTTTCATATAGTGGGAATCAAAACGGAACGCAGTACTCCAGGTGTGGTCTGACAAGCGCTGAGTAGAGTGGGATGATGACTTTATCTCTGCTGGTGATGCCCTTGTTGATGCAGCCCAGGATCCTGTTGTCTTTGCCACTGCAGCACTGTTCACTTATGTTGAACCTGTTATCCACCAAGACCCCCAGGTCCCTTTCCACAGGGCTGCTCTCCAGCCAGGTGGTTCCCAGTCTGGACTGCGCTCCTGGGTTACATGTTCCCAGGTGCAAGACCTTACACTTCCCCCTCTTGAACTTCATAAGGTTCCTGCTAGCCCATTCATCCAGCCTGTCTAGGTCATCCTGGAGGGTGGCTCTCCCTTCTGGAGTGTCAGCTTCTCCACTCATCTTGCTGTCATCAGCAAACTTCATCAGGGTGCTCTTGATTCCAACACCCAGGTCACTTACGAAGATGTTAAACAGCATTGGGCCCAATGTTTATCCCTGGGGGACCCCATCTGTGACCAGTTGCTGGTTTGAGGAGGAGCTATCACCCTCTGGGTATGGTATGTCAGCCAGGTCGCCACCCACTGCACAGACCACTGTAACAAGTCAGTTTCTCCAGGAGGACGCAGTGGGGGACCCTATCAAAAGCCTTGGAGAAGTCCAGGCAGATGGTGTCCGCCGCTTGCCCTGCATCAACCGAGTGGGTTACTTTGTCATAGAAGACGATCAAGCTTGTCAAGTATGATTTGCCCCTGGTAAATCCATGTCGGCTTTTCCCAATCATGTGCTTCAGTTGACTCGTGACAGTATTTTCTCCATGACCTTTCCAGGGACTGAAGTGAGGCTAGTGGGTCTGTAATTACCTGGGTCCTCCTTTTAACCCTTCTTATAGATGGGAGTGACATTAGCCTTCCTTCAGTCTTCAGGGACGTCTTCTGATTTCCACAGCTACTCAAAGATTATGGAGAGTGGCTTTGCAATAACATCAGCCAGCTAGAGCCACTGTTTCAGTGTGGGTCCCTCACAGGGTCACAGGTCCCACAGTCAAACATGGTCCAGCATGGGCTCCTCTCTCCATGGGTCCACCTGCTCTGATGTGGGGTCCTCCACGGGCGGCAGGTGGATATCTGCTCCACCATTAACCCTGGTGGGCTGCAGGGGGACATTCTGCCAGGCCATCGTTGTTACCACAGGCTGCAGGGGAATCTCTGTTCTGGGGCCTGGAGCACCTCCCTCCCCTCCTTTCTCACTGACCTTGGTGTCTGTGGTTGTTTCTCTCATATATTCTCACTCCTCTCTTCAGCTGATGTTGCTGTGGCTGTGCAGGTTTATTTTCCTCTTCTTAAATACGTTACCACAGAGGTGCTACCACCGTCACTGATGAGCTCAACCTTGGCCAATGGCGGGTCCATCTTAGAGCCGGCTGGCATTGGCTCCCTGGGACATGGGAGAAGCTTCTACCACCTTCTCACAGAAGTCACCTCTGTAGTCCCACCTCTACCAAAACCTTGTGATGCAAACCCAACACACAGGCACACAGACAAAATTCCTCAGTGCAGCTTCATCACTAGCTAGGGATTCGTGCTAGGGTTTCACATTATTTGCCTCCTGATGTTCAGTCCTAAGGTTCAGTGGAATCTGGCTCCTAAAGAAACCAAAACATGAGTGCCATGGCTGAAGAATATTTTCTTGTTTACCTTGATAGCTTCTTGTGCTATTGAGTATGATGGTATTATGTGTAACAGCCAGTCATTGAACAAGTTCAAAGAAATGAAAATTTCTTTCTTCTCTTACTGTTGCAAACTGTGCAATCAGAACTGAAGATCAAGGTAGAAATATTTTGCGTAATTTTCTGCCTCAGTAGGTATAGCAAGTTTTCAACTCGCCACAGTTTACAAGATTGCTGAAATAAAAAACTGTATTTTCTTAGGAAAAAAAAAAAGCCTTTTTTTGGATCTCAGTTATTGACTGTGTTGGAACACAAGCAGAAAGAGAGCATGATGTGCTTTATACACCCCTCCCTTCTGGATGACTGAGTCTGGGAGACTGTATGGTGTACCATAGGATGCACCTGTACTGTGGTGTAGAAGTAGACATGGGTGTATAGTCTTTAAAAATCAGTATTGCTGGAAGCATAGCCCTCTACTTGTGTTTTAAAGTGAAACTCTAACACAGTATTTTGTTGCAAGAATTGAACTTACATATTCACTTCAAAACGAGTCCTTACAGTCAATTCACAGTAGAAATGAAAATGTTGTTTTTCTTGTCCAGCACCACCTCTTTAGAAGAGGAAATGAATTATCACACAGCAGTGAAGTGTTTATGAAGAATCCTCTTTCTCACATCTGGAGGCTATTACCAGAGTACTTGGGAAACTTCATATGGAAATAGAAGCCCCTTCACTGTGGGGAATATGCTTTTAAGAATTTTTTTGTTTTGCCCCAGCCATGTATAATCGTTGCTAGTATACCTGGGGGAAAAGTACTGCTAAATGAAATGCTTCTATCTGTTGATGTCTTGAATTATCATTAGAATGTTTAAAGAATAGGCTCTTTTTGGTCCCTCTGCAAATACCCTTTTGTTATGTATCTGTATATGCAGAAGCAAAGTTTCTGAAAACTTAGAAAGCTTTCAGTGTTTTAGTTTATGAACCTTATTTAGAGTAGTTAAACAATTGTTAGACTTTGGCAGGAAAATTGGAAATAATTCTATTACAGATCTTTCTAGTAATAAGACTAGATACTGCTGAAGACTGAATTCCTTGAAAAAAATTAAATAACAGTTGGTGCTGTTGCACTACACTGAAATAATGGATGTATAAGAGGTGGTGAATAGCGTGAGTATGAAGAGATAGTGTACTGATACTTATGTGCAATGTCTCTTCCTTCTCATTATTTGAGAAGAAATATACATACATTGTTAAAATATATTATTTGATCCACAGTATTATAGCTTGTGTTACAGAAAACTTGGTGAATTTTTTTAAAACTAGGTAAACAAAATACTTAAAGGATTTCAATATGACAAGGCCCAACTAACAATATTTCTTAACATTTCTTAAATGAAAATTATTTTAAAAGGTCTTGGGTAGAGTAGCCAAATATTGTCATGCATCAAAAGGGGAGTGCAAACATAAAGTAGATTTAAAGAAATGATTTTTGTTACTGACAAACCATATCGTGACCTATGGTTAGATAGTACCCTGCACACCTGAGAACCCTGTAGCCGTTCGGGGAACGGGAATCAGGAAGACGTACCTTGGTTTGGTTGATGACAACCAAGGAGTATTTAACAGAATCCCTATTAAATGAAATTATTTAAGTGAATGAACTGAATCCAGGAGAAGCTTTTACTCTTACTGTCAATAAAAGCAAGGTGAGGAACAGTGAGAGAAAGCAGCAAAACTTTTGCTGGCTTTATGAAGTTGTACAGGACAAAATCAGGGAGGGTTGATGCATCAGTCTAGGCTGCTCAGTGAAATCTTTCACAATAGCTTCTGTCCACAAATCTAATAGAACTTAACGTTGCACATGGAGCCAAATGGTAAACATTATGGATATAATGCTTCCTGTATATAAATTAGGCATGTGTGCTCATTTGAATACTGTGTGAACACACTGTGCAATACTGCAGTTCTAGAGAACCTTTGCCTTCAAAGGTATGAATGAGAATGTGGTGAGAGTTAAAAGAATCCGGAAGACAGCGTAAAAGTGATAGTCTAGAAAAGTAAATATGGAACCTCTGCTGTTTCAAGTCATTATTAAACCCAGGAAATATATAATTAAACAAATGTGTGGATACATTGGATACAAGTTTTGGAAAGGCAGTCCTTGCAAAAACATATTTCTGAGACCTTGAACCGAAAGTGATCAGTGATCACATTGTACTTTTGCCAGTTTCTAATGAATAAAGGTGAAGGTAAATTTTCTGGGGGACTTGTAGGATTTGGATATAGCTGCCCATTTTGGGCTTCATGTGCTTGCGACTGTTAAGGTTAAGAATTTGTGTAACTATTAGGTTCTTTGTCAAGAGTTTATGTATCAGAAGGCTAAATTCTTGTCTCTTCCTTCAGTCTTTTCTGTTGAATTCTATCTACCTTCCTTTCCAGTGGACATACCAGATCTGTCCATGATCTAACTATGCCTTTCAGAAAACTATCCGGGACTTTTTCAGAGGAGGTTTTCAGCCAGATTATTAACTTAAAGTTGACTCATGGAGTTATTTAACAAGTGTTGGGGCCAGTGCAAAATATGCAATGGCACTGCATAGCTGGAAGCAGGGGAGGGTGAGTAATGGGAAAGGGAGAGGGAGATGGTGGCAGCAAGTGGTTAAACTGGATCTCTATGTCACGTGGAACCAAAACCGTAGCTACTGCGAAAGGGATTTGAACAGTGTACTGCTGTGACTCCTTGTTGGTAGACAGGTCTGAATTTCTGTCTGTGCTTCATCTTCCTTTGATTTTTTTTTTTTACCCTCTCAAGTATGTACAGAACTACAAGAAAGTAAGTACTCCAGCCAGTCAGTTATAAGGGAAGTTCTGTTAAACTACTTGCCGTGAAAGCTGATATAAGCTACCTTCTCCTCCTTAATGACAAAGTTTAATGTCTTCAAACAAAAGCATGGCCTGTTTTGGTGGAGTGGTGTTTTTTATTTTAATGGCTTAAGATAGTCCCAATTTCAAAGGAGAGGAGAGATGAGAAAAATCTCATACTGTTACAGCAGTGGATATAAATTAATTTATAGGACATTTTTACATGAAGCATAGTGGAACCTGCTTAAGACCAAAAAAAAAAAAAAAAAAAAGACTTTGCTTTGAAATATCATTTGGCTTGGAGGAAAAAGCACCTCACTATTACATATAGTAGTGAAGGAACTGGGGTTGTGTAAAAATGGTTTTGAATCTTCCAGATCTTACTACAATAAAAATTTGAAGTCAATTCTACTGTCTGAAATACTCAAGTGATAAGAATGGGCATATGGTGTTTTCTTTGCACATCATGAATCTGATTTTTCCTATGGGTTTGTTCATGGCCAAAGGCTACAAGATTTATCACATAAAATAAAAATCACTGATAGGATTATCTTCTGTGGGGCAGAAAGGACACTGCTTTACTTCCTTTTGGGGAGCATACTTCTTTGCAACCTTTCCTTGAGCATTTTATACAAATTATCGTAATCAAGATGTCAACATTGCTTGACTGATTTTGCAGGGCAGAATATTCCACCACTATTTAAAGAGCATGTTCTAATTTGAGCTGTGAAAGACATTTTATACTAAAGCATCTGATTTTTGTAATTTTATTTGCCTTTTGCCCCTGCCTTTATGTTACTTGATGAATCTTCTAGTTTACAGCAGAATTGGAATTCTACTGTGTGTTAGTTATGGAGATACAACATGTGGGTAATTGTACAACCTCTCTCCCAAATTGGTAACAATACTTGTCCTGTTTTGATTATGATGCTGTATGTGTGTGATGTTTATATTCGTTATATCAAGAAAGTTACATCAAATCATTAACTGCTCAGTATACAGTTTTTATTACAAGTAGTAATCAGTCTTCCTGCTTTTTCATATGTCACATTAATTTTACATCTGGGCTCCTGGAAAATACTTTCAGTGTTGCTCCATCTAAGTAAAAATAACAGACTGTGCTGTTTTACTGATGTGAAGATAATCGGAAATTAGAAGCCCAAGATGGGCAGTTGGCCAAACCTCCAAAGAAAAGCCCAGTGCAGGTTAGTCCTCAGGGGAAGGATAGCCAGTTAAACGGTTTCCCTAGTCACAGGGGTATTACTGTAGTGACTACCATTGCTGTTCCTGCATAGGCTTTGCATCTTTTTTTATACATCCACAGTTACAGCTAGAAACCCTGGTCATTGTCTTCACTTGGTGAGCAGGGTATAAAGAAGGAAACAAAATAGCCTTTGCCCCGAAGGGCGTACAATATGCTGTGTATGATCTTTTTTGTTCAACTTTTTGGGTTTTTTTTCTGAGTTATTCAGAGCCATTGAAGTGTCCTGTCAGAGCGTATAAATGAGATAGAATTTGTAGTGGGAATCGGGCAATAAAATTTATTTTTCAGGAGTTACTAACAGTACCAGGAAGGCAGTGCTGCTACTTCTTTTACTAATGACAGCAGCAGAACTTCAGAAAAAATCAGTCTGCTCATTTCCAGTTCATTGTTTCTATGGTTTACATACACCCCTTGCTTAATTTGTGCATTTACTTCTGTCTAGCTATGACGCTGATAAATATGCACCCTAAAAAGTAATTGTTTGCTGTGAAGTGAAATCCTGTCAGAGGATGATGCTCCAGAGGATGCAGCCCCAGCTCTCAGACTAGAGATGCTGCTGGCCTATTTCTGCCCACTTCTACTTGCAGTCTTTTTCCAGTGCATAAATGGCACTCCTGCATTTAAGGCATATTAAGAGAGAGACCTTTGGCTGTTGTTCTGGTAGATGAAGCAAACCACAGTCTCCTAAAGTCCCGTTAAAAGAAAAGGTTTTTGGGACTCCTTCTTAGCTACCTTCTGTACCTTCCCTATTTTGAATTATTTTTTTTTAATCAGTGAGGGTAATAAAACCTAAGTGATGTTTCAAATCAGCTTTTAGTATTTTTAGCATTTCATGAGTTGTATTGCTATTTTTCCTTCCCTTGACTGGAAATACTAATTCTGTCATATCCTGCAATTGCATTTTCATTGTTTTCATGCACATAGCTTGTTGGTTTATAATCTCTTAAAAATTGCTTAATAACTGTCCATCTTTTTCTTCTCCTGTTGTTTCCAGCTGATAAGCTCTTAATAGCACAAGTTCTTGGTTTTAAGCACTAAGCATGTGACCAATGAGTGATTACTAATTTTTGATATTTCTGTTCTTCTCATATAATATCCTGTCTTCCTAACTGGTATAGTTCTGCTCCATTCCTACTTCTTGTACAACAGTTGTTTATGGAAATAGCAAACAGGGTAAATTCTAGCAACGTTCTCCACCAGTAAATTTATTTATTTATGTAACATTTATTAAACCTAATTTAACTGACATTTTAGGAAGGGGCTAAGGAGGCAATGTTGGGCTAAGCTTCATCTACTCCAACATCTTCGATGTCCATGTGGCTCAGTGTGATGCTGTTCTTGACACTCAGACAATTTGCCTGTTTTGTTCTTCCTTGTCTAGAGAGTTGATTATCTTATCAAAGGATGTTTATCAGGTTAGCAAAGTAATTCCTTTTTTAGTGTTACCCTGTTTTTCTTGACTTCTGTGTTTGTTTAGCGTTTCCAAATCAGGTTTATGTTATAAAATTCTGTTGATGTCAGCCTGTTGGGTGTCTTGGCAGGATCTTCTTTTTTGATTATTAGGTTAACAGTTGCTAATTTCTGGCCAGTTGCTATGCTTCTTGTTTGGTTGTTAGTTGTGTGAGATTTTTGTTGTTGTTGGGTTGATTTTTTTATTTTTTTTTTAATCTATCCACACAGAATTTTCATTTTCCCATGTTTGTTCGGTGGTTCTGGCTGATAGGAGTATATCTGAAGGAGACCAAGATTTCTTGTCCTAAATTCGCGTGATTTAGAAATATTTTTTTGCAGATATACATGTGTGTGGATTTTGCTGTTTTACAGCAAATTAAGTCTCAGTGAAAGAATGTAATTTATTGTTAATAGCTGATGGCAAGGGTCACCCATAATACTGCTTAAATCATGCAAGGAAAAACTGTAAAAACACTTCGACGGCAGAGTTGAAAATTGCAGCATTTGGAAGCACTTTGATTTTAGCCTTCTCGTGATAGGGACATGATTTAAGCATTAACGGGTAGATAAAGGTTATGGTGCATGGATTTAGGTTATGGTGGGACTTGATGATCTTCAAGGTCTTTTCCAACCAGGTTGATTCTGTGATTCTGTGATACCTTTCCCTGAGCTTTCTTAAGCTCTGGAAGAGTTAGCTGGACTCACATCAATTCGGAGAAGTTTAACCTCAAAATATTTTTTGTATAATCTTAATACCAAAATTAACTTCTAATGTTACTCCTGTAACAACAAATGGTATCAAATTCTCTCAGTTATTAAATTTATTCTTTTGGTGATTGCAAGGTGAATTTTAAGGATACTGAGTATCTTTCCGTGGTCTGTTTTCAGACCAAGGCTGGTTAAATGTTACTTCTTTGGAATATTCATTCAATTATTCATATAATGAATAAGGTCTAGTAAGAACAGTAGAACAAATGCAACCTTCCCCATGCTGTAACTACCTTGGAGGTTTGTGTTTGTCCTGCCAACTGCAGCAAGGCTTTTCTACATTCGCCTGCTTCTTCTACTCTACAAGTACTATTATGAATTTTTGCTCCATCTACACTGATTACCCTGTCTTCTCTTTGTGTTTATGTCGCTCTCCTCCCTATAATACTGGATTTGTCAGTATGTTTCAGCAGTAGCTGATCTTCCTGATCCAAAAAAACCATGTGTGTAAATCTATGTGGTTGTTCAGGTTTGAGCCAGAACAGAACCAATTTTCTTTCTAGTAATTTTACCAGTCTCTTCTAAGAAGCTGCACTTGCTGAAATTAACAGCTTGTTTTTCTATCAGTGTGTACTTCTAGGACTGATAATGCTGGATGTTTATAGTTACTGCTGGAGAATGGTGTGCAGAACCAAGACCACTGCTTGGTTCTGAAAAACATCTTATGCTCCAGAACCAGAAGGGAGTAAAGGGGTCACACCTGTGACCTTCCTGTGGGGAGAAGTGGACCAGACAGGTGACCAAAACTGACCAAACAAGTATTCAATCCCATATGCATCATACTTGGTATAAACTTGAGGGATCATAAGGGTCAAGCTCTCTTCATCCAGGGATGGTGTCCTCTGTTCGTCTGCCTTTGATCCTGGTCCATGCGTTTCTGAATCCATGCATTCCTGCATCCGGCTCCCATCTGCCACAGACTCCAGGAGGCCAGTCTGGGACTTTCCAGGGCCTGCCCTGAGGTCTCCGTGATGACTTGAGCATTACTGGGGGGCAGAGTGATCAGGTTTTTTAAATATATATAAAATATAATAAATATATCTATAATAAATATACATGTATATATAAAAATATATACAGGGACTTTGTATATGTTTGTATATATTGCATTATTTTCCTTTTTGTCATTACTGTTTCATTAAAGCTGTGTAGTTTAGTTTCCAACTCATAAGTCTGTCTCTGTTCTTCTCTTTTCCTTCCCTTTCTGGGAAGGGAGAGGGATTAATAGAGAGCATCTGTCATTCAATGACTTTGCTGCCCAACATTAGACCATGACAGTGGTCAGGAAACACAAACCAGGATCTGAACAGCAAGAGTTAGTATTTCTGTCTGAGGCATAGCTCTTGCACAAGTGCCATATGCATCTGAGTCATGTAAGGGCAAGCTACCATGTTAATTTACTGTTTTTGAAAACAGACCACAGGTAAGCTGCATCTGAGGTGTGGACAGACTGTGAACAACACTTTGGCAACATCTGATGTGTGTTTCTGTGCAATTTAAAGGCTGACAGTCTCAGAAGAAGCTGCAGGTAGAGTTCATCTCGCCTCATTTCAGACAGCTAGTCACACTGAGCTGCTTTCATGGTCAGTGTAGAGAAACCCAGGGCAAAACTGTCCTGACTTACATTGGTGTCATCATAGGCATTTGTGCTTGAATTCAGAGGTGCTCTGTGCATTTCTCTCCAGTGTGCGAGAAGGTAGCCCAGAGTGGCAGGCTTACATGTTGCCTGATTTTATGCAATGCCTCCCCAAAAGCTTTAAGTTCTTCAATTTTCAGTATGTTCATAATGTGCTTAGAGTGACCTAGCAGTCTTAATTTAACTATTGTGCTCACTAGTTTGAATGAAGACACTTGCAGTTAGTTCTGTGCCATCTCCAGTGTTATAATCAGAGGATTCTATTTATATGTCTGCAGAGCCTAGGAGAGTAAAATCTTGGACTAGTAATTAGAATTTCAAGGTACTGTGGTAAAAATGGTAGTAATGAAAATTTCTAGATAAGTTTTAACACATTTTTGCAAGGTAACTGATATGAAGTACTGATATGTAATAACTTTATGGAGATGCATTAAATCAAAAGGAATGCAGAATGAATTCAATTGTAAACATGAATAGCTGTATTTTGTTTACATTTGCTAGTAATTAGTGTTTAAATCAAGTACTTAATTGTTTGGAAAAGGATGGACAATAATGTTATGTAATGTTTTTTAAATAATACTGTTCTGTCTCCTTTTTGCATAGGAGAGAGTAAGAATTTTCTGTGGTGCAAGCTAGTAAGTGTGCAGGTTTTTATATAAATGAGTATCAGTGCTCTAGCTAGAGTTGTTTCGACTCTACAGCAACACTTCAGTTAGACAATAGTACTGTAATTTGAAAAAATAGTGAATTCCTGTTACAGTTGAATCACTTTTTCCTGGAATAAAAACTGGCTGGCTTAGCATGATAATGATTAATAAATAACTCTGAAATAACTGCTTCATTCTGCTGGAGAAATATTTATTTAGTGGTTGAATCAAAACTTTGGGAAATTAAGCCTCCTTTTAAACCTAAAGTGAAAACCTTAATGCAAAGAGGAACTGAAGTAGGGTCTTCTGTTTTATGGCCTTTTTTTGCAAGTAGAACAAAGGTAAATAAGATGGACATCTTGAATGTAATTCCTTTAATAAAGTACCTATAATATTAATAACTTTCATAAAGAAGATTTTCTTAACATGCAGATTTTGAGAAAAAAATAATTGTACTGTAATCTGTCTGTCAGTAGGAGTTCATGTCTCCTCTCCGCAACTATTTTTTTCATCCCTCTGGTGCAAGGAAAATCTAAGCACAGCCTTGAATTTTTTTGGGCTTATTTGCTATGTCATATTCTGTCATTGCTGCATTTATGTTAAAGTGTTTTCCAGTTTGGGTCTGAAAATAAAAACTCCTTCATAAGAAGTTAGCGATATTTATTAGACATCATGTAACTGCTGCATTGTTTTTTTTCTTTTTAATTCCTCTGAGAAAGCACATAATTTATAACAGAACATTAATAGAGTAATAAAAAATGTACAATAAGTGGGAACTTTGACTACTACCCTCTGCAATCTCTTCATCTATTACTTCCATTGTTTGCATTATATTATATCTATCATGTATTTTATGTACCCCATACATACTATTCATTATTTGTATTCCTTTGGTATTTGAGATCCTATATGAAGACCAATATAGTATTCTGTTCCTTTTTTGGTGTGTGCCATAAACAGAATGTCATGCACCAAAGACTGTTATTAAAAAAAAAAAAAGACAACACACAAATACAAGCAGATTCAGGACTATAAAGAAACAATGGAGGTAACATAGATCAGCACATTAAATAGCAGCTGCAGCTTGCCAGAGGCCCAATTACTGCCCAGGTTTTGTTTTGTAATAGAAAACAAATAGCAAGGAGTGTTTTGCAGGGAAAAAGAGTGAGACACTGGCTGGCACTTCCTTCTGAATACAACAGCAGCACAGGATAAATCTGGAAGGCTGGTGTGCTTTCAAACAGGCAAAACAGGAAAATACTTAGTTTCATTAATTTAATTCCAGAATATCTTAACATTTTGTTACCAAACGGGAAAGTTGTGTGAGTTTTCACAGCACTGTCCTGCCTTACCATGTCTGTTTTTGGCATATCAGAGAAGGAATATATGCAAGATTTATGCATATTGTCATATGAATACAAGAACCTAAAGAGAGATATGAATCTAGGAGAGTATTCTGGTTGTGAAGTTTGCAATACACATAAGAAGAAAGGAAGTTGGGCTTATGGGAAAGAGCAGAAGATAATTTATATTGGTTATTCATAAAATTAGTTAAAAGACTGGAAGGAACTTTTGTGGGACAAGTTTATGTGGTACAGATGCAGTTTATAATCAGTCTCCTGGGTATGATCCACATATCTTTTAGTTCTTTCTACTCTGTTTTTAAAGCTTTCAGTAATAGTTATCTGAATTCTATGCTGCAATTCAAGGCCGTTATTCCTTGTCCTGCCGCCACCAGAGAGAGTGTGGTTGTTTTTTTGTTTTGCATCATGTTGGCTTTTGGTGTGGTGGTGGTTTTGTTTGTTTAAGCCTTCCCTTATTGAAAGAATCTGGTAGGTTTTGAAGACCATGTTGTTGTTTGTTTGTTTTTTCAAATTCCAGTGTCTAGGAAGGACAGATGATGTGTGACACTGAAACAAACAGACATGTGCTGTCAATAGAAGGATTATTTTGTCCTGTCAGCTAAGGCTTAAAAATATAACATAAGAATAGTTTTAGGGAAATAAGGCTAATACAGGTAGAATTTGGATTTTTATGGGCTGTGTCTGTAAAGTTATCTTTTATTCTGGGTTGAGGGTTGCTTCCCCCCCTTCTCTGTTTCTTGATTTTTGGTTTTGCTATGAGTTGCTTCCTGAAGGAATGTACTTGTACATTTGCAGAAATTGAGGAAGAATTTTAAGTAACGTACTGCTGGAAAGGTTGCTGTCAAACATTTATTTCAATTTATAAGTTTTACTGGGTTTCAAAACTCGAGGAGGTGAAGCTTAAAGACAGCATTTACATGTTGGAAGCAGGGACATGCTTATTAACGGAGGAACAACATTAGTATCATTAGAATGACACAATGACAGAACAACTGTGTTAAGAGATTTGTTCATTAGCTGTGTGAGCTCATAATTGTGTTTTACTGTTAATATTCTAGGGGAAAATTTGATTTATCATTTTGTGTTTTCCCTTACATCTCTTTAATGTGTGTACTGTGCATACTGTGTGTGTAATGGGTGTACTAAATCTGACTGGTATGCAGTATGGCTGTCCTTCACAACTTCAACTCTAAGGATGCTGAAGTGACATGGAGGAATGGTATGCAAGGACCGATTTGACTAAGGTCATATTAAGAATCTGTGACACATCTCCTAGTTCTGTGCTGGTATCCTATCTTCATCCTTTAAGAAACCCTATTCCAAAAGTTAAACTTTAAATTTTTATTTCTTCAAATTTTTACTTTCAGTTTTGCCAAATGATAATGTTGAGATGTTTCAATTAGTAGGGGTTGTGTAATACTTAAACTATGTTAGTGGCATTTCGTAAGAGTCAGTAGTTCTTAGCTGTACTAGAAGAAACAAGAAAACCATACAGTTTTTTTTTATTATATAAATAAGGCTATAAATGCAGCTTTGAGTATGCAGAAGAATAGATCTGCAGCATTAAACATACTTTTCATGAGGGATTAGATTCTTGTCTGTTATCTGGTATCTAGTAGTTCTTGAGCTCTGTGCCTTGAGACATGCAGAGTGTAAGACTGGCCTCTTAGGGTCCTCTCAAGTGTTGGCATAGCTCTTAAAGCAGCTCCATGGTTCTGTGGCCTATATGTTAGGCCGTATTGCTTGCAGCCCCTCATACTGTCCATACTGACACAAGTCCTCAATTTGAGGTGCTCTGGGACTGCTTTGGTGAAGAGATGCTGCCATCTCAACCTCATCAGTATGCAGCAGTTTCCGTGCTGCACCTCAGGTTAAGATTGGCAAAATAAGCAGAGCTGCAAAGCATTTTTCAGTGTCTCAGTTTAAAATACCAAGTCCAATAGGACTTCAAGTATCAGATTAGGGCTTCTTTTTTTCTGAGGTTTGCCCCAACAAAAAAATATTGTAGTATAGTGATTGTGTAGTGCAACATGTATTGATAGCTTTGCATCCTTTTAGAAAGTATTGTTGTAATTAGGAATAAAAGCAGAAGGCATTCAAATGGGTGGGTTTTTCTGTGTTTTTCAGATGGTGGTAAAAACTTTCATGGATATGGACCAGGACTCAGAGGATGAGAAGCAGCAGTATCTCCCATTAGCCTTGCACCTTGCATCTGAATTCTTCCTCAGGAATCCTAATAAAGATGTGCGCCTCCTTGTAGCATGTTGCTTGGCTGATATCTTTCGTATCTATGCTCCTGAAGCTCCATATACTTCCCACGACAAACTTAAGGTAAAAATGCTTTGTAAAATGAAGGCTTTCTTCCTACCTCATTCACTTACTGAGGAAAAAATACTCACCACTGCTCCCCCTCCCCCGAAAACCCTGAACAAGCAAACAAACAAAAGAAAAACAGAAAAAGAAAAATTACTCATATTTATATTTATGTTCAGTTTTATTAAAGAGATGTTGCTTTGATCCTGTATGGTACTTTAAAGGCCAGAGATGTGTAAAGGAACACTAGATAACCAGTATCTGTGTTGGTGATAGCTTTCTGTCAGTGCCTAAAAAGGACCATTTGATGTTCTTCTGTCATGAGTTTGTAAATGTTGGTGGTTGTCACTACTGAATGAAGGGTTGTATTTTTACTCTTTGCTGAATCAAGCTTGTAAACATTTTATCATTTTTTGACAGGACATATTCTTGTTTATTACAAGACAATTAAAAGGCTTGGAGGACACGAAGAGCCCTCAATTTAACAGATACTTTTACTTGTTAGAGGTAACACATTAATTGTAACTTTCAGTAGATAGTATTTGCTCTATAAGTAAAAAATGCAATCAGTCTTTCTCCGGATGTGCCAGTATGCCTTGGAAATGTCTTTTATTCTGTAAATCACACAAGACTCATTAAATTTCAGTGAATTGCTTCTTTTAGCAGTTATAATTCTGTTTGCATTTAATAAATTTATGCAGCCTATGGTTGAGAACGTGTTAAAAGTACTGTTATTTATTAACACTTAGCCTTTGTCTTACAGAAAAACAATGTACACGGTTGTATCTCACACCCTTACAGTTACATTACCTCATCAAGAGAGAATTTCAAATGCTGAAATGCATTTGCATTAAAATGCAAAGCTGCTTATATTCCTGTGGGAGAAGGAATATAAGATTTTGGTTTAAAAACATTAGAAAAAACTACTCTTGACAAGAAGTGTGCATTTAGAAACAGTATCTTGTTTGTAAACAAGATGTTTAAAACTGTATTGTTTCATAGCATGAAGAAAAAAGTCTAGAAACATGGACTTAATGTATTAACAATTTCTGTCAATCTGCTTTTATTCATAAGAAATCAGATTATTCTAAATTTAGTTTTTCTCTGGATGTATATTGCAAAGCCCTTTTGTGTTAAGAGCTCTTTATATGCAAAGCAAATATCCAGTCTCTTTCCCCAAAGGGTTTACAATCTATTGTATAGTATTTTTCCTTAAATAGAAAAAAATGTAACTAACATGATTATGTTTATGTGACTTAATGTCAAGTTGTAATATTCTGAATATCCTGTTTTTGTTTTAGAATTTAGCTTGGGTTAAATCTTACAACATCTGCTTTGAGTTGGAAGATTGCAATGAAATTTTTATTCAGCTTTTTAGGACTCTTTTTTCAGTTATCAAGTAAGTTGAATTGCTTCAATTATATTAAACTGTCAAAATATCATCAGTTTTAAGGAGTAGATTGAATCCTTGCATAGTCTACAAATACATATGCCTGCAAAGAACAAGTCTTTATTCCTTCAAATGAGGAGATAGAGGGAAAGCAAATGAGTGCGAATTACTGACAATATGAAGGGGCATGTGTTTAAAAGTAGACATTTTAAACATGTCCATTCTGACTCATTTATCTACATTTGTATTCCCATGATTGTTGTTCTTTTTTGTTCTGTTTTGCTTCTTAAAGCAGAGCTAGGCTGTTACAGATTTTTGAAGCTTTCTATAAGAGGAAGGGCACGTGAAATAGTTTTGAGATGTGGAGAGTGTAAGGGAGGGGAAGGTGGACAGCATTAGATGTTTCTTAACAGTACTGTTAATGTTTGTCATGGTCTGAAAATTCAATATTGTTAATATTCTTTGTCATCTTAGTAATAGCCACAACCAGAAGGTACAAATGCATATGCTGGATTTGATGAGTTCTATCATCATGGAAGGCGATGGAGTAACTCAGGAGCTGCTGGACTCCATTTTGATTAACCTCATTCCTGCACACAAGGTCTGCAAAGTAAAATACTATAGTAGTATATGCCATTTTAACAATTTTTACTGCCTTATGCTTGTTGTTTATCTCTCCACACACTTAAGCCATCATGACTGCTTTTATTCTTCCCAGCCTTGTAACAGTGGATTGAAAAATTCCTTTGGGAATTATTTGGAACTATTCATTAGCTGTGTCTAGATTATTTATTATCAAGAGATTCTGCCCACTTGCTACCTCAGGAACTCTGTACTGAAACAGAAATGAAGTATTTTGAAGCAAATTTAACAGGAAAACATTACATCTTAAGGGTTGTGGGTTGTTGCTTGTTTTGGGTTTTGTGGGTGTTTTTTTATTTGTTTGGGGTTTTTTGTTTTGGTTTGGTTTTTTGATTGAAAAGATGTGAAGGGTTGTTTTTTGTTTTTTTAAATCAAATTAAAAAAAGGGAAAAAAACATTACTTCCACAAGACTTCTGTGGTGACTTGCTGCTTGCCTCAGCTTGCCTGTCAGACTCCCCTCCTAATTGCTACCTGTAGTGTAGTATTTTTATGGTTTTTATTTAGCTAGTTGCTTTTAGAATCATTGAATCATAGAATTATTCAGGTTGGAAAAGACCTTTAAGATCATCGAGTCCAACCTTATGCTAACCCTGTTACCCTATTTCTGATCACCCACCACTAAGCCATGTCCCCAAGCACCACATCCAGATGACTTTTAAACACATTCAGGGATGGTGACTCAACCACCTCCCTGGGGAGCCTGTTCCAGTGCCTAACAACCCTTTCTGTAAAGAAGTTTTTTCTGATAGCCAGTTTAAATCTCCCCTGACGCAACTTGAGCCCATTTCCTCTTGTCCTGTCATCAGTCACCAGTGAGGAGAGACCAACCCCACTCTCACTACAACCTCCTTTCAGGTATTTGTAAAGAGTGATAAGGTCTCCCCTCAGCCTCCTCTTCCCCAGACTAAACAGCCCCAGCTCCTTCAGTCGTTCCTCATAGGGGATGTTTTCCCCCCTCACTAGCTTTGTTGCCCTTCTTTGGACCTGCTGCATCACCTCAATGTCCTTTTTGTATTGAGGTGCCCAAAACTGAACACAATACTTGAGATGGGGCCTCACCAGTGCTGAGTACAGAGGCAGGATTACTTCCCTAGTCCTGCTAGACACACAATTTCTGATCCAAGCCAGAATGCCATTGGCCTTCTTGGCCACCTGTGCACATTGCTGGATCATATTCAGCTGACTGTTAATCAATACAACAAGGTCCTTTTCTGCCAGGCAGCTTTCCAGCCACTCTTCTCCAAGCTCCATATATTCTTTTATGAGTACCATAATCTTTCTGCCCTTCAGAGAGTTCGGCATCCCTTTAATTCATAAGTGACACTTCCTGCCACATGCGCACCCCCTATACCCCCAAACCTCTTCCTAGAAGAGTCCTATATGAGCCCCTCCTGCCAGATTGCTGCTGCCATGCAGATGTTGTCTTAGTCCATCTATACAGCTACTTCAAAAGATTTTTCAGAAACTCCCTTTTTACAGTGAGCTTCATGAACTGTCACTGATGCTGTCCTTCTGGATTAATTGTGTGACTTAGATGCTGGTCATTGGGTCTGCAGCTGATCTTTTTGCAGTGTCTTTACTGTAAGGAAATGTGAAATCAGGGAACTGAGATGCAGGCTGGTGTTGCCTTGCATTGACCAAGAAAATTCCTGTGCTAAAATGCTTGTGCTTCTCACTGAAAATTGTATGGAGAACAGTAAGTTTCAATGATGAACTATAGTAAATTAACTGTACTCTGATTACCAGGTATATGTTTCTGTTTGTTCATTTATTAATTTAAAATAATGACAAAATTAAGGCAGCTCCGACCATGACTACACACTTGAAGTTAAATTAGCACATAAAAGTAAGGATTATTCCTTTGGTTACCTAAAGAGGGAGAATTCATGGAAATGTATAACACAGGAGTGCTTAAGCCATGGCCATTGTCATTTACCTGTGAAATCTCAGCAATGGGTGTATAAAAGTACCTATTGTCTGAGGTCAGTTTGCACTCCTTCTGTCATGACCATGAGATGGAAATACTCTTGTCAGCTCGTTTTTACTGACAGCAACAAGATGATGTCTTACTAAAACTGCTGACAGGAAGGGAGGCCTCTCATTCATAACAACAGAAAAAGAATAGTTTTGAAAATATGCTGTTCTTTGTAAGTTGTTTCTAATAAATTACAGGTAGTAGAGATGGAGAGTGGAAATAGAGTGGAGATGTGTGTCGGGTGTTGGGCGGTGCTATTAACAATGGTGGGCATTGCTCTGAGGATGCAAAGACCCAGTAAACCTTGTACAACTGAGCAGTGTGTTGTGACATCTTGGTGTAGGCAGAGTAAAAGTGAATATGACCCTATAGCATCTCTTACAGGACTGTTGGCTAGTCCATACTGGCTCTTGGCCATCATGACTGAGCAAATAATATACTACAGTAAGTGCTTAGAGTCATACTTGGGTTAGTGTTTTTGTCTGTTTTAACTAGTTTATTTCCTGTAACAACAGAATTTAAATTACTCTTTTCCAGGGTATTTAAAAAAATAATTCAGAAAGTTCTTTTGTCTGTTCTGCCTAGCAGAGTTTGACTGTAGTAATTATGTTCTCCTTTCATGAACAGATCTCCTAGGAAATTCTGTGATTATTTTAATTTTTTGTTCTTAGGTGTGTAAAACAGAAGCACTGTCACTTGAAAAGCAGTTTATTTTCTTATAGAGAACATATAATAATACTTTTATGTCTATGCAAAGCAAGTGAATGCAAGTCATTCTCTGCTGTGACATAATAAAAGCATCAGTATGGCTAGACTGTTAAGCTTAATGGAATTTTGTCATTGTAAAGAAGCTGAAATGTGTGGTTTGGATAATGTGTTCAATTCCTTTCTGGCTTTGGGGTTTGTTTTTTGTTTTGTCTTATTTTTTAAAAAAAGCTCTCTTACATTGTGTAGGACAATACTGCAATAAAAAAGAGCAATATACCACTACCTAGACATGAAGTAGAGTCTACCTCGGCATTTAAGTTATATGCATTTGTACCTCCGTTATCAGTAAAGTGGCATTGTTCTCTCTCTGATAATATGGCTCTCCTCAATAAATACAGGTTTTCAGTCGCAGTATGATACGTCACATTTTGCTTAGACTACCCATGGCATCAAACTGTAGTTCTTTGTATTGACTTCAAAACTAAGCAAAAGCTATTTAGTTAATATTTTTCTTCATACTCATATGATCAAGGTTATTCCTTAGAAAAATATATCTCATGTATTTAGAATCAATATTTTTTTTTTCTGCATCCTCTGCAGCATGGGGGATCCAAACCATCAAGGTTTTTTTTTTAGTCCTAGCACTTTGATTATTTATTATTTAATAATAGTTGTTTTATCAACATAAATTTATTTTCTAGATTGTTTTGGTGTTTTGTTCTTTGTAGGGTTTTTTGGGGTTTGCATTGTTGTTGTTTTGGTTTTTGTTTGTTATGTTGGGGTGTTGTGGAGGTTGTGGGGCTTTTTTCTTTTAGCTTTGGTGAACCTGCCTAGGGGAAAAAAACCAATGCAACTTCATTACAATGATTCTTTGAAGCTGTATTGAAGATCCAAAAAAAAAAAGAAAAAAAAAATTCTGTTTGAGGTTGGCAGTCCTTTAGTTTAATACAGACATACCTGCCAACAAGATTTTAATCATGGTCTGGTTTGGAGAGAAACTGGTTTGTTTTGAATTTGAGAAGAGTTTATACATATCTGTCTGTCTTCTATAATGAGGCATCAATTTAGTGCCACAGTGACTGAGAAGATATTTGTTTGAGCCTTTGGCTATTTGTTTCTCTTTAATATCAGTTGATTAACTGTCTTTCGGTTTGTCATCTCATCAGCTAAAAGAACACAAGGGAGTAATTTTGAATGTAGACTTCCCAAATACTGTCTCTCCAAGAATCAATCATCCTTAGGCTTTACATGTATTTTGTCTGCAGTCATTTGTAATTTTCAGGGCAATCTGCTAATCTACCTTCTGTTTTGTTTTTTTTTTTCTTTCCCCCCTGTCCCCTCCCCTCCAAGCTGCATTAATCCCTAGATGAGATGAGATACTGCGTATTGGATTTTGTGCAGATTTGGACAGTCACATTTTTCAGATGTGCAGTTACATTCCTTATCTTGCTCAAGAGTAATAAAAACAATGTTCAGATTTGTTATGTTGCAATCAAACATTGATTTGGAAAGTTTGCAGCTAACTCTGCCCAAGCGTAGGTGCTTTCTCTGGGCTATCGCAGAGCGTACAATACAGTCCATGCAAACGTTGGCGTGCAGTTTTGCTCTCTAGGCAAGGCTGAACTTGTGCTACAGGGTGTACCTTTAATGACTATGTGAGGGGGAAACAAAAACACCTTTAAATAGTAAGTTTATTTTTCAGTGGCAAAATCTGGTGTATGTTAGCTATCAAAGTATGGAGGTGTGGTAGTGTTTCTTCGCAAAGTTGTATGTGATTGCATGTGAAAACTTCTTGTAGATAAGAATGAAATGCTAAAGGTAACAACTGGAGTGATAAAGTCTTGGAAGAATATGCAGGAAGGGATGGTTTCAGGTTAGATTTCTTTTAAGTGTGTAAAAAACTAGTTGTAAGATTTTTCCTAAGTTTGTAGCTGTGGAATTAACATAATCGAACATGGAGAGCTTTGAAAACAAGTAGATTGTGGTGAAACGTACCTTTCTGAAGTCATGGTCTTTTATGGTTGGGAAAGGAAAGTAATCTAAAATATTTTGTCTCTTTAAAATTTTATTATTTTTTTCTTTATTTCAGAACCTTAATAAACAAGCATTTGATCTTGCAAAAGTCCTGTTGAAAAGGACCGTCCAGACCATTGAACCATGTATTGCCAATGTATGTGAATTAATTAATCCATGTTATTCACAAGTAATAACTGTTCTTGTTACTGCCTTTGTTTCTTTTAAAATACTCTTTATAAAAGTAACGCTTTGTAATACAGCTACAAGAATGTAATTTCCCTAATAGGATGTTATTAACTTGGTTGTTAAAGAAGTATGTGAGGTGATTCAAAGAAGTGAAGAGGAAATTAATATTTACCCATCTTAGTCTAAAGTTAAGCCTAAACCAAGGCTGTGAAACTAGGTGATCACAAAAAATCCTGCTGCAACAAAAATAATTGTTAGTACTTGATACAGTGTTTGACTAATTGCAAATTATACGCAAAAATACAATTTGTAATAGCTGCTCCTGTATACAAGATAGTGTATAGAGGGTCCTTTGAGTTGATTTAATATTATTCTCCTTACTTTCTTATTCAAGTGTGTAATAGCTTTGTAGCATTTGCACTGCTTAAATATTATTAATGTTAACCCACAGTTTCTAATAGGAACTATATCAAGCATATAAAAATGTAATAAATCTAAACAAAATTATTCAAATTTTAGGCTACTTTGTTTCTGTTAAGATAGGTAGCAACCTTCATATATTACTGTCAAATATCACAAGACACATCATAAAGTAATCTGACCATCTTTAAAATGCATTAAAAGCAGAGAAGCTTATTTTTCAACATTTTATGATCTTCAATTTTAATTGGTTTTAAATTATAAAAAAAATAAATATAAGATAATATTTTTTCTCAACTGCCACTGGATGATTATTGATCTTAAATTAACAGTTCTTTTATTACATGTTACTATTGCTGGCAAGATGGTTGTTGATATTTTAAGTTATCAAATTGGCATGAAATAATTGATGCTGATGGAATTAATAGAACTGAACTATGAAGGATGTTTATAATTTGCTTGAGCTGAAACTGTAAGGGTGACATGCTTTGATGTAGTGGGAAAAAATGTGCATTGAGTACCTTCCATTGGAATTGAGTATTAATGATACTACATTAACATAATTTTTTAAAATAGTATTTGCATTAATGAAGGAAAATGTGCTAAATAATATTGTTTGTGTTCTAGTTTTTTAACCAGGTTCTGGTACTGGGAAAGTCTTCAGTAAGTGACTTATCAGAACATGTGTTTGACTTGATACAAGAGCTTTTTGCCATAGATCCTCACTTACTGCTGTCTGTCATGCCACAGCTTGAATTCAAGCTGAAGGTAGGTTACAGCGTAGCTTTGGACAAGTAATAAAATTTGTGTGAATATTGAGAGTGCAGAGATGTTGATTTAATAAGTGATCTACTGGAGGGATAAAGAATTTCTATTTATCTCTTTTAAGATAGTTATATTTATCAATTTTAAAGATTAATGTAATACTGAAGGACACTGGAAAGTTGTGTACAATTATGTGCTTTCTCTGTTTGCAGATGGGTTTTATGCACACAAAATACATATTCATTATAATGATAAATTCATATGACCTAAAGCAAAAGTTATATGAACCTAATCTTTGCATTTCACTTGAAATTTATGAAGTAATTAGGCTGTGGTTGGCTTATCTCATGAAATGTAAGTGTGTCAGCTTCAATACTGATTTGTGGAATTTCTTTTGGGAAATAATGTTTTAATAAAAGACAAAGTGTATGCAAATATTTTCTCAGATTTGTCATAATCAGCTAATAAGTCAGCTGACTTCTTTTGAATTCTTGGAAATAAATAGTCAATTTATCCAGGTTTGGGGGGGTTGGGTTTTTTTTAAATTAAAAAGCTATCCATCTTTCATATGACTGTAAATGGTAAGAGAAATAATTTTATATGTGTGCGTATACATAAAGGGTATGGTAGCAACAAACAAAAATAACAAAAGAAATAGGTATTTGAAAATACACATCTTAGTGCATTGTAAGATCTTAATTGGTGTCTTTTCCACGTACACAAAATAGTCTTAAAATACGTTTTAAGAGAAGTAAGATCATTCTTTCTTGGAATTGTTAGGGATATGGTATTCCAACTACTGTGCCTAGGTTTTTATTCCTGAAATAGAAGAAATTTCAAAAGCACATGGCTTCAATGGCTGTAATATGTTAACTTAACAGATATTTGTATATTTTTACTTTTATTAATCTAATAATCTAATAAGGGAGACTGAGGATTATCAGGAATTATTTCAAACTCACTTCTTAATCTAACTTTTGAAAAGCAGAAGGAAAAGGAAGCCAGAAATTATTATTAAGATATTACTGAGATAATTAATTATTTACAGTTCCTTTTTCATGTTTTGATTTTTAGAGCAATGATGGAGAAGAACGTTTGGCTGTTGTTCGACTTCTGGCTAAACTCTTTGGCTCCAAAGATTCTGATCTAGCCACACAAAATCGTCCTCTTTGGCAGTGCTTTCTTGGGCGGTAAGAGACATGGGGATAGAATTCTGAATTTCTATTCTTCTTCTTTTCCATTTTCTGATAGTATGCCATTTTTCATTGTGTTTTTAGAGGATGTAACTGTGTTTGAACAAGTTCTTTTTTTAAAGCTTCAAAGCAGAGAATTGCATATACTGACATCTTAGAATGTAGAAGCCTGAAGCTTCTATATTGCTGTCAGCTGTGGGAATATAGGTTAGCACATTACATACATAGCAGAAATTACACAATAGGTATGCCAGCATTGTCTGAATTTTCAACTGTATCTGCAAATATATGTTGTATTTTGCACTTACCTTTTTGAGTGAAGAGCTGTTTCTTTTTAAGTAAGTACAGAAATTTGTCAGGTTTTAAGTAACGCATGTTTTCAAATGATGCATGTTATACAGAAATTTGTATTTTTATAATTTCGTGTGTGTGTATACATACACACACACACACACACACACTATTGACATTGTATAGAGAATTACATTCAAAAGTTAATGGACAAAACCCATTGGGTCAGCATTTCATCTGCCTACAGCATATTCATCCTTTGTAGTCCTGACTTAATTTCACAACAAACAACATAAATATTTGTATGAGGTGTACATTATGGAGATAAATTAAAAACATTTCTATTGTGCTATGGAACACGCTATCAACACGTGTTACTACATAGAGAATAATCTTGATTTGCAAGGCTAATTAAAAATTAACATTCATAATCTTCTGTCCTTCTAGGTTCAATGATATCCATGTCCCTGTGAGATTAGAGAGTGTGAAATTCGCCAGTCATTGTTTGATGAACCATCCAGACTTAGCAAAAGACCTCACCGGTGAGATGCTTATACAGGGGGTTAGAATAATTTAAGAATGAGCAAGGAAGAATGCAATTATTTCTGTACATAGCTGTATAGTTGTAAAATGTATCAAGTCCAATGCTTGCTCCTTCATGAAAGAGCCAACTACTGAGTAATTGCTTTCTGCTGAAGACAGGTGCTATTTATTAGAAAGAGAGGAACGTATGACATTATGTGGACTTTGTCAGGGTGAGTCTTTAAGAAGCTACCCATTGCAGAAAGAGTTTTAAAGTAATTTCAGATTCAAATGAAACTTCTGGCAAGCCAAAGCTAATGCCAGTGCAAAACCTTGATGTATTTTCATTAGCAGTCAGTGTGTTACCCAGTACTTGCTTCCACTGACTTTAGAAAATGCCATTATTCTGATCTAAACTATGAAGTTTCTTCTTTCACTTCACCATCTTTTTAATTATGAGCCGAATTTCACGCTTAACTGAAAATACTGTTCTTTTTTGATACATGCTAACTTAAAGCAATTGTCAGTATTTCTTATTTATTATTTACCTTCTTAGTTCTTTGGAAATGGGAGTCTGTGCTCTTCTTATTCTTCTCATTCCCCCACCCCCCTTTATTTGCAGTATATTCTAATCAACTTTATTTGACTTCATTACTTGTTGCAAATGAGGTTATTGTAAAAGCTATTTAGTTGTATATTAGTCTGATTTTTACTGTTTTATATTTAACATAGAAAGTATTGGAACAGATGTTTCCTCTAGACAGTTACATGTTTAATAGTTTATATGGTTCTGATATGTGACTGACAATTAATTGTTTCAACATTATTAATAAATTGGAATATGTCATATCTATGTTTAAAAGCTTTTCATTGTTTCTGATCATAACAGAATATTTGAAGGTTAGATCACATGACCCAGAAGAAGCCATTCGACATGATGTTATTGTTACAATTATCACTGCAGGCAAGAGAGATCTTTCCTTAGTCAATGACCAACTGCTTGGCTTTGTAAGGGAAAGGACGCTAGACAAACGGGTAAGCATTCGTTTTTTATTTTTACTAATATCTGCTTCTAATATAATTTGGTAAAATAACAACAAAAACAAAGCCACAGAAACAGAGCATCTTAGAGTTGACTGTTAACTAGAATGGTGTGGGGAAAAAGTAATTTTCTAACCAGAACATCTTAATGTAGATTCCATATTATGGAGTCACCAATCATGTGTTGTCAACCAAATGAGATCACTGACTTCTGAGGAACACAATCCCAGTGTAAGGACAAAAGAATTGCCACATACGTTTAGGCAGTGGGTCCCTATAGCCCAGTATAATTCTCATGGTGGTCAGTTTTGGTTTCCAGCAATTTGTGATTTAGGAATTTCTTAAATCTGCATGATCATGTTCATTGTAGCTTTCAATGGTACTTTATTCCATGAATTTATAAAATTCTTCCTTAAACTTATTTGTACTTTATAAGCATCCGTGGCATTTGCATCAGTAAATTAAAGTTCAGTGCATGCGTGGAAAAAGTAATTTCACTTGTTTGTTTCAAACTTGTCTGGTAATTTCACTATGTATGTTGTAGTTCTTGCATAATGTAAAATAATAAATATTCTTTGACCCACTTATGATTAATAAATATGTATACCTTCTCCACTCCTTTGCTTTCCGAGCTAAAGAATCACCTGATTAACTTCCACAAAAATTGATTATTGCACATTTCTGATCATTCTTGTCTGGTGGTTCTGTACCCTATCGGAACCAAGTTGACCAGACTCAGCCACGGCATTCAAGGTGTGCACTGTGTTGCTTACATGATTTATGATAATGTTTTTTGGGTTTGTTTTTTTTAATTCTTTAACATTCTGTTTGTCTCTTATGCTGTTTCTGAGCACTGAGCTGACAATTTTGGAAAACATCCATGTTGACTTCAGTATCTTTCCTGAGTAATTTCAGATGATACATTGCCTAATACTATACATACAGAATTAATGCAGGTGGGAAAACCTGGCCTTAATCTGAACTTCTTTAATTTAATATTGTAACGATTCAGTAGCATGATGTTTTTCTTCAGTTCTTTTGTTATAATGTTAGATCTGACTACCTCAGTAAATTTGATACACACCGTTCAGTTCATTTTCTAATAATTTTCCATGTTAAGTGTCACAGATTCCTTTCTGATTCCATCAATAGGTTCCATTTGTTCCCTTCATCAGGAAAACCAGTGATTTTTTTTCCACCCATTGTCTCTTACGCTTTAGTTAATAATTCACAGCGAGGTTTTTAGTGTAAGGTCCTCTGGTGTTTGACTTTGTTGGAAGATTTTGGAGATCCTAATGCATTTTACCGATACACTTGTGGGTTTGGTAACTTTTTTTTTCTTAGATAAAACTTCCCATTATGTGAAGTGTAATGACTTGTTCCCATAACTTAATTTTTCAGCAGTGTTGTTTCTTTGTTGTTACTGTTTTGTTTCAATCTGTTTGCCCATTCCAAATCAGATGCTCTGGTGAGTGACACTCTGTTCCTCTTGGGACCCTTTGTTTTCTTTCACATTTGCTGTGTTCAATCTGTTCATTGAATAGGTTGCAATAGCAGGATTGTTAGTGTTTGGTGTATCATTTCTGAATTCCCATAGAAGTCATGGATGGGATACCACCTTGTCTTAATGATTTTGTTACTGCTCATTTTATTAATTTGTTTTAAAATGTCTTCTAATGACACACTAAGAAACCTCTTCAGACCTCTCTCCTGGAATAAGTCTTGTTTGTCTTTCGGCCCTACAAGAGAGTCTGAAAGGCTTCCTGCTGCTGGAGGCTTTTGTGAAGATGTTTAATTAGTATACTCTTAATAATTTGGTGCTGAAACTTTTGCCATGCTTCATCAAGGATTTACTTTCAACTTGCCAGAGCTTTTACGCTTTCCTGTTTACACTCTCTCAGATGTGCCCTCCATGGTCTATGGAGGATGATAGGTTTTATTATTTTTTATTTTATTTTTTATTATTTTGTTGTTGTTGTTGTTCCTTTTGATAGGGTTTATCCTTTCTATAATCTGTCATTCTAGCTTGTTACTTTAATTTTTTAAAAATAATTCTCTCATATGTTCCCCTTTTTAAATGAGAATATTGCTGTAGTGGATTTTGAGAAAAAGAACGTAGTCTTTGCACAATGAGACTGATTTTAATTATTTTTGAGTATTTTAAAGCAGTTCTTCAATTAGTTGTACCTGCAGCTTGATTTTGCATGTTTTTCAGGAATGATTAAGACCACTTTCCTTCTTTTTCAGCCATTAAGTAAACATGTCCAAAAAGTCATTTATAATACCTAAAAACTTTTAGTGTAACCACCACTTCCCCCTGGGGCTTCCATCTAGTCAGAATGGGATGATTGTTACTGGGTCTTCTCCGTAGTGTCTCTGTTCTCCTTTAGCATCTCACAACCAGTAGGGACGCAGTCAGTTGTACAGCTGTAATCCTCATTTCTGCGGAGCTCAGGAATTTCAGTTCATGCAGCCTTAAACCCAGTGTGGTGCTTATGGTAATATGCTTCACTCTGTGATTGCACGCCAGTCTGTGGTTTGATGATATATTAGATTTCAAGGTTAGGTGCCTCTTCAGGCAGTCTAATCAGTGAAAAATAACTTCATCTCTAGACGATACTTCTCCTATAAAAATCTCTTGAGTGAGCTTTAGTAAAAATACATCCTGAGGAGAAATCAAAATTGAGGATTGACTAGAAATTACTACAACAAATACTTAGCCTTTGCAGTAGACCTTAGCAAATAGCATGTCTTTGTAAATATAATTAGTGTTATAAAGTTAATATCAAGGACTGTAAACTTGAAGGGTTTTTTTATTCTTTTTAGGATATTTCTCCAGTTTGGGAGAGGGGCATTGATATGATATGTCCATGTAACTGTCATTATATTTTCTATGTAGGATTTTTTCACTTTCAGACATAGTGCATTATACCTGTTTTAATCACTCTTTTAACTCTGTTCTGCTGACTGTATTTACCCTTTGTAGCCAGGTTTCTGTTAGACAAATCTACTGCAACCTCTGAAGTGATCATTTGTCACTTTGATTTCATCTAATTCTTTTGAGAACTGCAATAATCCATCAAATGAGTATCAATATTACTATGAAAAGAACAGTTGTACAACAGGCTGAAGTAAAATACTGATTCTTTAAACACACTAATCTGTCATTTCAGCTCTGCCTTTTCTCTTTATAAATCAGCGTGGAATCTTGAAATTTAAATAATGCTAACTGTTATGCCATTCATGTGAATTGTTTTTTCTTCTGACCATATTTTGATCGGCACAGTATTAGTAAAGATGGCCTTATGACTTTTTAGGGGTAAAGGTTTTTTGGCTAGAACACTACTTTTAAAAAAACCCACAAACTTCCTCAGGTAACTTGATCTGTATAGTCATTTGTACAATGATTACAGCTATTAAAAATTACCAAAAAAAAATCCCAAACAAACCGCACTCCCACCTGTGTAGTTTTCACATCTAGTTGTATTGGTTCAGTTGGAAAACTAACTCTGGGAACAGATGCTTCCCAAAAACTGGAATCCAGTCTTTGGTTAAAATTGTTGTGAGGAGTTTTCCATTGGAGCACTGTCTCTAGGGTCTTTCCAATGTCTTCAGTTTTCAGAATAATTTGTTTTGGGAGACATTTAAAAAAAAAAATTTCTTTAAAAAGCCTCTGAAAATGGTTCAGGTACTTCTGCTTTACACTGCAGTAACCTTAAGAACCTGAGAAGTTAGAGGAGAGGTTTTTTTAAATGGCTTTTTTCAGATGAAGGAGAAAGATTTTAAGGTTTTAGTATTATTAACTCTATGGAAGAAATAGGTTAGCTATTCCAAAAGATAAAGGATTGTTTTGAACTTTCAATAATTGAGCCCATCAGTCTTCAGTGGAGGAGTTTAATTATGCTGGTTAACCAAAGAAGCTAAGACTTGTCAAAATTATTTTCTTAATTAAATCAGGGTAGTAGTTCTGTTAGCTGTGTTTATTGATCTGCTCCCTTGAAACTGCTCATTACATTCCCCTTTTCTTTAATTTGCCTTTATCTTTTGCCCTACTGCTTGAGCTTTAAGTCTTTTTTTTTTCTACCTGTATTGCCTGTTCAGTGACGTGCTTCCATGGTGTCTCAAAGAATTCCCTAAGGGATTCTGTTCAGGGTCTCCTGTCTTCTGCCTGGAACTGCCTTTCTGCATGCTCTGCCTTCTACTCTCCAGCAATTTCAATCATCAGAAATCTATTGAAAATCCAAACCTCCTAGAATAATTTCTTGTAATCCTTCTCTGTTGTGTTCTGATAATAGTTTTGCCATCCTTTCTGTCTCATATAGGAGATCTGATGAAGCTGCTATCACTTATATTGGAAGGGTATATCTGAATGCAGAAAAATAGCAATACTTTTCTGAAGATGTTTCTCTTTCAGACCTTCATTTTATTTAAAATGTGCTTTAGATCACAGTGGATGTGAACAAATTCCTGCAGAGAAGTTAAATAATAATGTCTATTTATATATAAATTTTTTATCTTTTATGAAAACAAAGTATTATACTGTATACTGTGAAAGTCATTACTATCTTGATCTGTTAGTTCTGGTTTTAATATTTAAGAAATATATATAACATACAGTCTTTTTTTCTTATTTTTTCCATCTTCTTGGTGTAACTTACTCCAGTAGCTAGTGGTGTCTAAGGCTGCTCTGCTGACATCAGCTGTATTATCTACAAGATTTTTCTTTGCCAGTTAATAAAAGGAAGATGCTCAGTAAAACTATTAAGAACTAAAATGTGCTTTATCTCAGTGTCATTAAGACAAGCCCTCCATTTTACAGGATTGAACAAGGTATGAACAGTGTCAATAGTAGTATCTACATTTATGCCTGATAGGCCAAAATGTTTTGAGCGTGGTTAGTCCTTGGAGTTCAAGGCCAAAATTACTATTTAGTGTGTTCTGGAAGAAATCCTCTCTTTCAGTTTGAATTTAATGCATTTCTTTTAAATGGTGAGGGAGAGTTCTGAGGCTTTCTGTATGAATCATTCAGCTGGAGAGACTATTCTCTCTAAATTGATCATCAGTCTGTTCTGGTATGATTCCTTCCACAAGTCAGGAGAGCTTATGGACCTTGTCTGTTAGAGTGTTTTAAGAATGGAGTATTTCCTGATTACATGAGGGGATAAAGTAGTGACCGCCAAAAGCAAGGATGAGAACCCAGGAACCCCGTCTGTGGATGTTGTAGTCTGGCTTTCTCCTGGATCCTTGGAGTCTTAGGGCAATTACTTCAAGGCTACAGCAAAAAGAGCCTCTCCCAGTGCCCTGGAAGGGGGGGCTAAGAGTTCGAGCTCTAGCAGGTGTAGCTAGGCCTGAGCTCCACACCTCCCATTTCCAGGCAAGTGTGCTGTAAGACAGCCTAAGGCTGTGGGGAGAAAGAAGGCTGTGGCCACTTGATTGGTACCTGTCTCTGAATAGATCTTCAAAATACTGGCTCAAGAAGACACTTACTCAGGCATATATGTTAATCTTATACTAGTTTTTTTTTTTTACTGACTAGCTCCCAGATTTTCTTTGCTCAGCACAGTACTGAATTCCTTTGTAAAAATACTTAATCTGCATACTACAGAGAAGAAAGAAACCTCTTATATAGGCCTCATTTAGAGGCTTTAAACAGCATTTTTCAGCTTCTGACATGTTTAAATATAAGAGGTCAGAATGTGGCTCTTTTGTCTTCCATGCTTCTACATCTTTACTGTGTTTTATATGTTTGATATTTATTTATCAAAAACGTTTCCCACCTCCTTTTTGTTTCTTCCCTTTCAAGTGGCGAGTAAGAAAAGAAGCTATGATGGGTCTTGCCCAGCTCTACAAGAAGTATTGTCTTCATGCTGAGGCTGGAAAAGATGCTGCAGAGAAAGTGAGCTGGATAAAGGATAAACTTTTGCACATATATTATCAAAATAGCATTGATGACAAGTGAGTCAACCTAAGCCTTCCTAATTTTAATTGTCTAATGATTAGAGATATTCTGAAAATATGTGCTTATCCTGTGCAAACTTTTATATCACATTCTGTGTTTGTGGTTTTAAAGATTATATATTAATAACAATTGAGACACGCTAAGATATTCAGGATGGTTGCATTATCTGCTCATGTATTCATTCTGTTTACTAATGGAACTAGATTTTGCATTTACTATAGCCAGTTCTTGTTTGCTCTACCTCTTCCCAGAGGCCAGCATGTTACAATCCATTATTTATGAGCATCATGCATGTATGCATCACAGTACATGCACAGACATCTCCTTTTGGTACATTTTGTGGAAAAGGACCATTTAGACAGAAGAAAAGTCAAAGAAACACCAGGAGTGCTTTCACTGTCATCTAGCCTGCCCTGCTTTGTCACTCAGTCCCTTTAATTTTTTTAATACCATTTTGGCTCAGAGAAGAATATTTTGGCCAAGGTTTTGGAAGATAGTTTTCAACTCTCAGTATTAATTCTTTGTCTTTCACAAAGAGAGCCAAACTATGAGATTACACAAAGATAGAATTTCAGCCTAGATTGTTATACAGCAGACTTGCAAATTTCTTTAGTAGTGTTTCTTAGCATCTTGCTTATACCAGTCTGCCACCTTAGTACATTTTGTGATCTTAGTGACTGGTCTGAAAGGCCTAATAGGTTCCTTCAGTTGCCAGTTAATGATGAATTCTTACCACTGCAGTGGTGAAGGCTCTCACATTGTTCATCTGACTGATCATAAGTGGGGCAGAGTAATATATTTAATTAGTTGCTGCTTTTTTGTGTTTTTTTTAAAAGAAGAAAAATATGGTTATGAGATTGTATACTCAGAAATTATACTGAAAGTCTGCTGAAATAAAAGTATCAAATAGTGAAAAATTAGGACATCTTCACATAGTTTTTACAAAACTAATCCTGCATATGCATCAAATATGCTCTAATTTGTATTGAGAGGTTTGTTTGTGTTTCTTCTAGCATGTTCATGTCTTGCTGTCAGTACACAGGTTTGTTAGTGAGCAGAGAATGAATTGAAGCTCCATAGTGATGAATAGGGCAGATGTTTTTAGTACTCCTGCTCATGGGAAATGCAGAACACTGTAAGGGAAATGAGGCAAGGAATTTTAAGGAAGGACTGTGTCATCAAAGCTGAGTTTCTGTGATGCATTTTCTTCTGAAAATCTGATTAAGCCATTGAAACTGGCCTTTTCATGAGTAGGGATGGATTGTATGTAGTTTGTTTTCTGGGTATCCACACTGAAAGACTGATGGCTTCTTTTTTCAGTGTTACTCTAGTTCAGTTTGGTACCTGAATTTTAATTCAAATTCTACTAATTTTTAAGGCTGACAGTGAAGTTCTTTATCAGTCACACCATTGGGTTAGTTTCCCCATCTCAGAGTGGAGGAATAAATGCATTTCAATGTTATCATTGTCAGACTTAGAAAGTTAGTACTTTTAGCACCTGAAGAGCTGTAGAAGTATTATGATCTTTTAAGACAGAGTCCACCCAATCCTTTAAACACACGAGCATAGGTCAAAATTACCCAACTCTGGCCTGTTTTCCTTCCATAATGAGGAAGAAGGATAAAAAATAACAGCGAACAGCTGTCTGAGCCTTAGAGTATTATCCATTTTATGCATGGGGTAACACTAGTTCATTCAAGAGATAACAGTGCAATATCACACAGTATTCAGGCGTGAAGTGAAACAGAACAAATTTTCTCCACACATCCTTAACTCAGTCACTTTGTAATCTTTTAGTTTTAACTTGACTATTGATGTGCATGTCTACTCAAAACTGAGAACTTTCAACCATAAGAACTGCTTATCACCTGTGTGCTCTGAGCTTCTTTGTTTCACAACAAATGCATAGCAAATGGAGTAGAATAACCACATCTTAAACACTGCCCAGTAACACGCTCTTGATACGCTAGCCAGTGACTTACCTCACTGAGAGAGAAGAAAAGTGTGTCCCAGAGGAACCCCTGTTTGTAAATCTTTTCCTGATGTGAACCAGGGAAGGCATGATAAAATCTCACCATTTGTACTGACAGCTTTTCTAGAATGTGTATCTGTAGAGACATGGGCTAGAGCAACGTTCATAAATTAGTAAGATAACTCAGATGCCTCCAGTCTCCTAGTATGTTAAACAGAGATGGAGTCCCCTGAGATCTGAAGATCCTGTTCCATAAGCAGTTTAATTCTTGGAGTCATCAGTAGTAAAATGTACATTGCAAGTGAGAAAGCCAAATTTTCTTTAATACTAACAGGATGCCTTGAGATAGTTGTATCTGTATTTTCAATCATCCTTTTATTCCTCTGCCTTGCCATCATATCTCTTGGAATTTTCTTTGAGCCAGAAATAAGGTGTTCTTGACTTGTGTTGCCTTCTGTGGTCTTTGTACAAGGTACTCCCAGATCCCTTACTAGGAATCATAGTGAAAAAGTTTGTAAATTCAAACACACAAAATATTTGCCTATAAATATCAAATTGTGTAGCTAAACATTGTGCACAGCTACCATTACTATGGATTAAATTAATGTCTGAATGTTCTTTCAGGGCAGGGGAGGGGGCTATAATTAGATCAACTGTACAGTAATATTTTGTAGTACAAGTTTTGTATTTTATGTAAAACTTTATATATGGGTTATTGTTCTTTAGAAAAGAGATAATTGGAAAATGTTTTTGCAGGTTTGGTTTGGTCTTAGTTTTCTTTTTTTTTTTGCTCCTTTTGTTGTATGCATTTTGGCATTCCTTTGTCTTCGCCTTTTAAATACTAATTTTTAGCTTGTGTATTAGAATAATTAGTAGTTTCAATTTTTTTGCTTTTTTCTCAAATGCTACAGTTTTATTTTAACCCTTCTCTCGAGGTTTTGATTTTTACTTTTCCTTTCCCATGAGTAATATTCCTGTATTCCTCTTTATTTGAATTTTTTACTGTCTGTATCCCTTTCTTATGTTTGAGAGTGAACAAAGGGATGTTCTCAAGAGCCTAAAGAAAAAGGACAATTTGGATGGTGACAAAGCAATTACTCCCTCTTAGTTGAAAGTGACAGAATATGGAAAAGCTCTCAAGACGCAGTTCTTGCTGCTCTTTCTATCAACAGTGGAAGGGATCTTTACAGATGAGAAAAAGACCTACTTTTTTTTCTTCTCTGTTGAAATCTAGTTTCAATGACTTTGTATATTTCTTGTTCTTTCAGCTTGTCTGAAAAATATCAACACTTCTGAAAATACAGTTTTTATCTCTTCTTTTCCTTCAGGTTACTGGTAGAGAAAATCTTTGCTCAGTATCTCGTTCCACACAATTTGGAAACGGAAGAGCGAATGAAGTGCTTGTACTATTTGTATGCTAGCTTGGATCCAAATGCTGTTAAGTGAGTATAGTTTGTATTCAGCAAATCCTTGCTTCTTCAGGCTTTTCCAACATCTATATCATTATATTTGTATTATCAGAATTTAAATGAAAATATAACTAACTGATGCTTAGCGTTACTTTCAAGTAGTATTTAAAAATATTTCCTTTTTATATAGGAACGCTACATGTTCTTTAGACAACAAGTTACCTTGATATTTGAGAAGAGTGGTTTATCCATTCTTTTTCATCCAGTGAGAACAGTGCAGAGTTAAAAATGCTCAAGTAATAACTTCTAGATTTGCTCTATATTATTAAGGCCTCTGATGAAGATATCTGTAGCTAAATTCTGGTTGATAGTAGCCTGTTTTGTATGTTGAAAATTTTATTTTCAAGATAATTTGGGTAGGACATACTGTGGCTGTCCTGCATATGTGAAATTGTTCCAAGTAGAATATTAAGAGAGGTGGTGTTCTGTAAAAAGAGAAAATCAGTTCCACCAGGTTTGGAATGGTTATTTTTAATACTTGGTAGGTTTTGATTGTATCTAGCAGATGTTTCACTTGTAAGATTAATTAAACAATCTTGTTTACTAATACATCCAGCATGTTCTTGTAATGAACAAATTGGTAAACTTTTCTGGTTTTGCACTTTTGCAGAGCACTGAATGAGATGTGGAAGTGCCAGAACATGCTAAGGAGTCACGTACGAGAATTACTAGACTTGCATAAGCAGCCCACTGTACGGTTTTGAAAATATTAATACTTTATCCAGTGGACCTGTTAGGCTAATTTACTGGAATTTTTTAATCCTATGTTATTTGTTCAGTATGACTTTATTACTCTGTTGATTTCCATATGTAGACAATGTTCCATTCTTACTAAGTAAATTTCCTTTCTGTAACGCTTAAAGGTGGCCTCCTTATGTTTGCCGTTAGTTTCTGTTACTGGTCAATAACTTTGGAAAAAGTTTAAAAAAAAATTTCAAGTTTTTTGTTTGCTTCTGGCAGACCTTTTTTGTTTCCCATCTTTTTAACACATTTTGAGAATGGAATATGTTGTAACATAAAGCAATGATTTGTTTGTTTGAAAACAAAAGTTTTAACATTTAAACTGGAATTTTATGTATAAGCATATCTTCAAACTAGTAGAAACTTGAAATAGAAGGGCATAGCTTTGGGGGTTTGGTGTGCAGGTGGGCTCAGGGTATTTGGTTGGAGTCTTTTTCCTACAATTGATTTTGATCTGTTATGTGAATTAGTGAATTTCTGCAGTACTTTGATGCTGCAAGATGATTTTTCCCATTTTTCTGTCTGTAGTAAGCTGCTAACCATACTGCTATACTATCCTAGTGTTTATTCTTAAAGCGAAAAGATAAACTATAAGATTCCAGAGTAGAATATAGTGCTGCAGAAGACTAACAAATCAGCTTAAAGGTATATTTTATGAAGGAGGTATTGCTGATTTGTTTGTTTTTGCTGTTGTCCTCAGTCAGAAGCAAACAGTGCTGCCATGTTTGGAAAGCTGATGACCATAGCAAGTAAGTGTTAATAAGTTCTATAAACTGTTAGTACAGCATTCCTGGAAATTATATTTCTCTGAATCTTGGCATACTGAAGTGATACATTTATTTAATGTTAAATTGTGTTTAATCATACAGAAAACCTTCCAGATCCTGGCAAAGCACAAGATTTTGTGAAGAAATTCAATCAGGTTCTGGGTGACGATGAGAAACTTCGGTCCCAGCTGGAACTGTTAATTAGCCCTACATGTTCTTGTAAACAGGCAGATGTCTGTGTGGTAAGGAAATGCAAAAGCAAACTTTTATACCTTAAATATTTGTGCTTAAAATGATTATTCATAGTTAATGGTCTCTTTTAGTTCCTTAATGTGATTTTTATGTATTTCCAATTTTCATGGAATATCTTTTTGGTTTAACCCATAGAGATTGTGGAAAATATAATCTGTTATCATCATCCTGCTTCCTAAGAAAACATTAGCTTTATTCCTTCCTGGGGTCATAACCATCAAGCATAAAGTCTGAAAGCCTAGTTGAACTTTTTTTAATATTTTCTTTCAGATGTCTCTTTTTATGGTAAGATACCTAAACTGTCTTTTGACACTGATGAAACTTCCTCTGAGTACCATCAAGCCAAATATACTGTCTGGATATTGTGTGAATTTATTCTTATTCCTAGAACGTTATTTTGAAATCAGCCTTTCCGTCCCTTGCTCTCTCATCTGTTTAACTTCTTTGATGAAGTACACATGTTTATATTAAACTGGACTTTTCCAGAGATTTACAGGAGATTTGCCAACAATCACAGACTTTTTTTTTATTATGGTCCCAAAATAAAGTAAGCAATTTCATTGACAGAAATCGGAACAGAGAGCATCAACAAACAAACATAGGCTTGGTGGGTTTTCTCCTATGGCTCTGGAATTGTCCAGGGAGGGGAACAAAATGACCTTCAGAATTATGTCCTTACCACTTGATGTAGAGAGTATGTCTCCTAAACATTTTGGGAATGCAGTGATGCAATTTGAAGAGGAAGACTTCTTCCCTGTTCGTGAAGATAATTTAGCATAACAGTTAAAACAATTTCCTAGTTTGTAGGGTCTGCAGCATCCAACCTTTTAGGAGAAGGAAGATCATTAAGTAATTTTTTTGAGACATTTTTAGACTTCTATTAAAATAAAAAATACCTTCTTAGGCACCTTCTGCTGGGTTTGCAGTTTAATTTAGTGTCCTAGACATTTGGGGCATTCAGAGGAGAAAACCAGATTTTTGGATCCAAAACGTTCATAGGCAAGTACATAGGGTCTGAGCATGTAGTGTAGTGCCTCTGCACATCTGCAGGAGTGTAGTTTTTTGTGCAGTTTTTTCATTGTTGCTTTTGAGATCTCACACGTACAACAGGATTACCTACAGATTTATGGATTACTCTTGTCAACATAGATATTTAAATTCCGTCTACATTGCACTTAGCTCTGCCTTGCTTCTGTTTTGGATCTGGCCTGCAATTCCTTAAAAAGCTCTCAAGAATGCTCACTAGACACCTGATGCATCTTACATTTAAATATTTCAATATAATGTGATAAAGAAAGATCTGGAGATAACCATAGCCCCCTTTAAAATATGTTTCACTGATCATGTAGAGGAACAACCTCTTGGTTAAAAGAAGTGGCTATATTCAGCTTATTCAACAAGCTTAAGGAGTAAGTTACATTAGTGTAATTCTTGTTTGTATCTAACATTCTTGTAGAGAGAGATAGCCCGGAAGCTTGCAAATCCGAAGCAGCCAACAAATCCTTTTCTGGAGATGGTCAAATTTCTTTTGGAAAGAATTGCCCCTGTACATATTGACTCAGAAGCCATTAGGTAAGTTAGAAAGATCATCCTAACTCATAAATTATTACAAAGATGACTTAAATGACCAAAAAATAGAAAATTGTATTGGGATTTAGATTCGTCTGTCGTTGCAGTAAATGTACTTTTTTTTAAACAAAAAAATTTATGTAGCTGTCTTCATTTCCAGCAGTCAAGCAAATGCAAATTTTTTTAAATAACTTCTTTGCACTGCTGTCTGGAAATTATTTTTCAAATACAGTAGTTCCCAATGAAACTGCTGTTTGTGGGGCTTAAGGTGAAAATTATGATCATAGTTTTCACATAGTTAACTGCCACACAGTCTTCCGTACAGCAGTTGAATTAATTAGCTGTTATGGGATTGTGTTAAGAGTTTGTGTTAAGTTTGGATTTCTTTTGAGACTTGTCTGGCAACCTAATTATGTTCTGAAACTCATGCAACTATGTGTTGATCTGAATGCTGCCAACATGATGGGGGTTTTTTTTGTTGTTATATATTGTTTTTTTCCTAAAGAATTAATTTTGCAGAAAGCTAAGTCAGAAGGAAAAAGAATAATGGAATAGCTTGATTAAAAAAACCTAAAACAAAAAACTGAACACCACAACACCTCTCTCTCTCCCAGTGGACTATTGCCTTCCCTTTACTTTGTCTCTAAAAAAGTCATCTTGCTGGTATTTCCAGCCTTTAACATTGTACATTGTCACACAAATTTGTTTTTTTTCTTTTTGTATCTCTTATTTCAGTGCACTAGTAAAACTTATGAATAAATCCATAGAGGGGACAGCTGATGATGAAGAGGAGGGTGTAAGTCCTGATACTGCTATTCGTGCAGGACTTGAACTTCTCAAGGTAATCTACATTCATGCAGCTATAGTTTGTAATGGAAGGGACAAAAGTGGTATGACTGGCGAATTAATGTTAGCATGGTTTTACTAGTTATTAGATAATTATTTTTTTAATGTGTGAAAGTGTTTGGTTATTAATGCTGACTTGAGAAAAGAATAATAAAGAGATAAGTTTTTGAAGAAGTATTTTTTGAAAAGGGTGCCAAGAATTCAAGTACACATACTAAAGCAGAAATTAAAGCAGTTTCTGCTTAGGGAAATCGTACAGAAGAAGGTGCAGAGGTAAAGTGAGAGGAAGAGAAATGTGAAAACTGGGAGAGACACATTCTTTGGGGCCTGTGTGATACTGAAAGGAAAGCAAGCAATAAACTCAAGAACCAAGTTGTGTAGAGGGAAAAATGGGAATGGGGAACTTGTGTTCTCAGTGGTGATGACAAGTTGCTGGGGGAGAAAGAAGGATTTGAAATACCTGGAAAACATCTGTGATGGATTTGGCAGTTCGCTAATGCTGCTTTATTTTCAATACGTTACGAAGGGCAGTATAAAATATAAGAGGGAATGAAGGGGGAGGTTACATAATTAAGGTGAGACTATTGAGAAGTGTGAATGAACCAAGGGGAGTTTATGGAGACATACCACACCAAATTTGGTTATGATGGCCATGGTAGAAACAGTTATACAGACGTATGTGAGGAATAATGTATGTTTGCTAATGTAGCTCAGAAATCTGCCAAGGCTGAAGACTTGTCGCTGTGACATGGATATCTTTGAGAATGTTATTTCACACATGGATACTTACACAAGTAGGCCACTCTGATCAAAGAAACCAAGATAAGATAGATCCAAAGAATACAAAAGATACATGCAGCTTTTCATTGCTCTCCCTACCTTACGTTATCTGAACTTTACTATGTTTAATGCAGTTTTTCTTTGGGATAACTTTTTGTTTTCTCTTGTCCTGCCTTGAATCTCCGCATGGTTAATTTCTTATTTAATGTTTCTCCTGTTTAACAGAATGTGTTATGTTTTTTTAGATTTAGAGCAAAAGGACAGTAATCTATGTATTGTTTGTAGATAACCTTAACCTTCTTGATTTCTTTTCTGTTCAGGGACTTCTGATTCTGGAGAAATTAACATCTCAGCTCAGTTAAATTAAGTTGAAAAAAATATTCTTAAGTAGTCTTGAAAATGTGTTCATTTTAATAATTTTCTACATATTCAATCAAAATGCTATCTTATAAAACATTTGGAGGAAGGGACGACCTGAAGAAAATAGCATGGATGAGTTTATTTGAAAATCCCTATATCACCTTCTCCAAAATGCAGTTATTGAATGTAATAATCTCGTATGAGCATGTAATAGCTATTTATGTTGGTGGTAATGCTTGTAAGTGGCCATAATTTTGTTTTTCTGATTATTTATTTGCCATTCATAAATACACCTTTGTTTTAATGTGTATCTACAGGTTCTGTCCTTTACACATCCTACCTCGTTCCACTCTGCAGAAACCTATGAGTCTCTGCTGCAGTGCCTCAGGATGGAAGATGATAAAGTAGCTGAGGCAGCCATACAGATTTTCAGAAACACGGGTCACAAAATAGAAACAGACTTGCCACAGATAAGATCGTGAGTGTATTTCTTCATATGCTGCTTTGCACACCTGGAATTCTGCATTTTGATCTTTTATTCAGTATTGCCCATAAAATCACTTTATAGTCTTGTAAATATGAACAGCTTCTCTTCCATTGTTTTCTATTCCTTCCGTACATTTCTGTCTCTCCAAGTTTAAATTCTGCATTCTGCATTCATTTTTGAGTATTCATTGAAGATGTTACGGAATCCTTTAAAATCTGCCTATAATGGACGAATGAGAGACAGTGCATAGCATGTTTCCCAGGTTACAGAAATAAGCAACAGCAAAAATATGGAAAAGTTGTGATTTCTTGGCATCATTTCTACTCATATCTGTCCTTTACACAATTTTTCTGTCTTTTAAGGAGTGAAAATACATAATCTCTGATGGTTAACAGCTCTGTTTGTTATGAAAGAAGTTGGGAAACAAGATCCAAAAGCAGGCATGAATTTCTAACAAAGAATAATTGGCTGTCTATAAGTTGTCATTATGTAATTCATGCTTTAACTGCTGATTAAAGCTGCATAATCTACTAGGTATTCACAGACTACTTGAAACCTTGTGGGTAGCATCTAAAACCTTAAAATTAGCCTGTTAGTAACTAGCTAAGGCAGATTATAAAACACAGGTTTCAAGTTCTCATATTGAAATAACGTGAGGTACTATTATGCTAAAATGCGTACCAATGTACACCTTAAGTTCTCGGTGAATTGAAGATGTAACCTCACCGGTTTTTATGGGTTTGAATCAGATTTTGAGAAAAAGAAAAATGTTACAAGTTCACATATGAGACACCTTTTAAGACATTTGTAGGGGTGAAGAGAAGCAAAAGCCCAGCAATCCCCATTGTCAGATTAGTTGCCAGTATAGTCCTCATTGTCTATAGTTCCCTAGTAGGGTTTAGTCAAGACTGGATTGCTTAAGTGTGTCATCTTCTGTCAAGGGAGCCTGGTATTGCTGATGTTTCTTTTGGCTTCATGCCTTAGCCAAGTCTCAAATAACGTTAACAATCACTGTCAAAATGGAGGTCTAGCTCTTGGCATGGTTTGCAAGCAAATCAGGTTAATATTCTGAAAGCCAAAACCCTGGTCTTTACATTGGTGGCCTCTGATCAGCAGATAGATTTTTGGGAGGTTAAAATGCAAAAGCTCAGAACAAAGTTCTCAGTTCATTGGAGTATACCTTGCAATTGAAGCCCATAGTTAAAGCAGTAAAGGCCTATAAGTGCACTGATATTTAGTGGTTCTTCCTAGCTTTTAATACATTTTTTTTCAGCACTGTCACTTCGAAGCTTGGATAAGAAGCCCAGGAGTTTGCTCTAGCTGAACCTGTCATGTTCTCCTACCTTATATTTTGCTTACTAAAGAGCCTTATTTTGATCATTGCTTTCTTTCATGTTTGATTTTTCCCAGTGGGCTTTTTTCTGCTTAAATATGTACAGTCAGATGTTCAACAAGTATTACTAAATACAATTCCATCCTGCTTTTTGCGTTATGATTATGATCTTTCCTGAACAGACTTCAAAGAAACGCTTGTTTTATAAGATGGTGAGGATAGATGTGTATAGGTGAAAAGCTTTGTGTTTTATAGACTGCAAATTGTATTTTGAAGTACTTTGTTTAATGTTCACAGAACACTAATACCAATTTTGCATCAGAAAGCAAAAAGAGGCACTCCGCATCAGGCAAAACAAGCTGTTCACTGTATACATGCCATATTTTCAAATAAAGAAGTGCAGCTTGCACAGATCTTTGAGGTATGTCTTGCTTTTTAGTTTTTAAGATTTGTTTCTGTTGTTCTTAATTGATACTGGTCAATAACATAAATTGAATTAATACTGTTTATTAACAGTTTATGAGGTCAGGAAGCCTACAGGTGTATGGTAGTCAAGATAAGTAATTAATTTTACAATAGCAAATTACTATTGTTTGTGTCTTAAAGTCACGATTTTGTAATATTCTAATGTCTGATAGATAAGATATTTCTTTTTGTCTACACAGGAGAAGTTAGGGGAAAATAAGCTAAATATGCTGGAATGAGCCACACTAAATCTAATGAGGACACGTTTAGCAGACAGTAAATGAGAGATAACATTCTCTACTTTCAAACTGTATTAGATTATTGTGCTTTAAGGTCTTTGCACATACAGCACTTTCTTACTGGGGAAGTTTTTGCAGAGTAACTACTTGACTGTGAGCTCAGACATTAGCTTACTGCTTGCTTAACTGCTTCATTAGACAAGTTGTAAAGCAAGAAGTCACCTCAGAGCAGAGAGGTTATTACTTTTCACTGTAGTTTCTTAAATAATATTATTATTAATCTGCACTGGTAAAATATCTTTGGTTCTTAAGCTTGGCTATGTTTGAACCCATGCATAATTGGAAAGTGTGAAAAGGTTTGAATTAAGCTTACAGAGTTGGATCTCTGCTTGGACTTCTGTGAGAGTGCGTGTTCCCTCCCTAATACCAGAATACCATACGAGGGTGCTGGGTGATACAGCAGCAGGGAATTATCCTGGTGGCTGTTACCTGGGAGGGGAAGTACTGATCTCTAATAGAAATGTCCCTGGTCGTTTCCAAGGTTTTTTTAACCTGCCATTATATTTTGTGCCATTTGCAGTTGTGGTGCAGGTTTTCACAATCTGAATAGAATTGAGTCAGAGTTTTTCCTGTGTCTCCCAGGTTTGAACGTGTTTCACCACTGAAGGAGGAAGAGAATATAAAAGTAGTTTTGCCCTTATCTCCTGTGAGATTTTTTTTCTCCATCTTGATTTGGAAACTTTATTAATTCTTATGGAAAACTGTGAAACTCATCATCAATCCAGCAGTAAAATACATTATTTTTAGGCATGCTAGCTTTCTTATCTGTAGCTGAATTTTGAATTATTATTATTTTTTCCTTCCTCAGCCTCTTAGTAGAAGTTTGAATGCTGATGTACCAGAACAACTTATAACTCCGTTAGTCTCATTGGGTCATATTTCTATGTTGGCTCCAGATCAGTTTGCTTCTCCAATGAAATCTGTTGTTGCAAATTTCATTGTGAAAGACCTCTTAATGAATGACAGGGTAAGTATTTCTTTTTTTGATAAGTCCTTACTATTGTGTTTGCCCGTTATTAACTCCGTGGAGAATAGAGCTTTTTTTGTTAAATGAGTCAATAAGTGAACGTTCTTTATGTGGCTAGTACACTAGTAATTGCATTATAAAGTATCTTTATGTGAAAGAAAACTTAGTCCTTGACATTTTCCGTTTTTACTCCTGCATTTTCTGTATGGGTTGAACCAGTTCTTAAACTTACATGAATGTCTGTAGTCAACAGGTGAGAAAAATGGAAAACTGTGGTCTCCAGATGAAGAAGTTTCTCCAGAAGTACTAGCAAAGGTGAATGATCTGCTCTCAGTAATAACGTGTATATTTCAGATTAAAAGTTTACTTTTTTCCAAGTTGTGCAATGAAAAGTTTTAGAATAAATCCCTTTTAGTACTTTTGTATTAGTTTCCTTAGAATATGCAGTGTTCTGGAGTTTTTGTGGACTGCACGTACAGTTATAGGACTGATAGAAACCATGCATTTTGGTGTCTTCACTTACCTATATTAATTATGCTGAATGTTGAGAACTAGAACTTCAGAAGTTCTAGTTTTCCTTACAAGAAAGGTACTTTGACTTTACTGACTATAAACAGATTTGAAATAAACTGAGACCCTAATGGATTTTATTCTTTCATCTTTATAGGCTATTTACTGTGAATCTAATTATAGCCACTACTAGAAATGTTTGTCTAGTTGCTCTTATTTTTAATCATGTAGCAAGTGTCCTGCATCCTCTAGATGCATTTGTGAGAAGACACTGAACTGTAGTTGAAATGTCCTGATGCCACAAAGACTGCTACTTCCTTCTTCACTCTGTAAATATTTACTGCTTCCTTCTGTTACTTCAAAAATGTATCAGCTCTAATAAATAGGAGCGTGTGAAAATTTCAGTTTGACAGAGAGTAGGTTTTAGTGCCTTCCAACTTCAGGAATTAAGTTTGTTGTTGATTTTTTTTCATGTTTGATAGGTGCAAGCAATTAAACTTTTGGTACGCTGGCTGTTGGGTATGAAAAACAACCAGTCGAAATCTGCAAATTCCACACTCCGATTATTGTCAGCTATGCTCGTCAGTGAAGGGGACTTGACGGAACAGAAGCGAATCAGGTCAGGTTTTGTTCCTTTCAGGCTTCCAACAATTTTGTTGTAGAATTTCAAAGAATATTAATTCTGTTGGAGATTTTTTAAGAATCTTAAGGTGAGCACAATTTTGGCTAATGGGATGATAGAAGACAGATCTGACTGGAGTTTTAATTTTAGGAGTTTCATGGCGGTATAAAAATACACTTATACCCCCTATTTCTTTATTAAAAATCTAACTCAGAAACCTGTAAATATCTTGACAGTAAATGACATTCTAGAGAGTGAAGGACCTCCAGGAGTATCGTTGAGAACAACTGAGTGATGACACATTTAGGAGTAGGGTGGTCTTGGGTGGAGCTTCTTCATTCCCACAGTGAAGTAACATCATACTCCATCTTCATCCTGAGGGTGAAGAAGGAAAGAGAAAATCTGTGGCTAAAATGTTGCTTTCGTTTAAACAGTGATACGGAAACAAGAAACTTGACTCTTCTCGTTTCACTGTTTTACTGGAATTCAGTTTTATCTGGGGAAAGCAGAGCACCTTACTTTCACACATTTGGTTGGGTTAATGTAGCTTGACCTGAAGCTATAGAAATGTGATCTGACCTGACAGAGAAAAACCTTAATGGCTCATTGATCTTGTAAAAAGAAGAAATCATGACATGCAAGTAATGTAAGGATAGTTGTGGTGAGTTGTGGGGTTTTTGTTTGGTTTTTTGTTTGTTTTTTCACTCCCTCATGTTTGTATAGTAAATCGGACATGTCTCGACTGCGATTAGCTGCTGGTAGTGCAATAATGAAGCTTGCACAGGAGCCCTGTTACCATGAAATCATTACCCCAGAACAGTTCCAGCTCTGTGCACTTGTCATTAATGTAAGTAACTGCATTTGAAACTAACCGACTCTTAATTAATTGAATTAAGAGTCCTTACATCTGAGCTACATTGAGTGTTCTCTGTTCCTCACTGCAGCTTTCAAAAGAGTTGATGAAGTTCCAAATATTTATTGTGCTGCACCTGTTGATGTTTTTAAATGTCTCCTCATCATTCCACCCTGAATGCTTTTTTTTTTTTTACAGACCAAGATTTTTATGGTTATACTCTTATTTTGCTATAGGATGAGTGCTACCAAGTGAGGCAGATATTTGCCCAGAAACTGCATAAGGCACTTGTGAAATTACTGCTCCCTTTGGAATATATGGCAATCTTTGCTTTGTGTGCCAAAGACCCTGTGAAAGAGAGAAGAGCACATGCCAGACAGTGCTTGCTCAAAAACATCAGTATACGACGAGAATATATTAAGCAGAATCCTATGGCTAACGGTGAGTGTTTCAGTAAAATTGTTAAGAATACAATAGTCAAATACTAAACTGGAAGGAGTAATCATTAGAACTTAAGCAAATTGCTTTTTTAAAGAAACACTGGATTAGTTTAATTTGTTTCTTCATCTTTATATTAGATGCATTCAGCTCTGAATTAGCATAAACCATAAAATACTTTTCTGTACTTTGCTGACAATTACACATATAAAATACAATGCCGTTTTGCTCAGAAAATAAAGTTTTGGGGTTTGATATTTTAGGCTTTATGACACATATAAAATACAATGCCGTTTTGCTCAGAAAATAAAGTTTTGGGGTTTGATATTTTAGGCTTTATGACCTTCTTCTTGAAGCAAGACCAAGTAGCTTTGTAGTAGTAAAATGCATTCATTTATTTTTAATGATTAAAAAAAAAGTAAAATTTGTAGGAAGAAAATGCAAGTTGAAATTTCACATTCCATTATTTGAAAAAGTAATACTTTGAAAAAGTGTTTCTTGTGATGTGTCTGTAATATAGAGGTTATCTATTATTTTTTATTACTGTAGAAAAATTGCTATCCTTGTTGCCTGAATATGTGGTACCATATATGATTCACTTACTGGCACATGATCCAGATTTCACAAAACCTCAGGATGTTGATCAGCTTCGTGATGTCAAAGAGTAAGTGTCAAGTGATTCTAGAATTATTATGCTGAGAATTTTTTTGTACTTGGAAAAAACTGATTAGGGAGAGGAACTCTTTGTTTTTTATCAAGTGTTTTGTAAAACAGTATTCTTGGAAACACTTAAAACACTTTAACCAAGGGAAGAAGGTGTCAACAACTACTTAGCAATGTATTCTGAAAGCCTGTAGGCCACACAGAAGTATACCAAATAAGTGAGTTGTCTAGGCTTCTTTTAAAGAGAAGTAATGGTTTTAGATTTTTGTATTTGTGCCTAGGAATCTCTGTAGAATTTCCCAAAACACTTAAAGAGGTGCCAAGTAATGTCAGTTCAGATATTTTGGAACTTAGAAAATACAGAGCTTCTCCAGGACTTGAAAACCTAATGCCGCTGATGCTGGGTCAGATTCCTGCTTCACTGGAAACCTTTTTTTTTCTCTCCTTCCCCTATTGAAACCTACTAGAATTCATGCTAAGTTTGCTGCTGACTTATCACTTGCACTGTACATCTGCAGTGCAGCCTTAGTGCTGCTTAATTTATTCAGCACAGATTCTTGTATGCAAGCCTAATATATGCTTCATCCAGAAGCTTGTCTTGTACTGTTTCCAGTCTGAGACCTTCTATGCCTCCAATAATCTTCTATACCCAAGTATAACTTCTGTGTTCCTTTGTGTTGTGATGAATTTTTAAAAATTTACATCTTAATGCTTTTAAAAAATGTTTATAGCGTCCTCCCCAGCTTTAGTTACAGTGTTTTGTTTTTTTCTTTTATTTTTGGTGGAACTGTGAGCTGTGTTGTTTTGGTATTACAAAGGCATTTATAACCACATACTACAATATACCTCATGAAAAAAGCAGTTAATTCTTGGCACAAATAGACTAGTTCACATCTTAATTATTTTTGCACCTTCACCTGTGAGAGTCCAAGTCTGATTCTTTCTTTAAATGAAAAAATTAATTAGTTCTGATTTGTGACTTACTTGACTCACACCTGGTCAGAACCTGGAGTCAGTGAAGATTTCTTACCTAATCATCAAGTGTGTATTTTGTCCCAGGACTCTCTGTTCTTGGCAGCATCTGAAAGCACTCTTCAGCCTGTACTTTATCCAAAATGCATGGAACAAGTTCTGATTCGCTGTTGTTAATACTCTCTCTGAGAAATGCTTTCTAGTGCACAGAGCTTTTTTGGACACCCCTTGTATAGCTGTCCTTTGTTGTCAAATTTCCTCCCTCATGTTTGTCACAGCCTGGCTGAACTAGTCAGAGAGGACTGCTCCAAACAAAGAAATACTCTGTACAGGAAATTTGGCAGGAATACTTCTTTCAGGAGTCTCCTGAGACATTTTTGACATATAATGTAATACAGTGTTTCTTTCAAGAGTCCTGAGAGTCATAGTGTTCACTTCAAAGTGTTAACATTGTTTGCAAACTTGGAAAAGCAGGCTGGTAATGTGTTTTTTTGGTTGTTACCCTAGTTCATCTTGGTTTTACATGGCCTGAATACAGTCACATAAAGTGTGACATGATTAGCAAGTTCCTTAACCATAAGCTGTGATATTTATTCTTAGGAAAATTTTTAAGCTTGTTCTACAGATGTATATTTGAGTTTGTTCTTTTATCTTGAGACAGTGTCTGTTTCTTCTGAATTCATATTCCAAAAAAACTGAAATGGATACAGAGAATGATCTTACTTTATGTGACTGTGTACTTCTAGGTGCTTATTTTTCTGCATGAAATCCCTCTGTTGTTCTGAAAAGGTCTTGTTGGGGATTGATAATTATTTATTTAATTTCTTGACTTAGGAAATCAAATTACAGAAGTTGTCCTGTGTTAACAGGAATTACAAGAGTAAAATTCACCCTTGATAATAATCTTTGGACAACACAAGGTTTTGGAGAAGCTGGGTCAGTGTGGTATATTGTCAGTCCTGTATTTATCCCTTTGAACTTCTTGAGAATAGTGTATAGGTGGATGTACAGGTATCTAGCTATTGGGATGTAAGTCAGAATACAGAAGTCTTATTTTATTTGACCACCAGATAACTATTTAAGTGTCTTGATGAAGCACAATCCTCTTTTACTTTGAATTTTTGATATAAATGTTCCTTCATCTCTTGTGTTACAGTCTTTAATTTGTGTCAGTTAAGAAGATTGGGGCAGTTGTGGACAGGGAATTCTAGTGTTCAGTCATCCTGTTCTTCTAGTTTTTTATTAGCCTCTTTCTACAAGGTAATCTTTCTTCCAGAGATTCAGAATTAAATTAGCTAATGGCAAGTTTGCATTTCTGAGACCCATCTATATGTCTTTCCCAAATAAGTATTATTTTACCATACTTCGACTGTTGTTGACCCTCCAGCCACATGCAGATCTGAAACTTGGTAGCAAATGATAGCGTGGATGGACTAGTTGTGCCTTAGATCATCATTGAAAAATTCTTATAACAAACTTTTAGTCAAAATATAATGCGTTCTCTCTATAAATAAACTAGAAATAAAGAAAGACAACTTGGAAAGCTGATTGCCTATCTGTAAGGATTTCTTTTCCTCCCATATGTAAAAATCTGACCTGTTTGGTTTTGGATCTCTCCTCTACTGTATAAATTCCAGTACTAGAAAACCATGTAGTGTGGGTAACTGTCTAGCAGCAGTATGATTTAAGCCTGTTTTGAGTACAGTTGTGTTACATTGTTGATAGGAACGTAGACATAGCGCAAGGTAATGATTGCAGAATTTCATCTAGATGATGGTAGCACCAGAATTTTTGCTTCTATTTGTATTTGGAAGAGAAAATGTCTATTGATTGGCCAGTGTTTACAGATATACTAGAGAAGCACACTAGTTTGGCGGATTTATTCCAAAGAGTACAATTTAGACTCTGTGTGTTAAAGGTCTAGACTCTATTTACACCTTTAGATGACGTTATCTCTTCATGATATCTTCAAATTGATTGTGGTTTCTTAAGAAAAAGCTAGCACAGCTGACAATTTTTAAGACATTGTTATATGTGGGAGCTGCAGTATAAAAGCTGGAATGTAATTGCCTGTGGTTTTATGGCTTCTTAGGTGCCTGTGGTTCATGCTTGAAGTTTTAATGACAAAGAATGAGAACAATAGCCATGCCTTCATGAAAAAAATGGCAGAAAACATCAAGCTTACCCGAGATGCACAGTCTCCTGATGAGCCAAAGGCCAATGAAGTAAGAAATGTAGTTTAGATATGTGTTGGGTGATGGGCTGAGGGTTTCACAAGCAGTTGATGAACAGGATTTACAGGAAATCAGCACTAGCTCAGACATTTTTATGGTCTTTTAGAGAGTGTTAATTGCAAGCATTGTCTGTATGTTGCCAATCTCATTCTCTCAGAACCTCTCTGACCTTACCCAGCACACAATACCTAAGGAAGTTAATAAAGAGAATTTGTTGAATACTCCTTTTACTGCCCGCCTGCCTGCCTTATTTTAACTCCTACTGCCTAGTTTCCCTACATAAGTATCTTTTGCTGGTGGGGTAGGTACTGTATTATGTCTGCTATTAAACCTATTATTTTCTAGCAGAGATGAGAAACCATTTGTAGGGATTTGATGGAGCAATAGCTTCTATTGTACAGAATAGGCATGTAAAGTATTACTAGATTTTATTAAATTGTACCATATGAAAAATGGGGACTTTTGCATGTGTGTGAAGAGCCAACAGTATGGTTAATGATGTAATTACAAAACATGTCCTTAGTTAGTGGTGGTTATTTTAACACATAGATTAAACTTTTTTAGGAACAGTGTTCTCTGTACATGGTAAAATCAGTAATTCCTAAAGCATACTTCTCTTTTTTTCTTCAGAAACTTTATACAGTATGTGATGTAGCACTATGTGTAATCAACAGCAAAAGTGCTTTGTGCAATGCAGATTCACCGAAGGACCCTGTATTGCCAACCAAATTTTTTACACAACCTGAAAAGGTAAATTTGTTACTTCAATTTCTAAAGTAATAAGAGAAAATACTTGGGTTTTTATAATTGAGAGCTGGTTATCTCCCTAATGAAATACCAGGAATAGGAAAATGCATATATTTTATCCTCAGCAATTAATTTTTTTTAGATTGGCTGTATGCTATGCCATCTATGTCTTATGTACATCTGCCAGAAATGTTTGTAACCACGTGAGAGCTAATTAGAATAAATACTGATATGTTAGTATGTATTGCTTCATCATTTCATTAAAGTGTATTACAAGTGCACCTGTATAATGAATGAATATACTGAATATATGAGAATATATGTATATTCTGTCTGGATATCTGAGTTAGAATGCAAAGCAGACAAAAAAGAACTGAATTTTTTTTGTTATCCATGGTGTGTTTCTATCTGTCAGTAGCTGTTTGGCTGTTTTACTTGCTGTCCAAGTTAGTCTTCTTACTGCTTAGTAGTAGTCTTGGTGAATATAGCTCTACTGCCAGCAATAGCATGTACTTCTAAAAGGTGTAAGTGGAACCAAAGTAATTCTCTGGGCCACAGCTGATGTTTTTGATTGTACTGAAGGATACATTTCAGATTCTTCAGTGTCTTAGACTGTTAATTAACAGCCTTTCCACAGAGTCTGTTTAAGCAAAATTTGGTTTGCTTATTTAACTGTGAAATGGCAGATGCCATGGTGACAGGGAGCTGCTTTCTGTGATAGCTACCTGCATTCAATTTAGTGTTTTGGTCTGGGTAAACTGTACTCAGAGTGACAAAGGTACCAACTTTAAACTTGTTTAAAGAAAACAGCACCTCTTTTTCTGTCTTTGGAATTACTGTTAAAAAGATGCAAGTGAAAAAATAGGAGGGCAGTTTTGCTTCACTTCAAATGATTTGTGTCATTCAAGAAGAAAAAAATGAATCTTAACTTCAAGTCTGGTATACTGTCACTCAGTAATGCTCACTACAACCCTTCATAATACCAGTTTCACCTGTCTTTATTAGATTGATTCATTTGTCAGGTTACATGGTGCAAAATATCTGCAGCACTTGATAGTAGCATCCGAGAAGTCAGTCATATATATAAATATATATATATAACAAACCAACAGCAAGATTGAGAGATAAACACAAGCTGGTATTTTATTTCATTTTTATACAGGATTTCTGCAATGACAGGAATTACATTTCAGAAGAGACAAGGGTTCTTCTTTTGACAGGAAAGGTACTGTATTTTGACAAGTTATAATTCTTCAAGTATTACTTCTGATTTTTTTAAAATATCCTGGTCTGCTGTAGTTTAAAAATGGTATGAAAAGTTGGTGTGCAATAATTCATGAGTCTTTTCTCTGATGGCATAATTAACCCCTTTAGCATACTACCTGGTGAGTACGCAACACCCCAAGATTTTTAGCTGTGCTTTGAGGCATAGCTGCTTCATTAACTACAATTTTTCACATCACTACAGGTTTTTCCTTATTCAAGTAAGTGTGGCATGAAATTATCATCCAGATACTTAAATTTTCAATCTTAAATTTTTTACTATAGCAGTTAATGCTGTTAATACTGCAAAGATCTACAGCCTTTTGAGCGTCTCATTTTATTTCAGACATAATTTGGTTAATAACTTCACAGGGGAGACAAAATACCAAGGTGAGGTGTGGGGCAGGAGAACAAAAAAAACCAAACAACAAAACCAAAACAGAACACCACAAAAACAAACATAAAAACCAGAACCTATTTTTTTATATATACCTTTTTTTTCCATCAGCTGTCCTTTGGATTCTGAAACTGTCTTTTCTAGGTTCTGGTTAAATTATGTTGGAAAGCTTGTTAGTTCAGCTCAAAAAAATTAGCATTTTCTTGAACTTGGTGGAAGAATGCTGTCAGACTTGTAAAATATAAACATTCTGAGAACAGTATAAATTTAAGGGGAATTTTCAATTTTCATGTTCCATGAAACTGCATTAGTTTCTAAAGTCTTCAGCTGGAGCAGGCTTTGTGCTAGTCATTCTGAAAGTCGAGACAAAACAAATGATCCCTCTGTAAATAGCCATTCTCATTTAAAATTGCTTCTTCTCACACTGATTTTTCATTTATACAAAGTTTCTGCTATCAGAGCAGTTCACATGGGTGAGGTTTGCTCAGTCGGCAGAATCCCGCCTCTTCTTGCTTCGTGTTCACTCTGTGACCCCAGCCTGGATGCTACTCAGTGAGCTGGGTTGGCATTACATTAGGAGAGGAGGAAGCAGGCAGAAGACCACCTTCTTTTGCAGCAGGCGGTACCAGCCTGGGGCTTTAAATATCCTCAGAAGAGAGTATCTGTCTGCTGCCGTAATGGTTTCGCCTTTGATAACATGAATGTAATCGCTGAAGCATTTGTAACTTTGAAGTGGGTTTAGTTGGTTGTATAAACTTAATACATTTCTCTTTTGATAAGGCATTTAGCTTTGTCTTAACTAAAAAAAATCTTGCTTAGTATTTATTTGCTTTTCTCATGCGTTCTTTTAAAATATTGGAGGGGAGGGGGATGTCATAGAATCAAGCTAGTATTATTTAGATAATTTTCAGTGTTCACAGAAAACAGACGTTTATTCCATGCTTTAACAGAATGCACAAACACTTGCAGCTTTTTCTATCTACTTCTGTTCCGGAAAACACAGATGTATAAGGCTATCCCACTGACTCAGACCAATGGTCCTTTTTGGCCTGGTATTGTTCTTCTAGAGGGACCAAAACAACGTTGATTAGGAAGAGCATGCAAGTCTTTATGCAGTATGTTCCCCTTGTACTCCCCCAGCACTCATAATATTTTATAATGGGATGCTAGACTCTGCATCTGTGCCTGTGGGTTTAATGTCTGCTATGGACTTGTTCACATATTTATCTGCTCTGGTTTTGAACCCCCCAGTGCTCTGCCTTCACAATCTCTTGTGGCAGTAGGTGCCAGAAATGTGCAACCTGCTGGTTGTGCAGAAGCACTTTCTTTTCTCCTGTCAATATTTTCTCTCTCCTATTAGTTGCACCAAATGCTTCCTACTTTCTATAAAATAATAGAGCAAATAAAACATTGTAAGAGTAATATATTTAAGTAGATGGTGCAGTATTAGCACTAGGATGATGCAGCTATTGAAGACGTGCTTAGTAATGTTCTGTTTCTACAGAGATTGTTGTCTTTTTTTCTGGCTAGATGTTTTACAGCATTTCCTGCCTGCTCCCTCATATAACTTCAGCATGTGGGAATTAATTTTTCTGGTGAGAATGTCCTAATAAATTAAGTTGGTCTCTGAGGAAATGTAAAACTACATGAAGAATGTGACATGCATGTTATGAAAACTTCCATGACTTTTCTCCAGAGACAAAATAAAAAACTTCCTACTGCCTACCCAGCCTGACCAAATCAGTCAACAGACACCAGCCATAGCAATATGTAAAATATCATCACTGTGTTAGAGCACCCCAGATGGTGTTAAATATATTTACACTGGCTTACACTACATTTTGGAAAGCCTTTCCCAGAGGTGCTTTGTTTCGTAAACACAGGATGTTGACACACCTTTTCTTCTAATACTATATAATAGTTTTGTTGAAACTTCTCTACCTGCTATCCCTGTAAAGCATGAGAGAAAGCAACCAATTGATGAAGTGCTGTTAAGTGATGAGAAATAAAAGTAGGGCAGACAGTGGTTTTTAAGTGAAGATGAGGTCTGTACCTCTAAATTGATGGCATCATGATTGAGACTGTAAATCCAGAAAAAGTATTTTCAAATACTCAATAGTTTAAAATTAATATATATCTGATGTTCTCATTTTTAAGATGAAACATTTTCTTTTAGCCAAAACCAACTGCTGTATTAGGTACAGTAAACAAACCATTATCTGCAACTGGAAGGAGACCGTATATTAGAACTACAGGATCAGAGACTGGAAGCAATATCAGTGTGAACTCCGAGCTGAGCTCTTCCGGAGGAAACAGATCAAGGTACAGAAGTTTGAAATTTCTTTCATCAGCTATTTTTACTTCATGTTCTCCAGTGCTTTCATGTTTTAGAACAGGAGATGATTTGTTGTGCATGCCTGTGTGTTGGAAGTGTGTCTCTATTTTGTCCAGTTAAAAAAAAATATAATAGTTCTCTATAGGTAAAATCTCAATCTTTGCTTTTTTTTGGAGGGAGATTTAGTAGACAAAAACTGAGTACAGCGTTTAGGTGTGGCCTGTCTGTAATTACATAAAATACAATAGAGGAGACACTTATACTGTCTTAAACTTTGGTGGTTAATATTAATAGTATTTTTAAATCAGAAAATACATTCATTGAAGAGACCAGCCATAATTAATACTAAATAGATTTTGCAACTCACATTTTTCATGTATAAATTAGGAATAATCCTGATTGGTAACAAGAAACATTTTTGATGTAGATGAAATATTCTGACCTATTTAAGATTAAGAACAATTAAAAAGAGCTTGTTGAAGAGGACCAGGATCTCAGTGGAAAGATGCAACTTATGATTGTAATATCCGGTCTTCTAGTAAGTGCTATTTTTATGTGGATCCAGAGTTTTAAAATGTGTCCCACATCTGGAGAAACAGTTTACACTTTGAAATTTTAAGATTGTTTAATTTGTTTTGGAATTTATTAACTGGCTAAGGTAAAGGGTTAAAGAAAGTAGAGAAATTCAGCTCTAGTTACTACATTTCATAAGACCAAAGGGAATTACAACAACTCAGTTCAGAATTTGTTCTATAAGTGTGCATGATATATGCTGTAATATTCCTGATTGTTTTTTAACTATTTTGTTTTTAAAACTGTTGTAAGTTTGTGTAAATTAACTTGAAGTTTGAGCATTGCTGGTCTTTATTTTTCCTCACTGCCTTTGCCAGTATTGGCTTTTTCTATGTGGAAAAAGAACACGGCCTCTTTTACAGCATTGGTCTTCAGTTTGCAAAAAGAATTCCATGGCATTGTGTCTGTGATAAGGGAGTTGGCTCAGGGACTAGCCAAGCCCTTTCAGACCTTCCCCAGTTCTGGGAAAGAACTCAGGCAAATTCAGCTCTTCTTAAAATTAATTCAGCTTGTCTGCAATTATTTTTTTTTTTTAGTAATTGCAAACATTTTACTTCTGTTGTTTTGTATATTTTGGTTTTATTTTGTCTTCAATTATGCTACCAGGGAGCAAAGCTCAGATATATCAGAAACGGGGGTCAGTGAAAATGATGAAAATCCCGTGAGGATTATTTCAGTCACACCAGCAAAGACAGAACCTGTGAAAAACAAGGTATGTCTGGGGATTGTATGGGCTGTATCTCTAGAATAAGCTTGGCATTAGGGGGTTATTTAGTACACAGCACTGCAGGTGGTCTCTGAGGAACTGGTACTATCTAAGTTCATTTCATGTAGTTATATGACTTTCCTAGCCCAATAGAAAACCCCTTATTTTCAAAACTACTATTTATTTTATCCCGAGTAATAAGTAAAGCTCATGTGCTCAAAAATAACACAGGCAAATCATAAGGGACTTCATTTTTTTTCCCTAAAATTCCAAAGGATTCCCACCTGTATTTTGTGGTTTCCAGTATAAATAACAGTAAGGCTGTGATTCAGAGTGAAGGTTGACACCTGTAACTTTAACTTAAGGTATTGCCAGGAGAATTTCAAGTAATCCTCTAGCATGAAACAAACGCCCAACTTGGTTTGTGTCACAAATAAATACTTCAGCTGTGAGGGTTTTTAGTGCTTTCCCTCCCTTTCCATTAGAGAGAGGTCATGCCTAAATCATCATGATTTTTTTATTTTCAAAACATAAAGTTGCATGAAGTTTAACAAAGGTGAATGTTAAGTCCTGCACCTGGGATAGACTTAACTCAAGCAGCAGTACAGCAGGCTGGGATCTGGCTGGCAGGGGTGTAGATGGGATGAGAAGGACCTGGGCCACCATCCCAGTGGACGTCCAGCAGAGCATGAGTCAGCAGCAGTGTGCCGTGGCAGCAGTGAGGGCAGGCTGGCTGCTGGGCTGCATTAGCAGGAGTATAGTCAGCAGACTGAGGGATCTGATTATTCCACTTTATTTGGCATTCATTAGGCCACACCTGGAATACTGTGTCCAGAATTCTGTGTCCTCAGTTCAACACAGAAAAACTGGAGAGGGCTTTGCAGAGGGCCACGAGGATGATAAAGGCTTGGAGAAGTTGTCATATGAAGAAAGGTAGAAAGTGTTGGGTTTCTTCAGCCTAGAGAAGAGGAGAAGCCCTTGGGGGCATCTAATCAGTCATTCAATATCTAAAAGGTATTTATGGAGAAGATGGAAGTAGTCTCTTCCAAAGGCTGCTACAGGCAGAAGTTGCTTCAGGGGAAATTCCATCTGGATGCAAGCAAAAAAAAAATTCTACATTGTTAAGAAAATTAAATTAAAAAAAAACCTGGAATAAGTTGCCCAGAAAAATGGTAGAATGTCACTGTTCATGGCTTGGCTTGTCAAGGGCCCTGGATAACTCCTGAGGTCTTGCTTTCAACAGAAGGTCTGACCAGATGATTTCCAGATGTCACTTCCAACCTAAATGATTCTGTGATTCTAAAATCAAAATAGATTTTTGTAATAATGTCGGGATACATAGATGGTTCATGCTGTATGCATTTTAAGAAGTTATACTCAGTCTTTTTGATTAGATGAAAGCAGAGTAATAAGCAGGTGTTCTGGATTTGTATAATCACATAGAAAGCTTAGGTTTTTTCCTATTCTTTTAAAATATCATTCACATGATATTCATACCCATGAGCTAATGAGGAAGAAAAAACATTTCCCAAACTCCAGTGTGTGGTTCCTTTTCTCTTTTTTTTTTTTTCCCCAAAATAGGCTTCTTCTGCAAAGTTAGAGAAGTTCAGCAAAGAATTTATGAAATAAATCTTCAAAAATGCTCTCTGGGTTCTTGGAACCTGACTTGAGTTGAAAATTTCAAAGAGTGGTTATCTGTAAAGTTCTTAAAATAGAATTTGTCTTTTATGAAGCTGCTAGAACAGTAATAAAGATTACAGAGACCACCTGACATATTTAAACATTTAAGAAATAATGGAGAGTATTTAACAAAGAAGTTCTTCGTTCATACACAGCATTTGTGTGTGGCCTTAATTGGTGTGTTTGAAATTGCTAAATCATCCCAGCCATACTTCTTCAGTACCCTTTTCTCTGCCCCTCCTCCCAACTGTTCTGGAAGCCAGTGTTCAAATGAAGGTCTGTCATCCAGTTTCCTCCTCTTTGTTTCCATATGAATACTTTCTGTGTAGAGACCTACATTGCCAGCACCCTTTCTGTTTCACATACACGGACACTGCTTCATGAAATTTAATCACTTTCCATTACCTTGTTCAGTGTAATGAGAAAAACATGCATGTAGGCCATACCTATTCAGATATGTCAAAGAATTAACAAAGACAGCAAGTTTCATTTGTGACTAGGTCTTACTCCCTTTTATTCCCTGCCAGCCTGGTTTGTTTTTTTTTCCTTTTTACTTGTATTTAGGGTTTTAAGTAATCTGCACCTTTACTGAAGGTTGGTCTCAAAATCTGCATAGATTGAAGTATTTGCTGTACAGGAATCACATTACTCTTGGTCCTCAGCTCTCTCCTGCCAGTTGGCAAAGAGGCAGTAAAAGGAGCTTGTATACAAGAGTCACCATGGGAGGAGCTGAGATTCTTAGTTGCACTTTAATCTCACTTTCAAGCAACTGAAAGATACATTGTGTGCAGATATGAACATTGCATGCAGTGTAGAAGATATTTTTGCAAAGTCTGAAATCCCATTTACTAGAACTTTTTACTAGTTTTAAGCTCATGTGATGTGTTTTTGTAAGAACACTTATTTCCCGTTTTATAAACTCATGTTTCTGTCTGAGCAATGTAGCAATTTGAGTTTGCCTTTGGGAATCTTTATTTCCTACATGTTTGTGATTTTTGTTTTCTAGGAAATTAATTCTGATCAGGCTACACAAGGAAACAGCACTGAACGTGGGAAAAAAAGAACAGCAACAGCATCTGGAACTGAGAATATGCATCAAAAACCAGAAGAAAAAAATGTAGATGAAACAGGACCATCACTCGCAGCAAAAACCAGGAGAGGGCGTCCATCCAAACCTGAACCTCAGGGTACCACTGCAAAAAATGAGGAAACAAATAAACCACCTGTCAGGGGAAGGAAAAGGGCAGCAGTCAGTCAAGAAAGTCCAGGGAGTTTAGAGGCAGGTAATGCTAAAGCACCAAAACAGCAAGACACAGCAAAAAAGCCAGCAGCAGCACAGAGGCAAATCGATCTACAAAGGTAAAAACAAATAAATTATAAAATACTTGGGTGGGGTCAGCCTTTCCTGTCTCCACGTAGACACAATTATAACAGATCTAGCATAGTTAAAGAGCACAGCAAAACCACAATGATATAATTGTCTATAAATGTCATGGCCCAACATACATTTGTGTTGTGTTCTGTTTTTCAAAGTAACTATGAGGGCAGCTGGAACTGGAAAAATTAATTTGTTTGGTCAGAACAGGGTCATCTAACCTGTTTTCACCAAATTTTATTTTCTGTCTGTTAGTCCTGGTTCCCCTTAGTGGCCTTGGTATGTGAAAAAACTGAGTTGAGGGTGTTTCAGTGCATTCATTGATGTTGGGGACACAGGAATTCAAGTGCTCTGTTCTGCTTCAGGTCATTGATAACAAAAGCTTGGTAATGGACCATCTTTAATGAACAGAACAAATTCTAACTGTGATTCTTTGATATTTTAGGTCTGTGCTTGTTTACTATTAACACTATTTTAATATGTATTTTAAGTTAATAAAAAGCAGAATACGGAATTTTGTAAACTACAGAACAGCTCTTGGATGATAATTTATTTATATATATACACTCCAGCATTTGAATGTGTTGATTTGTTTTCCAATATAAACAAACAAAAAATTCACATAACCACTGAGCAACTTGTTTAGCTGAATCTTGTACAATAATAATTTTAATGCAAAAGCGTCCATAGTTGTAGAGCAATACAATAAGGTTAGCAAACCAGTGTACTGAAAGAAATCACTAAATAATCTAAAGGAAGAAAGAATCCTTGGAATGGTTTCTTTCTAGAGATTCTGTAAATCTAAGATCTTTCAGAGAACCTTGATCAGAAAGAATTAGACCTTCTCCTCTCACAGCAAGGTTCCTAACACCAGTAAATTGTTCAGTCTTTCAAGGGAGTACTGTTTGTGTACTGCCTTGCAATGCTTGTTTATTCATCAGATTTCTTTCAGTCTTTGTAACAAATGGCACTATCCATAGCCTGTAATAAGCCACCTGTATCAGATAGCTTCTTTAAAATATGTAACACCTCAGTATTTCTTGAAAAAAATACCCAAACATTGTTAACGTTTTTCAGAAGCCAGGTGCTTGGAAGTGATGGAGATTCACTGTTGGAGATAGACTCAAGTCCAGAATATTCCCAAAATGCAATGGATCTTTTTAAGGCCTGTGGGAGCAGCCAGGAAGATACTGAGGATACAGAGATAGCAGAGGGAGGCTTCCTTAAGGTGTAACAGGCAACTTTATATAGGACAATTCTGTGTTTTTTATTGTAGCTTGTACAGTAAGGAATCAAAACAAATCTGTCTTCTAGAAAAATTTCTGTAAAAATAGCTGTCTGATAGGATTATTTGCTTTTAAGTAGACATGTACAAGTTACTGTAAATACTTGAAAAACATTTGAAGTAGTGCTTGTTCTTAAGTAAGACAGGCTATTTTAATAAACCTGGGTAATTAAATACAGTTAATTAGAACAGGTTACCATTTTTTCTTCTCTGATTCTAGTGAAAGCTATGGATAAATGTATCTCTGTTTATGCTGAAAACCACATTGCTCAGTTATGGTATTATTATTATTCAACTTGTGTATTTACAAGTTTATCAGGACATTGTGCTATACAATAAGGCAACTCAGTTATATTCAATTAATTGTGAGAAGGTACAAGATAGAGTTGGAAGAATCACAGTATAAAGAGTGTAAAAGCTAAAATGTAAATTATAGAGGTAGGATTTTGATTCAGAATAAATTGTAATTTCCATTTTCCATGTCCTTACAATTAACTTTTTTTTCCTTTTCTCTCCCCTCATGCCCCACCCCACCCCCCCAAAGGTAAAAAGAAAACTCGCTCGAAAAGGGAGGAAGTGAAGGCCAAATAAAGGCATGCTCCAAGCTTCTGCAAAAACTAGGATTCAAAAATGTCCTGTACAGGAACTGAAATTACTTCAAAACACACAGCTTTCAGCTCTGAAACCAGAAGGAAAACTATGCTTCCCTTTCACATGAAATTAATTCTTCTCGATGGAAACATAAAGCAGAAACTCTTGAGAAAGAGGCTAAAAGCATCTGTACTTATTTCCCCAGAGACTTTTTTTATGAAAAGTCAATAATTAAGCAAATTGCTTAACACTTGGTTCCAGTTCCTGCATTCTGGAGTTTAAAAGTGTATTTACACCATTAATTTTCATGCTGCATTTTTTTTTTTTTTTTTTTAAAGAGAGTCAGAGGAGGTCCTTACACTGACACTGAAAATTCATGATCCTAGAGCCAGGTATTCCCATGTTTCACAGAAAAAGTAGAAGTCTACTGAATGGATTTTAAACAAGACTAGAGATTTAAAAAAAAAAAAAAAAAAACCACAAAAAATTTTTTGCTTTACTTTTGGAGACTGTTTTATGTATAATTCTTTCTGCCTGCCTACTTTTCTGCAAAAATAAGATGTACAGATTTCAGTTCCCTGCTATGAAAAGTCATGTGGTGGCAATTTTATAAATGTTGCTTTCTGATTTTTATCAGAGTGGGAAAGTAATCACTTAAAATTATTATTAATTCGCAAGTAGACATTTCATTTTTTAATTTTCCCTCCATTTTAGTTTAATATAATTTGCAATAAATGTACATATTGATGTTTGTTTTATAAAAACATATATCACTTTTAAGTGTTTTTACTCCTACGGTTCTGTTGGAATATTCAAAATTTTAAAGGAGTAAAGACAGTCCAGCATTTGATTTTATAATGTTTTGTCACCAGATTTTTATTATTGATGTAAAGAAAACACAAAAATCAATTTTTAAAAATAGTTGGACTTTGGCAGCTTTGTAAGGAAAGTTGGAAATGTTTAGGATTGCTCTCAATTTTAAGCATTGTGCTGATTGGAAGTAAGTCTGTTTTGCATTTTGTCTTCCTGTCCAGGCTCATTTTTTAATGTTTATTTTAGAAGATTGTTGCATCAATATTATGTTTCCTGGCATTGTTCAGCATAGATACAGTGTACACTTTTATGTACACATGATCATATTTAAGTTTGTTGCATAAAATAAACGCTTCTAGGTGTCATGTGGCAGTCTTTTATTTTTTAATTTTTTTAAATTTTTTTTTTTCTCCACAGAAAACTATTTGCATGGTCTTGGATGTTCATAGAAATAAATACTATCTTGAGCAAAGAAGTTGCAAAGCAGACAGTTACATAGTTGAAAAGGTAGGGTTTTTAGGTGAAGAGTTGTATGGGAAGAAGGGGGTTGGTCTGCAGAGAGACAGGGAACAGTTCACTTTGTTTCCCTGTGCCTCAGTTCCCCATATCTCTCTGCACCTTTTGAAGCCTCTTGTGCATTGTAGAAGAGCTGGATACTGGTGACATTAGTTAAGGAATACTTGCCCTCCTAACATGGATGTGGCATGGTTGTGTGCTGTTAAACAGTGACTAGGTCTCTCTTACTGAGTCTTTCACTGGTGGTACAGTTATTTTTTTAATATAACTGGTGTTGTAGTTACTTTCTCTGTAACAGAGAAAATCAGACTCTTCTTCACAGGATATGTAGCAGTATATGTAACTTTTTCTAAAGCAATCTGCAGTGCTTTGACTTGAAGGATTTGAAATGCTTTTGGCAGAAGGAGACTGGGAGATTTTTAAAGCATTTAATTACACATCCATTGGGGTTTTGATTTCTGAAACTGAAATAATTTCACAAGATGGATTTACTGATCATAATGCAGTTTCTTTGTAGTGCTCTGGTCAAATATTTCCTTAATTCAAAAGATACAGTATTTTGGTTTAAATCAATTGTAAAATATATTTGTTAGAGGTTTTTAGGTGCTACCTAGAAAAGAAACTTGTAGAAATGAGCTCTGGTACCTAGTGGTATGCCTTAAACTATTACTTGAAATCTGGACTTGACAAATCTTGCTAATACTCAGAATTGTTTCCAAAAGCTGTGATTTTTGTTTAGGTGGATAATTGTTGGGTCGTTTTCTTTTTTCTTTCTTTGGCTCAGTTTCTCATCAGTTCAAATGTAAAGTTACTTAAGGAATCATCATAGAATAATTTAGGTTAGAAGGCGTTTCTGGAGTTCCAGTGCCATGCTCAGCAAGTCTTCCATTGTCCTTCTACAGGGTTATGTAGAGTTTCTTCTGTTTTCTTCAATGGGACATTTGAGTTACTTCCATGTGTTGATTATCAGTATAATCAAAGAAAAGTGGTACATTCATGCAGCAGATTGTGCTGGGTACAATTGGCTGAGCAAAAATGCAGTGTACAGACTACAGGAAAGATCTCCTGGTAGCCCATTGGTTTCTTTTCAGAACTTGCCTCAGACAAGGCAAGGTACAGAATTTCTCTCCCTTCCCCCTGCCTCTTCCTCACCAAAGTTGAGCACACGTGGTGCAGGTCAGAGTTGCCTCAGCATTGGACATCTTTGTCTAAGAACAGTATCCCCTTAGGCCAGGGGTCATTACATCAGTCTTGCTTGTGACAGCAAGTAGTTGGAACCATCAGCCTTTATAACAAATATGAGGAAGTACAGGCATAGTTTTTATACATGCATAATTTGTGCATTGCTAGTACTTCTTCTGATGCTTTAAAAATAAAATCTACTAAAGAAGGAGGTGGGGGTTTTGTACTTGGCCATATATTCGTTTTAAAATACTTTACATAAGAATGGGGATTCTCTCATTGTAATAAGAAAACTGGTGCTCAGAGGTTTTCACTTGTTAGAGCGATAAAGAGTAAAAGGAAGCCAGATAAAATTCAGTTTTTAAGGCTTTTATCCCATGTAGGATTTGAAGGTTTCACATTCAGGTACATAGTTAGAGCTAAGTTCTCATAGTCTTTTAAGTTCCCATCTTCATACAAGTGTGGCCTTGTTTCTTAGCGGACATACTTGTATTTCTGTTTCTTTGTGGACTGCACGGCTTTCATAACAGTAAGACAGGAAGGCTCTCCTGAGAACATACTTCATCAAGTACTAAATTAAGCCTCTACCACTCAGCAAAATTGAATCTGAATAGTTTAGATATTTTCTAGAGCAATCTTAAACAAGAAAGATACTATGCATTACAAATCTTCTGCACGTGCTGACAAGCCTTTAAGTTGTAGAACTGATAAAAAACAAATCCTAATCTAAAGTGTAATTCCAGCCATTGGATACTTTGCACACATTGTTGGACCAAGTTCAGCATCAGACTGGTTCTTGAGTTTCAAGTTAAAGCTGGGGCTGTCATTGTTGAACTGTTTCCACTAAAGATCTGAAAAGACATGGACCACCAAGCACTTGCAATACACAGGATAATTGCAGCTGGTCTTGTCCCAAGGAATTGTACCTCAGTGCAGGGAACAGGTTTACATAGGGTACAGCAAGGAGTTAACAGCAATTAACAAAGTCCTTCTGTACAGCAGCACTTGATCTTTCCCTTGAAGCTTGCCCCTGCTCAAATTTCTGAGGAGGGAATAGTCCTGCTGATGAGTACCCCAGGTACTCAAATGGTCAGAGGCAAAATCAAATCATAAGATAAAATACTTCTAAACTTCAAAGACTAACAACAGCTTCCATTCCTTAAAGAGTTTTTAAGCCTGACAGTTCCCCAACTCCATTTGCCTTGGTTCCCTGTAGGCAGCAAACAAGACCAGACTTCCTCAGAAGCAGAACTTGGTAATCCTGGTTCAAAAGCAGAGGTCATGGCTGACAGCTTCTCCCTTCCCTGCTGCACAGCCTGGGTCAGGAGAGTGGATCCAAAATTTCTTACTCCTCTAGTGTTTACCACATGAGACACCAAAGGTGGTGAGTGACCCAGTTTCTTCCTTAGACCTCACACTCTGTAATATTCTGTTTCTCACTGAAGGTGACCAGTCCTGTGGCTCCATCAGCGATTCCTTAGCACGAAGTCACTGTGGTGACCCACAGAATGACTACTTTCACAAATCTGACTCAGTAGAAATGCTTTGAATTCAGAGTAGGAACATCTCTCACTCTTGTGCAAGCTCCCAGTCTTACTTTTCTGCAGTACAAAAGGAAATGAGCAAGTTTTGGGCATTTGCAGCTTCTTGTAAAGAAATGAGCGCGACCACAGCAAGAGGTTGGCTCAGGCTTGTCCCAGTTCAGACAACCTCCCACTCACTCAGGCTACAGAAGCTGAAGCAGCAGCTATGCTTACTCCAGTAACTGGTAGGAGCAGTGTTGCACCTGAACCCAGCCAGTGTCATACGAGCCTAAAGACACTGCAAGCATTGGTGTCAACTCACAGGTGCTTGACACAAACTGCACATAAAGAGTTACAGAAATTACTGCCCGCAAACAGGCAGCATACAGTCATCATGCCATTGCCCCGAAAGAAGTCCTCCTGCTAACCTGATGGAAAGGCCTTTCTGACCCGTAACAGAGCATCTTCTCTCTGTTTCTGCCTAGCAAAAGTCATGACAAACTTTTATCAGGGAACTGTCCAACTGTGCAATGGCCAGGTGGTGCAAGTCAACCGGAGGAAGGGTGAGGGCTCATGGTGACCCCTTTAGCTTTGACAAGAAACAATTCTATGATTTTAAGAAGCCATTGAACTTCGAACTTGGTGGTTTCATCACTAACTGTGCAGCTAAGTCAGCAGACCCTAGATATCCATGGGCAATGCAGATGGGTCTTGTGTTACCAGATGAGGAGGGATGGCCATCAGGAGACATGTCTACTCTTCAGTAGGAGCACAGAGGTTATCAGAGCTAATTTGTAACTCACTTGAAGTTGTTCTGGCAGCTGTGTAGCTTCAGCTGCGTGTCCGCTGAGGCAAGAAGCATGACCAAATGACTTTGCATACACTGAGCATCTTCCTTTCACAATACGACTTATTTCAACAGCCACATGAGCTCAGATGTGTGTGTTCATCACGCTGCAAGGCAGGTGTGCTCCCGAACAAGAAATACACATTTTGTTCCTTAAGTTCAGGCATTTAATTCTCCTCTTGTCCTGGAAGCTAAGGTTGATGTATGTTGACCCTGATGCACCAAAGCTGCTGAAGCAAGAGATGGCGAGTGATTATTGTCCCAGGCATGAGCTGAGTTGCTTTGGTGTGGGGTCCGATGGCCTCGATGCAGGTGGGGTAACACTGCGTGCTGTAGACACTTCATAGGCAACAATCTGATTGCTGACCTCTGGCTGGGCAGCGGCCATGAGGTCAGGCACCCTGCCCCAAGGAAAGCTGGGACCTTCAGAATATTTTGCCCTGCAGTACAAGTCGAGGCTGAAAATACCACGTGCTTTGCTCTGTATTCAGGTGCCTCAGCCTCATCCATCTCAGAATGAAATGGAGTGGGCTTTTATGCTAGTGGCAGAGCTCTGAGCCACTGGTCTGTGCTGTCTCCACAGTGTGTGCAGGGTGTTCCTGAATGGACACTGTGCTGCTCCTTGCTGCCCACAGACAGGCTCTTCTCTGCTTCCTGCAAAATTAGGAGAGGTTGTCACTGCCTACCCAAGTAACTCACCTCTTGGCTGCTTCCATCCCTCAGTGTTCTCAGGAAAGGAGACAGCAATCTGTAGTCTGGATGAATTATTCTGGATGGTGGTAGCAGCAATGACTGTGTATCCTTCCTCATGCGGTTACAGCAGGACAGGATTTGAGTAGGGGCATGGTCTAGGAAGCCACTCCTAGGATTGGACATAGCTGCAATAGCTCTGTACCTTAGTGTCCTTTTTCCCCATCCTCTTTTCTGAATCTTCCTGCCATAGCATCTTGCTTCCCAGCTATTCTTCAAGACCCTTTTTGCTGTATCCATCCATGCCTGCGCATTGTGTCTTCGGCATTACCTCTCGCTTTCCACTGCATGAGCTTAGCTTCTAGCATAAAAGGATTTGGGGAGAAGAGAACTCTATGCCATGATGTATTTCAGATGCTTCTCAGGGATGCAGTTGCGGTTTATGAGGCTCTGCTTAAGTAATGAGATTTTAAACTCTGCTTTTCTCACAAGGGCTCTCCAGGTGGAGTAGATGCCATCCCTAAGTCAGCACAGGTTGCTCCTGTCACTCGCTGCCTTCATCAAGCAGAAGTTTTGACTCCAGTAACCTGTATGTTACCCTAATGTCACCCAGTCCATGAGCCACATGTAGTCATCTCAGGAGCTGCCTGAGAGTCTGTCTTTAACATGGACTCAATGGCCACATCTCCAAATGCTTCAGGGAAATTTTCTGGTCATCTGGACTATTACCAGCTGCCCCAAGAGATCCAGCATTCCCCCACCCAGAAGCAGCGTGTATTTTTAATCCTTTCTGTTTCCACAGGTATATAAAAAGCCAAATCCTTACAGACTACATACCAGATCATGGTGGCATTTACAGTCCTGTTGTGTTGACCATGAGGTAGATGGCTTTCCGAATTTGAAAGGTATCTTCCTGGTAGGAGCAGCTCTCAGAGCATGACAATGCGTATAAAAATACGTAAATGGGAGAGTGTAATCAAATGGAGCCAGGCTCTTCTCAATAAAGACACACAAAGTTGTGCTTGCAGGTACACCCTTAGAGAAATGGGTGGTTGATTTATTTATTTGGCTCCAAGTCCTCTGAAACAATGATGACTGATTGTTTCCATTGAGCATTACTTGAGCTTGGTCTTCCATATACAAAGTTGTGTCAGTAGCTTCACTTCTCTGTAGGAGCTTTTCCCTCCCATTTTCTCTTCCTGCTGATCCTGATGTTTTTTGCCATGACAGTGGTTCCTAACAGCAAGTTCAACATCTCAGTGGCACTCAGATCTAGTAAGGATGGTGTGTGGGAATAATGCAAGGGCTTTTCTGTATGATCTCCTGCAATCTTCAGGCACCAATGCTGCTGATGCACTGACACAGCAGATGTTACTGAAATCCTTATAAGTAGGATAATGGAGAGAGCTTTGACCTACTTAAAAAAAAAAAATTAAAACAATTCTTTTTATTACAGGTCAGGCTGGCAGCAACTGCTCTAGTGTCTAAGCAGTTGTGTGTGAAGGAAGCCGGTGCAGTAGCAGAGCTGAGATGGTGGAACCCTGCTGTGGCTTGGCAAGAGCAGTGCTGCAGAGATGTACAGGGTGCAGGTGCCAGGTGCAGCCTATGTGTGGCTGCATCTTGGTGGGCACTTGCCCCTCCCTGTCTGGGCTGCTGGGCTCTCTGAGCCTGTCTGGGCTCACAGTCCAATGCTGCCTGGCACAGGACTGGCTGGGCTGGCACTGAATGGGACAGGTGGCCCACTTGGTCAGCTCACACAGAAGAAGGGCCCCGTGCCACCTTCATGAGTGATTTGGGGCACAGAAGCACCTAATGCCTGCTGTGCACCTCTGCATGTTTTTAAATGCCTGAACAGGCCAGGCCAGTGCTTACTCTCTAAGCCACAGATCCTCTTAGGACCTGCCCAGCATCATGGCCACCTGAATGGCCAGGTGCCTGGTTGAGACCCTGGTCCTGAATATCTGCTTGGTGCTGGGGCCACAAGCCTGACCCAACACACTGCAGAAATGGGGCCCCAGGAAAACTTTGCAATTTCCAGGCCAAACTTACTCCTGACCAACCTGAGTTACTGAGCTACAGTCACAGGGGTAGGTGCCTTCCTATTAAATTTACCAAGCTAGACTTACTATGTTGTTGGGATCTGAACATGAACAGCTCACAGCTGCTTGTTAGTCACTCTTCAGCCTTGAAATCCCTTATTTTGCAGTGACCTTGCCAGACACAGGCCACCCCCTGCCCCCATGACAGCAGGCTATGCCCAGCCCAGCTCTTCATGCTGGACCCAGCACTCCAGCTGTGCAGCCTCCCCAGCGCTGCTGCTGAGCAACAGGCCAGGAACACCCTCCCAGACCTGCCAGCAACACTTGTCTAATGCAGCCCAGGCCACTGTGTGCTGCCTTTGCCACAAAGGCACACTGCTGGCTCATGGTCAATTTGGTGTCCACCAGGACCCCCAGCTCCTTTTTTACCAAACTGCTTTCCAGTTGCCCTAGCATGTACTGGTGCCTGGCTTTGTTTCTCCCTGGTGCAGGACTCTGCATTTCCTCTTGCTGACTGAAATCCTCCCCGATGAGGAGGCGGTCAAATGAACAAGACAAAGAACTCTTTCCTTTTTTATTCTTAAGAATTGTTTGGGTTTGGTTTTTTTTTTTTCTTTCACCTCTGCAGCATCTTACTCTGTGAACCTTTGGTGACTACTTTGTTCATACATGTCTGTTTCTAAATAGCTCTCTCTTCTGGCAAGTATGGCCTAGACACAGTTTACTCTTGGAATTTTTGATGTGGTGCAGACCATTTAAGGACTTGAATGTGGAAGATGTTATAATGGGAAATGTGCATGCCAAGCAAAAGAATGAAAACATTGCCACACCCCCATCCCAGTGGGTCATTTTCCTCTGGGAAGTTCATACACAGGCTTTGTTTCCCCAAGTCTGCCCCTTTAACAGTAAAAGCCACAAACATGAGAGGTTTTCATGCCACTTGCCCTGACAGCTTCAGCTCCTCTAAACCACTTTCTACACAGACAAACCACCTCACATTCACCACAGCTTCTTGCAGCAATGTGAAGAGATTTTGGCCACCACTTGAACACCTGGGCCCTGCTTGTGTCTGGCATTTGTTCTTCAGCTTTTTGTTTAGGGCAAGTTAAACCTGTGGCAACACTACACCTTCCATCTTGCTCTTGCTTTGCTACCAAACAGGCTTCTCTGCCAGGCTATTCTTGATGCTGTGTGGAACAGGACCAGCCAGTTCAAGGTCTGCTTTTTGAACCAAACTCCGCCTTGGAGCATACCTGGCACTTGGTTTTTGGGCTGTGATCAGCAAGGAAGCCACCCTCATACCCAACTCTCCACCCAGGCAGTGTGTAGATGATTAAAATGGGGACAGCCAGCTTTGCCCCAGGACAAGCAAGGGCTGCTTCATGATCCAGTAATGCTTCTCAGCTGTCAGGAACTTCCCAAACCTCTCTAACAGGACCAGCAGAAGCCCTGACTACTCACCACCTGTCATGTTCTTAAACTGCTGGCTGTGATAAGAGTTGTTTTGGGAAAGCTGGAGGAAGGGAAAAGGGCAGGGAAAGCAAGGTGCTCACTGTGCATAGTTCCTTTTCCTACCTGCGATAAGAGCAGGGGGGCATGAGCCCATTCCCTGCACCACACCTGCAAGCAAAGGCAGCTGTATGCCAGGGACTTGGGTTGCTAAAGGCTCTGCTGTCTCAGATAACATCAGCACAGAACAGCTTCTCTCCTACCTTCCCCCCAGCAACAACAGACTCATTTTTTCCTTACCATCTCAGCCCACGATCCTTCACACTAGGCTGTTGTAAACCCACCTGAAGACTTTATGTATTTCAACACAAAGCAGCCACTAAATGAAACAGTGTAATTTATTTGACATTATACCAGACATGGATGCTCCAGATCCAGACCTGATCTTAAAGCAATTTAAAATCCTGGGTTTGCTGTATTGGCAGTATCAGAGTTACCTGCCTGAGAGCTAATGGTGTCTAACACCTATCGAAACAGAAAACTGAGTACAGGAGGAGTTGAGCTAGTAAGCACTGTGAGTCCATTTCAACTGTGAACTCACTTCTGGTTTTGGGGTGTTGGAAGAAGTAACAAGGCTGTACAACTTCGTAAGTATTTCAGTATAAAGCAGCTTTTGATTACTCACATCAAATAGTCTAACTACCACAGCAAGGGACTATAGATTTTTTTTCGTTTTTCTAAATTAATGGGCAGGCTAAGAGAAGAAGCCCTCACCTGCAGCAGAGGGCTGGGCTGGGGAGTGCTCCTTCTCCCTTGCCCCTCTTGATGAATGAGGTACCACAATACATCACTCCTGATTGTAACAACAAACGAAACCCTACACTGCTGTTTTAACACTGTAAAACTCTGCTGCACAATCACATCTGGTAGAGCCTGCCTGGAAACCTGCAAAATCCACCCCACCCAGGGACAAGCACACACCTAAGGACAGGACAAAGATCTGAAGCAGATTATTACAACCAGCTTCACAGCTCTGCTCACAGCCTTGCCTGGGCAGACACAATCTTTCACACTGCTTCACTCCATCTAGCAAAGGTTGACCAAGTCATGCCAAAAAAAGCAACTAGTACGCACTGGTAGCAAACCGAGAGCCATCCTCTCTACCAGATTCTTCCTACAGCTGAGAAAGAGAGGAGCTTTGCCACCTAACAGGCTATCACGTCCCCATGTAAGAATCCACTGCAGTTTATATAAAAGGACATAGTTTAAAATGCACAAAGATGAGATGAGCAGTGCTAGAAAATCCAAAGAAAACTTTCCTCTATGAGTTATTGTTTCTTCAGACACAGCCTTGGAAAGGAGACGAGGTGGTGTATACATACAAGTGTTTCTTAAGCTATCACACGAGGCAGTCCTAGATGAAATAATGCTCACTTTCATTACACAGCTTATATTTACACGATTTCCTTCTTCAAAAATTTCTCATGTGCATCAATCATCCCTCTCTCGTTACTGACACGGAGGTAGTTATACCCTGTAATGTCTGAACAATGTGAATTACCAGAAACAAAATGAAAACTGTTTTCAGGGAAACATGCATTTATTGTTAAGCATTCCCAGTGAAAATCAACATCTTTTAAAATGTGTGTTTATTAAAAAATCATTTGTGTACAAAAGTGTTTGTGTAGTTTTTATTTTCAAGACAAAAAACACTGATGCTGCATTCCAGCCCACCCGCTCCTCCTGTACAGGAAATCTGATGCTCCAGTACCAACCTCCTGCAGTATTTTTTTATTGGTAACTATTTTTTCCTTTATTAGAAAAGTCAGAATTTAGGATGGAAGAGGCAAGTGAAAAGCAGGGATCCTCAGCAGTTGACATCAGCATTCATATGATGGCAGCCTCCTCCCAACACCACAGAGCACCAGCAGTTGCCGCAAACTGTAAAAAATGGACGAGTACAGCATTTTCACAGTACAGTTCCTCATCTGTTGAGTCAGATATTGAACTTACATTATCGATGAAGGGCTCAGCACCATATGCAATCAGCTAGCTAGTTTGATGCCTACGAAGCAGGTAACAGCAGAGAAGGAACATCACATCACAGTACAGTGCAAATGATTTGCAAGTTTTCCCAGTGAGAACAAATCCAGAAAGTCGAGTTGCTACCTACAGAGCACTGCCTGCTGCTGGAGAGCCAAGCAAGAAGCACAATGCCTCAAGGACAGCTGGTCTTGTGAGTCTAATGATGAATCAGCTGACACTAACTCACAGAAATGGGAAGAGCAAGCTACATATCTTACTGATGGGTTTGGAATAGATCAGAGAACTACCAAGAAAGCAGCAACTGCTCCTCTGCCTAGCTATAGGAGAAAGCTGTGCCTGGAAAATGAAGACAGTAACAGTGAAAACATGTGTGCTCTTCCCAGAAAAAGCTTTAGGCACCCAATGAGTATCAGCATGATTAAATACTCAAAATCATACAAAATCAACCACCTGAGCACGAATCTGTGGCCGTGCTCATCCAGATCCTTTTCACCAACTTGGTCAACAAAACACAGCACGAGAGAACACATCTTCTTGCTGTGTGTGCTCATAAGCAGACTTGAAGTAAAACTAACTTTCACTGCTAAATTATTTAACATTTCCCCCTTTGGGCAAGCCTCCAGGCCTAGGCTAGCTTTGTTGTTATTTAGGAAGGAAACAAGGGCCATGCACACAGTTCAGTTTCCCCTTGCACTGAAAATAGAACACAGTGTATGACCAGTGTGGTAAACAAGAACTCTTGCTTGAAACTGTGTCTTGGTATTTCCCCCCTCCCCTTCTCCCTTCCCCGATTAAGTAAGCAATCCATATGCTCTGAAGTGCCTAGTCTGATTCACAGCTGTTAAGCTTAAATTTGCATAGTTTAAATGTTTCTGTTATCCACACCATGTAATGCCAAATCTGCATTATAAGGTAAGCTTCCTTTTGGCTACTTAATTCCTCCTTTCAGACAACAACAACAAAAAGACTATATACCTTATGTCAGTGTTCCAGTACTAATTTACCTGGAAAACAGTGAAAGATAATAAAAAAACCACAACATTCCTACACAATTAATAGGATAAATATTACCAAACCAATTATAGTCAACGCCCCATGTACTCTGTGGCAAGCTTTTAAAAAAAGAAAAAAGTTAGTGATATTCATTCTGGATATTCCGAAGTGCAGCATCTTTCCAGAACAGTAAGTTCCCAAGTTTGTCTCTCCAAAATGTACCTGTCAGTCACACTGAGAACACAGCTTGTTTGCAGAATCAATGGGAGGAAGCTGTGAATTTGGCGAGTTGGGGTGAAACCTAGTCAGGGCTTTTGGCACTCAAGGGAAAATGGAGGCTATTGGCTACAGGAAAGGGCATCTCTCCCCCTCTGAACAAAGCTGTAGTTTACTCTTCTGGAGGAACTCCTTGCCAAGGAAGGAGTTTCTTGTTCCTCACCAACAAAACAAACAAGGGCTAAACCACTTCACTCAATGCACGTTAAAACGTTCAGCAGTGAAATCTGACTGATGTTCTGTCAGTCGGTAAGCACCATTGCCAATACCTTGTTTGGAAAAATGGGGCCATTTAGACTTCCAAATTACTGTTTCAAGCTGTCTGCTGACAAGATAGAGGAAGACAATGCAGGATTTATTTGTACTTAGAAAGCAACTGTACCCATGTTTTATGTTCTTGTTGTAAGAAAGTGGTAGAAGTGCAGCCTGAGTCAGCAGCTGTAGGGAACTGCACAGCAACTCCATGTCTGTGAATGCACAGGGCCCTGAATATTGCGATGTTCGGTCACATGGAAAACGGAACTACCATTTTGTATGTACAAACTCATAATGATAAACTGAACACTAACAGCAAAATTCCTAGGGCTCAGCCCTAGCTGCAGTTAAACTAGCATCATACAACATTATCCCTATATTCAACTCTGATAATTACCAAGAATACAAAAACATTCCTTATAAAGGACTCACAAGTCAAAATTCAGAGGGACTTCAGACCACAGATGTCTCCTTAATGCTGGGTCACGTTTCCTTCCAGCTCACTTCTTGAGAAACTTGCCTCCTGCCAGCACCTGAGCTAGCATCAAGGTATCTTTGCTACCAAGCACATGGATGGAGAGCAATATCCAGTATCCAACATCAATACATAAGGGGAAAGGGGAAGACTAGTGTTCTGCCGTAGGGAAGAAAATGAGGTAACTTCATGAGAGATGTAAAACTTACTAGGGTACTGTTTCAGAGGTGACCATGCTCACACTTAAAACCATTTCCTTTTTTCTCCCCCTTTCCCTGGCTTCCCTTATCCCTTTACATACCGTTGGAAAAACCCTGCTCTTGGGAGACTAATCTTACCAAAAGACACGTTCAGAAGCCTGAAACCGAGAAGTTTTATGTCCCAAACAATGATTTCCAAGTTCTTTTGATAAATAGCAGTGAAGAACAAGGGAATGTAGTCAGCAATGTATAATTACCACCAGGGTATAAAAAAAAAAAAAAAAGAGTGTTGATGTAATCAAGAAATTCGTAGCCTGTATAACAGAAAAGACAACGACTTGAAATTAACACAAGTGGCATTTTGCCATAGTTTTACTACTGTTCCCGGTTTTCACCTAGCAAACCAGCTGAACAGTAGCAGCTTCTCGTTAAAAAAATAAATAAATATAAGGAAAGAAAGACAAAACAACTCATTTCCTTTGGCATAATTGCAAATGATTTACACTAACTCAAGAAAACTGATCACTGACTACACCTTAAAAAACAGCAAGTATAAAGACTACACAAATGCATTTAGTATTGCACTGATATGAGTTCAAAGTATTTACTGTCTGTGCCCTGAAATATTTTAAGTTTGGACACACCATACAGAGCAGTACAGGGAACATCCCTGAACTAGCTAGGTCTCTACAGCTCTGTTTTCTGGTTCTGTTCCCCTCCCACTATGCTCCAGATATTTAACAGATAAAATAATGTTCCTGATTTCCTTTAATATGATTTATAAACAGACTGTCTGTGAAGTGTGAAACTATTTCAACTTGTACTTCATACCTCCAGAAGAACTCCAAACAGACATACATTCCCCCACCCCACGAATCCACAGTTCAGGAGGAAAAAAAAAAAGGGTCGTGGGAAAGATGACTTACAGTCCTCCATTACCCACAATCCCCACTCTCTAGTCTCAGGATTTTTCTGAACTTGTCAGATAATTTCTCAAAAGTTAGTTAGCATCATATTCACAAAGACATCACAACTCTCTTTAAATTAATGTACTAGTGTTTGAAGTTGCAAAACTAATAATTTTCAAGCTTTTGCACTCAGGATGAAATGTCCATTTTAATACGAATAAAAAGACTGACTATGTACAAGCCAAGATAAGATTTCTGTTCTCCTTTACCAGACACATCAATCCAAAAGAAAGCTAAATTGAGAGCACACTTCTACTTCTATGTGCATTTGAAGTATGTACAGTAAAAACACCAACACAGCCTCCATGTGTCAACTACAGAAAAATGCAAGCGAGGATGTATTATAAAGTACCTGGTAAGCAATCCTTAAATTGAAGCCCAAAATAAAGCCAGGAAACAGCTGCAAAAAACAGCTGATTGCATCATATCAAGTACTCAAAGAAAAACTTTTAATTCTCAGTATGCTAGAGAATCAGCCTTTTCCTCCTTCAACCCAGTGAAATCATGTTATCCAGAATGTACTGAAGAACATTTTACATCTATTTAAGACAAAAAAAAAAAAAGAAAACCAGCTCCATCTTTTTGTGCTATATGAAGGCATATTCCTTACGAGATCATGTAGAAAACATGATGGATGGAAATAATTCCTGATAATCCAAAATATTTTTTTAAAGGGGAACCTAGACTACTGTAATTGGCACACATAATACCCATAGATGATGAAACAATCTAGTGAGGATTTTCAGCTGTATGATGTAAGGGAGAGGAGAATCAGGTTTCCCGACTAATAAGCTAGAAAGAAACTGGTTCTGTATAGGTCAGCATTTGGAACTTTGGGTATGTCTTTAAAGTAATTCAGGAAAAAAGTTGCAAGAACACTCAAGTATTTCAATGGTGCTCTCTTCAGCGACCCTACCTAATATGTCTATTAAGTACAAGCATGCAAATATAGGTCAATCCACAGGCACATAGGATCCGTGTTAAAAACGGTAAGAAAGCTGTGATGAGCGGCACCAACAAATTTGATGACCGACACTCAAAAATGTTGCTTTCTGAATTACTAAATCAAAATCCTGAAGCAAGTTCCTGCTAGTCTTCATCACACTGCTAAACACTAAAGTAGGCATGTTCTTCCCCCATTATTTTAGCTGAGCTCGAAGAATTTTTACAATATTTAGTAAGAAAAAAAATTAAAGTATTTCCCCTTTTTAAATTTACACAGACGTTTAATTAGCTTTATTTACAGAGCGTTTTTTTTCAGTCTCCAATAGTGCCTAGATAGCATCATCAGGCAAGAGTGCCAGTTTTAAAAGAGAATCTATATAGAATCCTAGAAATAACAGATGGTGATGCTCCTCCAGAAGGGGCAAGCTGGACTATTGAAGCAGCTCTCTCTACATGGCTCAGTTACTCAGGAGTAATTCTGTTGCAGTCTCTACATCCCATGATTTTGAAGACAAGGCCACTATTACTGCATTCTGCAATGAGAAAACAAAAGCAATAGTATTTTCAGTGTGCAAACCTGCAGCTCTGAGAAATGGACCAAAAAATTCACACATTAATCAGAACACATTCGTTTATAATTTTTTAAATCCTAACTAATAATTTATAGAAAAAAACGTTTCAAAAAAAGCAGGGGCAGTTCACAAGATTTACTAATAACGTAGCAGTTTAGAACTCCGATTCTTAAAAATAATAGCAAAACAGAATATTAGATCTACAAAAGGTCATGGAAGTAGTAAGTTTACTTCAGTATACTAATGACTCCCTGTATTTATAAACAAATACTTGTCATGCCCCTACCTGAAAAATATTTAAGTTATATATACTTACCCTATCAAAGCCCATAGCACAGAGGTTTTCTATTTTTTTGGTGTATTCTGGACTAGAAACTGGTGCTCCAGCATACACATGTGCCCAAAGTCGAGCTGTCTGTTTAAACATTTCTGGGTTTTGTTTGTACTACACAAAAGAGAGAGGGGGGGGAAAGGGGAAAGTTAGATCAACTCAGCAACTCAACCGCAAAGCAAGATGATATGGCAGATTCCAATCCACCATTCTCTCTACAGTATCTTCAACAATGTTCACGCTGATCATACTACTATTTTTGAAATGAAATTTGGAGGTGAGGATTACAGAATAAACCTATGCAAGCATTTGATTTAATCTGTTGGCCTTTAGGTTAAATGATGCACTACAGGTATTCTAGGAGTAGAATCAGGTAGTGCTCTCAATTGCACTGATCAAAAGTGAAGTAGCTATATTTAGCACAGCTACTGAAAATTCATATTCAGTGTGGCACAGCACAGACTATCTAAGTTACCATCATGTACATACTGAGTACTACTCTACTGTATTTCTTTAATCACTTTAAAATATGCCTGGTTTTATACACTGCATTTTTCCAGTCAGGGCTGCTAACATTTTACTACCAGGCTTGCTCCTGAGAACAAGGACATCGATAGTGTCTGTCACAAAAGAAGGGCTGGAAAATTGGTGAGCAGGTCCAAAAAACAAGGAAGCAGCAATTCTTTCCATGCAAGCTATTTATCAGAAAAAAAAAATATTCATGCAGGGTATGTAAATAATACTTTGTACCAATCTCATCGCTAACAAGTTCTGTAACAGAATGGACCTTATCACAGAGTTTTCAGCTTGCACTAATAACTCAAAAGCCAAGTAAGTGGGTCATCTGTCATAAACTGTACTCAGAAAACCAAGGTAAGTTTCCTATTTTAGCAACTTTTGTACATAATATCAAGTTTAAGTTTTTTGCACTAAAAAAACCTAAGACTCTCTCCCTTAATCATTTCACTTTTAAAAAAGCAGGTATTCCCATCTTTAGATACATAATTAATTCTAGCACTAAATAATAAGACAAGATACTGGGAAATATATTATTCAAATACTGAATGTCCAACAGATGTTGTGGCTGCCCCCTCCCTGGAAGTGTTCAAGGCCAGCCTGGATGGGGCTTTGAGAAACCTGATCTAGGGGGGAGGTGTCCCAGCCCATATGGGAAGTTGGAACTAGATGATCTTTAAGGTCCCTTCCAACTCAGACCATTTTAAGATTCTATTATTTAAGTGTACTTTAGGGACTGAAACATGGTTGATTATAATTCTAAGCATTTTATTCATATATTAAAACAATAATTACATCTATAAAACACTGTAAAAGTGAATACAATACTTTTTACTGCTGCACATTTCATTTTACCTTTCCCACAGCAACACATCAACTACTCTGCATTGTGTGCTTTGGACACCTCCCATTAATTCTGCTCCACAAGAAGTAGTTTGTGTATTTACTATTTGAATATTAATAGCATCAAAACAAACATGGGAGGCAATCTATTGTTGGAAATAACTCACTGGGTTATAAATACAGTGGTCTGTAATAAATTTCTTTCGTTGTAATGACTAGAAAAGAGGAAAGATCAAGTCAGCCATCAGTAGCATCCTGAAGTATTACATTCATTTTCTCTTAAGAGATCCCTCCAAATTTTTTTAAAATATTTTTGAAAACACTGCCAAGCCTAGAAAGCTACTAGATGAAGTGCAAAGGATTAGTCACAACTGCATAACTGCATTTTATTCAGAACTAGCTTTCAGTGTTCTATAAATAAAATTCCTTTACTTAGGTATCCATAAATAATCTAGCTTCTCACTGAATTGAAAAAAGCCTAAGGCATCTTTTCCTGATGTCTCTATGTCAGGAATCTGAGGCAGTTAATGGTTCTGTACTTAAAACAACAAACCAGTAACTAGTTGAAGTAGTTTTGACACCAGACAGCTGCTGTCTGAAAGTACTGCCATTATTCAAACAGCTCTGTGTTCTCCCCAGGATTCAGCTCAAGAGCTTGTAGGACACTGTCATTTAACTGGACAGCTTAGTACTCTAACACAGAGTTTAGTAAATTAACATAATGAAATTTGAGTGTGGAGAATAACTTAATTCCATATGAATTTTTGCTTTGGAAAAAAAAAACACCCGAAGAAAGAGACACCCCAACACCAAATAAAATACATGAAGGAACCGGGTGTTTATCACACTCTCAAATATGTTACCATTTTCTTCTTACATACACATGCTTGTAACTCAAGGCCAAACTCCAGTAGAGTTTTTACACAGGTATTTGCACGGAACAGGAGAAACTGAATCCTCCCTGCATCAGCCATGCCACAGTCCCACTGGACACATCCCCACAAAGACCTGAGAGGCAGCCAGGAGAAATATGCTATAGAATCTAGGAAGTTTCATGAAGTTTTTTGCCTGAGAAAAAAAAGTCTTTCCAGCTCAAGTGCTTCTCGGAACTGTGACGATTCCCACAAAATTCTGCCACTAGGGCCAGGATGGGAAACACTATTCCCGTCCTTCACAAAAAAGGAAACAGGTTTGTTGTTTGGTTTTTTTAATAAACAGAGTGTGACAATAGGGGCATGCATCTGGCAAGAAAAACCGGTGCAGGGACATGCCTGATGGCCTCGCTGGCCTTTGCAGTAATTCTCCCCACGTAGAGCAATTCAGTCTGACAGAGCTGTTCAGGGACATTTGTTCAGAGCAGCCTCACAGCGCTGCAGAATCCCCCTGGCAAGCTTTCTGTACTTACTGCTGAGTACAACAGCAGCAAACAGCTCTCCCCCCCATACAGCAGTGCAATGGGCTACCTCTGATCTCCAAACCCATTGCAAGTTTGATAAAATATTAACTTATCACCCTACACAGATTTTTAGAGGGAAGAAGTACACATTTTGTCACCCCTACCTTGGAGGGTCCTCACTTAACAGGAGATATGAGATTGACACTGGAAGAACCTTTTACTCGCTTTGCGCTTTTGTTACTGAAATAGGCCCTTAGTACCAGTCAATGGGGAAGCCAGGCCTTCTCTCTCTCTCTCTCCCCTCAGGGCAAAAAGGAGAACAACAGGCCTGTACTTGGGACTTAGTTGAAAAGTGTCAGACTACCGAGTTATGGAATAACTGTTCCTATCTTTCATCGAGACTTTAAATAGAACCATGTCAGCCTTAGTTTGGCATTAGATCCAATTGACATTTTATTGTTCCTACTTTTTGTAAGTTATTGCTACTGTTGAAAAGTATCAAACCATGCTGATTATAGAATTCTACTGATACCAATTCAACTAGTGACTAAAATAGTTATCCCAAGTGCTTGCAACAGTAAAATATGTACGATGCTTCATTCAGATAAACTGCTCCTCAGCATTAAATGCAACAGTAATTCACCTGAAGTCACTGTTCATACAATTTTGATATTTAACAAATACAATGCTCAACAATATTCATATTTATCTGAAAGAGGAGCTACATACCAAGCCAAATCCAACAAACATGATCAAGTTAAAACCAACACAACATTGCGTTTTTTATACTAGAAGCCTTTGCTTTTATTAAAAGCAAGTTATACTGCAATTCATTTTACTATACTGTTACCTCCTGACATCACTGACAAGCTAAATAAGAAACCAAATTAACAAAATAAACCTCCAGACATGGTAAAATAACTTGCTCTGGAATCCAAAGAGTAAAAGGAGCATAAAACATTGTAGTAATTCACGCTTACTGTAATTAAATTTTCCAGTAAGTTCTTTAAAATCTTTTATCTCCTCCAAGGTTTGGGACCTAATCTGAGTTAGCAAAGGTTACAGAAGTGTTACGAATTCACAGCCAACTGAGCATCTTACCTGGTTTGCCACTACTGCATCTTGTGGATCATCTGGTTCTGCAGCTGCCAACAATGCTTGCAGTGATAACAACACTGTCCTTAGAGTCATTGCTGCTGCCCTAAAATTAAAAATTTGAAAATGACTTTACCAAATTCCATGCCTGTACTTGCCTTTACTGCTGTACTAGTATCGTAAGAGATAGAAGAGTACATGTGCAGACTATAAGTATAGAAATCTTAATTTTAAACTGCTGCAGCTTATAGGTATTAGAATACCATTCAATGTAATTATTTAAATAGGGTTTTAAATGTGGACTCTTATTAACAATGCTTTCTTAAGCTTATGGAAAATACAGTCCTTGACCTATACATTTGACCATGCCCACTTAACAGAATTAATTTAATCAGAAAAAAAAGGCAAATTTGAATTTTTTGTCATCCATCCTCATACCAGTAATAGCACCTTGCCTAAGGCCTAAGTACTGAGCTGGTAGCCTATGTGTGCTCCCTCTGCTGGCACTCTTCATAGCCAAATAGCACACACAGGAGTAGCGGCCTGTATTTTAAATACTTGTAACAGATAAGGAATTTTATACATTAGCTATCTTTTGCATTACATCAGTTTTACAACTACATTTCCCAATAAATTTTAACAATTTACACTGTTAATTACTACTATAATAATAAAAAGGTTTGGCTATTACAGAATATGCAAATAAAAAAATAATCTCAGCTTCCTCTTTCAATCTGACATGACTGCTGGAAGCAGGAAAACATTCTGTAGTCACAGTGCTGTAAAGGCACTCTTTTGCCTCTGTGAAAGAACCCTGTCAAAGGTAGCATAGTTCTAGAGTCACAACTTCTAGGTAAATTCTCATTATTTATCTTGATCTCAAAAGTATATTTGGAATAAGAGACTTAAATAATTTAGTAAAGGAAGACCAATTATGTTCATAAAAGTCAATAAACACTCAGAAAAGTAAAAATATGAAAATGTTACACACTAAATCTGAAAAGTTGTAACATCTAAAATATAGTTTAATTTTATTTTGATCACGTGAGCCACCTCTGATCTACCATTTCATCTGTCACACACTGGAAACCAAGTAACCACAGAACCATTTCAGCTGATTTGAAGTGTTAAGTAGACTGCTAATGGTTATGACAAAGGCACAGACAGGTGGTCAAGCCAAAACATGTACCTGTGTACTCTGCTTAAGTATTAGGAGAAAGGTAAGTGGGAAAATTTCATATCTTAGATTTGAGGAAATGGTTACAGCACATGAAATGCCAGAGGAAAAATAAGCAACATAGGCACCCAACTTCTTACAGACCAACTGTTCGATTTCCAGTCAACAGAAAATATTTTCTTCTTTTCAGAAGACTGAAATAAAGATAAATGCAGATAAATACAGAGAGTCTGTTGGAGTAGGTGGGGAAGAGTTTGACCTGATGGTCCAGATATAAATGAAGCAGTTTGCAAGTCTACTTCCAGTCTCAGTTTTCAAAAGTGTATTTATTTTCCAGTACCAAGGCACTGTACTGAGATACTCTAGCAGAGTATCCCAATGAACAGAGAAGGGACCCTCGTAAAATGTCAGAGGTACATTTGTGACACCCAAATATTATATTCCTAGATGCTTATATTTACAGCACTACATTTATTAACCATTCAAATATGGCATTCTTCCCTAATTGTTTCTAATTCTAGAAGATTTTTCCTAGATTTTTTTAACTTGCTAATCTTCATCAGGCTTTCACAGTGCAGTGTTCACTACATCAAAACCCAAGTGAGAAACATCCCAAGTGACAGAGATTTTACTTAGCACATATTGTCTCATTCCAACTGCCACATCAGCATCAAGTCTCTCAAGCTGAACTTTGCAGACTTAAATCTTCAAAACACCCTCATGATTTTAGATCTGAATTCTGACAAATCACAAAACCTTCACAATATATACTTCTTTTCCAAACTTATTCCTTAGTAACAATTTTTTTTTCAGAATTTTAGATTCTCTTCCAGTTAAATTTAAGTATTCCAGGTTCCAAGCTGAATGCTTATTCCAAGCCAAAGAATGTTTCTTTAAATTACAAAGTAAGCTAGGGATTAACTAGTGAGATTATATTTAATCAGATAAAGAACTCTTAGTTACTGAAACATACCCTCAGCTGCCTGATGAGAGCCTAGCTAACACAGTACACTCAGGAGTACAAAGCATCTTGTTTCTCCACACCTAGATCACACACACAGAAACCTCAATGCAAGAACACAAACATTTTTGCTTTACACATACCTATGCTATTTTACTCTTATACTTTCCTGCTCTTTGTGATCTCTATTGGTTTATACTGTATTTAAATTAATCTATTTAAGGTACACATTGATGACATAGTTCACAGTGGTATCTGCTGGTATTAAATGAATGTAATGCAACATGCCTACTACTCCAGCATACAGGTGTCACAGAATGTTAGGTCTTTCAGGCCTTACTATGCTCAAACAGAGTTAACCATTTTCATTTTTATGCAGTGAATTTCAGGAACCATCACATCCACCACACACACTATAAAACCTAAAGTCTCTTTTCCCAGTTAAGTAATTTTTAGGCTATTGTATGAGGTTTAACAAGGCCAAGTGCCAGGTCCTGCACTTTGGTCACAACAACCCCATGCAAAGCTACAGGCTTGGGGATGAGTGGTTGAAAAGCTCCAGGGTGGAGAAGGACCTGGGGGTGCTGGTTGACAGCCAACTTAACATGAGCCAGCAGTGTGCCCAGGTGGCCAAGAAGGCCAATGGCATCCTGGCTTGTATCAGGAATAGTGTGGCCAGCAGGAATAGAGAGGTGATCGTGCCCCTGTACTCAGCATTGTTGAGGCCACACCTCGAATACTGTGTGCAGTTCTGGGCCCCTCACTACAAGAAGGATGTCAAGTTGCTGGAGCGTGTCCAGAGAAGAGCTATGAAGCTGGTGAAGGGCCTGGAGAATAAAACCTACAAGGAGAGGCTGAGGGAACTGGGATTGTTTAGTTTGAAGAAGAGGAGGCTGAGGGGAGACCTCATTGCTCTCTACAACGACCTGAAAGGAGGTTGTAGGGAGGTGGGAGTTGGCCTCTTCTCTCAAGTGAATAATGACAGGACAAGAGGAAATGGCCATCAAGTTGCACCAGTGGAGGTTTAGACTAGAGATTAGAAAGAATTTCTTTACTGAAAGAGTAGTTGGACACTGGAACAGGCTGCCCAGGGAGATGGTGGAGTCACCATCCCTGGAAGTGTTTAAAAGAAATATAGATGTGGTGCTTAGGGACATGATTTAAACATTGAACGGGTAGATCAGGCTATGGTAGGTGGATTTAGGTTATGGTTGGACTTGATGATCTTTAAGGTCCTTTCCAACCAGGATGATTCTATGATTCTATCTAGTGTAGTTTTAAAGATAGACGAAGTATCTATCAACTCTAACTGATACTGCAGTTGCTTTCACCAAATAAAAGCTGTTCTGCACTTGAAATACTTCTACTTCAGAGACATCTGAAAATAGTGCCATTGTTTCAAGTAGAGAAAAGGACACAAAAGGCATTGTGGCCACATTTACACTGTACCTTATAGGAGTGCAAACTATACCTTGGGGAGCAGGTGGCATTACCAAGAACCAAAGGTGCTATGGACACCTATAACACAAGTTCTGTGCAGGCTACAGACATCCCTGGCTTTCAGGACTGCTAGGCCCTTTTAGTCTCTGCTCATCTGTAATGGTTGCAGATTTTTACAGAAATCAACCTGACCTCCTGTTTGACATTCCCATTTAAAAAAAAATATTAAAAATAAATTCCTCATCCATTTGGATAAGCAGATGGTATATGCTCAAAGAACTCAAGCTCTAAAATAGTAAGTTTATAGACATGACTAGTTTAGCTGTATGTATAAAAAGGTTTTAAAATGTAGTTCATAACTTATTTTCTCATGTCTCAAAATGGCACTCACATCTCATGCATAATCAGACAGTCTTAATCGGACACAAACATTTAAATAAGAACTATCCTTAAATCATAAAGGAAAACCTGTTACTGTTTCAGCTGCTGTTTATATTTTAAAAGGAAATTAAAGTTTGTGATTGATAGTAAAGAAAACCTGACTTGTTTCATATAACCACTGTATACTCCTGTAACATTTTCTGGCACCAATTACCTTTCCTGATGAAAGTAAAAAAGTCTTGTTATCTTTTATTTAGCCTAGCCTTAATTTTTCAGACATAAATTAAGATTCCCAGGAGAAACTGCAGGGACAGCTAAAAATAGATTATTTCCTAAGTAACTCAAAAAGCTCCTCTTCCTTTCCATCACCTTCTTTTGGAAGTATAGAGTGAATGGAGATGACTACCCAGAACTGTATTTACAGACAGTAGTAAGGCAGGACCTGTTCCTCATCAGCAAAGAGCAAAACCAGTTCTCATCAGTTCCAGAGGAATATCTATGCTGATAGTGGCACAAAACTAAAAAACCCAACATACCCATGACATCGCTGGCTCCTCTTTTCTCTTCAAGTTTACAATAACCCTCAATTCCCACTCCCATCCCAAAATGCTGCTCAGCCACTATGCAAGCTTGCAAGTTTATCTACAAAAGGGGAGAAAAGGCCAGTAACATCTAGCAGTGAGCAGCAAAGCTCACCACAACGAAACACTGTCCCTCTGAGAGCTTCAAACTAAAAGCCTCCACTCCGGACAACCTAACCAAAAAATAGGCTTCCTATTGGCACTGCAATAGTTAAGGAGCAAGGGAAACCTGGAGTGAATCAGTACAAAGAAAGCTGATAAGTGTAAGTGAATAAAATGCGGGGTTTTTTTAAGTAATATCTTGGGGCATTTCCATAAAAAAAAAAAAGAGCATCCCTAGTTTGGCTGAATACAGCAATAATATTTAAAAAGCATAGCAAGCCAGCTGTGCCCAGCATGCCTGAGGTAAGGAGTCTCTTACCTTTCGATGAGCTGAAAGAGTCCTAAAAGGATTATGAAAAACTGCAAGTTTTTCTTTTTTCTTCTTCATTTTTAAAGGCTAAGTATTTTTCCATTTAGGAAGTTTTTACTTATGTTCTGTACATTTGTCTCTGGAAACTATCTAGTTACACTGAAAGGTAACCCAGCAGAACAACAGGAACAGCTGCAGCCAGCAGTCTGCTGCTCCACTCTGCCAAACAAACATGGCTACAGGGAACTTCTTTTAATTTTTAAAAATAATCTGCAATATTTATCCCATTTGTGAAATAAATAAGCTTGTTAATCCAAGAGAAAAGCTCTGGGAACTTGAACCGAGAGCATATGGAATCTGGAAGGAGGGAGGAAATGAATAAGGCCTTTGAGTGGAAGCCTGTTGTATAGTCACTATTTACAGGAGAAATACAAAACTGGGCATCCAAGAAGGGGAAAAAAAAGAGAATAATAGAATAGCTTTGACATAGCACAGGAGGGGAAAGACAGTATGCTTGCTGAACATTTCCCTCAAACAATGTTAATATTCTCTGTATTTTTCTCAAAGCTTTAAAAAGGCTCAGTGCTCCACAAAGACCCTGAACAAAACCCAGCATTCTTGATGCCCAAGATGATGATTACTACAAGCTGGCTGTTGCTTATGTATCTGTTAAAATTGTATTATCTTTTATAATAAGAATTTCTGCATCTCAACTAAAACTGAAGTGTGAATCCTCCAGTACAGCCACTATGAAAAAAAAATTATTAATAATTTTTATTTTGAACATCAAAACCACAACAGCCAGGAGCTTTCTGTAGCTCTACACATAGTCACAACACATTCACTCAATCACTGCTCAAGGGATTTATGCAGAACAGCTTTCAAGTAATTTAGTTCTCAGGTTTCAATGAACAGTATTAAGATACATTTTCTACTTAAGAATAAAATTTTGAGACAGAATACTAGCCTGGAAGATAAATATAGACCACAGTAAGTGAAACCACATAAGTCTTATCACGAGCATAAAAACTATTCCTCCTACAAAAATCACATCCCCGTTTTAATTCTACCAGCAAACAATAGCTGTTTTGCAAACAAACTGGCCTAACAGGTATTTACAAATATAAACATGATGAAAATCCACAGATGCATATACTGTGGAGAAGGAATTTCATAAAACTCATTAAAAATCATTTTAAGACATTACTCTGCAAAACTATAAAACCTCCTGCCAATATGCAGAACATCTCAACCATGCTCATTAGAACAGAAAATCATTATAATGGGATGGATGAGCAGAGACCTTTTTTTAACAGATTAAAATACTTGTATTTGTATTCACTATGTATAAATGAGAATTAAATAATTTTATTAACTCTTCAATAAATCCTATGAAGTCCCACAGGCCCAAATTCAGTCCTTCAACTGTCCTCACTGAAAAAACACATATGCATTGGATTTTGAGACTTACATTTAAACACAGCAACAAGAACAGCATTATTCAGTTAAGAGCATTACAAGCCAATGAAGTGATGCTTCAGAAACAGCTTATTATAAGATTTGACAAGAGAGACCACAGAAGTAAATACATTTTCTAGGAGACAGTCATTAGAATATTTCAGAATTGCATTTGTCCCATTTACCTTTGAATACCTGGTGAAATCCATTAAATATCAAATTAGTAAGGTTGGGGGCTGCTGCATGTTTACTTTTTGTGGTTTACTTTCTAATGAAGCTATCATTTTATTTAAGTCATTGTTCAACCCTCACATGCAGAAAACATGGTGATGCGGGCACTTCTCAGTTTAAACAGCTAAACCAGCATATAGTGAAGAACAAGAAACAACTTATTTAAACAGTGTTACCCATTCACATGTCTTAGGAAGTTTTAGGAAGCTACTCAGAAAAAAAAAGTCTTTATCACAATACTGAAATCTTTCAGACAAGAAAGCACAAGGTAGCCACAAGTTTCCTCTTCTCCAGGAGACCAGAGGCTTTGAGAAGCACTTCAACAATGCTCAAGAAACTTCATTTACCATTCCATGATTAAAAAACAAAACTTAGAAAGGGCACCACTAGAAAATGAGAGGATCACTGCATTAAGAATCATCTGAAATGGGTTTATAGTATATAGGAAGCCTCCTTCTCCCCACCACCACAAAGTTCTATGCAATCTTTTCCTTAGGTGCTTCTAAATGAAGACAAGTGTTTCAAAACAGGAGCTTAACAGGATACAAGTGGCATAATATTGGTGCTCCCTGTGCCAGCTAGTTTAAATACACAGAAAGCAAGTTCTTGTTCTAATACTCCTATTTTGTATACATCTTGAAGGAAGATATATCTGTTGGTTTTTTTTTTTGTCAGGCAGGACTAAGATACAGATTAAGTTATCTGTGCTAGACTTAACTTTAAAAGATTACGAGAACACAAAAGTCAAATCTCCTCTCCTGTTCATCCTTTCCACATCAATGGTTTTGACTAACGACAACAACAAAAATCTCCAGTATAATTACAAAGTGGTACAAATAACTAGGTGCAGGTACAAAAGTGCACTGGCTTTACCGATAGAAAAATTATACCATGTACCACAGCACATATGTTGAAAGATTCCACTGCCTGAAAGAACATCAAGTGCTCTGAGACTGTGAGAAAAAAAAAAACAGTTCCAGAAATGACAAAGACAACAGACTATTTTCATTTTAGTACTTTACACTATCCTGTACTAAATGGTTTGCATCATTTTCTCACTCTGTGAAAGATGAATAAACTGGATGTGTCATTTGCAAGACTTGAACTCAAGCTTTCTGCTCTGGAGTTTCTCTTTCAAATCCAACTGATGCTTACTTGGCCAACAGCAGTCTTGATGAAGTTGTTGAATTTACAAGCATTTGACCCTTGTAGGGTATTATCTGGAAGGGAACTACAGTCCTATTGTTTTGGGGCAGACATGAGGGAAAATAACAAAGATTAATTCCATTCATGTTAGATATCATGTATATCATACAATTGGTGCATACAATCTTCAAACAACATGAAATGTATCACTTGGGAAAAAGAATTAAGAATAACTTCACCTGTTACAGTCTGGTCACAGGTCTATTCCACAGATTTTAGCTATTAAAACTTTTTCGGTAAAATTAAGTAATCAAAAGTCAGCAACTAAAAGGCAAAAGCTTTACAGAGCTGCAAACCATTAATATTACCAGTGATAACTGTGTGACAGAATCAGTATGGTCAGTCTCTTCTTTTCCCATTCCTACTGCTGACCTGTTACCTTTTATACTGCCAGACTCAATTCATACATTGTTTTACCTCTATCAGAACTAATTTTTATCTGGAAGTAGAAGTCAAGAATCAGCATTAAGGTAAGCACTTGGCTTTTCTTTGCTTACACTTCACGTGGCTGAAAGGAAAACATTCAGGAAGCAACAGGTAGCATCTGTTAATGGGAAAAAAAAAAGCACTCCTACAAAAACAACCAAAACATCAACAACAACAAAACGCTCACACTAACCCTAGCGTAGACATTTTTTTAAAAGCTCTCTATGCATATAATAATTTAGTACTTTTCAAAATTACCACCTAATAATTTAATTTGCACCTTTTCAACTCAAAATACTATACTGAAATATTGCAAGCTTCAAGGACATCTCAAATTACAAATGCAAAGTGAAAAACAACATGAGCTGTTGCCTCCTATCCAGGACTGTGATTCTGCACATGTAATTCCATGCGGAAGCTTACCATTGATCTTTCAGAATATCCAAACAAATGGCCCCAGTGACTGAGCTAATATTAGGATGCCATATTTTGGTAATAAACCGCACCTGGAAGACAATACAATTTTTAAAAACAAAAACAGTTATTAAGTGCAGTATACTAAGTAAGCATTTTAAATCCACCATTTCTAATAACATTATAAAGAAATACTAATTCAGGAAATATCAAGCTGCAAATCAGAACTAAGACGTGATACCACTTATTTCAAGAGGCTTCACGTTTACAAGGTCATTACAGACTACTGTCCATTTGAGGACACCACACTCATCCCTGTTTCCCAAACACTATCATACGAGTACATCCCTGCAACACACAGTCATTCATTCAAGAAACTTCCTCTAGCAGTACCAGTGTTTCAACATAAGCAGATGGTCAAATACAGACTTCCAACATCATAAATGCTAGCAAGTCCACTTTTAATAAAGTGAAATAAGTCCCTGAAGGCTCAATGTATGCATTGGATCTCCCTGTTCAGCTAAATTGTTGGTAGCTACAGAAGTATTACAAAAGTTTCCTTTGTGGATGCTACTACTTCTACAACCATCCAGTTTCATTGCCCATATGCAGAAAGCTCTTCAACAAACCAAAACTTAAGTGGATTACAGTTGTTCTTATTCGCTGTTGAAAGGATCTAGTCCCAGCACTCATTCACTGATCATGTCTGTATTTTTCTACTAAAATAAAGTGTATTCATGCTCACAAAGCATGAATAGAATCAGTTTGGTTTTGTTTTTTTGTAAGACAGAGGAAGCTAAAAGCAGCACTTTCTTTTACAAGTCTCAAAACCCAAAGCTGGCCTCTGAAAGGAATATATAAATGCCATTAGAAATTTCCTCATTTTCTTCAAACCTCTTATTTCAGGTTGCACTTTAACTGCCTTCTAGTGCATGTGACCTGTCTTTCTGTTTCACATCTGTGGGGAATGGACCATTTTTTCTTCCTCACCCCAAACTCTTGACAAACATTTTCCATACAGCACAGATCTTTCAACTTTTGCCCCCAATATGCAACCTAATCAGTGCAAATAACACTTTTGTCAGGCACCACAGCAAACGACTGTACATACAGGGCTATAATGAAATCAGTGCAATCATGGTGTATAAATAGGCAAGACCATAGCAGTTCTGCTTTCCAGGACACAAAGTAAGAGACCATGTCAGCTAAGCCACTTACTCACTAGCCCAGCTCTCTCAATCACTTTGAAAATGTAAAAAGCCACGTAAATACCAGGTAATTTTTCACAGCGAATGAAGGCTAACAATGGCTGTCAAAGCACATATTGAACAACATAAAGAAATCTTCCAGATGAAAGGCAGGCCTAGAAACAAGCAAAAAGGCCCCCGATTCAAGACCACTAACTCTAGAATAAGCAGCACTACGCTACAGTACACTGAGCTTCTAACAGCTGTCTATAAGCTTTGGGAAGGCAAACCACCAAGCCCTAAAGCAGCAATTAAACCATGGTCCATAGACTCATCTTGCAATGCCTATGACCTGTTTCAGCTCTCCTTATTTTAACTTCTGCCACAACAACATGGTGATGAAAGAAGTGAAACCAACAGACATTTCATTAAGACTTTGTGTCTTTCACTCCAGCCTCAAGCAAGTCATTCAAAGGACAAAAGTCGAGGAGCTGTGAGCCACTGGCACCTCTCCCTTCCTCCTCTTCCCCAGCTCCTTCCTAGTATGGGGTGAAAATTATTAGGATCTAGGACCCATTCCTAGTTCAAAGGCATCTTTCAGACAAACAGAAAACCAATCAGCTGCACTATTCAGATTGATTCAGTTAGGAGGGAAGTGGAGTCACAAATGTAAAGTGCTACACAGTAAAGCTGTAAGGGCAGTAAGTCGCTAACAACGTATGAGTGACTTAACCACAGCCGCTTCTCTTGCCTCTCATCCATGTGCCCGTTCTATGCATTTCTCCAACAGAGTTGCAGAAAGACTAATATTTCTCTATTGGTTCTTCAAGTCATACCACTGTACACCTCATTATTTCATTCTTACTAGAAACTTGGTAGGTTAGACCCAAGACTCTATTAAATAAAGCTTATGGAGCCCAAGAAATGACAACAAACAATAATTACGTATTACAGCATCTTGTCAGTGATACCGAGGGGGAAGGAACATAGCCATACTCTCTACATCAAGTGAAACTACCTGAAAACTATACTTATCTTGCCAAAAAGAAATTACATGAGGGTCAGTAATAAGGCACAAGCTCCTTCCCAGAATTTGCCAGTTTGCATTTTAAGGAATAGTCAGAGTGTACTTCTGATTAATACAGCTATGCATCCTGCATTATTTCTACCTAAAGATGACAGCTCCAATGCTTGTCTAGAGGAGAAAAAATACAATTGGTACTACGAAGAGACTGCACGTGCACACAAATAAGTAAGAAAACTCAAAACTGATTTGTAGCCAAATTATTTTATCCAATAAAGTGTTTACAGTACCTTAGGTGGATTAAACGGATATGTTTCTGGAATTTTTATCTCTAGTTGATACCTTCCACCTGCGAAAGAAAAAGTTAGAAATTAAAACAACATTATCCAAGCTTAATCTTTCATTAAATAAAGCTTACATTTCTAAATGGACAGTATGTCTAATGAACTGTATTTCATTTTACATGTTCTGGACCTGAAGGACACCTAACTAAGTCATTTAAGAAAAGCTCCCACGCTTTGGGAAAAAGATAATAGAAAAGAGACTCCAGTGTTATTTCCACTATGTTCTACATTACTGTCTGAAGTAGCTACTTCCATTCCAACTCTGCAAACACTTTGACATACTGGTACTATTAATACATTTTGCAGGATTACAGCATGCAATAAAGGACACTATGAGCTTGGCAGACCAAACCACCTTCTACTGCCCTTTTCTAAGTATTTCTTATTTTTCTCTCCCTGTTTAAGTATTGCTACTTATGTCTATTTCAATTACATTTTTGCTAACATTCAATTTTATTATCAATACTTACATCTTCTGGAGTAATCTGAAACTATCCCTGCCTGCCCACTGCAGATAATTTGCCACCACCAGTTTATTGGCAAAAACAGAGTATAACAAAACACGTACACCGATATAGATTTTGTTTTTACAGAAACTGAAACAATCTCAGTTGCAGTATTTGTACTCATCCTGCAGCTCTTATTTCAGAAAGAAACCTTCTCCCACCCTCTACATACTCCAGCACAATTTAAAAAAATTTCCTTGAATTAAAGTTGAAGTACCTGCAATCTATTTCCTCTGGGATTTCAAGAGTGTTTTACGCTATTGTACAAAACCAGCACTTAAGTAGTTTCAACACAAAAATTAACATGCAGGAAAAAAAACTCAAAAGGCATATTCTGAACAGTTATAGTCTATGGCACCTTTTTATATCTGCCAAAATGCATGTTAGCAGCTACTAACACCTCTCACTTGTAAAATGTAATTCAGTCTAATAAACTACACCTGAAACTGATTAATATCAGTTTGATATTTTACACTACTTTTTACAGCTGGCTTTTCTCACTTAATACTACAGTAATTTGAGAAGCTTTAAGAGAAAATACAACAGAAGAAAGGCAATTAAATCCAAAATTATTATGGTTAATGTCTAAGTTGATTACTTGTCTGCTTACAGGACAGCACAGGTGAAATATTTTTGAAGACAGGTATATCAAAACCAGACCTTCAGTAAGTTTGTTTTTTGTTTTGTCTGAACTGAAGCATAATTCAGCAGCAATTTTTTTTCTGTTTTCTGTGAACAATTACACTGTTCCCAAATCACAAAAATTCACAAGTCCTTGTGTGATTTTAGTGCCATACCACTTTGTACGGTTTTATAAAACCTATTCTTTTGTATTACTGTTGCTTCTGCTTACCATTAAAACTTGCCTTTAAAAGACAATTACAGCCTTCTGCTTAACAGGCCGTTCAGCCACTGTTTTTTTTCCACCTGGAATGTACAAGTCCAAAAGATTTTAAAACTGTGGGGACTAATGAGTTGGTAATATTTATACAGGATTGTTGCTGTGCACTGAAGTTTAGAGTTAAAAATATAGGCTTAAACTGGACCAATCTAGATATTAATTTCCCTAATACCACACTTAAAATGCAAGTGGTGACATACTTTTTGCACACCAGTATTTCTGTGCCTTTTTTGAATGAAGTATGCACATGTATGGCTTTTTCATATCTATTTAATGCTTGAGATCAAATTAAACAGTAATTGCAGAATATTCCTTCTGTCTCCCACCACAGGATGTGTTTCACAACAGAGTTAGAGCAAGTTTTAAGTATTTCCCTTGAAGGCATACCCTATTATAAATTTTGCAATTACTGTGGCTCATGTGCAAACCTGGCTTGAAATTAATACCATGGTTACACAGGATTAAAAAAACAAAAACAAAACAGCCTAGCTCTTGAACCAAGTAAAACCCAGCAGCAGCTAATCCAGACTTCCAAAGGTTCTCTCTCCAAACATACATGTTTTAACATGGGATGCAACGGGTTTCAACTGAAGTTGTGTCTTGGAGTATTCTGATCGTTGATCAATATGAGTTGACACTTCTGACAGAAAAATAAAAGCTGTCAAAATCGTCATAATATAATTCTTCCTCCTAGTCACACTTAAACCAATGTCCCAGTTATCACCTATAAAAGAATTTCACAGCTGCCGCTTGTTTTCAGATACCTCACCAACTGTGGTCAGCTATAAAGATTACTGTTCTTTCGCTTTACAATGGCCCTAGAATTCCCTCCTCTATCATGGAATTGTCCAAGCTGAACTACTGCATTAATTAGCTTTTCTTCATAAAGCACTTCTTGCTGTGTCACTGTTCAGACTGTAGATGACAGGAGATCAGTCAGTAATTATGCAGCATGCATTACTGCATTAGTCATAAAACGTAAACTACACACACTGGCAAACCCTTCATAATTACATAATGGAATAAACGTACAAAACTATGTTACAGAAATATTAACATTCCGAAGTAAAGTACAAGTGTCAGGAAATGCCAAAAATCAGGCTGCCAGTAACTTCCATTTTGCTCCTTCGTGCATATGCCTTCTAGATTAAAGTAAGCATACTATCACTTTACTTTTCCATGAGATCCCTGCCATAATCACAATATATAATAGTTTTCAACCCCTACAAGGTTTATTTACTATATCCTCATCATTAAGTGTACTTATATGTAAGCATGCATGCGTTCCATATCCACAAATACCACACTAAACACACACTGCTGTTTTTCATTAGCAGGATATGCTGAATACATGAATACGCAGTGCTCAGCTTTAGAAATTTTGGTCTAGCTGAATTACAAAGCACCATACAGAATCCAGTTCTGCAGATAGGCATGAAAATCTTTTTTTACCCTCTTCATGAACTGCTAGACAGTTTTTAACTTCTGTGACACATGAATACATCTTTCATTTCAAATAACGCTCAATGTACCTCAAAAAAATAAAGGTCCATTCTATAAGCTGAGGTAAAGCTGGCCTGGAGGCAAAAAAAAATGGCAAGTTTTGACAAACCAACTCACCCCAGCAGGATTTGTTTTGTTTGAGTGGAACAAAAACACCACAACCACTCAAAACAACACCCTCCTCCCATCATTCAGACCAACTACATTTGCAAAAGAACTACTACACTAAACAGAATGATCCACTTCTAAACAGGTCACCAGCACAACTGTGTATTTTAGATACACAGCATAGCTCTTTTTAAATTGGGGCACATGGTATAACCAGAAAAAATTACCTCCTTTCCAGACAACTAAACACTAGTGGCTGATGAGATGAAGACAGAGAGACACGGGGGAAGAGCGGGAGGAACTCTGGGACTTCTGGAGGGGAGCATCTCTGCCCTTACAGATGCTTCTACTTTCTACTCTCTCCCTTCCAGGCCCATTTACTCCCTCCTCTGCTTCTATCCCAGACTGATATTCTCCAATGTCAACCTCTGTTAGGCTGTTTCCTCATCCTTTATCTGGCCTGGGCCCCAGCAGAGGGAGGTCAGGGGCAGGGGGACTTTGAGGACACTCTCCATGCTCTCAAGTCCAATGCTGCTGCACCAGCAGAGCCTAGCCCGGAGAAGCAATCGCAAGGGATGTCCTCAGTGTAGGATGCAACAACCAGATCTTCAGCAGCAGCCACTAACACTCAAACCTACAAAATAACTTTCAGATATTTTTCCCATCTGATGAGAATTTATTTTTCAAAATAATGACAAACTGCATGTGTCTCGTCTCCAGACAATACTCAAGCCACACTCTTAGCTCCAAGGCATGGAGCAACCGGAGCAACTGAAAACTTGGAAGAATTTCCAACAAAACAATTTATTTGCCTGTCATGTTCCTCAAGATATCATTGTTTACTAGAAGTTCAAATCAAAGTAGATACTTGACATGGAAAATCTGAATATAATACCATGTAAAAGTAACCACGATTTTTTTAAGAATTTTTTTTAAAATCCTCATTTATCATCAAGGAACTTTAGTAGAACGTCAGTCTGTAAAGTATGCTGCATTAGCTTCTGTTAAAGTTATCTTGTCTTTTCCAGTCTGAAGAGATGCATGATTACTGATACCAGCTTTAATAAACAAGAAAGTCAATAAGGTGTAAATGAAGACATTAAATTCTACTATGGAGTCCCCCATTCCAGTATAAATTAAATATTGGGACCTATAGATGTTAGAGATTCATCCCAAATTTAACTTACAATGGCTTCTCTCCTTGAGACAGAAAAATGCAGCGTTTTTGAATGACCACCACATTAGATCACAAAAACACATGCACAGTTACATTAGATTCTGAAGCTCTTGATACTTAGTGGCTAAGGAGCTTAAACAATAAAGACTGCAAAGAAAGAACTAAGTGTAATTTATACCAATTACACTGCACAGCTTACATCTGTAAATTAACCTTTCATACGGGACAGTCTGTACTACTGTAGAAAAGACCTGATTTTAGGCAATACAGAATTTGAACTAAAATACTTTTCAAGCTTAAAATTTTTATTTAAAAAAAATCAGGCTATTTTAAAACACACAGCTCTACATTTTTGTACTGTAAATTAATTTTACAAAGCATCTCAAGACACATGATTTCAAGTGTACAATGATTGCATACACAAAAACATTACTTGCCTTCATATGGTGTGTCCGGAGGTCCTGCTATTTCTCCTCTTAATTCTGTAAAATTCTCATCTACAAGATCTACTTTAATTTGATTTTTGCTCGTCTTAAAAATAAAGAGAGAAACAAAGAGTCATAAGTAAGCATTTGACATACAGATTTCCCCAAAAAGTGGTATTTTAAATTTTTAGAAAAGTAATTTATTTTAAAATATAGAAATAAAAATTTAAAAATATAATAATCTAAAGTGAATAGCTATCTTCCAGCTGGAATTTTACTTCATTAAAAATACACTATTCGTGAAGCATTAGAAATTTCAATATTATTTATAACATCACTAAAATAAGCCAAGCAACCCAGCAATACAATAGCTAAAGTTCTATTATTAAGTTGATCACGTTTTAAAACAATCATGATCTTTTAGATCAGCTATTATTTCCATGTATCTTAAACTGTAAAACTAAATTGACTGAGTTACACATTTGGGTTTTTTCTTCCTTTTAGAGAAATTTAACTAATAACAGACATGACTATCAATTTTACTGGAATACAGAAAGACTTCCCCAAATCTCACTATTTTTAAGCAATAGGATGATCTAAACAGAATACTGTAGTCTTGTTTAAGATCATGCTTATCTTTAATATTTAGGCATAAGGTACACCTTATTTACACACTTGAATTTCATTGTCACCTCCTCAACATTTTCACACCCCACATCAACTTGCCTACAAAATAAAAACACTGTATTTTGATAATGAAACGAACATATGTTTTCCAGAAACTGATTCTATGAAGTGTTTAGTCAGATCTACTCATTCCATTGAATTTGATTTCCAAGTCCAGAGAGCAGCATTTGTGAAATTCATATAAATCCTTCAGCCAGTAACTGTTTAGAGGGATGGAAAGTAGAATCTCCTTTTGAAAAGGATATACCATGAAGATTTTAGAGGTAAGTAATTACAGGTTTGTCCATTCTACTACATCTGTATACCACACTCACTGACTGCAATATAGATTTCCTGAATCCCATGTTATTTTTTTCAAGAACTCATACCATCTTGCCAGAGCCTTTAACATGGTTCCCACTAGTCCTACACAAAAAAACCCCTATGCAGTTGTGCTTCTCTTCTCCCTCAGAGTAAACCTGTTTGCTGACAGCTATGAGAGAAGAGTTAGGTCAGGTAAAACTGATGGTTGCCATAAAATGGTTCTTGGATGATGTGAAGGGTTAAGAACACAGACTTCACTGAACAACAATTTGATTACTTCTTTTTCCTTCCTGTAAATGTTCTACAGATTCATTCCCCCACCACCACAGAGGGTGCTCTTTCGACCAGAAATGCTCACAGATACAAAGAAAAAAAACCACAAAATACTAAGTTTCACCATGTAAAAGACCATTATTAAAAGTTTCACTAAATTAATATAATGGTGATTTGGGAACTCTTTACACTTAGAGTTACGCACATTTGTCTTTACAAGGTGGGTAAAAACCCTTCAACCCACACAAATGACGCAGCACCTGCAACTGCATAGTTGAGGCCAAGTACTGCACTTCAGAAAGCAAAGATTCAGCTATGCTACAAATTCAAAATGCACCGTGCACCTCCAAAAGCAAATGCCAGTTAAATACTAAATGTAATGGTTCTGTTTTACTAAGTTATATCAATAAACTACCTTTTTGTTTTAAGCTCAGCATCAGATCTTGTGTTGTCTTTCAGGACCTTAGCTAAGACATCAGAGAAAGGAAGTTACTAACAGAACTTATGAAACTGTTTTAAAACATATTTTAGATTTATTTTCTTTCCTGCTCACGTTCACGTAAGTCACCTGACCAGAGAGCAAGTGAAACCATTATCTGTCAAAGCTTTGTTTCCATAATACGGAGCAGCAGAAGGACAGCCTGTCTGAGCCAGGCAGCTCCCCTCCCTACAGCCAGGCACTGTAATAAACTCTGAATCCAAACTCAGTCATAGGCAGCACATTCCTCTCACAAGCTTTCTAACACCATTTTACATTTCTTTCTCTCACTATTCCAACTGGCAGCTCATTCCACCACCTCACAATTGTTAAAAGCTTTCTAAACTACAATTCAGGTAAAGTTATAATCTATTTATGCCCACCCATGACAGCATTGTTTCCCAGCTTCAACAAGTTTCTTTGCACCACTAGTATTTATTCCCTTTGCAAAATACAAGGTATTTAAACCAATTTTCCTTTGCAGCCTTAATTTTGCTCGAAACAAGCTGAAATTTTACACTCACCATACTGATTTTTTTTGTCAATTTCTCCACTCTGTATCACCAGCCTTACATAAATGAATCTTGGATGAAGTCTCAGAAAGTGCCACACACTGTTGCACTTGCTGAAAATACATCACTTCCGGCATGACCTAAGCCCAAATTTGCCTTCTTCCATGGCATGACACAAGGCTCAGATTAAGTGACAGTCTCAGTAAGGTCTCCTACTGTAGGCTTTGACCTCTTCAGCAATTGCACTGTGCTTTCTCAGAAGTAACTGCCCGTGTGCATTATTACCTCTCAGTTCACAAAGCAGCAGATATGTTTAAATAACCAATACAGTTAACAAGTCACCAAAACTACCTGCTTGGGTAATGCAGTCATTCTAAGGTCTATTCAGGTTCTCCTGCTCTCCCTCTGTCAACTAGTAAGCTGCAAACTTTACCTGGTAAGCCCTAAGTTGACAGCAGGAGTTCTTGTTATTTGCATGTAAACCTGTAACTTTGCAGCTTGAGGACTCAAGCAATAGCAAAAGGGATGAATTTCAATTATTAACCCATGCTGCAGCTTACTGAATTTTCTACTTACCTTTTACCTTTCTTCAGTGCCCTGCATGCTGTTGTAGCAGCAGGAATATTCACCTTCGTATTCAATTTCAAGTAGTACCACACACTAGGCTTTTTTCACAACAAATCCTTCCTGACTGCATAGGTTTGGTTAAAAAGAAATCTAACTAAACTCTTTTGCTAAGTTCAGTTTCTTTGACCAGTCAGTGATCCTGCTTCCCCCATTTGAGATGGCAGCTTTTGTTACTTCAGCTGCAGCTCTCTCCAGAGACTTATTTCTTTCGTACAGAACCTTAAGGGAAAAGGCAGGCTATATTACACTGTCCCAGTGTATGGATTAATTTAATTTCAGGTTCATGTTTGAATTCTACCATGGCCTCGATCCAACAAACTCTTTATTTACATAGCTGAAGAACCTTTTCCATGCTATTCCAATAGACTTTTCAAGGTGCAACTCAGCTTGACCATGCCAATTCTTGCTTTTTTCTTCATCCCTGGAGCAATATTTAACTGTACTGAAGTGATTATTCATCCAATTAAACCTGGAGTATATTCCTACAATATTTCTCTTTAACAAGGATCACATAGGATAAAATCACTCAATTTTAGCAGCTCTAACCGACTAAATCCCTGGCCCCCACCATAATAATCTCAACTGTCTCTAAAGTGTTACCAACAGCAGAGTGTGAGAGACGGACTCTATAATGGCCTTTAATCCAGCGACCATTCCTGGCGATGCGCCCCCCGGCACTCGTGGGGAGAGGACAGAGGTACCAGGCGCATGCGCACAGACTACAGACTACAGCTCCCAGGAGGCACGGCGGGGCCGGAACACTTTACCTCCGAAAGAATGCCTCTGACACCAATGATCTTAGCACAGAATTTGTGAATCAACTTGTGATCTCACAACACAAGCTGATTTTTCAGAAGTAGCTCTTCTACCAAGACCTCATTACACTTCCTTACCAAGCCTACAATAGCATCACCTCGTGTTGATTCAGTAACAATTTGGTTACTAAATCACTGGGCTAGCAAGTCCTGAAATATGAGCCCTGCCATGACTAGCAGCATTTACTTCCACCATCTCAAAGGAGTTAAATTCAGTAACACTACAATTCCCACTAGCATTTCTTGCCAACATGAAAACACTCCACTGATGCCAAAATCCTTTTCTGGGAATCTACAAATCCAACACTACACCTGAAAATCATTTTGATGAAGACTGACAAGAAAAAAAAAATATAGGCTTTTTTTCTTTTTAAATGCATTCCCTGTTTCACACTAAGACTCTAGTTACAAGTTTTTTATCTTTTAGACTATCCCAACTGCTGAGATTCTTTATGCATTGCCATAGCCATGCTTAAACAATTTTATTGTGCCTTGTAAATATTAAATCAAAGTGTGGATATTAAACTAAAAGTGTGAGGCAGAGACGTTGGGGAAGACTCATATAAGGCACTTTCATCCATCACAAAAGTCTTATCTGTAAAAAGAAACCCAAAGGAATCAATCCTTCATGAAGAGTCATTCTGTGAGCATCTCCTGAGGACTGGACACTCAATCATGTTTAGCACAGTAGCTACTGATCAATAATATTTTTACTTGTCTTTGCCTGTCTCCTCTTTAAAAAAATAACCCCCAATTACACTGTCTAGTTTTGTATCTGAATATCTTCCTTGCTTAGAACACACGATCCACTCCAGCAGCAACTTCGAAGAGTAAGTTCTGCCACTATGAAGACTTTATCAAACACTTCTCTACTTCTACTGAAATCCTTTTAGAGAGCAGCTCTGGACCTTCTAATATTACTCTCAGCAGACAATAAGCTCTTCTGTTCTTTTTATTCACCATAGTCTACAGGCTCTAACAAAGAGTCCCTCATTACAGGAGCCTGCCTTCTTTCTGAAAGTAATCCACCCTTCCTCCTGAGGCTTCCATGCCATCTTCTTCTCCCTTCTCCAATCTGCCCTTAAAAAAACTATTTATGTATTATTCATGGCGTATTATCCTCATCACTAGTCCAGTACCTCCACTCTTTAAAATCAATGTTTTCTTTCACAGAAGATAAAAAGCAAAAAGAGAGCCAAGACAAAACTGTAACATATCAACATCAGAGGAGCAGGACAATATTCTTCTAAACATTTCTTTCCCCACATACAAAATAAAGTTAACCTTAAGCAACCAGTATAAAAATGACTTACCAGAGCTAGCAATGTAAGGATGGATACTGGTAAGTTTAACCAAAACTGCAGGAATAAGATGTTTCAGTATTTTTTTAGGTTTTTTTTATTTACATGGCTAGCAGTTTTTGACATCTATGTTGAATCCTCCTAAGTGGAAGGAAAAAAACCCCAAACACTAAAACCCAAAAGAATCCCTCACACTTTGATGTCAACCGTGGATACAAAAGACATTACAAACTTAATAGCAGGTGATGATGGCATACCGAAAAGAAATTTTAAGTGAGGTTATTCTCAAACCAGCCAGCTCTACTTACTCTCTCCATGACATTATCTTAACATCAGACCTTTGATCCCTGCATAATAAAACTATTCTAAAGAATCGTGACAGACCAAATCCTCCACTATGCATCCATTAGCATACATACTATGTTTTCAACTGTTGTAGTAAGAACAAAGAAGGAAATTACATTTTTTAGCACTACTAACAGCTTCAATTCAGCATACTGCTTTCTTAAAAAGAATGAAGTACTGTCAGAACGAATTATTACTTGTATATTCTCAATGTATCTGGTCTCACTTTACATATTTAGACTGTAAGTACAAAATTCATGTCAAATATTCTTGGGTATAAATGCTGAGATGGTAAATTTATAAAATTATAAAAGGAAAAAAAACACATACAGCAATTCACTATCTGCAGCCTGTGATAGGTACTGCACATGATTTTCCTGTTTTAAGGGCAATATACTGTATATCGGATAAAGTAATACTATTTTCTGTTAATTTACTTTGTTGTTACAGAAAATAACTGACAGAAAATTCTAGAAACATAGTTATGTAAAAAAAAACACAAAAAAACCCAACCTGAGAAGACACATATAAATGAGAAATTATGTGAATAAATAAAAAAGCCTAGCTGCAATAAAGGCAACTAAGTATTAAAACTCTGCAAACATTTAGTGCTTTAAGGCTAGCAACTTACACATTAAGTTGAAGTTTTAAGAAGGGACAAAAATGTTACAGAATGTGTACACACTGAGACTTCAGCAAAGATTAAGGAACAAATTTGAAATTTTTTTCCAGAATTTTCTCAACCCAGGACAAAGTCCATTATCTTGTGAGGGAGGGCATGTATTTAAAATAAAATGTTTTCTATCACTAACTATTTCCCAATTGCACCACCAAGAAACCCCAAGTTTTTATCTTTTGGACAGAATTTTTAAAGTATTGTTTGATTCCTCTATGAGCTAAATTGGCAATAAACATTTTTAACCTACCTAGAATCTAATTTAAATGTAGTTACTTCTTTAATACAGCTATTTGCAAATATATAGTAGGTACTTTTGACCATATAAACATTTTATACTGATGTTAAAAGGATCAATATTTAGTAAGCCAAATTAAGTAAAAATACTTCACCCTAGTCTGAAGCCATGCCAGCAAAACTGATCTATGGTACTATCAAGTTACCAAGTGTCTCGTAAGATTCTTCTTACCCTCCTCCCCGTTTTACATTCTACCACAACAGTCTTACTCTACATCAAAATCTGGTATGAACACCTCTCAAGAGAGTTACAGAAGATAATCTGATTAACTTTAATAATGAAATCCATAAAACAGCATTTTTGCAAAAGGCCACAAGCACTCGGAGTCAACATAAGTGCTGATCAGAGAACTCCAACCTTTCAGTAGAGTATATTCCATTAAACAATTATATAAATAATTAAATAACAAAGCCAGATTCATTCTTATCCTATTTACCAACCCCTTGCAAATCTGTGGATAAATATTCAAAGTAATTTTGTTTTGCCACACTTGCCACGTTATTTTATTATACTCCTTTGGTACAAAACCATTAACTCTCTCAACTTGGTCCAAATCACCCAGCTCTCTCCATTTCACTGGCATGTGAAAACAGGAGGATCCTAACAAGAGCTCACCCCTTAGGCTGCTGTCTAAGAAGTCAACTGCCACCCTCTCATCTCCCTGACCTTACCTCTTTTCAAACCAGTCTCCACCACCTTAACCCTTCGCTACCCCAGCGAAGCTCAGGATAAACACATTGCATCAGCTTCGCTCACTCTTTTGCAAGAAATGGGAAAACAGCAAAAAGGCAGAATATATTACTCTACTAGGAAGCAAAGTGCAGCGAAGTGGCAAATTCTACATAAAAAAAAAAAATTGAAGTCTGTGAAATTATTTGGGTTTTGGGGGGGATTTTTTTCCCCAGTCACAGTCACCAAAGCAAGGGGGAGTAGTTCAATACTTTGGAAGTATTCCTTCAGACTCACTACAGTTTAAGAGCCAGAATAAAGGGCATCTCCAGAGCCTGAGCTTGTTATTATTAAAAAGAGAAGCAGAAATGTCACAGAATTACCACAGTCACAACCATGAAGTGTATGCACTGCATTATCAGTTCAGATCAGCAGATCACATTTGCATTCTCAGAGAGCGCTCTTGCTGACCTTCAAAGCACAGAGCAATGTTCATGTGTGAAACAATCAGACTTTTGGGGCAAGGCAAGGAGAGGAAAAAAGTCTGCCTAAAGCACATTGAAGAGCAGTTTTCCTAGATAAGAAAGGTCAGTACAAAGAAATGCATTAAAAAAGCTCCCACGTTCTTTCACCCTACTATCAATTTCAGTCTCGAAGGTCTTCCACATTTCACATTCTATTTCATCTCACTATACTGACGTATTTTATGCCTTTTTAGTAGAAATACATGAATTGTTTTTGCACACTAATGTTTCTCATTTACAGTATTACTAATAGGTAACTTGTATTTTAATGTACCTAAGGAGTTACAAATAAAAATGCTGTTTGAATTCTGTAGTACCAGTAATAGACTCAGACACAAATATTAATATTAATCAGTTTTACTTAATTAAATTCATCTTTATAAGACTTAATAAAATGTCTTGACAGGAGACCAAACCCTGTGGCAACCTTAAAATTCTGTATTATTACATGTGTTTACATACAAGAACAATATTGAGAGGGATTTTTTTTCCTGTCAGAACACAAAACATCTCAAATATTTAAAACATTTTCATTTTGCAAGAGTTAGACCTGGAACATCACCAAGTTTTACTAAACTTTTTTTAAGGTATATAAAAACTTATTTTTGCTAATGTTCAGCTGTTAAAACATCACTCTAGCAAAAAAAATGTGAGAGACTGTACTTCCACAGCAACTTAAGCCAGCCTAACAAACTGCCAAGGTCCTACTTTCCTCCTGGTCCCGGTAGAACTAATGTAAAGGAGAGGGTGGGATTTTGTGCAGGCCTTCACACAACTGCAAAGCAAACATCTGACTTTAAAAACTATCTTAGTAAAAAAGTTCTTTCATTTTAACCTAACTCCCTGATTTGACTCACCACAAACACTGCAAGTAAGAGAAGGAGTGGGAAGAAGAGACCAGGCTGCAGGAGGAATGTGATACTGCTGCTTGGCACTGCCTTAGGACAACTCCAAAGAATTTTGAAACTTCAACTCTGGAGTCTGTCTAAACTATTTCTGACAAAATCATTGCGTCAGCCACGCACACGCAGAGGTGTAACTGACACAGCTATGCTGGCATAAGCCCTAAGTGCAGTTACACAGCCATCGCTTGTCTCACTAAGGGATAGCGTGGTTAAATTGGTAAGGCTATGCTGTGAAAGCTGTGTACAGAACAGCATACTTACACTCTCACACTGGTGTAAGGGCCCCTACACAGTCATAGGCTAAGTCTAACTATGCAAAATATTTACAGTACCCAGGTGCATTAATCATGGGCAGGAGTTGGCCAAACCTAAACCGAGTGCCACTTAGATACTCAACATCAGAATGAGCATAGTGCAGAGGACTCCTGTTCTGGCTAACCCTGTTCAGGAAAGCCTAAGTGAACAAGCAATTTTGCAGGAATGCAAGATGCATTTTCCTTATCTTTTTATGCACAGTTCTGTCTTTGATGCAAAACAACTGAAAAACCCTGCAAAAGTATGCTTTAATAATCAGTTTGAACCATACTTTGCATTAGTCATTCTATGAACACAAAACCACTTGATGCAGATTCTGCAGTCAATTCTGTCAGTCTATCCTACTTAGGTTGTGAGCAATTCTACATAGAAAGGAATCACAGTATTCAGCTCATTTTAAATCAACTATGGTAATTGATTTGCAGTCTGAAAGCTTAAAGACTTGCTGAAATAGCTCAGAACAGTGTTTCTGTACTAGCTTCCCATATGGACACCCTTATTCCAAAGTGGAAGGGCATACCTAAACACCATGAAGTCCCTAAGAGTTTCCAGGAAGGGAGCAAATACACAGCTACTATGATTTCCCTTTGTAAAGGCTTCCTTATTTCACAACAGCCTCCTGTACTTGGGACACATCCTAACACTGCAAAAACTTCAGAAGGCTTTCTCATAGTTCCCTTCCAGCTAAAAATAAAAAGCAATATATACTTGGCTTGAACTAAACTATCTTTTTAAGTAGAGCATTGACTAATGCATTTGTGGCTTCTGTGGGTTTTTTTCCCCCTTCTTAAAACACAGTACAAATGTATTTTAGAATCTGAAGGCATGTGACCTTATACTTTGATTTTTCTAAAGTAACAAGACTTAGACAATTAATCTTTCCTTTCCCAATGAACTGTTGATCTTACTGGCTACTAATGAAATGATGAAATAATGAACACAAATTATCTTCCTACATGTCTTGTGAAAACAGACAAAGGTAGACAGGATAATAATCCCTGTTAGCATTCCAACCAAAGAATGACACACAGTACTAGTTCAACTCTTAGATGTAAGCATAGCCAAACTGGAGTTATACCATATGACTGACTGACTTCTATGGTGTCCAATAAAGCATAAGTGCTGAACGAAGATTCTTCTGTAGCCAGTGCTATTCACATTGCTCTCCCATGCAGAAACTTGGAAGACTAGAGAGAAGCAATCCACATCCTTAGTACAATTTTGTTACAACGTACTCTAACAAACAGACACAGATCTGGTCCTCAAACAAGCTTATTTTTGCTGCTCACAGAGGTACCTTATTTATTATGCAGATACTATTTTATTACATACTCATGGCAGGCATATTCAAGTGCTCCCAATTCAAATGTTACAAGTAGTAACACTGATACAATCTGAAGAGAAAATGCTACCTAACCCAGGAGTGCAAAAGTGGACTATATATCCCTAGAGTGCCTTACAGAATACTATTTCTCAAAATTCACATTCCTTGCCACAAAAGAACTAAATTGGTTATTTTCCTTATCTAAATTGCTGCAAAGTTTTACCCAAAAAGACAGTCTGAATATTAGTTTAACCAAAAGTATTTTCTTAATTTAACAGCAGAGCAATTATTACTGTAGAAGTGATGAAGTATAGTAATGACAAAAATCCTGACTAGGATTATGATACAAACTAGAAACTATTTAACAGATGAATATTTTACACTAAGTACTTGCACTAGTTTAAGGACTTTAATGCAACTGAAAAACCGCCAGACAGCTCAGGATTGGACTCTTAAGTAGCCCTTTCTTGTAGTTCATAGTTACACAAAATTACTACAATAAAATGTTACCTTCGTTTTAATTTCATACTGAATAAAGTGAACTAACCTTAGGACTCGTACACTTCTTTCCTATTAAAGCCAAACTCCTGGAAACAAGCACAGAAGAATGAATGGTAGACTGGGAAGGTTAAAGGATTTGCTGATTCCAACTATCCTGTAGTTCCATGAAGAGCTGTGGTCAGAGGGTACCTACCATCTGGTAGCTGTGGCCTAAACCTTAATCCTGAAGTGACCAACCCAGTCCTGTATCCAATGACTGCTCTCCTTCCTCAGGTTTTTAAGAGATTACCAAAGACAACCAAAGCAGCCTGACTCCAATAGAGACCAGTATTTTTTTTCTTTTCCACTTACTCCCAAAACCTTTAGGATTCTGCCAACTGATAGTGTAGATAATTCACTAGAAATCTGGATAAACTGGATACACGTTAACATGAAAAAATGCCACTAACTGAACACAGGAATGAGCAATAGATCTTGCCTTCCCTGCACAAAAATTCCCACCATCCATATTTGGCCAACTCATAGGTCTGGTCAAACAATCACTAACAGTATATGTTAAGTATTTTGAATCACAGATTTAAGTAATATTCATAATGCTAGTGCTTATTACTATCTACTATCTACGTAATACTGATCTTAAGTGCAATGGTGGTATATTCATAGAACTTGAAAAAGAGCTACATAGTTCAGATAAACAGGTGTAAAACTACAAGTAAACTAGTAATTCAGAAAGATCACCTTAGAAGTGAGAATAAGTTTTCTTAAACCTTCCTAGTAAACACATTTCGTTTTGAGCCAACTATTTTTTAGCTACCAAAAAGTGACTTAGGAAAAAACTCATTTGAAGGCAAAGATCTACAGACACATTCTGCATTATTTTCCAGTAGGAACTGAAAGATATAACCAAACACACCATAGACAGAATTAAGAAAACCAAAGCAGCACAGTAATGGCATTTCAGTATCCTTTTTATATAATTATAGGATACTGATCTAAACCTTGTCTTGTCTAAAATCATAGGCATGGCTTGAAATACACAGACAAAATTATTGTTGGCAGTGTACAAAGGATCCCACAAACAAATATTTTAAAGTTAAGATGATCACATTTCAGAGAAATGCAGCTTAAAGACGCATTATGGATCTCGTATCTATTCTACCTTCGGGGTTCCAACAAAGAACTTGTTCCACTGAAAACCCTAACAGCTTTGCATCTACCAGAAAAACCCAGCCTCTGATTTAAAGAGGAAGAAGATTCATTGTCTTACAACAGTAGAAACTTCTGAACTAAAAAGTCTACTTTAAAATTCCTTCAACTTGTTTACAGAGGAGTTTTACCAGGTGTGGCAACAGAGTTGGAACCTCTGTTCTGTATGGGTTTTTTCACAAAAAAAAACAGCCATAAAAAAAACCCAAACACACAAACCCTTACACTAGAAATACAGAATCATGAAGGAAGACACAGTCGGGTGGTCTCTAGTCCTGCCTCCTGCTCAAAGCATGTCCAAAGACAGCAGGTTGCTCAAGAACTTGAGTTTTGAACATCTCCAAGAACAGAGAGATTCCACAATCTCACTGGTCAAACTGTTTAAATGTTTGACTACTATCATGGTAATTTTTTCCCCAGTGTCTAGTCAGAATTTCCCCATGCTTCAGCTTGTGTCTGTTGCCATCCCCATGCACTTCTGAGACAAGTCTGGCTCTTCTCCAGAATCTCTCATTAGGCATTATGTCCCTTTGAACAGTTCTCTCAACACCACCAGTTCTCTCACTCTCTCCCCACACATCATGTTTTCCAGCCCCTTAACCTCCTTCGTGGTGTTCTGCTAGGTTCACCCCAGTGTATCAATGTCGTACACTGGAAATCCCAAAACTGGACACAGTACAGCAAATACAGTGTCATAAGCACAGAACTGAGGTGAAGAATAATTTGCTGCAGCCCACTGACTACATTCTTGCTAACGCAACCCAGCATGTGGTTGGTCTGCTGCTTTGCCACAAGAGCACAGCTGAATAATGTTTGGCTGAATCATGTTCAACTTGCCCTCCACTAGGTCTTGCAGGTTTTTTTCTGCTAGCCTGCTTTGTTTCCAATCAGTCTGCTGTCTGAATGTACTGATGCATGGCATTATTTCCTCCCAGATGCAGGACTTGATACCTACCCCTGTTCAAATTAAAAAGGTTCCTGTCAGCCCATTGATTTCTCCAACCTAAGATCCCCCTGTGCATAGCAGCCTTGAGCTCCAATGTACTGACACCCCCCTCAACACCATTTTATCATCATATGCAAGCCTTCTGAGAGGCTGAACAGAGATTGGTACCAATATAACGTCAGTTTAGAAATTTGCATCTTTATGCCTTTTTTAACTGTATGCCTTTTCATTAACTAGGCACACCCTAGCCTTTTTCCCCCACACACAGTCCCACTGCACTGACTTCAGTGAGACTATTCTTATTAAAGTTAGGCATATGTATTTGCAGAAAATGGACATTGTTTAAAAAAATCTGTTGCTGATTCAGGAGCCATAATAGAAGACATCTCATTCTTACATATCTGCATTGGTTGTACTTGATAAATGGGAAGAAAAACAAGCATCCACAATTTCCAATAAGCCCTTCTGGTAACGCTAAAGCACAATTACTACTAAAAGTTTCCATCTTAGTGAATTCAACTTCTGTGCAGATATAAACAAAGCAATGAAGTTTTTCAGGGCCAGAATATTAAATGCTTATGGCTTTTCCAAAGAGCAAGAAAACTTCAGAGATGCCAATTAACATCCTACTATGAACAGACAAACCCCACAACTATTATAGGCAATGATAAAAGCAAACACCAGAGGTACTCACTAGAATTCTAAAAGCCTAAGAAGACAAATGGCATGGAGACTACCATTACCTTTCCCTTCCCCCTTTTTTCTGTAAATCACGAAAACACATAGTGGACTCCAAAAGAAATATCCACTTCCTTCTTGGAAATGAAGTACTTCAAATTTTAACATTAGCCTACCGTCTTCACTTGAATGCTGTTTTAGGTTCAAGCAAGTTACAAGTTTTAACTGCTATTTCACATATCTTCTAATGCAGATATATTCATATTCCATAACTGCAGTTGAGTTTAATTTATTCTCAGCTCTATCTGACTTTACCTCCCATGCAGATAAACCCCTGCCTCTTGATATTCGTAATATAAGAACATTCTGTGGTGGAGATACCAGCAACTCTCTCCTTGCTCGGAGGAAGCTGTTTCCCAATGTGTTACCTTTGGTACAAGAGTAGTGGTTTCACTGTAAGGTACCTGTTAGCCTCTGTCTTAAAGATCGCCAGAAAACCTTACATTTCCATATGATAAAAGAAACTGGATGGCCAATTAAACATTGAATCCTTCAATGCTAGCATAACAATTTTTTTAAAAACGTTGATGGTCTGTTAAAATCAGAGAACAAGTCACACAGTGTTTAACATACCTGATGAACTATAACCACTTCTCAGCATCGGTCTTGGAGTGACCTCAAGACGTTTCAACATGTTTCTATTTATTGTTAAATGCCAGACAGATTATTCTTCTCACAAGATAGCTGCTTATACAGAGTATGCAAGGATATGGCTACCCACTGCAGCATTCCAGTAATTCTACTCTGAAATAACACCAACTAACCTTAACCAAAGCCTTCTCCCACTTATCGAAAGTGGGATACTATTCTCCCTCCACCTGTTTATTGGTTTCTCCATCATGCTACAGCCTTATACTTTTGTTCAAAATATGCTTTGCAGCTTTAGAATTTCAGCCCATAAAACCAAAAAGATAATAGATTAATTAAATGATAAAACAAGAAAGGAGATAAAGTTGAGCAAATGATGCCTTGCCTAGACTCGGATTTGAAGAATGATCTGATTTAATGTACTGCTTACTCATTTTAGAATTTTCATACAAGCACAGTGCAGTACCCTTACATATTTAACCAGACAAATTAATACTTAGACTAACTTAACAGCTTCAACTTTGTTAAAGATACAGTACCTCAACTACCTTTGAATTGTAAAGCTTTTTCCACACACAAAGGTAAAAAGTTGTATTTAAGTGATACTTTGGAGCACTCCTGACAAACAAACTGCTGTTAGCTTCATCTATTTAATTCAAATATTAAAGAGATGCAGAGTTACAAGGATCACTCTTAAATACACAATATCCCACTTCTGAAGTAAACGTGTAGGGCTTATAATAAAACTTAGAAATAGTAAAGGAAGCAGAGGAAAAATGCTTCAGTTGCTCAAGCGGGTAAAGACACTAAATGCTTTTTCAAAATACACAAGAAGCCCAGGACTCAACTTTAAAAACTTCAAAATCCTTCATCTCTTACGTGTAAGCCAGGAAGCAAGATAGTCTAAAATTCACATTTTAGTGATTTCCCAGAAATGCCATTTAAGTCAAGGAAACAGAAAGGTCTAAGTAATATGGAAAAAGTATGTGGTCATATGAATAGCAAAGATCTATAATATCCTTCTCCAGGGATCCATAGATCCTTATCAATAGCAACAATAAACACATTTTTCAGAACTCTTTCTTCACTGATACTTAGAAGTGAAATTTGGTGCTTCCAATACACGCTTCAAATGCAGAAGGAATTAACTGCCATACAGCTGCTGTTCCCTTTTAAAAATATTTCTGGTTCCACCCCTCTCTTTCAGCCCAAAGGCTGAAACAGAGAACTAACTTCCTGTGAATTTTTGCCAAATGTGCCTACCCCCTCCAAGCATTTGTGCTCATACTGCATCTGCAAGGATGGGGCTGCTCTTCATGTTCAGGTGTAGCTCAAAGCATCAAATCAAGAATAATTTAGGTGCAAAAAATGTAAGCCACTTTGCCTTCAGAGAGGGACTTAAAACTTCTAAATAACAAGTTAAGTATCACCGTTTATTAAAAAGTTTGCTTTAAAAAAAAACAAACAAGATTTAATAATCACTTTAGTACACAAATCACAGAGAAAAACCGCTTTCATTTAGTTATACCTCCATTCACCATCTCACTCCATATGTTTGGCTGCCTTTAAATGTACAAACATCCACAAAAAAAATTTGCTTGCAATTTAGGTAACTATTAAGTAATGCTGAAATTTTGCACTCAAGACAGGGGTAGTAGTATATTCTGCAAACAGCAATTTTATACATACTGCTGAATCAATATAACACTCATATGTAGCTTGCTAATGGTAGCAAGAAGACAACATATCAAACTCTTTTGTATTGTAATTTTAAAATTCCATAATTTTAGTATCATAAGAATTGTGGTCTTCTTTCTGGGAAGCTTTATGCAGCTCAAAGGCTATTTCGCAATATTATTTATTTCCAACATTCTGTACTGATCCCTTCAATGCACAGACTAAACAAACAGGAAGAGTGAAAAATACTCTCAGTAGATCCAGCCTTTGCAGTAAGAAAATTTAGCATGGATCTCCCTCAAAACCTTATGTAAGTTAAGGTTTCTTTTTTCTACATAAAGCAAAGCAAAAGGGTCTTGAAGCATTTAGACAACACTTTCAAATAGACTTCTTTGTTCCCACAATATCAACTGGCTATTATGTGGTACAAGGTCTAGCTTTTCTAGCTTTGGTATAAAGGTATCCACCCAGAAATTTCTCTTAGCTTACATGCAGTCCTGTATTCACTGTGCAACAGCTTGGTGAAATCCGCCTGGGCTCTGAAGGCAGCTGTAAAACAAGGCCCTTACATTTTCTAGGGGCTAGTTCAAGCTGCATAGCAACAATGCTGTTACCACACACTTAAACTTAAAAGCACATCAACTACTGCTACCCTAAACACGTTTTCCTTAAGCCATTAGTGTTTTTCAAAAATTATCCTCTCAATTTTTCCTCTGTGAATATGTTCAGATTACTAAAACAGCAGCTTTAAGAGTTACATATTCATATATTTCACAAGCATCTAACCTGCAACATCATCCCAAATAGAATGACAGTGACGACACAGCCATTAAAACCTGTATGGCTGACGTCCACCAACTCAGACACAGAAAAAGCAGTACTGATGCAACCCAGCAAATGCTGCTTTATGCTCCCCCAAACCGATCAGAACTTCTTTAAGCAGCCAGCTTCCCTTACTGACCACCACATTCCTCAGAACATACCGTTCAGGAAACGAGGTTAACGTGACTGAAATTAGTGAGGCTCTAAAAGCATCCACCTGAAGGTGAGTAAGCCTGCAGTGGGATAAAGGAAGTTCTGTATCAAAGTAACCTAAAAAAACGGGGGTTTGCTTGCATCCCTTTAAAAGAGCCAGTAATTAAAACCATCCTCTGCAGCCTCAGGAGCTGGCTGACCAGAGGGGTGAACTACAGGCGATGTGTGAGACCACGTACCCCATCTCGGCCTCACCGCTCCGCTCCATCGCACCCCGGCCCGCACGGAGAAGCCTCCCCCCGCCCGGGGGAGGGGCGCGCGGCCCTGGCCGCGCGCGGGCGGCGGCATCAGGCGCGCGCGGAGGGCTGAGGGAGGAGGGAAGGCGCGGGCCGGGGGGCTGGGGGCGGCGGGCGCCCTGCGCCGGGTAGGCCCCACCCCGCCCGGCACCCGTCGGCCTGGCAATGCGCGGCGGACCATCGGCCGCCCGCCGCTGGGACCCTCGCCGGGGACCGGCCGGCCTGCCTGCTCGGCGTCCTCGGCCCGCGCCCCCCACCGCCGCCACACTTCCTGGGCCCAGCTCGCCGGCCCCACTCCCCCCTCAGGCCGCCGGCGGCTCCCGCTGCCCGCTGGGGGAGGGGCTCCGCGGCCCCCTCCTCCCCCCTCCCGACGGCTGCCGGGTCCCGTCTCCCCGGGAATCGCCATTCCCCTCCCCGAGGCCGTAGGACGGGCCCACCCCCAGCGCGGGGAGGTGGGGCCGAGGGGGAAGCGGGGTCCCCGCGCAGGCCGGCGGGGCACCAGCACCTTCCCCGCTGCCGCACTCACAGACAGACAGACAGACAGACACACGGGGGAGCGGCGGCACGCCAGGGGAAGGGGAGAGGCTCTGACCTCCTCGCTCTTCAGCACCTCCTTGAACTCCCGCTTGATCCTCTGCACCGCGATGTTAGCCATCTCCGCAGCGGGCACCCACTCGCCGCTGCCTCCGAGCCGGGCCCAGCGAGCTCCGCCGCCGCTCGCACTGGATAAACTCCCGGCCCCACCAAAATGGCGCCCGCGCCGAGCATGCGCGCTGGGGCGGCCGTATCTGCCGCTGCCGCTCAGGAGGGGCCACCGTGTGCGCGGAGCGGAGCGGGCACCGGGGCTCCCCGACAATGGGGAGGGCGTCGAATGCTGGCCGGCAGGGGCGGCGGCGGGATGCGCTCTCGGCCGCTTCTCGGCCTTCTCGCTGCTGCCCCCGAGGGAAAGGATGCCGCCGCTGCCGCCACCTCCTGAGGAGGCGCGGGGGGTTCGCCCCGATCACTGCGCGCCCCAGGAGACATCTGCCTGCCGCCGCTGTTCACCATGTCACGGTCCGGGAGGGTCCCCGGCGGTGCCTGGCGAAAGCGTGAGGAAAAACATCTGCAGGCAGAGCCCTGCCGCCGCACCCCGCCGCCGGCGGGCCCCGCGGCAAACTTAAGGCAGTTGTCATGGTTCCCGCCGCGAACAGCGCGGCCCGGCCGTCCCGGCCTTGCGCCCACAGCGCCCAGCAGCGGGGAGGCCTGAGGCACCGGGCCGTTCAAGGGGTAATGGGGCGCGCTCGAGAGATGTGAGTCGGCAGCTGCGCCGGGGGATCCTGAGGTAGCAGGGGAAGTCTGAGGTGTCCCTGAGAAGACAGCTGGCCCAAGGAGCACCCTGGTGAAGTCGCTGAGCAAAAATAATCAGGGAGCTTCTCACATGCCTTGAGAATCTGCTTAACCTGCCCATACAGCACTTCCCATGTTTTTTTTTTCGTTTGTTTTTTTTTTTCCCCTTGATGCTCGCTGGAGAAAACTCCAGTTCCTTACACATCTCTGTCCTGGCCCAGCTCCTTTCCCTGTCACACCCTCGTCCTTCCTTTGAAGATGCTGCTGCTGCCTTCTCATACTGGACAGGAGAGAATGTACAGGCCAGGCAGGCCAAGGAGCAAGAACCCTGAGGAAGCAGTGAAAGGAACTGTTTCTTTTTATGGATTCTGCCACCAGATTTTAAAAGGTGAAGGTCAGTCCTGTCTAATGGACTGTTTTATTTTATTGCAGAAGTAAACACTCCAAGCCACAGATGTGGCTGGCTCTCTTTAGAAAACTGAAAAAGGATATCAGTAGCCATTCTTACTATCCTGAGGTGCACAAAATACAGTATGGTATGGAAAAGCTTAATAGGTTTTCAAAGGAGAACATGAGATTGCATTTACAACTGTTTTTTATTCAGGAACTAAAGGCTTTCAAGACATTAAGGTCTATAGAAAGATTTTATAATGCCTCCTCTTAATGGTGCAGTGCGAGACATTGTACACCATAGACATTTATCTCAACAAACATATGGCTGTCATCTGAAACTACTGTTTATTTCTGTCCATTAGTACACACAGCATTTTGAATAGTATATAAACAGTAAAGAAAGTATAGACCCCAAAAAAATAAATAAATCTAGCAACTATATACAGATGTATACAGTCCTTTTTCTGTGTGTGTTTACTGGGAAAAGTCCATTTTCCTGCAAGAATGTTGTATTGTGTGCATCTGTTCATCAAATTAGGTCTTCTTCAGACTGAAATTTATTTTTAATGCAATACACAATGTGGTTTTTCTACTGAGGTTTTTAGTACCTTTTTGAGAAGAATAATTTTGCATTGGGCCTGATTTCTTTTTAATGACTTACAGTGTGATTTTGGGCCTTCATCTGCAGAATAATTTAGACATCTAAGTCCTACTGATATGTCTTAAGTTCCTTTCGAGAAGGTAGGCAGTGGCTTCTCTGTGCCCTAGGTTCTCACCTGTAAAGTAAAGGTAATAACTCTTCTCTACCTCTTAGAGCTCACAGATATAAGTTAGGTTTATAGCGTGCTGAACTCCTTTTGAGTACTATAGGCAAAAATTATAAAGGCAGTACTTAAAATCTTCAGGTTAAATGCCTTTCAGACAGCTCATTGAAAGAAGCTGAGCTTCTAGTATTCAGGTTTTGCTTTGGGGTGGAAAACTTGGACTTTATCAAGTGTCAGAATCCTTAGTGTTCCTGTGAGTGTGCTTCTATGTTATAGGTAGGGGACATCCAGTAATAGCCATAGTAAAGGGCAATGATTTTGCTTGGTTTGTATTTAGGTTCATTTTCATGTGCTCATTTGGATTACAAATGTCGGAGTCTGTTACTGCAAAAAGCGAATCAAATTAACACGTATTACTGAATGTTTTCCTTAGTATAGCCCAACTCCTTTCCCTTGACCTCTAAATAGGCATCTTTCACTTATCTCACAGCTGTTCCCTATTCACCATATAATGTTTTAATTTTCTCTTTGGCAAAATGTAGAGTATATAGAAGGGATTTTTGGAGGATAGAACAGAGTAGTGGCAAGTTCTGCTAGAACTCAAATACTGCATAAAATCAGTACCTTATGTAATCAGCATGCTGGGGTTATCATTGTGTATCTCCTATACTGTTTTATGCTTTACCATAGTTTACTATTTTACAGAAGACTCTACAGGGTTTTAGGCCAAAACAGGACTGTTTGGAGGTTTGATTTTAGTTTGGTTTTAGGGTATTTTGTGAAATTAGAAAATGTTCAGAAAAAATGAGAACATAGACTCTGTGTGATTTCAGTGACCTCCATATCTGACTTCATAAGATATTTTATTGTATGTTGATAATACAGTTTTGTGTATATCCTCTGAATTAAGTTCTCATTGGTCTGTCACCCTTCGAAAAATCCATACACAAAATGTAAAACTGCAGTCCTTTGAACACAGTTTAGCTCACTTTTTGAATTGCAAAACTTTGCAGTATATCTCATTTCAGGAGATAGTTCTTTCATTGATCCCATCATCAATTTAGCCTTATACCAAACAGTTCTTTTAATAGCAGCTTTCACAAACTGGCTGTAAATTGGTGTATACTTTTGCCTGTTGGTGTTGATTGTAACTAATAAAGTAGGAGATACAATTCTGGGTATCCCTGCATAGTTTAGTATGTTTGGCATATTGCTTTGAAATACTTCTGAAAGTGGGAGAAGGAAATACGGTGTATTAAATGAAGTTCAAACTATGTAAGATTAATGCAGGAGGAAAATTTACAGGCTGAGTGCCTATAAAGTACGATCAGTGATTGTAAGACCTCAGCCCAAGCTCTTAATATGGAAATGCTTCCAGTATTCATTAGCCGATGCTAGGATAACCAAACATCCTAAATACTATATAAATTATTGTGTTACACAAGAAATATTATCTGTTCTATTACCTATATCTAGGAAACAGTTCCCCACATTTTCATGGAAAAGTGGCTGTGGTTTATGCCCAAATTGCACACGTTTGGTTCACTTGCTGTACTCAATACAGTCATCATGTGTCTGGTTCATCTGTCCAAGACTACGGATGCCCCTCAACCCAAGTGTACTGCCTAGGGACTCCAAGATGCTTATGACAGCACTAAATGTGATTAAATTTCTGTTCCTCAAGTTAAGATTCTTCATTATCTTTTTCTATTTTCCTAATTTTGTTCATATCAATAGGATATTTTTCTAGTAGAGAATTCTCAGAGATAATTTGGAATTACTGAGATTGTGCCCTGTGCTTAGAAGAAAATACTATTTTTAAACTATAACTTTCCAGCATGCAACATTCTGTTCCTCTTTTGCTATTTTGTATCTTGGGTAAGAAGATTTTCCCCCTGCCTCATTGTGGCCTCTTTAGTTTAGAAAAATAAAAAATGTCAGGCTTGATCTTCTGTCATTATTGGTGGATGATTTCTTATTGGAGAGGAGAGCTGCCTCAAGAGATCTGTCTCAAGAGATCTGTATATTGATTTCAAACACTTTGAAACAGAGGTTGAACCTGTAACATATTTTTAATTCTTATTTTGTTCATTTCATGAAGCATCCATACAAGGACTGACTTTACAGGCAGTATTAGTATTAGGTATTATGCACTTTGCATTTATATATACATATGCTCATTTATAAAAATGCTTTACTTTTAAAAAGTCAGCAAGGAATAATGTTAATAAAACTAGGTTATTTTAAAATTTAAACCTTGTTTTCTACCAAACTTACACCTACAGCTCTCCTTCTGGCATCCTAGCTTTTAGCAGAGGCCTGCATGCCAGTAGTCTTTTTTTAATCTGCATATCCTTTAGCAAATTTCAAAGACTATGACAATAAATTTAGCCTGCACGTTTAGTGTCTGTCTTACTGTGTTCCTGTTGTGGCAGCATCTGGATGACCCAACTTATTCCGAAGATTAGCTTTATCATAAAAATAACTGGTTGTGCAAGTTGACCGAGTGTTAAATTGTCATCTTAACTTTTCTGTTCCTCCCCATCCGTGTCCACGTCCGGTTACGTGGACAGGTGTCAGAGTGCCCTCTCCTGGGTGGAACCGGGCAGATTGGCTTCCTCGTGTGAGACGGATCCCTCTGTTGGGGAACGCTTTGCTTTACGAAGAGCACATGGCACTGCTACCGCCTTGTCCAATCTCTCCTCTAAAGGTGTGGAGGAAGAATTTGTTGTTCTGCAGGCAGAAATGCCTACAACAGTAGAACAGAAATTGTTCAGTCTTCCTGGTAGAGAGAGACATACTCACTCATCATGTCTGCACTTCTGTGTCGGTATTTATGTCATTAGCAACTTAAACATATATGCTTTTAAAAGGCAGTAAGCATACTAATAAACATCAGGGTCATCCAAAGTAATTCTGTTTGAATTCATATGATGCAATTCATCTGGAGTTAGATCAGAAATTAATTCAGCTATTGATTTTTACATTGCTCAATCTATGGCTTAAATAAGATTTAGCAAAGTTTCCATTAAATAATGCATGTGTAGAATCTTTTTGTAGTTTAATAAGAACACCCTATTGTTCTTCACTTACTAAGGGCTTTTATTAGAAATTGACAGTACACCCTGGACTTTTCATTAATTTGGTGGCCTGGCAATATCTTCAAAATTAATGTTACATCTAATCCTGATGTTTTTGGTAGGGAAACCTAGATACAAACAGCCCCAATGCTTTTAAGTCTGTTAGCAAAATTACTGTTTTTTTTTAAACTTCCGCTTCTTTGTGAAGGAGTGATTTTCAACTGGTGGTACATAGACCTTTGGGGTCTGGGGTCTTGGGTTTCTCGTGGGTTCATGAAAGGAAAAAAAAAAGGAAAAAAAAAAACAGGTTCAGCTGAAATAGTTCTTGTAATTCTACAGGAGGTACCAAGTGTATTAATATTCTTAATGAGTGGGCATCTACCTTGAAAAATTCTGCATCAGCAGACTGACAAGTTGATTACAGGGAACTAGAAGCATTTCTTATAAAGGAAAAGGTGTAAAGCTATGCTCCTTTCTTCCTATTACAAAAAGAAGACAGCAATCTTTCTGAGGGCCCTTTCAAAATGAAAGCAAGCTGGAAATACTGAAGTAGGTTTCACAACCTGATGTGACTATTATTATTATTATTATTATTATTATTAGCTTTATGAGTATTAGAGTTATAAGGGAAGAGATTTGGCCAATAATATGAAACATATAGTCACCATGCTACATTGCTGGTATAGTGTTTTCCATTCAGGAACCTCTTCTATCCTGAGTGAAGTATATGTACTATGTTAAGCATTTTATGTTACCATCTATTAATGTAATATCATACATGTAATCTATGTAACTTTAGTTAAATATGGCAGCCTTCCTTTCATAGATAGGTAGAAAAGGGACTTAGAACTGCCTTAAAAGGGCAGCTGAATAGCTTTTCCTGGACAGCTGGACATCTGGACATCATCTTCTTCTCATGTCCCTAGGATTTATGAGAATAACAATCCCTGCTATTTTAATAACTATAGGGGCCGAAATCAGACTCAGGCTGATGCTCAGAAAAATCTCCATTTCATAAATGTCATTGGGACTGAAGTATATAGGACTTCGAAGCTGGAAACTGTAATTTGTTGTTCCATGTAGTAGTAGCCATGGAAGTATCTAACTGCAGCAAGTAAGTAAGGGAGAAGATAAGACAGCATTCATATTTTGGAATGATTGCTTAGAGGTGGAGTTAGGGTCTGTCATTAGGAGAGCTAGGTTTAGAATTAGAACTGGAACAGCAAATTATTGTGAAGCATGAATTGAATTAGTATGGGAATCCAGAATAAATAAAAAATAAGAGCACTTTTTGCCAGAGGAAAAGTAAATGCAGTCACAGCCTAATTGCATAGCATTGGTAGTGGTCTTTAATTGCCAAATATTTTCATATTCCTGAAAGTGTAGATAAGCTAACTGCTGGAAAGTTCATTGTGTACAAAGTGGTCAAACTGACAGCATCTAGATCAAATTTGGGTCTCCAGGATGCTTCTACCTGGCTTCTTGTCTTTTCCTTTGAGGAGACAGATAACACTTATTCAGGGAGCTTATGTTGCGAACTGTCCTACATCACTGCAGGATCTTCTCAGGAGAAAGGGATGTGACTGGACACCTTTTCCTCTTCATGTATGTAACCTGAGACATGCCGCCATCAATGCAGGCTGCAAACAGGCATATGCAGGATCAACCTCCTGCAAGCAATAGTTTTATACAGTACATGTGGTTTCAACTCAAAAAAGGTTTCCAGCTGTAAGATAATACAGATTCAAGATGTATGAATAACCACAGTATAATACAAGAACATATGCACTAAAATCTACTAGAATATATGCACTAAAATCTACTAGAATATATATGCAGAAATCTACTAGAAGCCAAGCCACAGAATATGCTCCAATATACTTTTCAATGATCTCTCTGTTTTGTAAATTGTGAGACTTTTTAGAGATCCTGAAAAGTTGGAAAATATAATTCCTTTTAATAAAAAAGAAATCTGAAGCTCTTGAATTCAGCTACTGCTTGATCTAGCAATTTTGGGATTCTGGAGCTTTTTGAAAATTCTAACTAGAATTTGAACTTATTTCCCATGGAAGCCATCTTGCTAAACTACAGTATAAACTGTCACAATAGGCACCAAATGCACAACTAATGGAAGTCTTTTGGAACTGTGTACAATAAGCATTTACAAAACAGTGAAGTTTCTCAGACATCATCCAGAAAGAGCTCAACCATGACAGATGGGTAGTTTATCAACCTGTATTGCTGTTGATACCATCCTAAAATATCTGCATTTTGGAGACCAGAGCAATTTTGTATTATGAAGAAAAGCACATTTTTCTATTGATCTTACTACAGTAGAATAATAAATTAGGGCTTAAATCATTAAGTTTAAATCATTAGTCACTGTTTAGACCACAGTAATGTAAAAAGTTGATTGAACTGCATTTCAAGTCAAAGAAACCAGTAAGGACCAATTCAAGAATCTAAATTAAGACAAGCTGATTTTTTATTTTTCTAACCTGACTGTCTCCAGTTTGGCTGTATGGCTACCAAGATCATCATATCTGGCAAGTTACTAGAGAATAACATTGAGGATGAAGTCAGGTTAAACAAACAAGGCTCAATTAGTGTTCTGTTAACATATTGAGTAATATACAATTTCCCTGAACACAGCAGAAGTAAAGCAATTTCTGTGGTCTTTGGATCTATCAGGTACACAGTGTTTCACAGAACAGTATATAGAAAATCCCTGTTGTTCTGTGTGTCTTTTTTTTGAGTAGTAGCATATGCCTTTGTTCAGGTGGAAGATCTAGTTTAGATGTAAGAATCTTCTTGTCTTGCACATTTTTCTCAAATGAGGATCTGTTACAGCTTTCACATCTTTTGACAGAGTGCAGAAAGATCACATGGTAAATTGGAAGTTGTCACCTTTTAAAAGGCAGTATTCTAGACTGTATTTTTCTTTCCTCAATTAGAGGTTAGTCATGCTGGGAGATATTCAGTCATGCTGTATGATTGTTTTGATGTCACACTGTTGGTCCCTTCCCCAAACATACAGCAGACATAAAATACATTAACACCAAATATTGTGTATATGTAGTGTCTTCCTGCACAGATATTTCTAGATGTCTTACTATCCCTCTATTTTAATATCACCCATCCCAAATAATTTTCCTCTCACTGAAATTGTGGTGACAGTGGTCTTCAGATGTACCTCCTCCTGAGTGCCCTCTTGAGTGGCACAGTATCATAACATGGTTGAGGTTGGAAAGGATCTCTCAAGATCATCTAGTCCATCCCCCCTGTTAAAGCAGGGTCAGCCAGAGCAGGTTGCCCAGAAGGACAGTGTCTGTTTGGGTTTTGAATATCTCTTAAGGATGGAGACACCACAGCCTTCCTGGGCAACCTCTGCCAGTGTTCAACCACCATCAGAGTGAAGAAATGTTTTCTCATGTTCAGCTGGAATGTCGTGTGTTTCAGTTTGTGCCCAGTGCTTATGCCCTGTCACTGAGCACCACTGAGAAGAGTCTGGCTCCCTCAGTAGTTTCTCTACATAGCAGTTGGACTTCTGCTATAATATGGCACTGGCTCCAAATCTTTCAATCTTTTTTTCAGTAATTACCTCCAGTTTTAGAGACAACACTTATGTCCGATTTTTACTTTAATAGCTTAACACAAAGTAACCATAAGAACCCATTTAAACGCAGAGTAAATTCATACTCTTGAACACTGAAATGTTTTCCCTTAATCTGTGCAGTGTTTTTGCAAAATTTTTAAACTGTGAAGTGTGAGCTGAATACTACAGAATTCTTTTTTTCCCCCTGACCTGACAGTGTTATCAATTTCTGTAAATCCTAATTTTCTTTCTTATACCAGACCACTTCTAGGGTTTACAGCTCCTGTTCAATAGGTTTGACATATTGCAGCAATCATCCAGCTGCATCATACCATATCCTCAAACAGCAAATGTACACAAGCTAAGACCCTTGCATTATGTTCACACAGATCTTGGCCAGCTGAAAAAGCAGTCATTTCTAGTTCACTTGTCAATACTCATGTTCTAAGATCCAAAATAAAAAGCATGGTTGAATGTGCTACAGAAACCGAAGTATCACTTACAATGATGACAGATCAGATTCTTCTCCAACAATTTGATTCAGTTTTCTGTAGTCCATACAGAAATGCTGCTACATTTTATAGGATAGAATATTGATATCCAAGGACTGATGGCAGAGTTATGCCTTTTGATGCATGAAAGGTCTTCTCTCTTTGTTCTCTTTTTTTTCTTGGCAAATAATGCCTTGGCTTTTTAATGGTTACTCTTAAATTTCGTATACTCAGTGCTTAATACCAACTGCAAAACGCCATTTCAGATCGGAGTAATTCCCAGTCCTGACCAGAAAAGTTTGACTCTTTGCTGCTTCTTAGTTAGATGTAGTGAAGTGTTCAAAAAAAATCCTTTGGGATCTTATTTTCATTTCCTTCTCTCTCGTTTTCTTCTGCACTAACATTCATCAAATCTACTGGCTTGCATTTTGTGTCTGTGGTTTGTCTATTAAATATGGCTTCTTCTATTAGATGCTCACTTGGAAAATGAACAGGGATTCATTTATATTTTAAGTCTGTGAGAACAGTTGAGGTCTCTGACTCATGTTCAGAGGCAGTTCAAGACTGCATGCTGAAATGGCTGTGAACGTAGAGAGAGGGTGACATGAGATGTGTTTTTCCCGAGTAGCAGCAATTTTCAGATGAATATAGCAATGTTAGCTGCTGGTAAGTTTATGGCCACAGATAGCTTATGGCTGTGATCTACAGTTGCTTAAGAAGCAGTTCACACTGTTTCTCATCTTTTCTTTGCAGGAAAGCCACCACAATTGTGCAGCTGCTATCATGGTTTCTGCCCCAGAGGAAAAAACAGTTTGTTGGTTCAATTAGACCGCATTTTTAGAGAGGGTTTCCCAAAGTATTTGCAAGATATGTTCCTGACACTGATTGTGTCTGATAATTATCTATCTATCAATCAATCAATCAATCAATCAATCACAATGAAATTTAGTGGATCTTTGCCTCATTAACTTGTGTGGTTACTGAGAACTTACTGTTCTAATTCTACAGATCCATTTCAACCTAGATCAGATGGTATATCTTTACCAGTCAGTGTTATCATTAACAATTTGGTGGTTCAGATCTTATTCCTCTATTTGTAAATGTTTTTTGCAACGTTGATCTTGTAAGTGTCCCACTTGGCCTTCTTGCATTTCATAGTTACAGTAAGTTACTAGTTGATATACTAGTTAAGTGTGAAATAATGCTTGTCATCCTCTCAACTTCAGATTTCCTTCCTTCAGTTCCTAGTTTGGAAAACTGCATTGGGCAGCTGTGATCTGGCAGCATTGCAGGAATCCTTGATGATAATTTCTCCTGGACTGTGGCTAATTTATCTAAAATTCTGTGTTGGTGTGTTCGTGCTTCAGGAGCACAAAAGCTCTCCATAGATCCTCTGACAATTTCAGTAGAGTTTCTTCTTTCCACCAAGCCATATTTTTTTCTGAGTCCTGACAGCTTAGGTTGTGGTTGGATGTTCATTAAGCTTGGATCTGTGCATTGAGAGAAAATCTGGCAGTATAAAATTTGTTCAGTGGTGATCACAAGACCAAATTTATGTTACATTAATTTAAGTACACAGTACAGTCTTTGTGCCAGCTAATTCACAGTCTTGCTGCCTAGTATCCCAAAGTACTTTGCAATTCTCCATGTGAGATGCCAACCCAGCTGAATTCTAGGAATGTTTGTGAACAACTTTTCTAAAGACTTGGCTTCTTTTTCCAAAATTAGATCCCTCTTTCCAAAATCCCAGCATTGCTGCCAAAAGGCCACTCCTACCTTGCTACTGCAAGTGTACTTTATAATCCTCTCCTTTCCACCTCCTGGATGCCATTTTCAGACCATGCTGCAGATGTCTTCCAATTGGCTGTTCAGTAACTAAATTTGCTGTGGAGTTTCATGTAGATTCCTTCTCAGAATAGCATTATCTACTTATTATGGACTGGATACAAGTAAAGACTGAGCAGATAGAAAAGGAGTTACATTAAGAGGATTTGCTTCTCTGTAATTTTTCAGATCTGATGAAACTGCATGAATTGCAGATGAAAAATTTTCACTCCACAGAGTGTCTGGATGTGAGCGATAGATACAATGCCTCATGGCATGAGTTATGCAACAAAGATGAGAAGAACATCAGCAGACAGAGAACTTCAGAATAGGAAAAGTCGTGTTCTCGGGTATCTATTAAGCAGCTCATCCGGTATTTGGCAAGTCAGATCATCAACATGACTCCTGCCTTTCCATTGCCTATCAGGGCAGAAAAGTTGAAAACTAGCACTAGGATGTGGAATGTTACATCTGCCAGTTTCTTTACAAAGTGCCAATCACACTACTTTGAGATGACAGATGTAGAAAACATCATGGTAAGTTCTGCTCAGCTCCCACCCTCCTCCATTTTATGGGGTTATTGGTGGAACATTATCATCTTCTGCCCTTCAAGCAGAGTTGTTTTCGTATTTTTATCTTGGCAGTGGGCAGCACAATTCTTTTTAATGTGCCAAAATCAATGGATTTACTATTCTGTCCTTGTTACTAGCTGATCTTGAATGCATCCCATGCCTTTGTTCATAAAGTAGCCTAAGTCGTCACTTTTCATCATAGTTTGTCAGAAAGGAGACTTCATAGAGTGAGTCTGAAAACAGCCTCCATATCAGGATCTCATTTTACTGCTGTATTGTGCACTAAATTTGTGAGTGTAAGGGTAGCAGATGGCTGAAACCTAGGAGTAGGAAGCTGAGACAGCATTGGTGCCTGCTATGGCTTGTTCATTTGCCTGTGGGAACCAGGAGGGCCAAATTCTGAGGGATGCTCTGGCAGAATGTTTTATGCAAATTACCTAGCTTAAATATATGTACTTGCTGATCTGAAAGCAATAAGCTTATGCATTGTTTCCCTTGTTCCTGCTCTTTACTTCTGCAGCTCCTATCGCCTGTCCCTCTTCTTTGTCCACACACTTAAGTTTCATTGATGAGGATCACTCTTTCACTAGGCTCATTGGCATCCCATGTTTCCAAGAATGCTAATGGAAACATATCTGTTGAACAAAGAAAAAAGATCAGAAAAATAATTGCTATTTTGCTGTCAAAAAGGCAGTACAAATAATGCAGAATACAAAAATGAAAAATAAGGCTTGGCTCTTTACTGAGACCAGTTGTGCAAAACTATTTACAGATACGTGAAACTTTGCAGTAATGGGAGGAAGGAACAAGGGTAGGAAGGGCGAACTATTTGGGGTAAATGTTTGCAACTCGCCCAGAGGGCAGGCTGGCCGGCCAGATAGTGTGACTTGCACGCCCCATCAAGAGACAATTTCAAAAGATTACCAGACACGATGTGAGTTCCTGGGTGGGGTGATGAGAGAAATGAGCCAGAAAGATGTGATGTGCCAAGTTTTGAGGAGGCTGCATTTGATTCAAAGTAAGAGAGGAAGTTGTCACAGCTTATAGATCGCTCAGTCATCATCCCCACCAGCTCCTGCCTCTCCTTTACTCTTTGTAGGTTCTTATTATTTCTCATGAGGCATCTGAGACTGCCTATTTCACTTAGTCTTGCCCTTCCAGTTCTAGGCTTGTACAAATTCAGTTCTCCAATAAGTACTCTGAGGCTCTCTTCCCAACTGCAACAGTTGCCCCAAGTATGCTTGCCATCACAGGCTGTTTGGCTTTACCCATAGGCAAGAAAATAGAAGTGTTGGGTGTTCCTGCCTCTGCTTGACAAGAGGAACCTTCCTCTCCATTGTCGTGTGGTTGCCATTGTTCTCATCTCTTGTTTAAGCCAGGACTATCATGGTAAGCTGTGTCTGGTTTTGGGATTTCAGGATCTCAAATCCATTCTCTAGAACAATGATTCGCCCTGCGAGACAGATAGGCAAGCCTGCTTAATGGTGGTGGGAAGCTGTCTCTGCTTGCTTCTAGGATTGCTTATTCCCTGATGAAGGGTTAGGAGGATTGGTGGGAGTAAGAATGAAGACACCATTGTCTTGGATAGCTTTGTGTTTGGCCAGGACAGCCAAAGTACACTTCAAGCCAGGTGTTTCTTATGTTGTTAGTGATTCCTGTTGCAGTGTAAACTCCTGAACAAGGTTGTCAAAAAACTTGTTCTCGCAGGAAACACTGTAAGGATCTATTTTGCACCTCCAAATTAAAGATTAATTTTAGCATTCTTAGGGCCTTACCAGAGGTTCAGTTCTCTTGGTTGAGGAAGACGAGATGACCTGAGCTCTGCATAGTTTTGCGTTTTTGTGTGACAGCTTGACATTGTGTCAGTGCCTCCATTCACTTTTCAGTATTGGCACTGTTTAGTTGGGCACTAACACAAGAGAAAGAGCTGAAATATGAGAAAGGAGAGGGAAGAACCACAGCAAGTCAGGTCTGTGTAGCATGGCTGGGCAAAGGTAGCCTGCCTGCTACCTCTTGGGAAGTAGAATGTTATTTCCAGGGCTAGCCCTAAATGGGAGTGTGCAGAGTTAGCCTACCAGGGCTATACAGGGAGAGGTGGCTCTGCAGATCAGCGACTGCTGGATGTGCAAGGCTGCCAACTGGCAATTCACCTGAAGCTTTGCAGAGTGCCATAGGCTTTACACGCAAGGCTAGAGAAAACCTTTCAGAAAAAAATTGTAGCCATGAAAGGAGGCTTGGAAGCTCCACTCTCACCTTGAGTACCATGTTCAGTTTTGGGCCCCTCACCACAAGAAAGGCATTGGGGTGCTGGAGCATACCCAAAGAAAGGCAACAAAGCTGGTGAAGGGTCTAGAGCAGAAGTCTTACAAGGAGTGGCTGAGGGAACTGGGGTTGTGTAGCCTGGAGAAATGGAGGCTGAGGAAAGACCTTACTGCTCTCTACAACTAACTACTTGAAATAAGGTTGTAGCAAGGTGAGTGTCGGTCTCTTCTCCCAAGTAACAAGTGAAAGGACAAGAGGAAATGGCCTCAAGCCATGCCAGGGGAGGTTTAGATTGGATATTAGGAAAAATTTCTTTACTGAAAGGGTTGTCAAGCATTGGAACAGGCTGCCCAGGGAAGTGGTGAAGTCACCATCCCTGCAGTTATTTAAAAGATGTGTAGACGTGGTGCTTAGGGACATGGCTTGGCAAGTGCTAGGTTAATGGTTGGACATGATGATCTTAAAGTCTTTTCCAGCCAAAATGATTTTATGATTCTATGACAGCAGCTAAGAGTCATGAGAACAGCCAAGGTTGTTCCCATATGTCCCCTGTATCAGACTGTATGAGGCACTCATGCCATGAGGACATACTGACCTGTGAAACTCACAAATTCCACCCAACCTTCCTTTCTCAATTTAATTGCAGCATCTTCCTTGTTTTCTGGCTTGGAGGAGGTCAGGCATCCCTGGGAATACTGGAGGACAAGATTTTCTTCCCTGTGTAATCCCCATTGCACTGTAGCATGGTATCAGTCTCATCAGGACAGGATGTGGTCCATCTTTTTGCATGACTCCCCAGCTCCTTGGCTAGGCACAAGTAAACCCAAGTGGCTGAGATGAGAAGCCATGCTCTGAAATTTTCCCTTCTAACTTAATTCCACAGCATCTAAATACATATTTTGAGGGATGTTTTAATTGCAGGGAAGCCTCCTGAGTCATGAGCTCCTAAATTAGCTTTAGGTTTCTAGGTGAGAAACTACACTGTGAATTCCCGCACACTGGGGAGGTGATGGCTGGCGGCCAAGCAACCAGAGCGGCTCTATTTCTGGCGGGGACGCAGAGCTCCGACCGCGGGGGCTGGGGCAGACCCACCCGCACACCAGGCCCCAGAGGAGCTACTTCCCTTGCGTCTTTTCAGCGCTGACTTACTGGGGGGTTATTTTAAGGCCGAAGTGTTGCTTAAAAATTACACCCCCCGGCACGCCGAGCTACGGCGGCCACGTATCCCTCTGCCCGCGTAGCGCCCAAGCCTGCCTCAGCCGGGCAGCGAAGGTCGGGGCGCGGCTGCCGGGCAAGGAGCTCAGTGGCAGCGCGACCAGCGCCCGCGCTCCCGTGCCGGGGTGGCAGGCGCCCGGCGGCGGGCTGGGCTGGGCCGGGCCGGGCAGCGGAGGGGCGTGCTCGGGGGGCGGGAGCCGCGCGGCGCCGCCCCGGCCCCGCCGCCGCCGGGAGCCGGCAGATCCGGGTCTCGTGGCGCGGGCTGACGTGTGAGCCGGCCCGAACCAGCGGGCCCGAGCCGCGGGGCCGCCCTGCCAGCCCGGCCGCCCTGCCGCTGCCCCCGCGCCCGCCCCAGCCGCGCAGCCCGCCGCAGCCCGCCACACCCCCTCTGCGCCCCCGCCGCGGCGGACACAGCACGGTGAGCGGGGGGCTGGGGGCGGCGCGGCCGGGGGGCGCCGCCGCGGGGAGGGAGAGGGCGCGGGCCGGCAGCGGCCAGGCAGAGCCGGGCGCGTTTCCGCGGACACCTCCGACCGTCCGTCTGTCCGCTGGTCGCGGAGCGGAGCGTTTCGAGAGGCGGCCACGGAGCCTGGGGAGCGGCCGGTGGGGGCTGCAGGGGTAACTTCAAGCCTGTTGAAGTACAGAAACGTCCTCACTGCCGGGCGCTTCGGCGGGTGCCCGGGAAGGTAAACACCAGGAGAGCCGGAGCCGCTCCACTCGTCTTTAGGCAGCACTCTTCTTTTTCAAACCACTGAAACGTCCACTTGTCTTCTTTACAGCTGGTCTGATTTGGGTTTTTCTGGTAGTTGCGGTTTTTAGTGCCGAGTGGCACTCTTCTGTCGTTTTGGTTTTTTTTTAAAGGATCTCAGTCTGATACTGTGAGCCAAAGGGGTTTAGTTTTCTTTCTTTACAAAAGCTCGAAGTGGCATACTGACGCCAGGGTACGTGCACGCAGGCTGCTCCCAGCTTTTTGAAAAACATCTGGAACTGAAGTGGGAGAAATACAATTTCTTGTGAAAGATAATCTCAGGAAAAGGACAGCGTCGTTCTGCCATTAATTTATTGAAGATAGGATTCCTGCCAGAAACTCTTCATATATGTGCTCCAAGATGTTATTCGTAGCACCTTACAGTGGGGAGGGGGTGTTTTGGCCTTGAAGACCACAAGGTATTGTCCATGGTCATTCCTCTGCAGCTGTCACCGTGCCTGGTTCCCAGATGTCCTGCCCTGCAGCTCATCCACTGCATTCCATGGCAGTTCTGAGGCCTCAGCTAACCACTGCTCCTACGTGAATGTGGCACGTGGCCTACATCAAAACTTTTGTTTCCTGGCAAACACCTGTTTGTCTAGTCAATCTTTAGGATTGTCTTTTAGATCATAGATTTGTTGTTGTAGGGACTGTTTGTGTTGTATACTGTCTTAATGTCCATCTTTCTCTATTTAGTTAAGTTTTAAAAACCATCTGCAGTTTTTAAAGGTGAGGCTATCTAACTTTGGTTTTAATAGCTTATTATGTTAATGTTATTAGTGTGCCTACTGGGGAAGGTACATACCTGCAGTGAGCATTAGTGGGTTAAGTCTTAGAAGCCTTTACATGCTTAGCTATTACAGTGCTATCCACCTTTACTAATTTCTGTTACTTTCCAAAAGCAGACATCAGTTCAAAAAAAACAAAATGAGAAAAAAGAAGAAATCAATCTTACTTTTGATTTCTTACTATATACAGTGAGGGAGAATAAATTCTTCATAATTCTGTCTAATTGTGACCTGTCAAGATGAAAGAAATAAAGCTGTTCTTGTTAATTAGTGATTTTAAAAAGTGTCTCTGACAGTGTGGCTTGAAACGTTAGAAGCAGTTGGCAAAATAAAAGTGATTGTAGTTTTAGCAATACATTAGTGAGTCCAACACTTTGGTTCTTTTTGCCCTCTTTTATAAAATACAAGTTTTACAATTTCTGTCTAACTCCAGAGTGGTATAGAGTTCCATATGTTAAGTCGTTTAAGTTAATTTTGTTTTTCAGCCTGGAGAAGAGAAGGCTCCAGGGAGACCTTATAGCAGCCTTCCAGTACCTGAAGAGGGCCTACAGGAAAGCTGGGGGGAACTTTTTATAAGGGCACGTAGTGATAGGACAAGGAGCAGTGGCTTTAAACTGGAAGAGGGTGGATTTAGGTTAGACATTAGGAAAAAATTATTCTCTATGAGGGTGGTGAGACATTGGACTAGGTTGCCTAGGGAAGTTGTGGATGCCACATCCCTGGAAGTGTTCAAGGCCAGGTTGAATGGGACTTTGAGCAACCTGGTCTAGTGGGAGGTGTCCCTGCCCGTGCAGGGGGTTTGGAACTAGATGATCTTTAAGGTCCCCTCCAACCCAGACTGTTCTATGATTTTGCATAAGGTGTTAAACGAGGGCAGAGCTGCAGCGGATGTGTTATTGATCACTCCGTAAAGTATTGTTGCATGTGCTTCCCCAGCAGGCAAGGACATCCCTGACCCACTCAGGACCATAAGCCAGGAGGGTCTGCTTTAGAACTGAGATGGTGGTAGCAGCCATTCTGTAGCTCTGGGTGGATTTTATTTTGGCCTAGATGGATATTATTTTGCGGACTATAGAGGTAAATACAGTGAATGTGTTCAGTTGAAATTCCTTATACTATGCATGTTGTGATGGTTTTGCAGCACCTTACCCAAGATACAAAGAAGTCTATAAGTCCAAAGTTCATGGCCCAGTTACATAGACAACATTCTGCAGTCCTTGTTCTTCCCTCTTTTTAAGGGAAAAATAAGAATAATACATTTGTTGATAAAGAAGTAGTCTACATAAAAACAGTTTCAAAATGCGTTCTGGTACCTGCTTTTGAAAGGTCCGTGTTTGGTTTTTGTGAGAGATGGACTCTATAATGGCCTTTAATCCAGCGTTGTTTGTAAGTGTGACAGGGAGTGGTCCTCAGCTCTCCATCCCCTGAGGAGGGGGTGTGGGTCGCGGCTTTGCCCATCTCAGTCCGCGACATTTTTAGAGAAACTTAGTTTCTAACTGACTTCTTCTTTCGTTATTAACTTACCATTTTCTACTCTTATGTATTTAGACGTCAGAATTACTGATGTGTTAACGTGATTTGCATAACAGATGTGTAATAAAACAAAGTCTACGTTAATGTTTCAGAATTTTCCCTCCTAGATATTTTAGGTACTTGACAACCATTCTTAAAGATGAAATTTTGTCTCTGCTGGAGCTTGTTATAGCAAAATTTGGCCTAAGAACATCATGAACCTTCACAAGGCCAGTACAGTGAAAGTAGCAAGATCCTCTTTATCTTCTTGCAAGTGCATATGAATAGAGGTGTACAGTACCCTGACAATACCAAGTATCAGATGCTTACTCTGAATGTTTTGAACATTTATTAGATTACTCCTCGCAACAAATACAAAAATATTTTGGCAGATGCATTTATACATAGAAATCGATGTCATCTGCCCACATTCTGCTTGGGAAATACATCAGAGCATGGCTATTACAGATATGCTGTTATACTTTATGTTAAGCATGCTTTCCATTTTAGCTTCCTAGGTTATGGATTCCATTTATTAATATGTAAAGATCTATCTAGTTGTTAATGAGGCATCTGATTTTGCAAGATGCTGAGTCCTCTCTAAGTACAGTTGAAGCTAAGAAAACTTTGTAAGGTTATACCACAGAGATGAATCTTGCACTCCTTGTTCAAGTTAAAAAAAAAAAAAAGACAAAAGCAAAAGGATTGTTTTCTCAGGGGAGCTCCTTCATCTTGTTTGCATTGATGGACCAAGCTAGCTTCCCCAGTTCCCAAGGAGCCTCATTTGCAGTAAGAGTCCTTAGCTTCTCATTATGAAGAAATATGGCCAGGGATATGAGGATCTGTCTGTGTTAGCTGTGTTACTCTTACTTCTGCTGGACTTTGGTAGTAATACAATGGAGAAGTATGGTCCTAGCCTCCTCTTTCCATCCACCACCCATTCCGTGGTATTGGCTGGGGCAAGAAAAAGTTGATGATTGATACAGCTTTCATGAAAGATTTGAAGATGCTCAGGGATCAGCCTATGGCATGACTGAGTGGTTGTACATTTGCATGGTTATTAATTGAACAAATATGCTTCAGAGGCTTTAGTCAAAGTGTCTAGCTGGTATTTTTACAGATAATGGAACAAATTAGTCCCATTTGGGTGGGAATAGATGGAATTACACTTGATAAAGGTTTTTCTCATTAAGATTAGTTCTGATTCTTCTGCAACTTTGCATTGCATTAAAACCCATGGCTTTCTGGAGCTAAATATAGTTTCATTCTTACTTTATACAACTGCTAGGCAAATGTGAGATCCAAAGCATAATATGTCCTAGGAAAGAAAAGACTTACCAGAAAGAACAGATAAGCTGTACAAAAATGTAGCACCAACCATTTACATGGTGTAAGTAGCTGCAATGCTTTATTTGTCAAATCTTTGTTGAATACAGATCTCTAGTATTAGAGCTTTGGTCTTTTTTGTTCACACATTCACATGTGTATGTTTGTATATTTCCTGTTAGTTAATCATAAAAGCTTTATTTTTAGCAAGACAGTATTTTTAGAGAACTTAGTTTGTGTCAGTTTTCATATATTAAAAAGTTAATTTAGGGAAAAAAACCAGCTGTCTGAATGAAATGATATGAAGATGTCAAGAAAAGTTGGGGGTTAGCTATTCAAATAGTTGGACTAAATAGTGTGTGTGAAACAAAGCTTCCTGGTGTGAGTGGCCTTAGTTTGATAGGAATTCCCATGCAAGTGAATACAGTGTAATTAGGGGCTCATCACTTTCATATCTGGGTGAGACTGATTAGATGGCACCTGTCATTAAGCACCCCTATTTGAAAACACTGGATAAAGCTTTTATTGGAGAGCTCCATGAAATACAGAAATAGTCTTCTACATGGACGCTTCTTGAGCCATGGATGTCAGATGCTTCAGTTTCAAGTTAATATATAGAACAAAAATGTCTAAAAATGAAAAAGACCTTCTTTCCTATGGGAAAACTGTAGAGCCAAAGGTGAGATGTATGTTGCAAGCTAATTCTTGTGAAATAGTACCATAGATTTTCCTTCTGCAAATTAACATAATAGATTTTTAAATCTGTTGCTAGTGGGTGCAGGGGAGGCTTGTATAATTTGCATAGCGCTTTCCTTCTGATAAACTAGTCTGTGAGTCTGCTGAATTAGATGGATGCTATTCTCTGGTAAAAACTGGGTCATCTTTTAGCTAAACATATGTAAATAACCAAGCCCAGAAATCCTGTTAGTTGCTACAGATTCCCTCTGGTATAAGTACTGATTAAAAATGTTCTAATTGATAAGCTGCAAATTATTTGCTGTAGGTAGGTAGAAAACCTGATTCCACTTCCATTGAAGTCAAAGTCAGGCACCCGCTAGCCTCAGATAAAATTTGATCTGGCCTAAAGGGGTTAGGACTAGAACTGCCAGGGAATAGAGCTGCTTTCATCTGAAAATTGAAAATCCTGCTATCTTTCTCAGCATGCTGTTACCCTGCTAAATCTGTTTGCACAGTGGCAAGTTATTAGAAACATATGTCATCCCTGGAGAAAAAAATAATGAAAACATTCCAAAGAATTTCTGTATAATTTTGTGTTTGTATGTGATTGGAGTAACATTGAGGAATAGTGTATTTTTACAGTTCTAAGGATTTATTAAGGTATTTTATAATCTAAACAATTGTACTCTTAATAAAGGACTCTCAATAAACTTCCTAGCTTATGGTCTAGGGCTGCACTTGCTGACTCAGTATGGTGGGAAAATTTTCATTTTTATTTGTTTTGAAACTGCACATTTTTGTAAATGAGTGAATAAGTTAATATTTTAATGTTTATTTTTGCGAAGAGTTGAAATGTCTAAAAATCTCTGGATGATTGACCTTCCAAACGAATTACTTCAAAATAATGAATTCTTGCATGCCACCTGAGCTGCAGTAACTGCCTGGGTGTGCTCATGGTTAGCTGAGAGCAGCTCTGAAGTGTCTCAGCTTAACTTTTTTCTCTTACAGACTAAGCAGTCACGTTTACTCACAGTTCCCCTGGGCTAAGAGCGTGTGCGGGGACCATTGCCACAGCTCAGCTGCCATGCAGCGGCTTTGTGACACCACACGGTAATTTGCTCCCAAGTTTGAGTCCTGAGCCTCACTGGATGAGCTTTAAAGTTGGATCTGATCTCAATTTTCTTTGGTACATTTGAACATATTAATCACAATCTCGATTCCTGAACCTTGAAACGAGAGCTGAGACGTTTTATGGATAGGTTACGTAGTTTGTTATAGGAGCATATTTTTTCCATACTTAGTCTTTTAAAGTAAATTATTAGTTTTGTATTATGAAGCACAAAAGTGAAGTGAAAAAAAGGTCATGGGTGGGGTAACCAACAGCAAAGTCAGTTCCCCTGTTCTACTCCCATGGGGAGGCTGATGCAGGATGCTCACCTCCACCATTTTCTGTCTGCAGGGACCACCCTTTATTCTTGTTTCCCTGCAAAAAAGTCTGCCTCCTGGAAGGCCATCTTCCCTTTCATGTGTAGCCACTTGTTCAGAATCAGTCTTGCCAAAGTGCTGCACAAGCCTGCAGCAGAAGCCTGCAGCCCTGGTTGGCATGGCACAGCACAGGTGTCCTCTCCGTGCTGGTGCAGAAGTGCTCTCGGCAGGGGTTTTAGATTCAGGGTGTGTTGCTTCTAGCAGTAGTGCATCGCTTGAACAGCTGCAGGGGTGCTCAATTTAGAAGACTGGCAATTGTTGCTGTGGGATGGGAAGAGGAATGTCAACACAAGCAGTAGGGCATTCTGTAGTGCTAGAGACACTAACCAAAAGCGGAAGAGTAAGCAAATTTGCCTAGGAGCTGGCTCTTATACCAACCACTCAAGCAGAAAATCCTGTTAAAGTCACTGAGATTTCCTGCCTTACTGAAGACCACAGGAGAGGGCTCCCAGTTCGCTGTCTAAACTGATTGAAATACAATGTGGCAGTAATTTTACATAGGATTGCCCACCCTTTTGTGTTAACATATGTCAAACAAAATTATCAAATAGCCATTAGTCATTCAGTGCAATATGAATAATTTTGTTGTCCTAGACCATTTCTACGGTCTCTTACACTAGAAATAAATGTTGAAGTGAAGCTGAAGCATTTACTTAGCAGAAAGAGGGTATTATTCTTGGATGATGTTCTGTGTCATTGACATCTTCGCTTAATTAGCTTTCATATTCCAAGAGATTTCTTTCAGAAAAATAACATTTTAACAAAAGGATGACCAAATGCTGACAGCTGGAGTTTGGCAATTACATTCTGTATCAAATATCATTAAATGAATTCTAAAATAGCTGAACTGCTTTTTTTGGTCCGTGCCTGGATGTGCATAATTAGCTCCTTTTCAAGTGGTTTGCCCAGAAGAAATGTTAAGCCACCTGCATGGGAATAAGTAAATAGCTTTTTAAAAATCTTGGTGGGTCTTTTCAGCGCCCTTGGGGAATTCAGTTTTGATCACTGACATCAGCCTGAAGTCTTTCTCTCTCCTCTCATATTGTGGACTGGCCATGAAAAGGAGGGTGGGAACAGTACTGGAACTGTTGGGGATTTTAATTTGTGGGTTCTTGTCCTCTGAGAGTTGTATGTGACACAAGCCTTAATTAAACTGAAGGAAGCATCTGTGTCCTCTTCTGTAGTTCCCTGATACACCATTCTGTGTTGAACTGATGCACCTCAGCATACCTTTAACCTTAGTTAGCCTTGTCCTTGTCTACTTCTTAAAGAGTTGTTTTAAATCGTCATTTGTAAGAAGCACAAGATGGATGACACTAGAAAATTAATTCATCATTTACATACATACCAAATGATTTGTGAGACAGTAGCATAGTTACCCACCATTATTGCTTGAGCAGGATGTGGCTGGGTGAGTTCTCTTGTGGAGCTCCTGCTAGTCTTGATGTCTCTGTTGAAACCAGCAAGAACAGCACTAGTTGTGTACATCTGTGTGCATGGCTAAGTACTGACTTTTCCATGAGGAAGGGAATAGGCTTAGCTTAATCTGCATTGAAAAGTTCAACTTGTTAATTATCCTGAGAGAAGTTGCAGTGCAAAACTACACTTGCCAACTCATTAGGCTACAGCTGGAAGTCCAGGGAGACGTGCTGATGCTTTCAAGTGCAAAATCAGCTGCGTTCCTCCCCCCACCCTGCCCCCTGGAATTAAAAGGAAGGAGTGTGGAGAGAATTGCTTTATACTCTGAAAGTACTACTATGTCTAGGAACCCTCTTTGGGTATTGCATTGGCCATCAAAATCATTGCAGTCCTTTTCCCTAGAAAAGCCAAATGGATGATCTGAACTGGGACAATTAGTTGGAGAAAGCTGTAATTAGAGCCACACTTCACTGTGGCAGCATTTCTCCTGGCAGGACCCACATTTATATCCTGCTGGTTTGCTTTTGCTGCCCAGTCAGCCAGTTGGTTTTCTTTTGTCCTGAAAACTCAGTTTAATGCCCAGGAGGAGGCCTGGTAGAAAGAGATCATCAATAGTCCTCTAGAGATCGGTGACCTTGCAGAGCTACTAGATCCTGGTCTACTGAAGTCAATCAGAATGCTGGTATTTCTTTCAGTAAAAGCAGGATGGAGCTGTAAGCAGGGAAGAGATGATGGGAGAGACCTTTCTTGCATTATTAATAAAAGGGATTAAAAATTACCATTATAAAAAAGCCAAGTATAATGTTGCAGTGTTTCAGACTTAAGTTCTAAGAGGGAATATTTACTTGAACTATCTAAATTACAGTGATAGAGGAGACCAGATCCCTGGAATGTTCTCATTAGTGTAAGTTTGTATACAAGATATATTTTTTTACAGAACCTATTTTTAGCCTTGTTTGAACAAAGGAAGTTGCTTTGTAAAGGAAGTTTCCTTAGAAATCTTCAAGCTTTTTTTTTTTTGTTGTTTTTGCCTATTATATAACCCTGACAATTTAAAACTCTTCCATAAGAAATACAGACCACCTGCGCTGAACACTTATGCCAGGCCCTTGGCTTCAGGATTAATTTTGATTTAGTGTGATGTCCTCCACTATTGCCTTAGCATCATGTATCCATTAACTTCAGGGGAAAAAGCATTTATTTATTTTGAAGTACTGCTGATTTTTCTCTTTACTTTCTCCGTGTTTCTCAAGTTCCTTTTGTGATGTTTCTTTCCTATTCAACTACAAATGCTGTCATTTTCTTACACTGTCCTGTAGTTTTATCCTGTGTTTACTTATTCCCTTCCTTTGCTTCTTCAGTGGCTCTGTTAACCTCTTCTGCCTCGTTCCTTCAAGAAACGACTTGATGCAGAAATCAATGGATAATATTCCCAGGCTTGTCTTATTACTCACAAAGTTTAGCTGTATAACTGAAATGATAGAAAGTTAAATGATGGACTGCTGGGTTGGATATAGGTAGTTCATTGAAAGATTGACAAAACATGCAGGATTCTGTGGGAGGGTGGGTTTTCTTGAACTACAAATATTATGGAAGATGGAAATCATCAGGAAAATGTGTTACATAACAAATACAAAAAATTCTGACTTTGGCTGGGATTCACTGCATTTTAATGTTTAGGCTCCTCTTGACTGGTTGGTCACTAGTCAGCAATATTGCCCTAATGAAGATACCTTTATCCATTATTTTACCGTATACCTAGTTGATGTTGAATTGGGCTGTGTGACTAGGCAGGGTTCAGTGAGTCCAGTCCCTAGAAGAGGCAGGATTAGAAACGGATTTTGGAGTAGCCACTTGTACCAGAGGCATTTTGAAATGCCCAGTAATGAGTCAGCTGAGGTGCCAGCTGGCCCTGGAGCACTGATGGTACCCAGGGGAACAAAGTGGCAAAGGAGGAGTAGAAAGAGTCCTGTAAAAGGATCAGGAGCTTTATGAGAGGTTATCACAGCAGTCTCTTCTTGCTTGAACTAAAGCAAATTTCTGCCCCCTGGGCTAGTGGGTACTATGGGTACACAGCCCCTGTGCCTAGTAGTTTCTCTGGGACAGGACTTCATGTGCAGGATTGCAGGGGTGTTACACTACGCGAGGCACATGTACAGGGTGTTTTAGATGCTAGAAGAGAATACTTGGGGGTCATTTGGAGATGGGTAAGACTATATGGAAGAACCAAACTTGAGGCATGCTGTGAAGAAAATAATTACAGAAAGGTTCAGATACTGTAAGAAAACATTAATACCAAGAGGGCTTAAGCGCAGGTAAAAGGCAAGGGAACAAATCCTTTTTATGGAAACCTGGATCCTTTAGGAGGTCATGGAATAGTATAGGAGAAAAGGTTTCTGCCTCTTGACAGTGAATTGTTCATGCTTTGTGTATGGTGTTTGCTATTTTAGCCCTTTACCATTTTTCAGAATGCCTACAGAGGCATAAAAGTAATTTGCTTTCTTTTTACATTTTTCTTTTAAATTTTATACATATTTTCATTTGTTCTGCCACACTTCTCTCAAACTGAACTTGGAAGAAAAATTGAACTTTATGGCTTGTTGACAATTGTGCTTTGAGTTATTGCAGTTGGCTAAAAAACAGTAACGAGGAGCTAAATAGGATTTTGTTTCTCTTTAAAGTGATGTGGAAAGATTCTCTTACTTGTCTGATGTGCTATAAGGTATTTTCTCCTGAGGATTTCTTACTCTCAATTTCCAAGAAAATAGCAACACAGCAAAACCAGTTCTAAGCAGAGGAAATCTTCATTAATATGTATTGTATGTGATATTCTACATTTTAAAAGTGCATGGATCCAGAAAAGAAAAGTGTTAATAGACTTAGAATTTTTATGGTGAAGATCCCAAAACCTGCAGTGACTCTGATTTATGTATCATATAGAGTGGTGTTTCTTTGAATACTAAACTTCCAAATATTTTTACACACTCCTTTATACCAATATGTGCATTTTGACAATCTTGCTAATTAGCATCATATTGGAGGGCATCCAGCACATGGAAACTTGACAAAGTTGCTTGCTTGGGTTCATGCTAGAAAGGAATTCAGTTTTGTAGTGATTAGGGTGGAGAGAAGCAGAGTATAATGTCTGTCTCCCAGAGCTCACCAGCTGCATGCTATTTACCCAGGAGAGGTGTTGCTGAATTGGGAAATAATGTATAGTAATTGTAATAATTTAAAATACAGAGGAGTCTCCAGGTACAAAAAACCAATCAGATTGTAGACATGAAGATTGCTTTTTTTATAGTAGGATGTATAAAATATAATACACAGCTGTAGGGCTAGGATTGGGGAAGGTAATAAAAGAAGAAACAATTTACAAAAATTACTATAACTGAGAATGCTATTTTTTTAAATCATTAGAGACTAGAAATATTTTTCAATGTGTTCATTACCTACAATGTCAAATAGATGCTCAGGTCAGAAGGTAATGGTGGGCTTTTATTTCTGTCTTAAGTAGTCAGAAACTGTCCTCTACTTTGCTCCTGAATTATAGGAATTCTCGCTCTGACTACAGTATTTTAATTTCAGTAATACTGTTTATGATTGCCTCTGTGGGCTTCTTTACACTGCAAAGGTCATATTGACTCTGATGGTACATCATATTTGTCCATATTTACTAATTCTCTCCTTTATTATGCTTTCTATCAGTTTTCTTAGTCTAGAGGCCATAATATATACCTTCCCAGCTGTTATCAGTGAGAGCTTTGGCATATTTACCAAATGTATCTTCCAGCTGTTTGTAAACCCTGTGAATTAAATACTGTGCTAGCAGCAATACAGTCAAACCAAAATACAGTAATTTCAAGTGGAGTAAAAGTAACTCACTCAGAGTACTTGCAGGTACTTGACATGGTAGCCTTACCAGTTGCTGTGGTCTTACCAGTTACTCTAGAAATTCTAAGAAAAACAAGGTAACAATAAACAGGAAAATATACAGAAAAGTTAGTAAAGTAAAATAAAATAAAACTGTAAGCTTTTTTTCCTCTCTCCAGGTCATGAGGAAGAGAACAGAGCATATCCTCCCTGTTTCTGTAATAGATTGTGTGTAGGACCTGTATTTGCAAAAGGTGGAGAGCTGGTGTGACTCAGAGCGAGGAGGGCAGAGCTGGGCAGAGCAAGTTAGCTGCTGACGTGAGATCAGACAATTGCGAGTACAGGGAGGCAGGCAGGAAGCACGTTGTGATTCTGGAACAGGATTTTGATACAAACAGGCTGCCTAAGAACACGCAGTGGAGCCAAGGAATCCTGTCCATGATACATAAAAATACTAGTCACTTATTACCAAACCTTACATAGGGTCACAAAACATTAATGAACTTAAGGATCTGATTACAAATCTTAGCTGATATTTAGTACTGTGTGCATTTGAAGTGTGTTACAAATAATACAATTTTTAAGCCAATAATGTTTTAAAGAGGAATACCGACATGAGAGTGTCATTTGAAAAGTGAGAATCATCATATAGTATAGAGGGCTCTCTCTTCTTTATGCATCAGCCACATATATGTGGCTGACATGGTTCTCTTATCTCATATAATCTGTTTCCTCCAGTTCCAGGAAAAAAATAATTCCATAAAGGGGAATTAGTTACCTTTTTGGTTTTTTGTGTTCTTCGGTTTGGTTTTTGGGTTGGTTGTTTTAAGTAGTAATCCAAGTTTAGCATCTTTATCAGGGGAAAATCTAGTGCTATTCCCAAAATAGATGGTCCATCTTCAGTCCTTTGTCGATGAAAGAGCTTCTTATAGGCTTGGAGGAAGGAAAGATAAAGGATGATTCCTTTCAGCATCATGTGAAGGTGAGAAAGCTTGTAAGGGATCTTTTGTTGAAAGCTTGGATTACATTTTACTTGGTGACATGTGTTCTGCTTTATTTTAGCTCATTAAGGTAATTTGTCATGTACACTTCAGATGCCTTGGGTTAAATTCCTTCTAGCTCACATCCACTTACATTTATGTTATATGACAGATTAATTTTCCCCATTTATTGTCTAATCCTTTTCAGTTGTGTGCTCAACAAAGAACGTTAGTTTGGTTTCATTGGTGATGACTCTTATCTGATGTTTTGATTTCTTGTAGTCATATATAAACACTCCTCTATTAATTGCTGTAACATTACTATGTGTTACTGATTCCTAAATTCTTTCAACTTACAAGTAAATACTGTTGTGCAACTTCGCTGGTTCAAATACCTTCTTTTGGATGTCAGCACTATGTCCAGATAGACCATTTTGCACTATTTAGCAATCACTGCTTGTACCTCTTCCTTGTGCTAAAATAGTTTTAGAAAGGCTATTTGGTTTGACGTGGCATATCATCCAGGGAGCTTGTGTAGTTAAAAAATTTCTTCCATTGCTCTCATGCAGTTCTAGTTGGTTGTGAGATAAGTTCACATGTTAGTGTAGTAACTTTATAATTATACTCTTTAAAAGAATAATTAGATTATCTGCTGTGATCTCCTGTACGTTGGAGAACATTCTATCCAAATTTGAGTTGTTTTGTACTTTACTCGGTAACCTGTATCTGGCTGAAGCACCTCTGAATGCATTGAGATGGGAAATCTACCTCTTCTTTCACAGTTTGTTCACTGGTTGGTTACTTCAGTGATGAATGTGTATGCTTTGCTTCTCTTTTGAATTTGATTGATTAGAGCTTCCAGTCACTGGTTCTTGATCACCTCTTTATTGATGAACTTCCCTATATTCAGGTTTATTTTTCTATGCAAAGGTACTTGCACACTAAATAATCAAGTAATCTCTCAGTCTTCTTATCAATACGTTGCCAGATGACTTTCTTAGTGTCTAAGCAAAAAAATTTTCCTCCATCCCTTTAATATCTTTTTTTCCCCTCTTTCAATTTTCAGTATTCTTTTTAAAAAGAGGATAACCTAGTAGATTAAGGGCACTAATGTTCAGACTCATAATGAAGATACAGATTTCTCTTACCTTCTTTTACTATCTGGCTCTCTCCCCCATGGCAGAGAATAATACAAAGAGTGGTCGACATTGACAGGGGAAGGACTTCTGAAATGCATTTTCTTTTTTTCTATCTTTTTCTTCCCCCAAGAGGGAAGAACTATTGTGGTGATACATTCTGTTGAATGAAGATACATTACAGCTATATGGGTTATTCCTCTTTCTCCTAGTGAGGTTAAAACATGAAAGTGTTTGTGTGATCACGGCTGTCAGTTTTTATAGGTGATGACTGCAGAGGACATCTGTTGATTCAGTACACCATTATCAAATAGCTGGCACCTTCATAAATGACTTAGTTTAGGAAATTGAGAGGATATATCTGCTCTATGCTGCTGCATTTATTAAGCTTGCCAGTTAGCTTACAGGAGGTCCCCAGTGCATGCAACACACAGTCTGAATCCAGCTTAATTGATGCCGAGTTAACAAAAATATTTTGAAAGTATCATTATGCAGAACTGATCTAATACATCATAAGACTCCTCATTCAAGAGAAATCAATCACTGTTTTGACATCAAGGGTAGAAATGCCTTGCAGTCTGCTGCCCATTTTGACCGTCAATTAAGTCACTGAGAAAGCTATTGGTAAACAGTAAGATAGGCTTGCATGCACTTGATGTGTCTGGTGTAAGTGGTTTTAAAGCAGGTTAATAACCTAGAATTGATTCCCCACCATGTCCATTACAGCTTCTTTGAACTTTGTATTGCTAAGTGAATGACCTACTTTCATCTAAAATTAGTGTGTGTAGCTCCATTTTTAATGTGTTTCCAAGTATATCCACTTTTGCACTCCTGCTGCTTCCTTTCATTATACAATAAGGATGATTGTTTCTCCCTGTAGCAAAGAAGTTACCAGATTTTAAATTATTTTTCTTTACATTGATCCAGAGGGAGAATGCCAGCAGTTTGTTAGGGGTTTAGGAGAACAAGTTCCCCAGAGTTTTCAAATTGTATTTGTACGCTGAATAGTCCTACTGTGCAGATAAGCATCCAGAATTTAATCTTTATGATTCCTGTTTGTTAGGATGTGTATCATGGTGGTATGTGGGAGAACCCAGGGGAGACACAAATTCTTGCAAAAAAATTATTTGCCTCTAAGGAAGTATGTGTGAGATCCTGCTTTCAGCAACGGGAAAAATGTAACTCCACATACCAGACTTCTTCATTCATGCTGCCAAAGGAATAACAGGATTACCTTGCTTTGTTTTGCTTTTTCACCCTGGCATTAAATGAACTGAAACTTGATGTGACAGTCTCTGAAAATAAGGCCAGTTGAAAAAGAGTTCATTGTCCTTTTATTCTTATTCTTCATAGGTATTCACAGTCCAGTTTTATCAGGAGAACCATGGCAGAAGGTGGATTTGATCCTTGTGAATGTATTTGCTCACATGAACATGCAATGAGAAGACTGATTAATCTGGTAAGGGTAACATGAGGATATTGGGAAGGGTGGTTATTCAGACATTACTTCAGTTCTTGCAGATTTGCAGTTACTGATGCTTTTGATTCTGCTTATTCAGTTGCATGTACAGTTAGAATCTGTGTATCTGACTTTCTGATGAGCTTTTGAATAGTTAATACAAATTATAGCTTTTTGTTTTTTTCCCAAGGCTGCATTTCGACAGCATTGACGGTGTTTCTTTTGAAATGTTTATTTGTAACCCTTTTTTAGTCTGCATAAGGCCAAAGATACTACCCTGCAAACTCTTTTGGGCTCAAAGTGGTACCACACATGTCAAGTTCCACATACTCTTATGGCAAGATAATAATGTCTGAATTTTTAAAAGTAAGCTTTAAAAAAATTCTGAAGTTGAGAATCCAGTGATTTTGAGTTCCGAGTTCTGTTTCTTGCTATGCCATTGCTATGGTTAAGCAACCAAGAAAGTTATTACAAGATATTACATTGCTGTAACTATGACCTGTAAAATAGAAATTATTCTTTGCTTCTGTGTGGATCTTAGTTCACTGTCAATTGAAGAAAAACTATGAAGTGCTGATTTTTTTCCCCATGTTTTTAAAAATAACACTAACAGTTGTGAACTGTGAGGAATTAGATGAACTTTATTTCAACTCTAATTTGGTTAAACTGTACTTTAAGATCACATAGTACATCAGCTTCATGTGATGTACTTCCCCTTGTTGATTTGCGTAAATTTGTTTTTAGCCCATTTTCTTTCCTAGGGCCTAAATTAATGTCCTTTCAAGTTACTGAGTACATCAGCTGCTCACGGCAGTATGTGTAAAGACCGTCCTCTCTAGGATCAGGCCCTTCTTCAAGAGGTTTCTTACCAATATTTTAGGAAGGTTATCAGGCAAATACAGCCTCCAGTAGCCTAGGATAAGAGTAGGGCTAATTTGTAAGTCCTCAAACAATGTATATCTGGGAATAAGGAATCAGTTTGTGCGCTTGCCCTTAAAATAAAACCACTTCCACATGCATATATCCACAAAAGAACGAACTTGTTTTAAACAGCACTTTGTGAGAAGTATATGCAGCGTGTTCTTACAAATGTGTGGGTTGCACTCATGTAACCCTGCTTCACCCCAAACATAAAATCCTGTGTCCACGCCTTCTTGGCCTTAGAGTGCATTGTTACACTAGCTCATCTGGCATGCCAGGGGAAGAACCTAAAGCCAGGCAGCTGCTGTACCTGTGTGTGCTCTCACACAGCTTGGATGACCCCATTTTCCAGAATTACTCTGCTCAAATTAAGCAGAGTTCACCACCCATGTCCATAATGTGGCACTGCAGAACCTGTGCCATCATGTTCTCACATTGTGCCCCTGGGCCTGTGCACACATAATGCTTCCTCAAAAACACACAGGGCACAATGGGAACCAAAATACCCCAGACCAGGCTCTCTTAGTGGGAGGGCTACCTCAGTGGCTGCAGCAGAAAGCAAAATGGTCCCCCACAAGGACAAGAGGAAGTGATGAGCGCTTGTCATCTATCTCACAGACCGCAATACCCTTGGGCTAAGCATCAAAGCTGGAGTTGCCAAACAGCCCAGATCTGTGTAGTGGTCAGCTGCACCAAAGTCCAAAATTGCACCAGACAAATAGAGCATACCTGCATAGCAATTCCATGTGCTTTATGGGCCTGATACAGTTTCCCTTTGGTAGTTCCCAAGTGTGGTGCAGCCAGTGCTCTCTTGAGTCTCAGAAACCATAAGAGTTTGACTCACTTTCTTATTACTGAACAGGCAATAGGGTTGTCTGGGCAAGGGAGGTGCTAGAAGTGAAAGGGATGTGTGCCCATTTGCTGGTGTTATCAGAATTGTTTAGGGTGGAAGGGACTTCAGGACATCATTAGGCTGACCTCCTGCTCAAAGCAGAGTCAACAGTGAATTCAGATCAGGTCATTCAGGGTTTTTATTCCAGCTGACTCTTGAAAACAAGGGTAGCAATTCCACAGCTTCTTGGGGCAACCCACTCCATGTTTGACAGTCCTTGGACAAGGGAATTTTTTCCATCCACTGTTTAGTTGAATGTATCATACCCTCTGCTGTATGGCAGTGTAAAGAGCCTGTCTCTGTCCTTGGTAACTTCCCTGTAAGTACTGGGGGTCTGCTGTTAGTTCCACCCAAAACCATCTCTTCTCTGAGCTAAACAAGCCCAGTTACCTCAGCCTCTCCTTACTGGGCAAAGTGCTCCAGCCCCTGGTGACCTTCAGCTGAATTCACTTCAGTCTGTTAATATGTCTTCTGTAGGGGAGCCCAAGACTGGATGCAGTATTCCAGATAGGGGTTTAAAGTGCTGAGTGGAGGGGTGTAATCACATCCTTCAGTCTACTTATGCACTGTTTAAAGGTCAGTGCTGTTGGCATAAGGGTGTAGAAAATTGAGGCTTCTATGGAGAACAGTTTTCTCTTCTGTGGAGCCTTTACATCAGGGCCCAGCCATCCTAGCTCATGCTTCTTAGTTAGAGGCACAATTAAAAAACTATTCTGAGCTCTCCCTGTGTCGCGGACCGAGATAGGTAAAGCCGCGACCCACACCCCCACCTCGGGGGATCGAGAGCTGAAGACCACTCCCCGTCACACTCACAAACAACGCTTAGGAATCAATAGATTTATTAAAGGCACTGAGGGTTTGGCAAGTCCGATATCAACTAACACACAAGGTCTATCTCTATATCTATATCCACACCTATATATCCATATACCAACAGCTATACAACTATACATCTATATACCAATAACAACACACATAGAAAACAAGAGAGAACCTCTCCCCTTCCCCCCTGTTCCTGTTCCCGGACAGGGATAAGAGGGAAATCCTGGAGAGAGCCTTTGGGAAATAGAAGAATATTGGAAAAGAGAAGTGAGTGTCTGGTATGTGTGAATATATGTAGGCATGTTAGTAAGAAGCCTCAGAATGTAGTTCACAATTCTCACCACCAGGTTAGTGGATCCATATGGATGCTCATACACATGTTCTTTCCCAAGAAGGGTTTTCCTCTTGTCCTCAACATGACATTTGTGCCATATCCCACGCTTGTGTTGACTCTGGACCTTAAGGCTTCTGGACACGTGAAACAGTGATGAAAAAGAAACCCTCAGGACCAAGCTTCAGGAAGTTGAGAGGGAGAAAGAAGGATGCGTAATGCCTGCTCTTTCCTCTGAGGCTCGTCAGATGCAAATCTGAACAAGTATGGTTCAGACTTTCAACCTCCATTCCACATTTGTTATCTTTCTTTTTTTGCTACGAGACACTGATAGGTAATAGCACCAGTCAGCCAGTTCTCTTTACGTTGTCACTGGAGGATTCTAGGTATGAATGATGTAGGTGAGTTGTATCCAAAGTCAAAAAAAGTGCCACACGTGCCTGGGAGATTTTGTTCCCGGGCAGCTCCATGCAGTATAAGGTGGGTGCAAGTGGATCATCTAGAGGCACACTGGTTCCCATGCTATGAATGTAAACAGTGCACATCATAGGTGCACCCTTTTTGGCAGTCACCAAGACCAGTCTAACAGTGTTCTTGTGTAGTTTCAGGAATGGAGTTTATTTGCTCAGTGTCCAGCTTCCAAAAAGATCATAACAATTAGCACTTGAAACTGTGAGGAGTAAGGGGAGATGCCAGATTTCATCTATCCTAAAAAGCGAAACAGATGCTCCTAAATATTTATGAGCAAATCACCAGTTGGGATAATTCAGCAGAATCTAGAAAAAAAAAAGTCTAAAAAGTCTCAGTCAGCAGCCAGACTATCCTCAAGTAACCTGTTGCATTATTTTAACAGGAGACTTGCTAAACCTTCATTATTGCATATACAACTTTTATGCTTTAGTAAGAGTTTGCTTTCTAAGCTGCTTTTTTATCACTCAATCATACACAATATAAGTTTAACAGAATAACAATGTCGTTATAAGAGATGCCTAAGTGTGGACATGTACTTTTAGGTTTCTTCAGTAATGACACTGTGCAAGAAACCCATGATTGATGTAGACTTTAATAACTTGCATTCGGGATAAAGTAAACTAATTTTTACAGATTAATTTGTTTATACCTGTATAGAACAACATAGATAAGAATTATGGCTTCTGCTAATGCAAAAGGCATGATGTAATCAGTTATGACCGTTACATGTAGAGTAACAGAAATCCTGTATGTTTTAATATGTATTTTTTAGAGTTAACTGTATGGGAAATTTGAATGATGCTGCTTATGCCTTGGTCAGAAGGAGGTCAAAAAGTCTGACTTCACAATTTGAAGTTCTTATTTTAATTTCTAAAGTGTTAATTTTAATTCCTAATTTAATTTACTTCAAAATTCTTAGAAAATGTATTTGGTATTCAAAGTACAATCAGTGGATGAATACATTCTATTTTTTATATATGGCATTATAGTTTAAATCTCTACTTGAAATGCATACTTCAATTCATCACATCATTACAATTAATGCTTATACAAAGAAAAAAAAGCTTATGTCATTTCAACTCTTCTTCCTCCTTGCTATTAGCAACACCACAGAAAATTGCAAGCAAGAAAGCTGTTTTTTAAAAGCCTAACTCTTACTAAGCTATGTGGCTCGATCATTTTTCTGACCATTTTGCTTGATTAAGCAGGCATTTGTTTTGTTGAGTTTTTTTCTTAATTTGTAATAACCATGAGGATTTTATGGACAGGGAACCGTACATCTCTAAGGTGCATTTTACTTTTAACAGATTTTCTTGCTGCTTATTAGGTTAACCAGGTGATATTGTTCATACCCACAGTTCTTATAATTTATATATACATGCTTAAGTGGCACTGAATTCTCTCATGCTGAATATTCTATCATTTTTCTGAAGTGGATTTTTCAGGGTTCTCCTTGGTGTCAAAATATGAAAATTTTGCGCATGGTAAAGTTCTGTAGTATGGCCGCTCTAAATAACACGCAAATATTATTTCCAGATATTCCTAGGAAACAATAGAAACCTAAAGTCTTTGGCTGTGACTTCATAAATATTCTAGAATGTAATACCCATGGCAACATCTGTTATGATTTGATGTTGTGTAACAATTTGGCTATTGTATGTTCGGCTCACTATTTACTCTGGATATAGCAAATAATTGCAAACTTCCATAAGAGGAAGTAAGCATAGAAGAAAAATATCACAAGACTTTCCATCCTCTGCAGGTACACAAGAGTTGTCAAGAGACAATGACAGGTCTGTTAGATTGTATGACTTTATCTTCTGTTCAGTCTACTCCATCTGCAAAACTTATTTGTACAAGAAGAGGCAAAGTTCAAGAATGAAGAACAAATGACATCAAGTACTTTAATGAGGGGGACTCTGTCAGACAAGGGACCAGTTGTTTGAAAGAATCATGGTGAAGATCCTTGTGTGGTATCCAGAGGACATGGTTCCTATCTTAGTTGTGGCAGAAGATAGCAAATCTCTGGCTAGAATGATGTTATATTTAAACTTTTTTATTTCCCTATTTTTCACTTATTTTGTAAAATAAAAATCTGATTGCACTATGTTACTCCTCCAGACTTTGCTCTCAGAGTAAGTTAGCATGGCTAACTTACTTAGCATGGAGTATTTTAGCCCAAAGCTCAGTTCAAATCTGAAAACTACACTGAAAACAGAGTGTATGTGGTGGCAGAGGATATTTATACATAGAGCATCTTCCATGAAACCTGAGACCTGTGTAACTGCTTAGAGTGGCCAGAAATGTCAAAGCGAGCCAGTAAAACACATAACTTTGTATGATGTAAACATTCTCTTTTTTTTTCCCTTTCATACAGTATTTGTTTTACAGTAAGTGTGACTTTAGAATTCTGTCATGCTAGTTTCTATGAAAATGAGCAATATGTTCTTTAACCCAAAACATTTCCAGTTCTGTAATACACAAGGACCTGTTTTTATGAACTGCCAGCAATTCTACTGTAGGGATTTGATGGCCTTACAACCATTTGATTTGATGGGAATTACAACCTTGTGTTTTATTCTTCTGTAGCTAATTGCAAAGTAATGGCCCATGTCTAGTTGTATTGCTGTACCAGAAGGCTTGAATGTGTAAAAAACACTAGGGAACACAAAGCAAATACTTCTTTATTTTAATCTCTCTTGTATTTTGAGGTGTCACTAGATGTTTTTATAGCAAAAGTTGCAAATTCTCAAACTATATCAACGCAATTGGTTCAAACGCTGTTTTGTCAACCAAGTTTCCATGTAATTCGCTTGGCCAGGTCAATTTAGAGTCTTACTGTTATAAACTGGCATAGTCTGAAATAGTATCCAGCATAGCCATGAACCTTGGCTGAGGGAGACCTTGTTCAAACAGCACAGAATGAATACAGATGACTAAAATAGATCTGCGTTGTGTGCTCCAAATGGTTGAACAGCTCTCGAGATGTCGGCACAGCTAAAGCGGACTTAAATAGTCCCTAAGGCAACCATCAAAAGTGAGTTACCCTACTGATGTGGCCTTCTACTGAAAGTACAGCAGAACTATACTGAATACGTTTGTGATAATTTAAAGTGACCTTCTAAATACAAAGGTTGCCCTGGAGACTTTTTACACACATTCCATGTCATCTGCCTTATTTTTTTAATAGCAGTTGCTGCTCCTTCTAGTCTATAGCCCTTCTTAGCCAACCACCATGAAAGCAGGAAATTGCATTTTTCTCCCACTTGCGCCTTTTTTCCAAACCTGTGCCTTCAATTCCCAATTTCTTCGCATTCAAGCTGATTCAAAAAGGACCTTTCCCAACAGCTGAACCTTAGGTTGCTCATTAGGGCAAAGAAGCTATCATCCTTCTGAGATGCATAGGAAAAGACTTGCTGTACCTCCGAAGGCACCGGGCCAAAAGAATAAAACGCAAGGTTGGAGTGGCAGGACATGAGCCTGTTTCTGAGCACTCTTGCTTCACTGACATCATTTCCCCACTTCCAGTGGGTGCTCAAGGTGCTGGTGTTGCACAGGTTAAGGCCCCAAAACTGTATCACAAAATCCATGCACTGCTGATTGTCTTTAAGCAACAAACTAGTTGCAGATCAAGCTGTTTAAATGGACAGTATTTTCTAGACAGGTAAGTGGATTTTTTTTTGTTGTTATTAAAAAGAGTGACAACAAGTGGTTCACTTAGGCCCGTGTCCCTTGGAGACTATTTTTTCCTACAACGGGTTAGGTATCAGGACTTAACTGAAAGTTGAAGGTGCCTGTCATTCTTTGCTTTTCTAATTCTCAAGCTTTGTGGTGTGCTGGAAGCTGCTGCTTCTTAACCAGTATATATGAAAAACAACAACCAACAACAAAAACACATCTCAGTTACACCTCATGACTGCCTCAAAGCATGCATAGTGTGACTGTTCTGCAAGCAGTGTAGAAAATTATGCATTGAAAATTCAGACAGCTTGATATTCCTGAAGTAATTAATAGCTATAACCTGTATTATGAATGGCTGAACTGTGTTTGATGACCAGAGCTGTGTTGTAGCCATCTCATTTGAGTAAAAAGGAGAAAATTGCACCTTTACTTTCAGACCACATGTGGATGTAATCAACACTTGAAGCAAACTGTACTTATCTGTTGGAACTCCCAGTTCTAAGCCTTTTCCTCAAGGCTGTCCAGGTGGGAGTACCCTTTTCATTTGCTAACATATGTCATTTTGCAGAAGATACTCAACTGTTTGGTCAAAAAAAACACATGTATTCTGTTTTTGTATTTTAGATACAAGCTTGCTCATGCCCTCTTGGGAGACCTGTATATGTTGTTTATGAAGGTTTTCAAGTGTCTCTGTAGTAATACTGTGTAATATTGTATCTTTTCTACTCGTTGTCTAGTTCATGTACTCAGAAGTGCTGTGAGCTCCTTGTAATGATTCTGACTATCACACAGCTTCGTCTTCTTTTCCCTGAGTTTTCCTGATCTGCTAATTCCTTCTGCTTTACACTCCTTAAAAATTGGATGCCAGTGACATCCCAGGTCCTTAAGGCCAGAAAAATTATAAAATGAAGTACCAATAAAAGTCATTCAATTATAGGAAAGTGAGGGAAGTGTGGAAAAGGGGGATCTATATGATGCCAAGGCAATCCCAGGAGAAATGAGAAAATAAAGGGAAGAATGAGTTATTGCCTGAATCAGGGTTCCTATTTGCACAGTGGTCCTCTGACTTGTTTTTCTGCTGCAACTTTCTCCATAAAATTTCATGTCTTTCAGTATGAAAGTTAATGTTCTCCTTCTGCCATAACTGGCAGATGGTTTGTAATCTAGGATTATTATTCTGAAAGGTACCAGCCATCCTTCTCTCTCATTTGCCATGGGAGAGAAAATCACTTGTCACCTCACAGAACCAAACACCCTATTTTTATTGCAAACTGTTATTCTTTCCTTATATGAGCAATAATTTATTTTATTTTAATTCTGCGTATGCTCATAGAATATGTAGGATTGAACAAGGCAGCATTCACTTTTCCCTTGTTTGTTCCTCTAGGAGAAGGTAATGTAGTTTAAAAGACAGTTTAATTCCATCAGTATGTCCTTCTTTTCCCCTTATTTTTCTTACTTCTCATGGCCAGCTTGTAGCAGAATAATACATGTAGGTGTCATTTTTTGCATCTTTAAATCTGAACTCTACAGATAATGCTACAATTTCAATTTGCAGCCTGGCTTGTATTCAGGACTGGCCTATCCTACCACAGCAATTTTTTTATCATTTTGTTTACTAAATCATTTATATACTTTGGACAGAACAGATGTGGCTGCCAAGAAAGCTTAAACAGTAATTTGATTACCCAGAAGCATGAGGATGCAATCAGGAGTATGCCATGGTGTTGTCATCTTCTGGCATTGCTGGAGAGAAAAAGAAGAGCTTACAACTGGTCTAAATTGCAAAAAAGTACTTTCACAAGGGATGTTATTTTGCCCTTGTGATCACAAAAAAATTTCTGTCGACAGTCCTTATGATTCCATTTTAAATTTGCTTTTATTCATGGTATAAATGAGCATATCAGGTTAGTTATCTGTCTTTTCTTTCCTGCTTATCTCTCCTTTTCTCCTCATTGCCAACATTATCCATTTCTGCTCTCTTATCTTTGTACCTAATTTATCTTTTTCTTTCACACATTTCTCTAAGCTTTCTTCCATCAGTTTTTTTGTATTGAGGTCTTTTCCTGACCAGGCACATGAACTTCCTAAGCTTTCATTAATGTCTTTTCTGAGGACTTACTTCTGCTTTGAGCTGCCTCAAAAGTTAGGCTAAAAGGCAATTATTTTCATTATCCCTACATAAAGAATTTCTTTTCATCTCATTTGCCATTCACACTAGACTTCATCAATCATTGAGCTGTGTACCTGCCACTAGTCCTTTTCTTCTTGTTTTGTTACCTCTTTATTACAGCATTTCTGGAGTTGGAAAGTGCTTTTGGACAGGGATATGCCATTATTTTGTCTGAAAAATGCCAAGCTGTCTGATCATTGCTATCTTCCCAATACATGTCTGCTTTGTGTTTGTTGTTTGTTTGTTGTTGGGTTTTTTTTAGCTCTGAAATAATACACTTAAGTGTTCATACTGGGTAGGAGCTCTTAATCTTTTTTTCAGGCAAGATGCTACTGACTTTAATTTAAAAAAGCAGATATTGCAGGACCAGTCCCATGATTTGTGAGATTGTTTAACTTTGGGGTAGCAAATTCTGAAAACTCATTTGAAGAGTTTCAGAAGAGTCCCCTGAAGAATAAGCAAGGGTATTGACACAAGAACAAGTTACTGTGAAGGTAGTCAGAAGCCTGAATTTCCTTCTCCTCAGTAGCTATCTGTGATGAGCGCTAAATGCAAAGTAGCTTAACTTCTCTCATGGGAAGACTGAAAGTGTCCCAGGGGCTGAGGTCACTGTATTGGAAAAACAAGTTCTCTGTTTAGCTAGATGAAGCTGTTTCACTGGGCTTACTATTTCACTTGGACTTCAGTGATTTTGTGGAGCAGCCAATATGCAGTAGAAGTTCACACCCTGTTTTTGCCACACAGTGGCATGTTTGTGTGCCGGTAGTAAGTTTACAGGAAAAATTAGAGACTTTACTTTAGTGACTACACAAAAAAGTTTCCAGACGCTGATAGCAATGTCACTTTACTGTGACTGTTCACATTTTGTTCCTCGCTGGGGCTTGTGAAAAGTGGTGGCTCTCGAGACTCCTATCAGAACATGGCATCTGTTGTAAGAGTAGCAGCAGGACAGTCATGTTTCAGGTATGCTTGATGGGTGTATCCTGTTCATCCACGAGATGGCATGTTAAAACTGAACTTTATACATAGTGTCAAAGGAGCAGGAGCTAAACACTATCCTGCTGGTCTGAACTGGGGCTAAAAACTGTCTTGGAAAAAGGAAAAAAAAAAAAAGGAAAGGAAGAGCTATTTTCAATTTGAGCTGGGAGCCATTTTAAATGTGCTCTTTTTGTTTTTGCAGTGCAAAATAGTGTCACGGGGAAAGAGTGAGGTAAAGCCCTTTTCTCTCTTACCACTAGAATTAACTTGGTTGCTTTTTTTCTTGGCATTGTGTCGGGTTTACATTCAAAACACGTCAGTAGAAGGACGCTGATTTGCTGTAGTTCAGCCACTGGTGCCTCCCAGTTCCAAGAACTTACGAGAAGCTTCGTAGAAACCAAATATTCATATTGACCAAAAGTTCTTCTGGTGTGGGGCTTATTAATTTAAATTATCTTTACTTTTGCTATTCAAGATTTTAAATGTACTTGGAGGAAGTTAAAGCTCACAGTTGTGTTTAAAATAATGTGCATTTATAATTAGTATTGTTACTTACACTGCCTGCAGGTTTGCACTGTATTAAAACTGAAAATTTTTGAGCCTTTTTAGCTCCCTTTCAGCTTTCATGCTGCTTACAGTTTGTGTTGACTTCATTTTGGACCATAAAAGATAAATTGGTTCATTTTTTGGCTCATGTGCACTAAGCCATTTATTGTATTTGGATGACAAACTGCACAGAGAATGTTGAAATTCAGATATAATCCTCTTCATTTAAATGGAAGGAAATAATATTTTCTGTAAATATTTAGTTTTGTAACATTTTTCACTCTCTTCTTTTGCTGAATAAGTCCTGATGTTTTGTTTCACTCACCTAATTTCTGTGTTCTTTTTAAGGGCCTGTTCCAGAATATACTGGAAAACATGAAGGGCTTTTGCTGACTTTAGCAGATGTCAGATAAGGCAGTCAACTATTAATCTTCTACCAAATTCACATTTTGACAACACAATCTCTGAAAGATGAATAAAACCAAAACCACTATTAATAATATTGCCTTTAAGTATGTAAGAGTTAACATACTCTAAAAATTACTTCTCTATTCAGATTTTTCTCATCAATTCTGTTGTGTTCCCAGTTTAAAAAATTTACTGTGTTTGAAAAGTCTTTTTGAGGGTTTTGTTGAGAAGAGGGAAGGTCTGGTTCAACTTTTTACTATAATTCCACAAACTTCCATTTTAACTCCCCCTCCACACTGAAATAGAAAATCTGAATACAAAGGACTGTTTATTTCCAGTTCCTAATAATTGCTTTTTTTTTCAATTACCTGATGATTGGAAGGTTCCTCTGTACATTGTTCCCCCATACATAAGCAGACTTTTTTCCTTATTGGCAGGATATAATCTAATATAAGAACATTTTTTCAGCAGAGATCTTAAGAGCAACTCCTAATGGTATTTTTCTTCAGATTGCTTGTTTATTGTAATATTTCTATCATTGATGTTTCCAGCAGTACTTTTCATTCTAAGCTGTTGAAATCTGTCCTGTTTTTTGAGAAGTCACCAAGCATACATGTAGGATAAAACTCGGTATCTGAGTGCACTCCCTGGGCACACAAAATCTCAGGTTTTTAGTACTTTCTGTGTCTTAATCAGGTGGTCTACTACATCAACAGGTATTTCCAGACAGTGTGTAGGCTTTTCATGAAGAAATGGTCAAGGGGGCAGTGAAGGACATGGCATGGTATGATCATGGTCACCCCTGAAACCACTCTTCAAGAAAGGCCAGCTGTAGCCAGAACACCTTTCTGTTGTTAAACAAGTTTCCCTGGTGGTTAACATGTTCATGTCAGTCAAAGCTGGAGCTTTTTTTTTTTTTTTTTTTTGTACCAGTGGAAGCCTGCCTGGTAGGCAAGTACAAGAAAGGATGTAAACTGCAACAGAAACTACCCACACCATTTTTTCAGATGGCTTCTATAGAAACGTTAATTGCATGGTTTAAAAAAGTTGTATTTTGACAGTGTAACACTTAGAATGGGAGATAGCTGATATTGCAGCTGGAACACCCCAAGGCAGTGTTGCCTATTTGGGCAGGCTGGATATGCTGTATGTAGTAGCCATCCAGGGGACAGGGGGATAACTAGATGTGATGTGCTTGTTGATATGTATGATGTTTCTTAGCATGTGCCCACTATATCCATTTTCATTCTGGGCATTGTTCTGTGTTGAAGAATAGCTACAAACTGTGTTTACAGAGTAGGGACTATAAATCAGTTCCCCTCCAGAATTAAACCCTTATACAAACAGAAGGTAAGTATGTTGCTGATATCTTTAAAATGTGGGTATAGTGATATCCAGTTTTCCCAGATCAGGAATCTCTCCATGTCAAATATTCCAAATTATTACTATTGTTGATATAAAAACTCCTCTTTGAGAATGATTTCCAAAGTTTCAAAAGAAAATGAGCTTTTACTTTTATACAAGAAGTGCAGGAAATAAGCATAGTTTGATAGATATATTTTTTTTTAATAAAATAAATAGAAGTATTTTATTTCCCTTGCTGTTGTTTTTAACTATAGAAGTAGCTGAAAGGTTAAATCCAGTCTTTCAGTACTTCCTAAGGAACTTCTTTGTAGTCTTAGTAAATTTGCTAGCAAATCTTAATATATTAAGGAAAGAAAGAATGTGATCAATTCAAATTGCATTTTTTTCTTTGTCAAATGCATCAGTCATTAAAATTCATTATAAAAAAGGAAGGAACTTAAACTTTTCCAAATGTCTTCATCCTTGAGTTGGTCATCTGTTTCCTTGATGTGCTTTGCATATTATGACTACATAGAACAAATCAGTTATGGCAATACAAGGGGAAATTTGGTTTCTTCTCTTATTTTTGTATATTTATGCTGATAATAAACAGATTAGCCTGTTATGACAAGAAGTGTTGGGATTTGTGACACTACTGTGACATAAAACCTGTTAAAAATCAGATATCAGTTCTAACCAAAGCATTGTAACAATTTACAACTCTTAGTATCAATCAGTGTAGTTTACCTAAGGAAGGGGAGAACCTATTTCCATAATACAGCATATTAAATCCCATCCATTTAACCTCTCTGTGTCCCATAAAGAATAAAGATTTTGGTAAAAGCTGACCAAGTCTCATTGCTAAGTGTCATGCCTTTCTTTTTCTCTGTTTCAGCTAAGACAATCCCAGTCGTACTGCACAGACACAGAATGCCTTCAGGAATGTGAGTAGCTGTCGATATCAGATGCATGGAACTAAAATAAACACTAGTAATTAAAGTAAAGTTAGACTGGTCCTTAAAATGCAGCAGTTGATATTACAGGAGCACATTACATGAAATCAACGACTACAGTGCTAAACTTGTGTGGGGACGTAATTTCTGTGTATCTGTGATGCAGATTAACGTTTGTACACTTGAAGCTTGTATATAAGCAGGAATGGTGAGCAGGCTGGAGGTATCAATATACCAGCATGACCACTGATAGTGCCCCAAGCATTACTGAATCTTACCATTATCTGCAAATAGGATTATTTCAATTTTTTCCTAAGGAGAAAATTTGGAGGGGGCTTTATTTATCCTCCTTACAGTCATAGCAGCCTAACCAGTGAAGACTGGATATTCAGCACAGACCCCCACACATGTTCACAGCTGGGGCTGAGTAACTTTCTATCAGTACTGCTTTATCAGCAGTACTATCACTACTGCTCTCCTGCTTTAGCAGGGGAGTTGGACTAGATGATCTCTAGAGGTCCCTTCCAACTCTGACAATTGTGTGATTCTGTGATTCTGTACTGTGAACCCTCTACTCCACTGTGAGGGACAGGAGATTCCCCACCAGCTCTGACTGGTAATTTGTCATACACTGTGACTGCATTTCTGTTTGACTCGGTGGCTGTGTAGGTAATGAAGCAGACTTGATGAGTACACTTCGTTGAAATTTGCTGTGAAATACATCAAAAAAATTCTCCCAAACGGTGAACGTATCTAGGACAGTCAATCGTTACCAACATGGGCAGGGAAGCAGAGCTGTGCAGAGGTTATGCAGTAATGTAAGCTTGCCCTGAGGCGCTCTGTTTGCACTTTTCATGGTCTAGAGGGAACATCGCCAAATGTTTATAAATAAAAATGAAGTGGATCTGTTTTTCCTGTATTGCTTTACCAATTGAGCATATGAACGCACTCAGTTAGCCTGCATCAGCACTACTGTAATGCTCAGAGGGAGCAGGGAGCGCTTCAGCAGTGTTCCTGGAAGAAGGAGCTGCTGGTGCCTGTCTTCTACAGCTGTAGGAGCAGTGCAGTCAAGGTTTCCAGGATGCTGGGGAGAGGGCTTGCCTTCATTCAGTCTCATGTTCCCTTCTCTTCACTCCCCATCTTGGACTTGCACTGTGCCCTCCCATTGGGAAACAGTCCCAGAGTCAAGAGTGTGTTGGGCTGAAGGAGAAAACCTATGAGCTTTATCATAGAATCATAGAATGGTTAGATTTGGAAGGGACCTTAAAGATCATCAAGTTCCAACTCCCCTGCATGAGCAGGGACACCTCCCACTAGACCATGTTGCTCAGAGCCCCATCCAACCTGGGCTTGAATGCCCCCAGGGATGGAGCCTCCACAACTTCTCTGGGCAGCCTGTTCCAGTGTCTCACTACCCTCACACTAAAGAATTTCCTTCTGATCTCTAACCTAAATCTCTCCTCCTGTAGTTTCAAACCATTACCCCTTGTCCTATCACTATGTTCTCTTGTAAAAAGCCCCTCCCCAGCTTTTCTGTAGGCCCCCTTCAGGTACTGGAAGGCCACTATGAGGCCTTCCCAGATATAACCCCTGAAAATAAAAAGTGGGGTGCACATGTTCCATAACAGTGCTGCTGCCTTTACCCTTTCTTTATGGGCTTTCCAAGTTAGGCTGTGTGACTTCCAGCCCCCCTCCTCTCCTGAATGCACCTGTCATATGGCAGACATTTTCATCTGCCACACCTTAGACATCAATGTGTGGATTGTTTGTTGTTGTTTTTAAATCACAGGCATGTAGGAAAAGGAAAGAGGTAGGTGACGGGACAGAATATATTCTGTATTAGAAGTAGGCACAGATGGGCTGTGCAGCTTTCTGAACTTTAGTCCATAGTCAAAACCAAGTGATCGTATGTCATTCTCACTAAAGCCTTGGGAGTCAAACAGATTGAGCCTTGAGAAGCTTCTAGAGATGTTTTCAGAGACAGATTAAAACAATTACTGGCCAGTCTTCTGACCATTGCTTCATCCTGTTCTGATGAGCTATACTGTGATGAGTTTATTTTTGAGGTGGGTCTCCTCTTCCCTAGGTCTCACAGCTTCATTTCCTGTAACTTGCTGACTGATTCCTCATTTCAGGACTTTGAGATGAAGAAGCTTGTTTCACTCCCACTTGTTTGCTCATTCCCAGGATTTGGTCTTCCTTCTGGAAGAGCAGCTGGGAGTATTGTCATACACAGATTCTTAAGTTGCAAGGTTGTGGAATAACTGATGAGATGTTTTGTTTTGGGAAACGTCAGGGCTGTGGTTCAGCCAGTGTCACAGCAGCGTCATGTGTTACGCTGTTGCTACCAGCTGGAAGTTATCAGAAACACCCTGCATTGATTCTTCCTGAGCACACGGTTTTTTCAGTCCCTGATTTCAGATCTTTTTTAGAATTTTGGAGCCAGATCAAAGCAGCATCACCAAGGCTTCCTAGTTCACATTTTTGTGTTATTAGCTGTAAATTTTTATTTACGTTTGTTGGCACCATTATATTGTAGTGACTACCATGCAGAGAGTTAACTGCCAGGGTCTGGATCAGTGCTTTTGGATTTGTGCTCCTCCATACAGAAGGATATGAGCACTGCTCCAGAGAGAATTTGGGCACTCTGCTTGATGGCTGTTTGTTTGCTGACTCTCCATCCAAGTATCTGCTGCGATGGTAAAGCATGTATCAGAGTCTGATGACTGTTCCCTCCATTTCAGTGGGTGCCTTGGAGAAAAGAGGCTGCAAGTTTTGAATATGCAACACATCTAATGTTCTGTTAGGATTGTTTATGCACAGCAAATCAGAAGCTCTTATAGTTTCCCTTGAAATGAGGAACAAGCCATAATTCTTTTCTGAATTCTGTCTAATGCAAGTGGAGCAGGGAAGATTTGTCTGAAGTGTGTTGTAATTGCAACATCAGCAGTTCATCCAGCCCAGGTAGGATCCCCAGCTGATACTGAGCTGCTCTGATGGCTCTTGGCCCTTCACAGTCAGCCTTCTATGTCAAAGGAAATGAGATGCCACCGCCTGAGTTTTTAATTCCTGTTTTAGCAATTCTCAGATGTTGTGACCTGAATTTACAACATCCGTATTTTCAACACTATTCTCAGTGCTCTACTAGCTTGTAGTATGGTCAGAGATGACCGTCTCAAATGTCGTCTGCTCTACTTCCAAATCGTTATGTATTTTTAAATGAATGCATCTCTGTGATTCATCTTGAGTTGTACTCATTAGGGGAGTCACAGCAGCTTAACCTAACGGCATGAAGTGTCTGCCAACTCTTCCCTCCCTTTTCTGGTAATTCCCTTCTCCCTTCCTCCACTTAGGTCCTTTTTGGCTTTCTTAAATTTCCTTATCCTTGCCTTTGAGAGTGCCAGCTTGCAGGGATTATCTGCTGAAGGTCCCACAGGCTCTTTATCTTCCCTGATGATTCATCTGTAACATACCTCTCTCCATGTGGTTTCCTACCTTTCTTTCACAGAACAGGCAAGGCTAAAAACACAGTGAAAAGGAGAAGACAAAAGGCAGAGAGCATGATTTTGCAGAGATGTCCTGCGTGCAGCTGTTAAACCGTAAAAAGCTGAAGATCCAAAAGGAGAGATTTCTACCATAAGAGGGCAGACAAAAAGTACCACATGGAATATACTTTTACAGTAAAAGAAAAGCAAACTTTAGAGTAAAACCTCACTCTGAATGAAAAACAGCCGTTTAAGAGGAGAACAAAGTTCATGTAAAGAGTATTTAACAAGGGCATTTATTAATTTCATTCTAGTATTTGTGATATTTCAGTTGTACAACCAGGAGGTGGTTAACCTTCAATCTTCAGAAATTATTTTTACCACTTGTCATTTTAGTAGTTTTGTCTGCCTTCTAGTAGAACATTAAACGAGTTGGCAAACATCTGTCACAGAAGATTATTTCTTTCCTTCCAAGAGGATACTAGTTTATGTGGCCTAGTCTCTGTTTCTCTAGGAAAAAGCAAGCTAAAGAACTGTATCCCATATATGTAGCAATGAGATAGGATTCGCCGTAGTCATTAGCTCCCATGGGAGTTTATCCCACAGTCTCAGACCAGCCCCCTGTAAAGCTTTCTCCAGCTCAGAAATAATTCAGACATGATGTAAAAACATTCCAGCTAACCAAAGGGGCAGAACTGCTCACAGGCTTCAGGTTAGAGACTGTAAGCTTCCTGTCACTTAGTGACACAGAAATATGTACTGCTACATTCTGTGCTAGTTGGTGTCTCCCAGGCACTGGAGATTAATAACCAGATCCATCCATCAAAATGAATGGTGGCAGGGACATTAATCTGTGAGGTCAGAACAGGACAATCTTCTAGCCATCTGGAAATATTAAAAAATACAATCTACATGTCCTTTTATAGGATAGCCTTTTTTTCTTCAGGGAATCAAAAAAAGCACTTCTGAATTACCTGCAAAGATACCAACTTTAGGTAAATGCACTGTGGCTGTGAACTCTTACATTTTTTATTTTTATTTTTTCTTCTACCCATCAGCCTAAATGCCATCCTACTTGGCTTCAGCTTCACTCAACTGTTCTTCATCCATAAGATTTTTTTTCTGATGATTTTGTGATCTCAGTTATGGAGGTCTTTGTAGCAGAAGATCGTTGCCTTCTACATATTATTGCTCCCAGTAGCTGAAACAGCTTCTTGTCTGTTCTCTTAGTTTGTGATGCAAAGCTTTGAAAAGTGTGATTCACCCCAGCTATGTGAGATTTTGCTTATCCTCATCTCATGTTCAGACATTAATGTAACAGATTCTGAAATATCTCACGTCCTTATTAAAACACATAATCATTTGTGAGAGATAGAGGTTTAATGGTACTTGAATAGTGTAAACAGTGTTATGAGTGTTTTAGTATATGGCACGTGTTGGGTAGGTAGTACAGGGCCAAGCTCTTGTCTTGCTTAACTTAGCATAGAACATGTTTCAGCACACTTGCTTCCATCCAAACTGTATTACAACGCAGGCTGGATAGAAATTGTCTTGCACGAATGCCTGTGGTTTCACTCTGTGGTTCCTTCTGCTCCCTTGACCATAGCATGAGCTGACCTAGCAGCATTTACTTATGCCAGCTTAGGTTTAACTATGGACCCTACATGCACTATGGTTGAGCAAAAATTCTAGAAGGCAGCCTTACTAGTTTCTGTTTCTCTGCGGTATCCAGCCTAACAGGTGATCTGAATTTTCAGTGTTCTACTGAACATATATTCCAAAGCAGATCCCTAAAGCTGTCTTATATGCTGCTGAAAGTAGTCTCAGGGTGGCTATAAAGCCCCCAAATAAAGCACTTGTTCTTTTCATGCTGGATTATATGCTACTTTACTGGATTGCGTATATAAAGGTGATCCAAGATTTAAAATTCTGATATATAATGTTGGTAACAACAATACTTTCCCTTAACACAACTGCAGGTCTAAACTCATACCTGCACAATTCCATATGCTTTCTGAATCAATTATATCTTAAGTGTTTCATTAATTAGAGGCTGTAGCATTCTCATTTATTTTCTTTGCACTATAGCTTGTCCTCATACACAGCCATTTATTCACTCAGATCTCCAGAAGAGTTGTCACTTGTATATACTTCCAAGCATAAAATTCCTCTACCTTAGCAAATTCTCGAGTTTTGAAATGTCTATGTTTTGGACATTTAAAAGGCAAGAGCTGCACGGCAGTTTCATTTGCTCATACAAGCTGAAGGTGTTGTTTGTGCTTTGACAAGTGTGAACTTCCGTAATACATTATTTTTTTTTCTTCTTTGACAGTTCTGAGCGCATGTGATGTTGGTAAAGGACATCACTCTGACAGCCCCAACTTGCACAGTCTGAATTCACAGAGCAGCAGTGTTGTGAATGGTGTAGCTGTAAGCTTCCCCACAGTGCCACTCTGCTCTGTCTTAGCTGTGTTATGAAGAAACCACTTTCACAGAAGGGCCTGTGTTAAAAATACTACTCTCTGTGGCAGTGATGAGGATGGTTCATTGATATCAGCATTAACCTGTAAGGAAATAACTGGCTCCAACAGTTCACTGGATATATAGCAAATGTTAACTAAGAACAACTTCCAGCTGCTACTGAATCCAGACTTGAATTAGATGATCCAGATGAATTAACTGAAAAATCTGATGGATATGGGTATCTGTGGAATTTCCAGATGTTAAAGTTTTCAACTTGAGTAATAAAATAGAATAGCTCTTCTATTTCTGAAGGTTATTTATTATACTTTTTATTAATTGCTCTGTATTAATTGATCTACTGGATCATTAATGAAGATGTTAGGTCTTCAGATACTATTGTAAACGGTACCATGTAAGTACCATAGGTAATGAATTATACATTGATTTACACTTCAGTTGACAACATGAGTTACAGTTTGATTATTTGAAATGATGTTTAACAGGAGAAAAGTTGTTGTTTTCAAATATGCAGGAATTTGGAAGGATTTCTTGATCCAAAAAGACTAAGCAGCCATTTCCAATCTGAGGGAATTTTCTCAGTTTTATTTCCATGCTTTGATGTCTCAGCCATTCTCTATGGAAATGATGTGTAAACTTTTTATATTGTATTGGTGGGCTTCTGTTGTTCATGTATCTCCTCAGCATTTTTTCCTCTCCTGACAGATAGTTTTTCCTTGATGCTGTCAGATGATGCTACCACATGACCTGGATGATCAGTCACAGAGATCTGGCATATTGACTCTGACACTTTTTACAATAAACTCTCAATAAATAACTTAACAGTAGCAAATAAAATTATAACCATTAGTTTGCTCCCTTCTTACTAGAATTAGCATGTTCTCTGTGTGGAGCCTAACCATGGATCTAAGCATTCATCTCTTTAGTCTTACTCTTATATTTGTTGGAGGCAAAAAACAAACACCAACATACAGATGGGTTTTTTTCCCCCATGTAAATGCGTTTTGCATCAAGTTGGATTTCTTAAGAAACATTAGGAGTTAATGTGAACTAAGAAATATTCATTATAATTCTGAGAATGCAAATGAAATCTTATGAAATATATTCTTTTTTCAAAGGGATAAGAAATGTGATTAAAAAACAGTGTAACACTGACCAAGAATTACTTGTCTCAAAGCCAAAAGGAAGGACAAATCAGATAACTCAATTGAAAAAATATTTCAGGGGTTTTTCTGAGACTTACGTTGCATTTTTGGTTTCATTTTGGGGAAAGAACTGCTGTTACTCTGTGTTACAACTTGAGTTTTCCTTGTCTGTAGTGCCAGGACCAAATTCCTCTGGTGACAATGGCATCAGCTTTGCCATGATAATGATGGCCTGGGTGGTGATTGCACTTGTCTTGTTCTTACTGAGACCTAGTAATCTGAGAGGATCCAACACAGCTGGAAAGCCAACCAGCCCACATAATGTAAGTGTGTCTTAAAGTGCCCTGCAGAGAGACTCGACAATAGCTTAAATGTATTTGGTTTTAATACAGACTATCTTACAGTCATTTTTCCCTACTCTTTTTTTCCCTGTGTTTTTTTGGACTCCGTTAACAATGAAAACAAGTAAAGCCAAAGTGAAAGTAGAATCACAAAGGCCAGCTGTGAGGCCTGCCATGGGATGGAGCAGGCATGGGAGATAGAGTGTGGGTCATAATGTCCTCTGGACACCAGCTTTCCCTGGGTGGGGTTTCCTCTTGTCTCTTTTATGTACAAGAGGGGAATCACAGCTTTCACAGAAGCCAGTAAACAAAATTACAGATGAAACTTAGGAAGGTGATCTTTGTCCTAGATGTGGAATCACAGAAAAATGCTAATTCATGCAGGAAACAGTACTGTTCTTTTGATGCTCATTTACTCTCATTATTGAGAGACATACTAAAAGGTCTTAAAAGAAAGCACAGTGTTCTGTTCTGACTTCATTGCTAAATCCTCTTACATGAAGCACTGTTTCTAATCCTGTACATGGTGTGTTTTTTTTTTTACTTTTCCTTCTGCCTTCCTCCTAGGGACAAGAACCACCAGCCCCACCAGTGGACTAGAGTTTTCAGCATTGGAAAAGTTCAGCAGCTAAAACCTTGCACGACCAAATAAACGAAGTGACCAGATTACTCCTAATCCCCATTCAATACTGTTTTCTTTTCCCATTTATATAGAGCAGAATTACCATTCAGCAGTTATCTTCATGAACTGCTTTTAGTGACTTCAATTTTAAGTTAATTTTTGCTATCACAATTCCTAGCAGATTGTAATTTGAATAACAATAAGGCATTGCAGGAGTTTTTTGGTTGTTACTGTTACTGCAGACATTCCACTCAGTCTCTTTCTGTTACAATGTTCCTAATTTCTTTGCATTGATTTCTGATATGTATTGAAAGAAAAAGAAAAACCCTGTCCTTCTATAATAATGGAAGGTTACTGGCCTTTCTGCAGATTAATCCATATTTTTTCTCCAATATGCTTTTGACAGTTAGATTATGGTTGCAACTATTAGCTTAGTTATGTGGTGAAAAATTGGTATTATTTTATATTTGCCCTGGATTCAGAGCAGCTTTTAGTCTGGTCTTTGGACCACTAACATAGTTTTCAGGGTTGTTGGCAAAAGCATGAATTGTCCACTAGAATTATACTCTGTGTGTGTGTGCGTGTGCGAAGAAGTGAATGTGATAATTGCCACTATCAAAGCTTTGACATATATGTTAGGAACTTTACACAAAAGATTATACCACCAAAAAATAAATAAATTTAGTCTTGTTCATTATTAAATGACACATCTTATTCAATATATTGTCAAAAAATGTATTTTTAAAATTGGTTTTTTTACTTATAGACATTATGAAAAGAGAAATACAGTGAGAAGAACTTGGTAGAATTTTCTGTTCTGGTATAGTCTTCTAATAGTTGGTATCTTAAGTTTCTAGCCATGATGTAATGTGTATTGGACAGGATGAAATAATTCAAGTAAGTTACCAAGGTTACCAACTTTTCATATTCAACAAATACTGGATATTCAGTTTTCTTCACCTGTATGTTATCAGCAATTCTTAACATTTCATCCTTATCTACTGGTAATTGTAGAATAACAGACTTGCAGGTGACTACATATGGCATGTCTTGTCCCTCTAATAGTTGTGTGTATGTGTGGTGTGTTTATGTGTGCGTATGTGTGGCTGTGCACGTACCTGTGCACATCTCCCGTTGTAGCAAATGGGAATGACTTTTTAATGTACATTAATTTAAGAACATTTTAAAGATGTACAGAAAAGTAACACTGTATATTTTTCTTGATCAATTTGAAAAATTGATGAGAGTAATGTAAACAACATTTTTATGTTACCAAGATGAAGCTTCTTTCCATAAAGGTCAGTAGAACAGACATATGGGAATTCAAAGCCTTCCTCTACAAACCTTTGTTTCATGAAGACTTTAGTTTCGGAGCTGAAGGGACTATCTGTTAAGATGCATAAAGGTTTGTATTAACAGGCTCCAACAAAAATCTCACATCAGATCCAATGGTTGACAGGTGCAGGGTTTTCCTCCTCAGGGTAAATGGTGGGCCAGCTAAGCCTCCTTGTAAAGGTACAGCACAGACCTGAAGAAAGGCTTCTGTAATTTGATGTAACTGCCCTTTGAATTTCCGTGGAATAGTGTGCTCCCAAGCATAGGAGCATGTGTAAAAAAAAATAAAAATTAAACAAACAAAAAAAGATGATTGGGCCAGGTGCTCTCAGTGACATCAGTGCAGGCCCACGTGAAGCAGTGGAGCTGCGGCAGAAAAGCTGAGAGAATTTGTCCTGTTAGGTCTAATGGTGTACAGGCCACAAACACTGTGTAAAGATGTCACTGGGACAAGCAGTCTGACTGTGCTTGCTTTTTGCCTTCTGTGTACATTTATGTTTGGGATACTGTTTTGAACAAAATAAATAATACAGCACCATTTTGTTGAACTAACAAGAAAATATATATGATCTCCTACAATGACCTCTTCTCCAAAAAGTTTTGGCCAGAATTCTTCACTATTGGATGCATAAAACAGGCTTTCAGTTGATTAAAAAGTCAACTGGAACAGACAGAGTGCCACTCCTCATCCTATTGGAAGCTGGTGAGATTTACAGCAGATGCTCCTCACTTGTGAGGATCGGTCTTGCTTTACTTACATGTCTGTGTATGTATTTGTAAAACTCACCATGCACACCCAGCTCTAACAGTCTTGGCAAGTGAACTTTTTGTTCAGTGTAATGTTGTGTTTTACAATTCAATGAACTGTTTTTGCTTTAAATTCCTCTTAATTGTCCCAGTGATTTCATACATGTATGCGTTCCTCATGTAAATTGCTATTTTAAATTTTCTATGTAAAAGAAAAAACATTGGAAATATTTTATTGTAAAATGTTTTACTAAAGAGCCAGGCCACTATCCCACATCAAAATGTATGCCTTTTAAATTCAGATAATCTTTCCAAGATAGAACCTTCAGATCACCACTCTTAATTAAAATTAAAGTAACTAATTGTAGGACTGTATTTTGCCACTCTTATTCATGTTAAATAGTGCCTTACTCATCAAGTAGTTGCACTGAAGTTTGTGGAACTACTCTGAGATAATGTACTAGTAGCAGCTTTAGTAAGGGTGGCAGAAATCTGGCCTTTAGTGATGTAGTTGGTGATGAAATAATTGTATCATGGTTACAGATGTTTATGGTAAATTTTGAGAAGTGTGGAAGAGATTAGTGGTATGTGGAGCTTCAGGATATGATTAATTCTGTAATGAGGGTTTAAGGCTCGGTTAGTAAGAGACACAAGTTGTAGCAACTTGGGAAATATGGAGGGAAGTTTACAATTACACCTTAGTGTAGAATTTTGTTAAAACAATAGCATTTTTAGAGTCTGCTTAACACAATTATTATACTCTGAAATGAGAAATCATACATATTCATGTATTGTCTGCAGATCACTTAGCCTTGTAATGTTCATGATTGAAAAAGGAAGAGTGATGATGTGACGTACCTAATGTAAATTGGTGGTTTAAAATGTCTGAATTATGCCAAACAAACAATAATCTGTGCCATTTGCAGTTTCCTAGTAATCTTTTACTGAGTACTTGGATTGGGATAAAGGGCTTGTACTATGCACTTTTTATTGACTTAACAAAATAAATAGCAATCATTAGTAACCTTTTGTCTTTGTCTCTTAGTCTTTATACCAACCTGTCAATTTGTAAGGTAATTTGAAATAATCTAAAAATCAGTATCAGTAAAAATAGCATGTAATCTGTGTACATTTTAAAACTTAAATTCCAACTTTTCTAATGGGCACTTTTCCTTTTGTATGTATTTCAAGCAAGTCAGAACAAATGGTAAGTTGTTTCCAAGGTTTAAGATACTTTGATGACCAACACGGATGTTTCTGCCTTTTGCTCTGCAAAGTAATTATGCAACATAGGAAGTTAGAAATACTACTGTAAGAAAAGTAATGAAAGAGGCCAAAAATGCCAATTACATTACTTCATTTTAGATAAAATCCTACTACTTTTGAATTTGCAGTCTATCTTCTAGTCCCATTTTTGGCAGCGTTGGACCCAGAGCTGCTGTGAGGAAGGAAGATGGTCCAGTGGATCTGAGGCAGCACGTAGAAGTAGTAGAAACCTGCAACTTCCTTACTGTTCCCACACTTAGATGCTTAGCAGCAGCTCTAGACGCCACAGTAGGGATTCCTGTGTTAATACAAGGAAAAAAAGGAGCATGCCAGGGGAGCATTAGAGTTTAAAATAATACGCAGCTATCCAGAGATAGTGGTAATAAATACCAGAGAATCAGAAACAAAATCTGAATTTATTTTTAGTAATAATAATTTTAAAATAGTGATTTAATAACAAATGCTGTAGGCATTTGAGTCAATTTAGAAACTGCATGATCTTAATCAGAGATTCCATGAACATGAAGTGGGTTCCTTGCAAAAATGGACAACTTACATTATTTTCTCATTCTGCCCTTGTTCAGTACCAGCCAACAGCCTACAGTGCAATTCACTGCAAAGACATGGACTTTGGGGTGGGGGAAGAAGCTGGCTGTCCCACGGTGAACATCACTAGTAAAACAGCACAGCTCTGTTGGCTTCCAGGGAGTTACACTCATTGATGTCACCTGAAGATTTGTCTCCTTTCACACAAAAAGAATAACTGAACCTATGTTATTTGATCTTGTGTCAAAACTATTGCCAACTCCCATAGCAGGCAGTTTGTAGTGAAATATAATAACCAGAAGAATCTGGCATCCACATTACCTTTTTAACGTCCACAGGTAAGAGTGTTGGTCAAAGAGGGTGTCCGAAAGAAATGTATGTCAACACATGACAATAAATATTGTCATCATATACATCCAGCTATTTAAAGGTTTCATTCTTATTGCTTGAATAGAAAGTGATATAAAATATTTTATACAATATTAATTGAAAATACACCAGTAATTTCTAATCAAGTATGACATATAGCAAGCTTTTTTAAAAAGGTGTTGCTTTTATGGGTTTTGTTACTGCATCCTCCAAGCTATTAATCATGAAACAGAAAATTTCTGAATGCATGTAGTTTTCAGACTTGTTTTAAAATTCTTGGAGTTTATTATCTTCTGATGTAAAAAGTACTCTTTAAAATGTAAGAGAAGATATCAGAGCCAGGAAAATTATCTTTCTTAAGCAGACTAACAATCCCCCCTCCCCCCATTTTACAGCATTCTGAAGGTTTGACATTATTATTATTATATATTATTATATATATTATTATATATTGCTTTGATATAAAAAGTAAATCTGAGAAAATATGTAAGAACTCAGTTTAGTGCAGAACTTGCAGATTAAATGATACAGTATAAACTTAATATGAGTGGCAAGAAAAGGATCCACAGGACTGGATGGACTGCATGTAACATCAGAATCTGCTTTGTTGTAGTGATGGTGATCTGGTTTCTTCAGCTCTCCTAGTGGTTTCATGCAGCTTTGTTTTCCATCCTCAGTTTCCTATAGATGAAATAGAAAATCCAAGTAATAATTTTCCCACTTCATCAAATATTAGCTTGCAAGTTGAATCACAAGTGCATCTTTTCTCTGACACCCCCCTGGCTCTGTGCTTCTTCTGGGCTTCAGTATGTAGGAAGAAGAAACTAAGCCAAATTTGCTTTTAGCTATTCTGTAACAGTGGATCAAATCTTCACCTTATCTTATGTGAACAACTGTTACAGCAATGGGACAACTCAAATGAGTAAAACCCTTCAAAGAAGTTACGCTACAAGACGATCTCTCTCCAGTGAGGTTGTGATGAAAAGCAGTGCCTTATCTAGCTGTTCTTACTTGCATTGCATTAGTTTTAGCATTTAAGGCTTTCTTATATTTTTATTGAAATGGCTGTTACGCCTGAAATGGCTCTCCTGTTCAGAGATTTAGTATGCTCCAGGTTCAGAAGTGCTGCCCACAGCACTGCTTCTGAAGGAACAGCTTTGATGTCTGGTATAATGTGTGTGGATTCCAGAAGAACATCAGAAGAGAAACAAACAAAAACAAAAGAAACCTAAACAACAAAACCAAAACAAGAGAAACCCAAACAAAAAAACAAACCAAAACAGAAAAGAAAAAAAAGGAAAAAAAAAAAAGTGTTTACTAAACAACAGATAAGGCCATCAAATGTAATCATGCCTGGGAGGGACAGTGAATAATTTCTGTGTATACTAAGTGATTTAAATAATCTAATTAGAGGAGGGTCATATACTGTAGAACAAAACATTGTTATGCTGGAACTAAAAGAACAGGGTTTGAGAGGACGTTCTCATTAGAGTTTTCAGGGTGGCCTTCCTCTGATTTTTAAATGTTTTAATCCTGCACAGCTTTTTTTTAATTTATATTGCAATATTTTCTACGAGTCCAGCAGAAACTATTGTCCAGATGTTTTGGGCCTTATACAAAGGGGCATGTTGAAACTGTATTAGATTAATCATAAACCATTTAGGTAGGCAAACTGTCAGACCAAACACTAAAGTCGAACTTCTGGTGAGCAGGAGAGGTAGAGGTGAGGAGAGAATGTAAGCAGGGACGTGCCAGGCGTAAAAGGTCTCTTGTAGTAACTCAGAACTGTGGCTCTGTGCAGTTAACTGTTATAGTTGGCTCTGAGCACGAGTAGCTCAGACACTTGGCTGCCTGTGTCCAAAACTGGCGTATGGCTTGCTTTATGCAGTCATTGGAGCATTTTCCAGAGGAACACGCAAGCCCAGTCCCACATGTCCCTGTGTAATCTCTTTAGCTGCGTCTCCTTCCTTCCTCTTACTGTTGTAAAACACAAAGCACGGATTCAAATACTGATCCAAGTGGTCTGCAGGCAAGTCTTCTGGGCACTTTTTGTGCCTCAGCCTGGGACTGTTGCTGAGTAGCTCAGATTTCCCTGTTACATGTGGGGTTGCCTGCTCATTGTGCTGTGTCAAAAGGTAAAAAAAGGCTTGGTAGACAATGGGGGTTGTTGAATCTATGTCAGATGTCAGTGTCACAAACTGATTACACAAACACAGCTGCCTTTAGTTAATGATCAACTAAATCTGGTGGGGAATTAGTCTGACATTAAACACTCCCTGGATAGGATACAAAACCTCTTTCATATCTGGGGTTCCTTGCTGGCTTTTCCTTTCACCTTCAAGATCAGGGTGCTGGCCAGGAAGTTACGCAATCATGCACTCGCTTGCTTTTTCTTTTCTGTCCTTCCCCTTATCCCCCAAATCCTGCATAAATCATTATTTCTCCCTTGCATAATGGAACAGCTTGTACATGAGAGGTACACCCACCGTTGGCCTGCAGATCACCCTTCACTCAGTGGTTTCTGGAAAGGCAGAGATAAGGTCTTGAGCCCACTCCCGTTTGCCACACAAACAGGAGGATGTAGGATCCGATCTCACACTGGTACGTGCTTTAGCCATTGAGCTGTTGTATTAAAAAGACCTAACCACTTTCCTTGGCCAAGCTTTTGCAATGAAGCAGTCTTAAATCTTTGGATTGGCCCTGCCTTTAGTTAGGTGTTAGCCTTTGCCTGAGCACACATTAAAGGTCAGGTCTATGAGGTCAGGTTTAGATAGGAGGCAGGCAACTGAAGTGCACAGGCTAGATTAGACTGAGGCAGATGATGTGCCTTTATATACCTGTGGAAATGTATTGTCAAAACTTGAGTATCTTTTGATTCTATGTACCTTTTGGAGTCCATCCCTTCAGACTAGGTTATTGACTAGGCTATTAGCCCTGTCCTCTGTTTATCTGTAGCCTAAAATTTACAAATATCTCTAAAAAAGCCTATTCTCCTCAAGCAGGTGTGTATTAATTATTATAATCACCTTTCATGGATGCTTCCATGAATTACAGTTCATACTGTTTTATATCAGGATCTGGAAAGATGATCTCCAAGCAGGCTGTGTAAGTGAGCAGTGCTCTTGGAAGTATAGATCTTGTGTAGGTAAACTTATACAAATCACATGTAAAATGTAAAACATTTAATATGTAAAAAGGTGGATGAATGGAACAGTGACTCATCAGTTCTACCAGCAGCTCTCTCAACTGTAACTCCAAAATAACACCCATAGGAACTTACCTGGAAAAAAATGAACACTGAGATGAACCATGTGGAGAGACAGCTCACCCAGGCTGCCATGCACAAAACAGTTTGGGGAGTGGCAATCCTTCATCGCTGCTGTTTAACTGAATGGATGCCCTGCTAAGATAACTTTCAGCAACCAGCTAAGGGAGTGTTTTAGTTAAAATCTTGTATAAGATACATACTAAAATCACAAAGCCAGACTGGACTACTATGAACATCTGTTTTTACATCTATAGGATTTGTATTAATTACTTATTTTTTGCAGTAGAAAATATCTTACAGAAAAACTTTCCAGAGATGGACCATCTCTGAATAATTTTAGTGGTTACTTATCCTCACTACTAGAAAACATCTGTCTTGAATATTAATTTGTCAAGCTTCAATTTTTATACAGTATGTTTTGCTACTTTGAAGGAAGAATTATTAAATTTCTGTTCCTGCAAGAAATTGGCACTGCAAAGCTTCATTTTACTCACCTGATTTTTAGGCATTGCCTGCCAGAAGGTGCTCTATAGCCCTGAGGTAAATACACAAACTCTTACACAGTGGGAAGGAAAGGTTGTCCTGGAGTGAGGTCCAAGTGGGCCAATATGCTGGAAGAGGAATCAGTCTGATTTAGTCAACTGGAAATGCTAAAAGATAAAAACACACCTGAAATCCCATTCCTTGTGTTATTTAAGTTGCTGACCCTGCACAAGGATTCACAGCCTTCACCGAGCCTTCAAAAAACTGGAGCACTTTCATTTGAAAGCATGGCCAGCAGTGGACCTGCCTCATCTGCAGGGGCAACCCAGGGCTGTGTTTCCCAAGCAGCTTCCTTCAGGAGCTTTAATGGCATGTCCTGAAGCTTTACATAAGCTTTATTGCCTCTGCACAGTGTTGTAAAAAATTCTGCATACTGGTAAACGATGGGTCTGCCTGAACAGGAAAACAAGGAAAACCCCACCCAGGAATTCAGAATTTATTCTGTTATGAGAGGGGAGACCCAAGCTCCCTGTGTTTTTCATTGCAGGGATACTGAGCCCTGCTTTTTTCTCCTGCCAGCAGTGTCCTCAGCACCAGAGTGTAGGCTACAGGGAAACAAAAGTGTCCCTTGCCATCCTTTCTGTGGAAGTTGTGCAGTTCTGCAAGAGCAGAGTCTCCTCAGGCAGGAGATGTGACAGTGTGGTCTGTCAGTGAAGGCTCTTTGCTAAGGGAAAAGAGATGAGTCCATTGCCTGCTCCAAGGACTGTTCAGGCATTTGAAACAGCTCTCAAATCATAGACTACAATCCAGACCTTACTCCTTCCAGAGAAGGGCCATGATTACCAGACCCAAAAATGACTCCCTTCCTATCTCCTTGACACACTAGCACAGCTGCAGGTGGAGAATCAGATCTCCCATGTTTCTTTAAAAACCACTGGATGCAGCACTCTCCTGAGATACACATGCCTGAACCCTTCCAGCCAAGGAAGGCTCTGAAGCTCTTGCCCTCATTCTCAGAAAATGCTGTAACTAGGAGGTATTAGCTGACTCTAATTAACTTCTAACTACCTATACATACTGCAACATGCAAAGGGGGCTCCTTCTCACAAATGTGGCTGTGCAAACAGTGACCACCACTGTGTTTAGAACATCCATTCCTTGTCAGGCACACACTTGTAAGCACACTGACCATTAAAGGATCTGAAGTTGATTTGACTTTGTCAAGGGAGCAACAGGGCATGTACAGAGGCACCAGGTGAAGTTCTTAGTAGTACAAATGTATGCACATATGGCTACCCTGAGGCCTAAGGAGGTAGACAGGGGTTTTGAAAATCATGGTATATAGTAAGACTGACTCAGTAGTGAGAGCTCATGAAGCTTCTGTTTGCTTTGCCTAGGCTTCCCTGAAAAAATTGATGTGTTCAAAATTGAGACATCTGGCAAATTACCAATGAAACAAGGCATTACCTGTTTTCACTTCAGGATAAACACGGTGAACCCTGCACCTTCACCAGGCAGTTCTGTGGCTAACCACGCTGACTCCACAAGGATCCCACATGGAGATTGCAAACCTCAGCAGGCTCTTTCAGTGGAAACACACGTATTTTATGGTACCATTTATAAAGAACCAGTGAATTACAGTATGTACTCACTTAAGTAGGCACAGATTCTTCTAGGGAAAGATCAGATCCTCCAGAGTAAAATACTAACACAGTCAAGTACAAAACAGAAAAAATTACTCCCATTTATTTTTTACATACTTTAACATGGACAAAACTGCCATGTAAGAAGCCGATACTTTACTCACATCATTAACAAGGACATACATATATTACCCACCTCATTTGGCAACATTTAACACAGCAATTGTAATCTGTTAAAAGCATAAATGACTTTAGTATTGCAGATGCAGCAAAAAATTCCCAGCTTCTAGGAGATGCAGTGTAAGTGAATGTGAATGCAACTAAGAAGAAGATTTTTCCTACTTCTTCTGCTCCCCAAATCAGATGAAGTATACTGATAACATATTACATCTATACAAAAGGCAAGAGTAGTATCTAAAATATTTGATACAATTAGGCAGGAGATTCCTGGGTAGCAAGTACCTGGATCAGAACAACATATGAGGGCAAGACTGTATTTTACTGTTACCTACTTATGTCTCTAGCCACGTGTATTTTTGAGTTGCTGCTATACTACAGGGGGAAAAACATATGGCGAGTTTTGTATTTCCTGAACAGAAATTATTCACATGCGTATTTGACCACCAAACTGGTTGTTTTATAAAAACACCTTGAATAAGGAGAAGGGGGGAACTGTTCAACGAGGAATCCCTCACCCCACCGCTGGCACCTGACCTCCCCTGGGAGCCCACGCCTGGGGTCACCAGCAGTGTTCATGGTGGGCCCCGGAGGAGCAGGCGCTCCCCTCTGCACTGTCTCGTCACCAGTCTCTGGGGGCAAGACGGTCCGGGGGGCCCTTCCAGTAGCTCTCAAGGGCCACGCTACATTGTCCCAGACCCCTCTCCCAGAAAGAGGTAGCGAAACCAGCCATCGGCCCAACTGCCGTAACGCAAAAAAAAACCGAAAATAAAGCAACGGGAACGAGGTGTAATAACCCCCAAAGCGACGCATGGCGAAAGGGGCCGCCGGGCTCACGGCCCTACCCGCGGGCGGTAAGCGCTGGACGCATTGCTTCCCCTCCCTCAAGGCTGAGAGAGGCCGCTGTGGCGGGGCGCTCCCAGGCCTGAGGCCAGGCCGCGAAGACCCCAGCCGCGCCTGGGTACCCTGCAGCTCCTCCACCGCCAGCGCGCTGGCAGGGCCAGGGCCGGCGTCGGGGCCGGGACAGGGACAGGGCCTGGGCCCAACCGGCAGCAGTGCCTGAGCTGTCCTGCGCCCATTCGCCGGCGGCGCGGCGGAGGCGGGGCGGGGAGCCGGGGAGGCGGGCGGGCTCTGCACCAGCCTCCGCCCCCGGGGGAAGGGAGGAGCAAGGGTGGACCCTACTCGGCGTTCGCGGGATGAGACAGCCGCCTCAGCCCCGCGGCGGCCCTTTAAATAGCTGCCGCCGCCGCCGCTACGCTTATAGCGGAACGTTGTCCTAAGCTTACCGAGCATCCTAGCCGCAGCCTTCCAGCTCGATTCGCGACGGTGGGGCAGGACCGCCCCCGCCCTCAGTAAGTCTCCGGGCTGCGGGTTCCCCCCGCTGCCTTCCCTAGGCTCTCACCGGGGCGGTGGTGGCCTTTCCCGCCAGTGCCCTCGCCGGGGCGCGGGTCCGGGTTGCGGCTGGGGAGCCGCTGTATGCCGCGGCCGACAAGAACCTTTGACTGGGCTCCCGGGGATGGAGTCCAGTCAAAGGTCGGCCCCGGCCCTAGCCGCCTGCGGGAGGAGCGGGGTCGCTTCCTCGCCTGCTCCCTCCACCGGAGAGGAGGCGGGGGCCGCGGCCTCCGCGCTGACGGCGCCTTTCCTGGCCGAGGGGTCCGGGGTGGGGGCCTGGCCCGGCCCGGGGATCCAGCCGACCGCGGCCTGGCGCGGCTGTGCCCGCCGTAAGGCTGCTCCGGTCCCTCATCTGTGCGCTGCCCGCAGCAGTGGTCTCTGCTGGTGCTTGGGACCATCGTGGCATGAGCAGTTCCTCCGCCTGAGGGGGTGGTATTTAGGCGGGCAGGCTTCAAAGCGGCCTCAGAAAACGATTCCTCCATGGGGCGTGTGCGCTGGCGTTCCGGCAGCGGAGACGGCTCCGGAATCCTTCCCGAGCGGGAGAGAGCAATTGCAGCCCCTTTCAAGAGATCTGCTGTAAGGAATTGTTTCTCTCTGTGTCAGTGCAATAAAATTTCAAATTATTATCTTCTATTTCCTTTAATTGTCGGCCAGCGTTTTCATTTACAACACCCTATTCTCCTTCTCCCTTTCTTCTTACTACAGCAACCATGTTTGAAATTAAGAAGATTTGCTGCATTGGTGCTGGTTATGTTGGTGGGCCAACCTGTAGTGTTATTGCACAGATGTGTCCCAACATCAAAGTTACCGTTGTGGATGTCAATGAGGCCAGAATCAATGCCTGGAATTCGGATACACTGCCAATCTATGAGGTAAAGGTGTCTCGCTGTTATGTCTTATGGTCAGTGTTTGTATTTGCTTCCCTTCTACCACATGGCATTTCACATGGCCCACTTTTGAAACGTGGGAAGTATAGCACAGAGATGTTCTTAAAAAAAGAGTATTCTGGAACCAGCTGCTTGTCACTACTGCTCATTAAACCAGATAGTTGAAATAACTTAACATGTTTGGTGCAGGCAGGTATTTAAGGATTATATATGAAGGGCCTAGTAAGGGGAAATGTAATTATATGTAGTGAACTGTACTAAATCATGCTTTCTTTCAGGACCCAGTTTAATCATAACATAGTCCTCTTACTCAGTTATAGATATTATCTGCTGTGTTGTAGCACGCTTTATTGCTATACTGAATACTGCCAAAATCCAGTCTTTGCTGCCCATCTTAACCATGTTGTAAGATGGGGACAGTCACGTTCCTGATTCACTTGTACCATAAGCCTCTAACCTGGCCTAAGAAGACAAGGCTAGAGAAAAAAATAATTGTAAGTGTATTGCACTGTTACTGCTCCGTTACAGAATTACTCTAATTTAAAGATCTGTAAAGTATTTTTCTATTTTGTTCTCTTAGCACTTTTTATTTTTCACCCTTAAAGGATAAGTCTTTTTTTTTTTTTCCTCTTCTTCATTCTTTAATGAGAGAGTTCTTATAGGTTTGAGTTGTTTTCTTTAATGGGAATGAAAACTTATCTTCACTCAGCTCTCAAAGACAAGGCATGTTGCCTGGTACTAACGATTACTCTTTTGCTATAAGAAGTCTTCTGAATCCTATCTGTTCTGGGGTTTTTTCCCCTCTTAAAACCAAACCTATACTGTGACTCTTTAAGCAAAGATTAATAGACCTTCTTTTGTCATACTCTAAGGAAAATGTGTATAATGTTCAGATTAACAGGTGAAACATGAGTAAAGATTGTGAAGCAAGTACTTGGCTTTCTGTAAACACAGAGTGAATTAATTAAAATAGGGTTAGCCTTGGCATATTTGTTCGAGTAAAAAAAAAAACAAAACAAACCATAACACAACAAACAAGCTCACAACATCTGTTTCCTGGAATGGTGTCCTTTTCTGATGAAGAACGTACAAAAATTATCAAGAATTAGTTCAGACAGTTGTGAAACTGAGTCATGGGAGCAGTGAGGGCTTTTTGTATTTTTTTTGTTTTGGGATTTTTCTTTCCAGTGTCAGAAATTGTCTAGTGGGCTGCCTTTCTGTTTACATCCCAGTAAGACCATAGCTGGGACATTTGATGAGCTGCATAAGAAAGCTTCTGTTTTGTTTTTGGCTCTCTCCCTTTGGTGAACCTTTGCCTTTCTGGCATGTGCTCAAATATTTCATGTCATGGTAAGAGTCTCAACTTGGAGATTTGATTGCCAGGTTACAGTGTATGATTTTATTTTTCAAACAAAAAGTAAAGGCTTTTTTTATCTATGACAACTATATCTTAGTTAAATAATTTTCTAGGCCATTCTAATATGGAGGATTGCTCATGTACACATGGCCTCCTGTTCCTCTTGTCTGAGTGGAAATGTAAAGGGAAAGGAAAGTGTTCCAGCATAGTGTGTGTGTCTAGACAGAATCTCAGCAAATTGTTTCTGTGATTCTCCCATGCTGCAGGTGTGGTACCATGATAAGTTTAATCTGATCCAAACATGAGTGGTTGCCAAAAGAGGTGGTCTTTATCTCCTGTGTGTCTCTGCTGCCTTTTTTTTCAGTGGATCTGGGCTTGCTAATTTGGTGGAAGACTTCTTTTGTGGGGTTTTTTTGTGCTGAATCAGTTTTAGATCTGATGTTAGGAAGATCATGGAACTTGTAGCTGAGGGAAGAGGCGGTCCCAACTCTCCTTTTTTTTCAGCCTAGGGAATACTGTAAGACTTTAGTTCTTGAATCTACTTAGCAACACTACAGGTATTTCTTTAATTGTTGCTCATGGTAATAGAATTGAGTATGGTAATAACTGGAGCCTGAAATCTGATTGTGCAAATACCAATTCCATGTGGTTGAGAGTTTTGAGACAGCATTTTGACTGTTTTGAATAAGAAAGGGCTTAATTTTTTTCACCATGTATATCTACAGAAGTTTTGCTTTACATCTGGCAGACTGAAAACATGCCACACTGAGGGGGAGAGTAAAGTCTATCTGAAATGATATGCTGTTTGTTTGGGCATGCAGTTTACTGTTCTAACTGGTTAATACCTTAACTGCTTATTTCTGCTTTTTTCAGCCAGGGTTAAAAGAAGTTGTCGAATCCTGCAGAGGAAGAAACCTCTTCTTTTCCACCAGTATTGATGATGCCATTAGAGAAGCTGATCTTGTATTTATTTCTGTAAGTTTAGGGGGAGAAAGTGGTTGTGTGTGGTTGTCTTTTCTTTTTTTTTTCTTATCAAATCATTATGTTGCTCTTATGTTAGAAAGAGGCCTTTGTTTTGTCATGAAGATTCAGTTAGCAATGTCATTGCATCAGTTTTCTCCTTGTCTTTGTGTGTACCATGGGAAAATTAAGTATTTTATCTTTATCGTTTTCTTACAGCCAGTAGAACATTTGACAAATGAACAGTCAAAATGATAATGTTGATGTTTAGTTTGGTTAGATACATGGGGTCTTGGAGCAGAATATAGTGCTGATCTCTCATTGCAGCATAGTGCTGGAATCCATGGGACTTTATTTGTATTGACATGGTTCCTAGATAGGGATGCAAAATCATATACTGATTATTGGGTTACAAAGATGACTGACTTCTAGAAACTTTTAAAAACACATGTACCAGTGGAAGAGAGGCTGGCTTTAGTATTTTCTAGCTTTAATATTTCTAAGCTGTTGACACCACTAGGAAAAGGATCCAGTCAAATAGTGTGACCTTTTGTAATCTAGAAGGTTGTTCCTAATGCAGACTCCAAAAGAAGTGATTGCTATTCAACTTGGTAGGCCACAGTTTATTTTGGTTACTTGCGTCCTCTTTTCTTGAGAGCTCCTCTTTGTTAGGGCACCTCAGTACAGAACTCTCTTTCTGATAGTATTTGTCTCCATTCATTGAATCTAAAATGAATGCTACTTGGCTGGATGACTGCCACTGATACAGGCCGTATATTGCCACCCGTCCTTGGCTTAAACTGTGCTGTGGGATTTTACATGTTGTTGCCATTTCTTCTTTCAGTTAGTAATGAAAAGGCTCCTCTGTCTTAATCTAAAGAACGTGTTTTCCCTCATGTTGCCTTTTCTGCATACTTCAGTATAGCAATTTTCAGCAGCTCTATACTGAAGTTTTACTGCAAAGTGGGTTTAAACCGTAACTGCCTCACTAGCCGCAAGATTCTTATAATGTGAATTTTTTGCAGTCCTGCTGTGGGAGAGGAAACAAAAGGTGACTGGCTGTAATCGTGAAGAAATTACTTGTATTTCCAGAATAAGGACTAAATTTCACCAAAGCCTGCAGTGCTGCTATGAATTGCTCTTGTTTAAACTCTATTTAAATAGAGGCCAGTGAGCTTTCTTTAGAAGACAAAATGGGTAATTGAGAAAGCTAATAGCTGTTCATCTGATATGTAACCAGAGTAATTCTGGGGTAGAAGCAAGCTGGACTCTGGGAAGGAAAATATCTGTTAGTTTTAACAATTTTACCTGGTCAGTAGCGCTTATGGTAAAAGACCTGTAACATTTCTGCCCCCTCCCTCTATTTGTAACTAGGTTAACACTCCGACAAAGACCTATGGCATGGGAAAAGGCCGAGCAGCTGATCTGAAATACATTGAAGCTTGTGCTAGACGAATTGTACAAAACTCAAATGGCTATAAAATTGTCACTGAGAAAAGCACAGTTCCAGTACGTGCTGCAGAGAGCATTCGTCGAATATTTGATGCTAATACTAAGCCTAACTTGGATTTGCAGGTAAGCATAATCTTGGAGTTGTGTATTTAAAGGCTGGTTGTTGCTTTGGGTTTTTATCTGTTACTCTTTATTTCTATGCCTGTAGGTGCTGTCTAACCCAGAGTTCCTCGCAGAAGGAACAGCCATCAACGACCTGAAGAACCCAGACAGAGTGCTTATTGGTGGAGATGATTCTCCAGAGGGACAGAAAGCTGTCCGTGCTCTTTGTGCTGTTTATGAGCACTGGGTGCCCAAAGAAAAAATCCTCACAACAAATACCTGGTCATCAGAACTTTCTAAGCTGGTTAGTGTTACTCACTGCTGTTGTCTGCAATGAGCAAAGGGTGGGAGATGAAGCTCAGAAGCAGAAGTCTAGTGATGCTGAGCAATGCCGCTAGGAAAGACAAATGACATTGGGACGACCCAGTAAATAGGTCAAAGGATATTAACATTTTCTGATTATCTCAGTTGAGCTAATAGATGATACCAACTTTCCATGAAATCCTTCTGTCACTTTTATTGCTGTGTTACTTAATTCTGGAGGTTTACTCCTAGTAATGCAGAAACTGGTTAACATAAAATGTTTCAAACTCTGCAAGTTAAGCATTACATTATTTTGCTTTAATCCATTACCGGCATTTATGTATTAAGGTAGTTATGTTACCATTTTGTATCTCTGTAGAGTTACATAGATATTAAAGTAATCCTTCCATCAGTAACTCTCTTCAGTCTGTAGGCATCTTGGATTCTGGAACAACTGAGTTCTCTTCACTGTTTTTTATTTACAGGCAGCTAATGCTTTCCTTGCCCAAAGAATCAGCAGCATTAACTCAATCAGTGCTCTGTGTGAAGCTACAGGAGCAGATGTTGAAGAAGTAGCAAGAGCTATTGGAACAGACCAAAGAATTGGAAATAAGTTTCTCAAAGCCAGTGTTGGTAAATTAAAAATTCCCCCCCGCCCCCCTTTTTTTTCCCTTCGTTACTTCTGGCTTTCTCTTTAATAGGTCTACTAGGAGTCTTTTGAAGTAAGTGATTGATACTCTAAAATGTTCTACAGCATGAATGTGTGAAAATATTGCTGTAGAGTACTAGCATAAATCAGTTGTCATGGTAAAATGCTAGGACTGATGTTGCTCTAGACCCTGGCAATCTGAAACCTGAGAGTTGAGAGTGCATGGTTTATCCTGCCTGGGACACTGGAAAGAAAATTGCAGTTTTGTTTTTTTGAAGCACCACTGATGATTGTGCTCCCCAAGATGTCTTCTCAAGTGTAACTGCTTCAGTTTTGTTTGGGACTGGCCAGAGAAAGGGGATGCCTCTATGTCAGTAAGAATGTGTGATGGCAACTTCTAATTTGTATCATGCATTCAGTTGTTTAGTTTTAGTAGAGAGTAAGATGTGATAAAGTGATCAGTACAACAGACTTTCAAATTTACAGAGCAAGACTAAAGCCCATCTGTATGGCTACAGTCTTCATGTCAGAGAAAGTGTGGCTTTAAAGTGACCTTATTAAATATAACCTCTCTTAGAGTCTATGCAAGAGTAAAAAGTAGATATCAAATACATTACCAAAATTCCTGTTAGGTTATTATAATTCCTTCTACAATTTCTTTGCTATATTTAGCATTGGCTAGTCCTAAACTTGAGTACTGTGTGCAGTTCTAAGCCCTGCAATCCAAGAATGATGTGAAGGTCTTTGAATGTGTCCAGAGAAGGGTAACAAAGCTGGTGAAAGGGCTGAAAGGAATGTCCTGTTAGGAGTGGATAAGGATTTTGGCAAAAAGGGAGATTGAGAGGCCACCTCATTGCTTTCTATGGCTTCCTGAGGAAGGGAAGTGGAGAGGGAGATGCCTATCCCTTCTGTCTGGTATCCAGTGATAAGACTCTTGGGAATGGTTCAGAGCTGCATCCAGGGAGGTTTAAACTGGACATTAGGAAGCATTTCTTGGTCAAACACTGAAACAGGCTTCCTAGAGAGGTGGTCAATGTCCCAAGCCTGTCAGTGTTTCAGAGGCATTTGGACAACACCCGTAATGACATGCTTTAACTTTTGGTCAGCCATTAAGTGGTCAGGCAGTTGGACTAGAGGATCATTGTAGGTCCCTTCCCACTGAAATATTCTATTCTACAATGTGTTGCTTCTGGAACTTGTCTGAGCAAAGTTCTAGGGGTCAAAGATCCCTCTATTATATGTGTTCTCCTTTAGCTGTGGTGATCTTTGGTTCTTGACAATCATTAGATATCCACTTGGGGGTGGGGGAGGAAAGAGCTTAAGATTAACATACTTGTTCTGAGAAATATTAATCCAAATCTCTGGGTGGGGGGAGGGCAAACCCAGGAGCTTGTCTACCCACTTGTAATGAGATAGACCCTAGTTCTTTATCATGTTTCCCTGAGACTGGGTTAAAACTTCCATTGACTTCAGTGGGACCTGAAGCAGATTTTAGGGCTTCTGTAACTGACTAAGTGGGTAGGTTCAGGAATTGGATTTTGAGAGACTTTTAGGGTTTTCATTTGCTAGCAGTGATATACTGGGAAAAATTACAATGCTGACTATGTAAATGATTGCAGAGAACTACTTGATTCCAAAGATTGCATTAGAATAGTACCTTAGTCACCTGTAAAACAACCATTTTCTCTTTCAGGGTTTGGAGGTAGCTGTTTTCAGAAGGATGTCTTGAATTTAGTGTACCTCTGTGAGGCACTGAACTTACCTGAAGTAGCCCGCTACTGGCAGCAGGTACAAGTTTTGACCTTTTTTTTTTTTTGAGGTGTTTCTTCAGCATTCAGTGTTCAGGCATTGAGCTTTTCAGCACTGCCCACATATAACACATATATGCCCACATATATGTGTTGCAGCTTTAAGAAGCAGTGTTTTGGTTTGAGCAAGCTCTTTGCTGATGTTTTTTTTTTTTCCTTTCAGTGAAATTTTTAGCAGCGCCAGTGGGCTGATAATAACCAAGGTCACTTCTGAGTGTCTGCAGCCTCCCCCCACTACGGGGGAGCAGATTAGACTAAAGGCAGGATCAGCAAATCAGAATATTCCCTTCTCATAATATTTTCTCTATTTGGCTTTCAGTATAGGCTAATTCATCATGGAAGTCAAGCCTCTCTTTTTCCTTCTTCTCTCGCTTTCCTGCTTACTGTCACTTCTGTCGCCCTCTCTTTGGCTCTTTTTTTTCCCATTTTTCTTTACAACCAACATCCAAGGACCCGTCCGTGCGCCCGGACACTCCCCCCTTCAGCTGGGACACCGTGAGAGTGGTCAGGGGAGGAGGGAGGGGATGGGGTGTTGCACATCCCTTTGCAAATACATATATGTATTCCCTTGTCACCAATAATTAAAATCAATCTGTTTCACTTTTCAACTCAGAGAGCCTCTCTCTCTCATTTTTCTCCCTCTTTCCCTACCTTGTGGGGGGAGGGGTGAATCGAGAGACTGCCAACTCAGTGCCAAACCAACACAAGCAGACACCTTAATATTGATCATGTTTACATTTTAGGGCTCTCAGCCTAACACTGGCACTTGATACTCTGCTTAGGCTTTTTTTTGCAGTGAATTAAGTTGTCTGGATGAAATAGATTGTGAAGCTGTCTAGAAGGAGCAGTAGAAAATGAAGTACAAGCATGTCTGGACTCCTGTCTTCTTGTACTTGGTTATCTCTATCCACTTCGAAATCAGAGCTTATGATCTTTCCCTCAGGGTCTACTTTTACATTCCCTTTTCTGAAAGAATTCAACAGAACTTGCTGTTCTCTTAAATAAACATGTTTGCTGTTGTTCCTTGGTTAATGCTAGGAACAGTTGGGAAGATGTGGATGCTTTCAGGCCTAGCACCAGTGCAGCAATACCAGAGTGCTCAGTCTGCACTAACAAGTGTTTCCTTATTAACCAGTGAAAGCACTTGCCTCTCTTCTCAGTCCTGACTGAGGAAGTAGCTTTGAAGTATGTGATACGGTCAGAAGAACAGCTTTGGTTTGTTGATCTGATTTAGGCTGTGATGATCAAGTCCAAGGCACTCTAGCAGGTGCCCCAGAATACCAAGTACAAGATCTGCTTATCTCATTTGCAGCCTTCCTTTTTTCAGTCTTCCTTTTGGCTACCCATTTTCCTCTCACTTTTCTGCATTCCAGTCTGCTTCCAAATAAATAACTTGCCTGTAATTACTTTTTCATCATTGATTGTGCCATGCATGTAGAACTCAGCCATCTGTCACAGTGCTATCTGTGACTTGTCAGCTTCTTGCATTATCTGTGATGTCCAGGGGCTTTCTACATCCTGTTCAGACAGTTTAACATCCAACCAGGGGCTAGTCAGCAGCCCAGTTGCTTACTTGCAACTAGAATTCTTACATGATTGCTTGGGACAAGGAAGACATGGAGTTTATGGTATCTGGCTCTGAAGAGGTTCAGATTTACATCTGCCTTAAAGATGTACTTAATTAGGATAGTCCAGTCCACGGTGGAGAGGCTTGCAATCCCATCAGTGAAGGTGAGACTAACATACTGATTCAACCCTGTGGAAGTGTCGAGGAGGGGTTTGGTTCAGTGCTGGATGCACTGGCACAGTAGGGAAGAGAAGGAGCCCTAGATTCTGGTATTTGCTTTGAGAACTACTGCTTTTACTCAGTATAAGTTGTGAACAGACAACAGGCAATCCCTGGAGCAGCAGGAGCTGCAGGAACTATCCATGTTACCTCAGTAATACCCTGATTAATAGGGAAAAATTAATACTGTCTCGAAAGAGACAAATTGGTTTGGCTCAGCTCTGTCCTTTGAGACCACAAAGGTCCTTCTTAAAATGCAACCTACTTGGTATTTAGGCAACCCAGAGGTATAAGAACACTTATGGTGTGCTCTGTATGAAAGTGTTTGGGTTGTTTTTTTTTTATTGAACAAAAAGCCTAGAATGTTGCGTTGTAATGTAAACAAACTAGTTTAAAGTTGTTTTCAAGCTTTTATCCTCTCCTACTTGGTTTTAAGAGCCATTCTTTGTAGTGTTTCTATATGGCTTAGTTGTGGACAAATCAGATAGTAAGAACAGCTGTTGGAGTGTGCTGTGTTCATGTAGTGCAACCCCGTACCTGCATCTCCTGCTTCCTCAGAGCACTGTCACCTTGCAGAGGTCAATCTGCCCCAGCCCACACTGGTCAAGCCATGTAATGCACACACATACACCTGTTTAAGCAAACAACTGTGTGAAGCCCTTCTTTGTGGCCTGAGCACTGCACTGTCAGCAGCTCATCCCAACACATGCAGATAGGAGACCTCAGACCAGTCTGAGGACAGGATGCAAATTCTGGAGGACATCCTGATGAGAGCAGCCCCAGAATCCTAACTTACATTCTCTCTGGCCTTTAGACAGGACAGGGCTCTCAAATACTGAAATCTTAATTGCTTGAAAGCATACCTAGAGAAAGAAAGGTGTTGCTCTTACCCTGTCAACTGTTAACCTCTGTTCCCTATCACCACCCTGTTGAATTGCATAAATCTCACTATTTTTGTTGCTTTTCCTCAAATCTAGTTCACCATTATCTTTCTACTGTATAGTTTATACCTTGTGTTTCATGGCCTGCTGCTGTTAATTATTGAATTCTGAGAGGGAAGTGTAGTTCTTCCCAGTCCACATTAAACACTGACTAGGTGGGGGAACCTATCTTTCCTATTCTGCCAAGTGATCCAGTGCCTTCTGTGTGTTAAGGACTGGAAATCAAAGTATGAAGCAGGCCGAAGGGAAGTACACGAATAATCAGAGAGATCATGCTTCAGGTAACAAGAGAAGTGAGGCACTTCAAAATCTGGTTTAACCACACAAGTTTTGTCTACTGAAGTCTATTAGTGTGGATTAAAAAGGCAAAAGATGTTCTCACAGTTGTTTTACGTGGTATGTAAATAAGTGTAGGTCTGGCAACGGGATGTCCATGTGACATCAAATACTCCAACACTGAAACTGCTTTCCATGTTTCTGTGTTTCTGCCTAGAATATAGTAAATTGTAGATTAAAAACAGCAATCTGAAAAAAACCCCTAGCCTTTGAACTAGATAATATAGATAATAATGATAGTACAGATGTATATGCATCTACAGTCACTGATTAAAATAGGATTTGTCTCAGAATTTGATAAATTAACTAAATTTATCTTTGGATTACTTATGATACTGAGTAAAAATACTTAGCTTTCTCTCGTAAGCCTCTATTTAACTTATTTGTAGGTGGCTTGGCTTGACTGTTAATAGAATCTGTTTATAGCTTAAAATGTCTTCTGTACCATCATGTTTTACATAATTTCAGGTAATAGACATGAATGATTATCAGAGAAGAAGGTTTGCTTCCCGCATTATTGACAGTTTGTTCAATACTGTCACTGATAAGAAGATTGCTATTTTAGGGTTTGCATTCAAAAAGGATACTGGGGACACAAGGTAAGAAAGTAAATTCAGTTTACTAACATGAATTCCCTGCGCTTGTAACCAGCTATGCAGCTAAACCTCCCAACTTAATTACATTAATAAAAAAATACTGGATATGGGACCCTTGACCTTTTGTGACTGAACTGGTTTGCAACAAAGATTAGTCTGTCTTAAATGGGTGAGACAATTGATACGTGAGCTCTATAACATGTCCAAATCATTCAGAAGCTAGAACAGAGAACTTGTCCTGTTAAACTTGCGTAAGTATAGATTTTGACTTCTTCCATTCTCCACAGAAAACAATGCAAACATTTTTACAACTGGTTCTAAATTGCCATGTGAAGCCAAAGTTTCAACTTTCCCAAAGGTGTTTAATTCTGTTTTCTTGTAAAGCTCAAACTTGATACAGCTCTCCAACTGCAGGTTGTGGGGAATGCTGATAAGATTGATGCCTGGTTAATTATGGTCAATAGGAGTCCTGAGGCTTAGTATCTCTTGAATGATTCAGCAAAAGAGTTGCAAACTTGTTTTTCATTTTACTCCCCTTGGTGTCCCTCAAGATTTCAAGTTTGGTGCTGGCGTGGATTGCTACTAAGATGTTTAGTATAAAACTAGTGTAAAAGCTCTGGCATTGTCTATTGTAACACTTGAAGACTGTTGTTACTTAAAACATACCATTTGGTTCTCTAACTGATTGATTCACTTCCTTAGAGAGTCATCCAGTATCTACATTAGCAAGTATTTAATGGATGAAGGAGCAAAGCTCCATATCTATGATCCTAAAGTACCTAAGGAACAAATCATCTTGGATCTCTCGCATCCGGGTGTCTCAGAAGATAATCAAGGTAGGAATGCTACTATAACTCTTCTGTCTTTCCCCATCACTTTTATAGATAAATGCTAATTCTGTACTTTTATGTATTTTTCTTTTGATAAATACTCATTTGAATACAGCCAGAGAATTTTCTGTCTGCATAATTAAAAGGAAGAGAAGGAAGAATGCTCAGAAGCAGGAGAGACTAGTGGTGTTCTGTCAGCTATTTTGTGTCCCAAGTCCTATCTTGCTTTAGTTTTTGCTTGTATATGTGAAATAGAAATAACTCTGGAATTAACTTCAGAGCATTCTCCCCTCCCCATGTCACTTCCAAACTCATTTGTTCCTTTACGTTCCAGAAGACTTTAAAATAATAACCTACAACTAGACATTTATTGAGAAGAAGCAGGGAGGTATTTGGAATCTTTTTGTTTCTTTGTTGGGGAGGGGGAGAATGGAGATGATGGATGGGGAGAAGGATAGATGAGGCTTCTAGAGGTGAAGTGAATGGAAGACTGAGCTGGGATGAAGAGTGGAGGGTGTACATTATTTGGCATGCCTTTGAATTAGAGTGGGAGGGAAGGGTTGCCTCTAGGCAGCTGCTGAGACAGTGAAAGGATGAAGGCAGCCCCTAGTGAGCCATGTGTATTTTCTCTAGTGTTAACTGAGTGCTAAACAGGAACTGTGATGTGCATAGGAACTGAGGAACTGGCATTTGAACACTCCATAGTAACTTCTATTTCTAGAGATGCTCTTGGCTGTTAAAATCAAATTTGAATGCTTAACTTCAAACATTTAAGTGCTCTGATTCTATTCAGATGCCAGGTACAAGCTGTTTTCATTTAAATAAGTTAATTCCAAGTGACAAATATCTTGATAGAAAATATCTCTGGGTGATTGACTTGAGGCTCCTTGTTTGTGTAGGGCAAGGAAGGAGACTCATTTGTTGAGAGTGCACCAGATTGATGCTAAAGATGTGTGCAGAATAGAACTTTGTTTTCCTTCTGTTACAGTGTCCCGGTTGGTTACTATAAGTAAAGATCCCTATGAAGCCTGTGATGGAGCTCATGCCCTTGTAATTTGCACTGAATGGGACATGTTTAAGGTAAATGTTATCTTCAAACTACAGAGGAAAAGAGGAAGTGTTATGCTACTTATTTATTCTATCTGTTTTAATTGCCCTCTACAGGAGTTGGATTATGAACGTATTCATAAGAAGATGCTGAAACCTGCATTTATCTTTGATGGTAGGAGAGTTCTAGATGATCTTCATAATGAACTACAAGTCATTGGCTTTCAGGTAACGAACTAGGTGCAGCTGCTTCTTGTGTTTCTTTTCTTTTGCTCTCTTCCCTCTTGCTTTCTCTCCCTCTTCAATGACTGAGTAGAAAGGGAAAAAACATCTTCATGTGAGGATTTAAATCTAAATTTTTACGTAAGTCTCCACTAGTACTGCCTTCCTGTATTACCTTACTATTTTCCTAGACTGATGCTCTTAAAATCCAAGCTACATCAGACTATGCCATGAACATTCTGTGGTATAAGCATGCATTGAAGCACTTCTAGAATAGGCAGAACTTGACTAACACTAAAATAATCAAATGCTTGAATAATCTTATAGAAGCATCTTGGTCAGATGATCAGAACAAAATCTACAAGCCAGATCAGATGCATATTTCAGTTGTTTGTATATTTCTGAGTACTGTGATACCTTGTGTAATGGCTGTAGGCTTTCTCTCTTGGTATTTTTTCCCTTGCTTAAACTACACAGCTATTTATATGGTGTGTGAACAGGCTTGTATAAATTGATTTAATCAGTCAATTGAAGCTGTTGTGGGCAAATATAATGCATACAGCTCACTTGAGTGTTGAAACAACTCTTTTCAGAGTTAACTCAGTTGTCTCTCTAGAACATACTGATCAGATTTCTGTTAAATTTAAATCAGTTGAGGTATTTTGGCTGGGTGCTTTGCATCTGACCTGCACTACTTACACAAGAGGAAAGCTGCAGCTCTTATTTACTGTGTGTCTGAATTGCTAGTAGGTGTTCTGTCCTCTACAAGCTCTATCCTTAGTGATTTATATTAGTCTGACCTAGAAATGAGGGGGACCTGTCTCACTCCCTTAATTTTGCAGTACCTGGCTTATGTGTTGGCTTTGTTACATGCTTTCTCTTACACAGAGTTGGCTGCCTTAGCCTTTTAGAGTTGTATTGTTTCAAAAACAACCCACTGCATTAAGGATGGGGGAAAAAGCTGCTTCTGTCTGTCTACTGGATGTAAATTTTTAGACAAAGGAGGACAAACCCACATTTTCTGAATACCCAGAAACATTTTTATATTTGTACTGATAGTCCTATAGACAGTGAGGCAACTGAATGTTCAAATTAGCAACATGCAGCTTGAAACAGGCAAAGCAGGGGCCGTCTTTAAAAAAAATTCTTCAAATCTGCTCCCAGAAACTGTCTGTGAGCACCCTGTGCTTTGTGGCCTGTATTATTCTAATGTTTATGAAATGTAGTCATAGTCCTGGATTTAGTTTGTAGGTTCCTCTTAGGCTGACATGATGATGTAAGCTTGCCACACTCACTTGTTAAATGTGTTTTCTCTTTCAGATTGAAACAATTGGAAAGAAGGTGTCAGCCAAAAGAATTCCTTTTGCTTCCTCATGTGAAATTCCCAAGTTCAGCCTGCAGGACCCACCTGTCAAAAAGCCTAGAGTATAATGTTCAATAGGTATTGAAGGAATTCTGTGGACCTTCTTAGTGATAATAACTGTAACCCTATGCTTTTTTAAGGAAAAATATTTTTCATAAACTAAAAACCAGTTTTACACTAGAAACGGTACCTGGTACATGTGAATTCAGTGTATTTTCAAATCTGTATTTTTATAGCAATTTTTTTGGTTACTGAAGATGGTACATACGTTTTTAATAATGAAACATCTTTTAAGTGGAAAAGTTACCTTAAAACTGCAGGTTTCTGCTTCCAGAAATCTTCCTAAGCAGCACTTTAAATTTTTCAAGTGATACAAAAGCAAAAGAGGTAGAGTATCTTTTCACTTTAGTCCAGTTATGGACTGTGATCATGAGCTTTGGTCTCACCAATTTTTCATTTTCTTTTGGGGTAATTCTTTGCCTGGTTAAATGCTTGCTCTAACTGGCATTGAAGTAAAAAGAGAAGTTCTAAGTGAATTTGGTGAGATTTGGGCTGAGCCCTAAAATAGAAATTGTTGTGACAATAATACCCTGATGCTGGTTGGGATCAGTGGGCACTGATGCAGTCTAAACTGCATCGGTTGAGAGGCCAGATATTTCTGCAGGCATCTATCATGTAACTAACAGCAGTGGGCTAACAGCTGTAATCTGATCCACTGGCAGTTCCTCACTTCTGATTCTTGGGTTGTCTTGCCTACATTCCATGTGCAGCCACATAAATTATTGCTCTAATCAGATTCCTGGGGCAAGTTTTTTCCTAAGTTACAGCAATACAACTCATCTTCAGCAGAGAACCATTCTGATTGTTTGAACACTGAATTTTAGCAGAATCACCTTAATTGTGGTGTCAGTCCAAATAGAAAGTAAATGTTGGACTCAAAGCTACCTGATGGGTATTTTTCTCCCTTCCTTTCTGCTTACATACTTCATCTCAGAGCAGTTTTCTTAATGAATCTGCAAAAATTATTCTCTGCTGTTAAGAAATTAACAACAAAAATTCCGCCTCAGAAGTTAGTCAGCTTCCTACCTCATTTAATTAGCAGGAATGAATACTTCCTATGTTATCTTGGTATTTTTGCATTTACTATTACTTGTTTTTATTTTTACTTGTTTTTATTTCTACTTGTTTTTATTCTTCTCAAGTGACCAGTGCTATTAAAATCGTTGAGATGGCAAGAGTTTGCGTTTGGCTTGTTCCATGGGATTATGAAGTGGAGGGGAGGACAGAAGGATGACCCTGAACAGATTTCAGACTGGAAGGCATAGATGTCTTAGTTGAATAATGGTAGTGTTGGGATGTTAAAGAATTATCCCATAACTAGTCACATAATACCTTCTGAATTTATTCAGCAGGTGTGCCTTTGAGTATATTATATCAAGAGTTAAAAAAAGCCTCAGACTAGTGTTGTCTTGGTGATGAGTGCTATTATCATAACAATTTACCCACAGAAATGTAGATACAATCTAAGCTTTAAGACAAATACTTGAAGATATAAGGAACTTGTTATACAACAACTCGGGTAGACAATACAAGACACTGTTATCTGACTGAAATAGCTGCATCCTTGAACCAGGTGTTTTCAGGTTCTGCAGTTAATGGCTTCCACACAGGGACTTACTATGCAGCAGTCACTCAGCACTTTGGGCAAATATGCCTTGGGTTCCTTGTCCTGTCACACAATTCTTCTGTGAAGAGCACATCTGAAACCACTCAAAGTGAGTGGGAATTAGGGGGGCTTGAAATCAAACTGATTTTTTTTATTGTGCCATCCCCTCTTCCTGATCCACTAGCACTGCTTTCATACAACACCCACAGAGCAGGGATGACTCTGATACAGTTGTGGTATTTGTAAGTGTTGCAATCCAACTGGTAGATCACCCTGTCTCTGCCCCCGTAGCACCTGAGGGCAGATTGGCCATTTCTCCTTGGGGATTAAGAAGGGTACTGACAAGTTGTGCTCAAAGGATCTCTTGTCCTGAACTAGGTTTAGGGTAGCACAGCACTGCTTCAGGGCTCATGTTAACAGGGAGGGTGAGTAGAGGCTTCTGAAAATCAATATGGTTTTCAGAAACTTGCACACAGCTGCGATAGTAGTGCCTCTGTGTGGGACCCATCCTCATCGGCTTGAAGCAGACTACTGAACCTTTAAACTCTTGTGTGAAGTGTTGCTCCTGTTAGGAATGTGCAAGAGCTCTGAGGCTTAGGAAAGAGGAAGCATCAGATGCTTTCTGAAGAGCAACAAGGGGTAAAACTGGTACTGTCATTTCCCTTGCTTTCCTGGAGAGTCAGCTTATTTAGTTTCTTGGTGGCTGCATTCTTTTAGTGGGATGTGGATTATGGGATGAATCCAGTCTCAACAGCTGCTGGTGGGCCATGCCTTCAGGATACTGAAATACTTAACCTTGCATATATGCAAGAAAACTTTACCTTAGGCCAAAAGAGCGAGCTTTGGAAGCTTGTGCAACACTGACTCATAAGCCATCATCTTCACAGTTCAGTTGCCAGGGAAATAAGAATTGGAATGACTTACATTCCTGCTTTGAAGGCTTGAGTAGTGCATGTAAGAGATGAGGTTAAATGCTATTGAGTCTTTATCTATGGGATCTTACAGCATGTAATTCTTGATGAAAATTATGTAATAAGAGTAATGGACTCCTGTGCTCTGAAATTATTCTTAAAACACAATCCCTCAGTAATACTGCTTTTCACTACAAAGATGTGAGTACAACAGCTGAAGCAAATCCAGCTTTAATACAAGCCTATGAATAGTATGGTATAGATTCTGTAAATTAAGATGTGCACAGACAAATTGTAAATGCCAGGCAAGATGTTCTGTTTTTCTTTTGTGTATGTGATCAACCTATTGTTGTTTCAGGCCTATGATAGTTGAAAATATTCCAAGTGAATAGAATATATTTTGACCAGAACTGGTTAGTATAGGAGCAGTTAGGGGTGAGATTTTGTACTGGCCAACATGTTGACACTTTTCTCTATCACTTGGGGTTCTTCTATTGAATTTACTGTAGCACTACAATCTCGCTCAACAGCTAAAGTTTGAAATGAGTTGTAAAACAATGCAGGAAGGCATAATGGGTTATCTACCATTACTGTAGGAATACTGGAGTCAATTTTCATTACTTGCTTTATCTATTCCAAGCTGTGAATTTCTATTAGAAGTTGAACATCTGCAATAAATTGACACATGGTGTAGTAAAGGAACATTTTGTTTTTAAATGAAGGGAACACCAATACTAATTATTAAGTAGGGAAAAAAAAACTATTCTTAAATGACAACTCTGGATTTGTTGATGTAACCTGAAGACTTGAAGTCACTGCAAGATGCAGCAGTTCTCCAGTCAGCTGCATAACATTCAGTTGTGTGTCACACAGTGTGGTAGATAGATTTAACAACGGTTTAAAAGACTGTTTAAGGTGTCAACTTGAAATCATATTCCCAGAACTAAGGTTAATGTTTTCTTGATTGCAAGGAAGATTCAGGTTTCTTAAACTATTTTATAGCTGCTCTGTGAAACAAACTGACAGAATGAAATGACTGACATACAAAAAGAAATTTTGGAAACAAAATAGAGATAGTAATAAAACCTGTGCTGAATTTATAACCAGGAGTTTTGTGAGAGTTTGATGCTTCTAACATACAGTTGTGGAAAAACAGAATGGGCAATAGGGAACGAAGAGAGTTGTAAAAGCTGGATTTCTTAACTAGGAAAAGAGCTCTAAGACTTGTGATTTTTAATCTATTAATTGTGATAAGTCCTCAAAGACTGCTAAAAACAAACACAGCTATGGACTGAAAATGTGAGTGCTTTCCTCAGAAACCACAACAAAACATGCAGTTAGGAAATAGCCTACATACAACTTCTGATAGTTGGCATCAGCTGACAGTTGTGTAAAGGGATGAGATCATCTTCCAAACCACCCAGCAGCAATTCATAAAAGATAATTCTAACATGCAATAACATTGTACTGTGTTTCCATACACATTCTTTCACTGTAAATAAGTAATGGATAATTAGTGTGCAATGACCTCTTGTCCATGTTTGATAATAGCTGTATGGCTCAGAATTCCTTTTACCATATTTCTGGTGTCAATATGCTGAAAGAGCAGGGACTTGGCAAAACCAACAGTAATACTGTATTAAATCTGCTTTGTAGATGAGTCAAAACCATTATTTATAGTAGCAACCTCTAATAAAGGCTGGCAGCTGTCACATGTGTGGGTATCCTGGACTCAATGTTGAACCCCTCTCTGCCTGCTGCTGTGGAGGGACCATTGACTTTTCTTACTGTAGTTTATGACCTTCCATTGCTCTAGTATTAATTTTTGGCTCAAAGTATGGCTGGTCTTTCCAAAACCAGTGGGCAGACTTTTTTTTTCATAATTAAAATTGTAGAATTTATTATTTAAAACTTAGTATTTTTAACTAAAAAGTCTTGCCTTTCTCTCTTCCTCTACAAAGCACAGCTATTAAGACTTCTGTTTCTCTGTTACTCCAAGCTGCTCTTCATGGCTCAAGTTTCTCTTCCCCCAATTTACACTTCCAATATATTATTTAATTAGTAGTTTCCTTCTCGTTTAAGACTATCTGTCTTTATAAAACTTTAATATTAGCTATTAATTTTGTGAAGTGTCAATTGTGCATCACTGGCCTCAGTAGTATAATCTGATTTTTGTTGTTCATGACAGTACCAAGCTTCTCCTATACATTAGCTTGCTAATTATTACTGCCAACATCTTGCTGAGTAGGTAGTGGATGGAGGGTCCACTCTTCTTTATACTGTATAGACTACAGTAATTTAGACAAGTACTACAGCCATAGGATTACCTGCATGATGAGAGTTTGGGACCAGATAAATTCCTGGCTTGTTTCCCAAATAACTTCATGAAGATTCAGCTTAAGCCAGTTCAAAAACTGTATCCAACATCCAATTGAGAAATACCAGGGAGAGATCCACTTTGAACTACTTGGACTGCAAAGAGAAGAATTTGTAGTTGCTCGTATACCACGAGCCATGCTTTTATTTCTGCTTGAGCTTAGTACAGTATGTTGTGAATTCACATTTCACCTAAGGTGCATTCACCCCTCTGTGTTCAGATTTGACAGCCAGAACAGGTCTCAAGGGGGCAGGTAACCAGACCCATCAAATACAACCACCACCCCCTTACACTGGGTATTTAACTGTCCTTTATTGGTAAGATGATACCTGTGGAGCAGAAGCACAGTTCACAACTGCAGCAGTTCTGCATACCCAATACCAGAGAAGCACCTGCAACTCAGTGGGGTTTGTTACAGTCATGCATGCAAAGTAGGAGTGGCTCTACTCATGCCGTTATGGCAGTTCTGATTTTCCATATGGTTTAAATTACATGGTATCTACACAAGGTTAATTCTCTTACCAGAAAGGGCTTTTGTCTTCTTCCACTTGATATCTCGGTTACCAAGGCACACACTTGGTGACATGCAAGCACGTGAAAAACATTAGCTATGAGAATGTTATAGCTCATTTTCTTAAGATGCAGGTAAGAGAGACCATCTCTTGAAAGACTATTACTGATACTTTCTCTGGTGTGATTCAAGATAGCCCTAATATGGTCCTTTGTCATGTACACAATCTTTAGAACTCCTCTATTTCCCAGAGTCCCTGCAAACTTGTGTTACATAATGGCAAGATACACCAAAGTATCAGTACCTTTTCAATTACCTCTCATTAGCATCTTCACAAGTACCTAACTGCAGCAATATCGATGGTAGTATCAAACCTGTTTATTGAAATGTATCTTTTTTTTTCCAGCTTACATTGCTTCCACCTCAGTCAGTTCCATTGCTCTCTCAGAATCAGTTCCATCTTCTAACTTTCTGCTGAACACTAGAAGTACCATAGTAGTTGTAGCCTTGCCAGAAGAAATTAGGTAGAATACTGTGAAGTGTTTCAGTGAGAGAAAAGTGTTCTGGGCAGATAGTAACTTTATTCATACATCCACCATCTGGTCTGCTGCATTTCTGGAACTGAGTATAATTATATGCTGAAAAAAAAGGATCCTTAAAACTGGCTGCTTTAAATAGATTCACTCTCATTTTCAGATGGCTTTTGTCTTTCTTTTTTCTACCAAGTTCTTCAAGAAGAATTCACCTAATTAAAAGGCAAAAAAAAGCACCAAGTGATTTGTAGGCATTTCAATGAAATAAAACAATACACCTCTAATGCGAATTTTCAATCCTACAATGTAATTGTTCTTACCAGTATTTTATATTAATTCAATTTAGTACAACAGCACTTTCAATATATACAGCAGGGATGAAAAGAAAAAACCAAATACAACAAAACCCATAACCCAACAGACAACTCCTCCACCCCCAAAATCCTGATTTTCCTCATGCCCAGTTTTATGGAATAGCTCTGCTTGCTTGTGATTTCCAACAGGCAAATGTGGAGTGATTTATTTTAAAATTAATTCCTATTTCATAAAGTATCAGTAACTTCTAGTGAAAACAAAATCCCTTCAAAATCATATTGCAAACAACAAAGGGCCCCATTAAACCCTGATGTGTCCAAGTAACAATGTAAAGGAAAACTCCAAACTGAGTACCCTTTATCCTGCCTCACACATTAAGTATAGTACAAACTAGGTTAGGCAAAAAAATAGCTTAAGCAGCACAACAATTGTACAAATATGAATTACTGTCATACTGATGCATTTAGATGACCTATTGAAGACTGTAAATAATAATAATAATTACTATATGAAGTGTCCTTAAGTCAAGGTGAGCTTTGTTGCATATTGTTCACTGCTTTAACTTTATATATCAAAATATTATGTGCTAAAAGATCTAATACTTTTCAATAGTTTACCTGCTTTATAGGAGGAGCGCACTAAAGGCCCACTAGCAGTGTAATGGAATCCAAGATCATTTCCTACTTTTTCCCAGTGCTTAAATTTTTCAGGAGTTATGTACTCCTCAACCTGAGAGAAAAGAATTCATTTTGATCAGGTATTAATGCAAAGGAAATGGCTATAGCTAGCATGTACTGACATGAAATACAGTTATATCTCACTGCAAAACTTTCAGCAGTCAAGTCACAAATGGAATCTTCTCTCTGCTTTCTACCAAAAGAATACATTAGTTGTCTTTTATATTTAGAATTTAATTTCTAGTTGTTGCTTCATAATTTTTTTCACTCTGTTTTTGAATGGTTCTTTCAAGCAAACAATTTTTTGTCCACATTTGTTAAAAAAAAAATAAAAAAATAGTCCTACAAATCTCTTCACTAACAGTTATTTCACTGAAACACAGTAACAGAGACTCAACCTCTGGACAGATCACAGAAGGAGAAAATGGTAATGTCCTCAGCTGAAGTGGCACCATTAAGGGAGAGCCTATGAGATGGTGAAGGGGAGCTGGCTTGAGCCATTATGTTTAAGATACACACTGAGATTCTTGTTTTCCAGAATCATGCCTCAGCTTCAGCTGTCTCCCCAGCTAATAGTACCAAGCAGCAGTAGGAAGTCTGCGCAAGATGGAAGGGATTAGATGGATGAGGTCATTTTTAGCAAAGAATGCATAACGGATGAAGACCAAGAAAGAAAATTTTCCCAACATCCACAGTTAAGGGAAGGATACATATCAAGTCTCACTTTAGAAAGAGACCACTTGACTGTACAAGGTACAGACTGTAATGCTGCCTGTAAATAAAAGGCTATTTTACCTTCAGGTGACGTTTTGTTGGTTGCATGTACTGTCCTAGGGTCAAACAATCTACATCTGCTTCTCGCAATACTGTAAAAACAAAATTCTTTTGTTATTGGCAGAAGGATCACAAGGGATCACAAGCAATTAGAAAACACCCTTCCAAAGAGAAGAAAGGTCACTTCACAGCACCCTGTGGGGGTTACATTCTGCTCACCAGCAAAGGGGACTTAAAACCTGGAGGATCAGTAGCCAGGCACCTCATTCTCAGCTCCATGCTGCTGCAAGACCTGAGCTAGCTGGTTTAAAGCTAGAGAGAATACCACTGTGCAGCAGTCAGTGCAGTCACATCTCTCACTGCAGAGATCACAGAATTGCAAAATCATTCTAGTTGGAAAAGACCTTTCAGATCATCGAGTCCAAACATAAACTAACTCTACTGACCATTAACCTAACTCTACCAAGTCCAGTGCTTAAACCATGTCCCTAAGCACCATATCTGTATGTCTTTTAAACACCTCCAGGGATGATGATTCAACCACCTCCCTGGGCAGCCTATTCCAGTGTTTGATTACCCTCTCAGTGAAGAATTTTCTTCTAATACCTAATCTAAACCTCCCCTGGTGCAACTTGAGCCCATTTCCTCTTGGCCTGTTGCTTGTTACTAGGGAGAAGAGACCAATGCACCTCACTACAACCTCCTTTCAGGTAGCTGTAAATAGTGGTAAGTTCTCTCCTCAGTCTCCTTTTCCCCAGATTAAACAACCCCAGTTCCCTCAGTCACTCCTCACAAGACTTGCTCTCCAGACCCTTCACCAGCTTTGTTGCCCTTCTCTGGACTTGCTCTAGCACCTCAATGTCCTTCTTGTAGTGAGGGGACCAAAACTGAACACAGCGCTAGAGGTGCAGCCTCACCAGTGTCAAGTACAGGGGGACAGTCATTTCCCTAGTCCTGCTGGCCCCACTGTTTCTGATACAAGCCAGGATGCTGTTGGCCTTCTTGGCCACCTGGGCACGCTGCTGGCTCATGTTCAGCTGCTGTTGACCAACACCCCAGGTCCTTTTCCTCTGGGCAGTTTTCCAGGCACTCTTCCCTAAGCCTGTAGTGTTGCATGGGGTTGTTGTGACCCAAGTGCAAGACCTGGCACTTGGCCTTGTTAAAGCTCATACAATTGGCCTTGGCCCATCCATCAATCCAGCCTGTCCAGGTCCCTCTGTAGAGCCTTCCTACCCTCAGGCAGATCAACACTCTCTCCCAACTTAGTATCCTCTGCAAACTTACTCAGGGTGCGCTCAATCCCCTCGTCCAGATCATTGACAAAGATTTTAAAGAGAACTGGCCCCAACACTGAGCCCTGGGGCACACCACTTGTGACTGGTTCTTCTCTTTTTCAGCTTACTGCTTTTCACTGTCTTCAGGTCAGAGCATTCATTTGACAAAAAAATGGCTGTATGCACATAAGCTTGGCACCCCTCCACCGTTTCAGAAGACTACTTGTTGAAAATATGTGGACAGTTCTGAAGAGCTATAAATCAGGGGAAATTCCCAACATCATTTGCCAGTTTTACACATTTAGGATATATGTTATTTTAGCTGCCTGCAGAATCTCATAAACTTAGTTGGCTACAATTTGAGTATACACTAGAATCAATACACAGCAAATGAGTTCAGGTAGTCTACTTACAGAAGGAAATCCTGATAGACAACTAGCCTGAACCATTATGTTCAGCTAGCAGGTATGCTAAACAAAGTGATAGCTGAGGAATCAGATTTTGCATTAACATAGTTGCTGGCTACTTGGGCTGGTTGTCCCACATCAAATAGAAAGAAAAGAGGGAGTTTTGATTACAACATTACACTCATTGCTACCCCAGAATCTCGTTTAGATCGATATGGCTATGTAAATAAACTGCCTCATTATCAGCACATTTACATGTTACTTAATTTGTACCCAGAGGAAGGAAAGGGAACAAAATTAGAGCAACTGAGTGAATGTGGTAGGCAACAATTTGTCTCTGGATAAATCCACCACGTTCCCTGCAAACAAACAGCATCCAAACAAATGGTCCAGACTGTGGGACAGCTGCAGAAAAACTAGACTATATCACTGCATTTTAAATATAGGTTGTTGTATGGAAAATAAAGTACCAGGTAGACATTCTTTCAGGATATGCAAGAAATGCCATAGGATTTATGAATTTCTTCTTACAAGCTCATTGCATTCACTTACCTCTGTGAACTTTTCTCCTCTTAAAAATACATTTTATATGAAAACGTAGTGACATGCTACAATTCTAAGTATAGTAACTTTTTTTTACACCTAACTAAGCTGAAATAAATTTTTTTAAACATCAATATCTGCTATTTCTAAAAATGAATGCACACTGAGGCAATTATGTTGCAAGCCCAATATTTAAGAATTGCAAAGATAAGAATACTAACATAGTCACACAAAGATATTTGTAACTTCTATTGCAACTAAGAGAAGCTGGAACTACCCATCAAAAATCTGAAAATCTGAAAGCCATACAAAAGTAAAATAGTTCAAAAGTTCAATCTTTTTTAACCAAACTTTTTTTTTCCATAAAGCTTTGAAAACATTTCCTGCACCAGCAAGCTTATTTGCATGTAGAGACAAAGACACTCACAACGGTTTTCCAACACAATACAATTCATACCTGTGAGTTTTGTCATGTATTTCAACCCCAACTTACATTTCATTGTGGAATATACTTGTTCATCTGTCTCGCCAAGCCCCAACATTATGGAGGTTTTAGAAATGACGCCGGGCTGCACCTCTTTAGCGTGCTTCAGCACACGTATGGATTGCTCGAAGTTGGCTCGGGGATCACGGACCTTCCTTTTCACATTTTCGGCACAAGGGGGGAAAAAAAGGCATGAAAGCGTGCACAGAAGTTAGAGATGCTAAGAAAGGTGCGTTCTGTTCCTACGGAGCGAAAATGGCAACTTCGACGTTTTAGCGCTGTAGTTTGACACCGCCTGAAAACGCCCCGAAGCATCACGAGCTCCGGTTTGAGTACCAAAGCCGGGTTGCCCGGCCCCACGCCGCGGCTGCCGCCACCCTCTCCCCATGCCCCCGGCCCGGCCGCACCCCCACGGCAGGGGCGGAGCGAGGAGGCGGGTGGGGCCCAGGCGGCGGCGGGTGGGGCCCGGGCAGGCGGCACCGAACCAGGGTCAGGCCGGGGCGCGGCGCGGGCGCCCTCTGCCGGCGGGCGATGCGCAGAGCGGCGGAGTGGCGCGCGGGGCAGGCTGGGAGCGGGACCGGCCTCTGCTCGCCCCGCGCCATTTCGCCCTGCGCCTCACGGCCCCGCCTGCGGCCCGCCCTGCCCGCCCGGCCGGCTAAAGCTCCAACACGGGTCTAAATAAACTACTCCTTTCCCACCAAGTCCTTTTACAAAGCCTTTCTCAGTTTATGCTTTCGGCATGGCGCTGTTACTTACCTCTGTAATTCCGGCACCGTTTCCACGTTATGGGCATAGACATCCAGTCCCGACAGTGCGACTTTCTCCACAGCTTTAAGGTCCCCACGAAAATCCGGAGTTAGGCATTCTACCAGAATTTTTGGATTCCTAAAAAGGAGAGACTGAAGTGAAAACATCTATGGGATCTGTGTCACCTGCTAAAAAAAAAAAACAACAACAAAAAAAAATCAATATAGCGAAAAACCCCAAACTAAATAAATGATGCTGTGATAAGCAAAGCAAAGTTAATTCAGGATACATTTCTAAAAAACTGATTTCTGCAAATACTTGTATTACAATTGAAACAAACATGTTTAATTTCTTATTCTCCTAATGTGACCTGAAATAGAACAAAAGCCAAATAATACATACAAAAGCTACTCCAACAGTCTTCTAAACAACCACATTCACTGTTTACACATGATTTTTCAGGTGTCTTTGTTGCAGATTAACTTCATACAAGTTTAGTATCATAGCTCCAAAACAGAGGAGCTATAATCCCACCTTCTGGGACAAGAAGGCTCTGCACTATTGCCCTGGAATCTGATCTTGGTGTCCAGGAGGCAGATGTCTGCTCAGAAAGGCAGGCAAGGAAAACTGCAAGAACATGTTGAGCTCTCAGATAGAGTGGATAAAGACTCAAATCAGGTTACACGAATGAAATCTGCAGGTAGACAAGGGCACTGATGCAGAGAGTGAAGGCATGGCTAGGGAAAGCAGGAAAGGTACAGCCACAGACTTAGAAACAGCCATTGTGGGAAAACGCAAAACAGTCTCATCACTGCTGAAAGAGAAACCCAACTTCTGTTGTCATGTGGTGACACTGCTATCTAAAGCCACTGTGTTTGCGCCCCAAGCTTCAAGAATGAACATATCTCAAAAGTATGTGTTCATTTCCTGGTAAACGAGCCACATGGTCAAAGAAATAATCCAGTGCATAGCTTTAAATAAGCCTGGGCTACATTGGAAATGCATCCAAATTCAAAATACTTCAGGGACATCATATGAGAAAGATGAAAACCAGGGGCATAGACAGGCTAAAGGCAGATTTTTGTATTTGCATGGCCCCTGGAATAATTCAGCTAAAGGTGGTTTTGACCTATATGCAATACCACATTCTGAAGTTTTAATAATAAGAGTAATACATTAAAATATACCTTTCTTTCAGATGAGAGACTGTCTTTGCAAAGTGTTCTGCTCCACCATGAGGCATATCTAGAAGCATTTCAATTATTCAGTTAACCTTTATGTTCAAGAAATGTATTTTCTTATTAGCAAAGCTACAAAGCACTGCAGAGTCAAATTTAAATATAAACCAACAAAGCAGTTTTTGGTTAAGCCCCAGTCTTATCTTACCACTTATGCCAAAGGTTTACAACAGATGTTCTGCCAAGACTTGTCTGCACAAAGTCTAACTGTGATTGAGACAGACTTCAAACGTTTACTCTGAATTTACCTGTCTCTAGGGTCACTGTCAGCCTGAGCACAGAATAACTTCATCTATTTCTGGTTTTGGTCTGAGAAACAGTGCTACAAAAATTGAAATATATATATATTATTGCTCTTTTATTGCAAGCCAGTTTGAAGCTACTGGTCCTTCCATCAAAGTACACTGAACAGTTTCTACAATGGTTTTCCCCACCTATGTCAAGTCACCATAGAACAGCTACTACAACCTTAGAAGAAGGTAACTCTCAGGTTTTTTAAATATAGTTTATTCCAGGTTTGGTTTTTGGAAGAAAGTTCTGTAGTGGTATTGCATGTGAATGTTTGTGGGGTTTTTTTTGCTGAATAAATAATAGAACAGAATGTGTATGTATTTTGGAAAAAAAAATTAAAATGTTTAATAAAACATTGCAATATTTTAATGTAACTTCTGTTATATTTCACCAGACATCGAGAAATACTAAGAATATGTAGAAGAGGTCTAAAGTTTTAGCACTGTTGACTCCTTTAAACAGTACTGCTTAACAATTGTGCTGAGTGATGTGTGTTTATCAAGGTCTGTGTTTACCCCATATAAGGCACTTCAGAGCTTAGACTGGACGACATGAGAGATAACATACTGACCATCTCTGTCCACAGATGTCAATACCACATAATCCAAGCCCCACTCAGCTATAGCCTTTGCTGTGTTGTAAGGCTCCTCAGGATCCAGTGGAGGTGGATTCTTTGCTGTCTTTACTGAACAAAATCTGCAGCCTCTAGTGCATGTGTCACCCATCAGCTGAAATAAGAAAGATATTCCTACCTTTACATTGTACATATCAACACTGCTCAGCTGAGAAACAGCTGCACAAGCTACATCAGATAAATCCCAATACTAAGTAAAACAATGAGGATATTTCTTGTAATAAACCCACACCACTACAGTAGAGATCCAACAACAGACTACAAACAGCTCAAACATTAATACAGTACTTCAGAAATGGTTAATGGCTTACCATAATAGTAGCTGTAGCTGTAGCATATTCACCACCTCCCCAGCATTCTCCAATGTTGGGACAACGTGCTTCTTCACAGACCTCAAGGTAAAAGATAGTAATGTACCTGTCTTTTTTTTCAATATTATTATAGCAAATTAATATATTAATAAACAATTTTGATAACAGCCTACAAACACAACATAATTCCTTCCATGACAAATGAGATTAACAGAGTTACATGTTGCTTTTTAGAAGTCAGTAGAATAGCTAGGAAGAGTTGTTTCCTAATATCCAAAACCACTCTTTCCTCTACTTCACAAGTGAAAAACCTTTGTAACCACATAACTACCTTACTAATTAACACAGATTGTTATTAACATCTTAAAACTAAAAGTTAGTAAAATGTTCACAAAGTCTATGATTCATTAAAGCATGATCTTATTCTGGAAAAAAAAAAAAAAAAGCTCTCCATGCACACCCACCACTGTTTACCATCTGGAAGGTATATTTAATGAAACATGTATTTCTAGAATTTCTTTTCATGTAAAACATGTATGTAACACTGAAATTGTGTATGTTTCTATTAAAAACAGTCACACATAGCATCTTCTGATCTTTCTGGTGATGCAAGTGGTAAACCCTAGTATTTAAAAATCACAGCAGGAAAAACCTGAAATACTCTTCTCAATTTGTCTTCATTCTTTATGGGTAAAATTCACTGCTGGCAACAAGGATTAGCATTGGGCTTGTTTTGAGCATTGAAGATCATGCAAGACACGATTTCTACGTGTCCTCCACAGAGAGCTAATGTTGTATCTGTAAAAAATGCCTTATTTCTACAGAAAAATTTGGTCAGTACTAGACTTACCGTATGAAGATTTAAACTTCTCAAGGTATTTTTTAATTTATTGTAGTTCTTTCCCATGGGAATATTTGTTTTCAGCCATGGAGGAAGTCGCAGCCTGACAAGTATCAAGCAAACATAAAGATTAATAAATTATTTACATGGTGAGTTTCCATTACTTCATAGATCCACTTTAATTTGCTACAGATCCCAGCTAGGAAAGGTTGCTTGAACACTGACGCAACTCAGCAACCAACATTAACATCATTCATAGTCACAGCAGGCTCCTCTCTTCCGTGCTTATCACCATCCCAATATTCAAGAGTAGGAGTTTGTTGTCACTGACAGGTTTAAAACTGCTACCTCTACTGGTGGGATTTAACAATGCCACACTGGAGACTGCAACAATTAATGGCAACGTATGATACCACAGCTATCACAAAGCCTGATCAAATTTATAACCGTAAATATGAGGGTTTTAAGCATTTTTAAATTTAGTCTTCATTTGTCCGTTTTACTCTATCAATATTTTTGCAACACCAAAGCAGGGTACGCTCACCTACTGATGTATATTAGTAATTTAATACAGGCTGTGGCACCCGCACTCAAACGAGAAAATACCACCATGACTTAAAGTGTTATTAAATTGGCAAGCCAGTATGACAGAATTTAACAAAAATACATTGACTACATTTTGCCATTAATACAAAACATGCAAGATATTGCATGGAAGCAACTACAGTTGTTAAAAATCACAATTACCTTTCTCCTTTCAGACGCTTTAAATTGCCTTTATACTCAACCCACGTGCTCCTGTCTGACAAATTTCCAGATACAAAGTCTTGCAAGCCTGGTCCATTTTGCAGGAACTCTTTCTTTTCCTCTGGCAAAGACCCCGATGTTCTGTACTGGTTACATGCGTGGCTCCCAGACACCTAAGAAAAGCAACACTGTAATTTATTGAATCCTACGTGTACTAGGAATACATACTAAAGAAGTGTTTGTCCTTTTGGTTGTTGATGTACACTTTATAGAGTTTGTGTAAGGCTTTTCCCAATTGCCTATATGGTAACTACATAACGAAATTTCTTTTTTAATTTATTTTAAGTAATGTGAAATGGACAAAAAGCACGATCTCTTCCAAAATATCTTAACAGCAAACTAAGTTATATAGATTTTATATATTATAGATATAAATAACGTTGTATGGATTAATTTTGAGGTTTCAGGGCTCAAAAACAACACCTCGAGATAACGAACGGTTCGCTGCCAAGTCGATAACTGACAGACGTTACTTCGATGGAAACGCAGCACCGGGTGGGTTCTCAGCGCGGGGTTTGAAGCGGATGGGGTCCGTGGCTCAGGTTTCTATCACTCTTCCCTGCCCCCACGCCCCCCAGTCCGTGTGTGCAGGGGCACAGCAGCTCTCCGGCTGCCTCACGTACCGACATCCCCCCCTGCGGGGACGAGGACAGCCTTTCCCAGGGTGAACCACCGCTGTCAGGCCGCACGCCCCAGCCGGGCGCCCCGCAGCCATCAGGTGACCAGCTCAGGTAACGGCATCGCCCCGTCATCTCACCGGGGCACCGGCCCGAACTCTGCTTTCTGCCGGGCCGCAACGCCCACCCTGGTACGATGCTCGCAGCCCGCCGCTGGGCACCTCCCTGCAGCACAAGGCCCTGACGAGACGCCGACTCACCCACTCCTGCGGCCCCAGCAGCAGCCGCCGGGCGGCCGTGGCGGCGGCGGCTCTGCAGCAGCGGCCCCGAGGCAGCAGCGACATCGACATGGCGACGCCCGCGGAGCAAGCAGACCGGCTCACCCGAGCGATCCTCTCAGCGCTCGGCCACCCCGCCTGCCCGCCCCAGGCAGCTCACGCACATCAGGCCTCTACTACTCTCGCCTGTGGGACGGCTGCCTCGGCGCGATGACGCCAGGGCCGGCGCGTCTACAAGAACGTGATGACGTCAGAGGCAGCCCTTTTCCGCGCTGCCTGCTGCGAGGTGAGGCTGGGGCCGGCGGACGCATCCGGGACCATCCGCCGCGGGCAGCCCCCGACGGGCACGGGCAGCCTCCCGGGACGGTGCTGGCCCCGGGGGCCGCGTCCTGTCCCAAACCCTGCGGGAGGGAACCCCCGGAGTGGCACATTCCCTAGCTCCCCCCTTTCCTTCCTCGGCGGTTCTAGGCCTGGGCTGGGCCCAGCTGCCGAGTCGGGCCCTGAGGCCGCCGCTTCTTGCCTCTCCCCTTCTCCGTGTCATAGGCGGGATGTGTCGGTGTGGGAAGCGGAGCCCGGCACCGCGGCGGCTCGGTGGTGGAGGGGAAGTGGGGCGTTGGTTCGGCTCTGCGTAGTTACGGGTTCCGGGCTAGGAGCGGGAAGGGCGCAAAGAAGGTGCTCTGCCGTGAGTGTCTGCAGCTTCTGTTGCTTGTCCTTTGTAGAATGAAGACCATTCTCAGCAACCAGACTGTTGACATCCCCGAGCAAGGTACGTCTGGCTGTGCGTTTGGAACATGTTTCATGGCTTTGACTCCGCAGCCGGTTAACGTGCGTCTGTCTTTGATTTCCAGTCAGTGTTTCACTGAAGGGCCGGACAGTTATTGTCAAGGGCCCCAGAGGAACCTTGCGAAGGGATTTTAACCACATCAATGTGGAGCTCTCTCTCCTGGGAAAGAAGCACAAAAAGGTGAGTTCTGCGGAGGTCGTTTCTCTGCCCAGAGAGGGAGGGTAGCTTTACAATTAGTTTAAAAGCTGTTTGGTATTTTAGGAGATTGAACCAAAAAGTTAAGCTGCAGGTAGGTTGTTTTAATGTTTTGCTTATTTCTGTGCTTTCTGAAAGAGGCAGGTCTTGTGGAACCTTGGGATCTACTGTGGCACCATAGAAGTCTTGCAGTACTGTGATGTGTAGGAGTTTATTGATTTTTTTCTGTAGTTAATGTTATTTATTGGGAAAGGGGTTGATTGTTGTATCCTGTGTTTTATACACTGACTCTTTTTATCTAGATAAAGGTAAATCTCTACATTTAATTTCCAGAATTGGCAAGTTACATCAGGAGAGCAGATGTTTTCTGAATAAATGCATAATATTTTCATATGGCCTTAGAATAAAAAAAAAGGAAAGAATGACTGATTTCAACTACTTTTTCATAAGCATCTAGTGTTTCTTTAAAACATTGGACTCACACAGTTTCATTAAAAAATTGATATGTTATACATAGGAGACTGACTTTGGAACAGCATATTCGGTGTTTAGCATGTGATAGCACATCCTTCAGCTTAGGATGTTAGAATATCTATCCCAGCTTCTTTGAAGTTTTCTTAGCAACGAGGCATGGAGAAAATAAATATTTGTCATATGTCTGGGGGTTAGAAATTAAAAGACTTGAGCTAGGTGGACCTTTAATAGTCTTTCAAACAAACAAAGTATTTATGCGGGGTTTTATGTGGTTTCTCTGAACTTTTCACTCCTAGATTGTGAGAGAAATGTCTCATTTTTAGTTTTCATGTGTAGCTGAAAGCTTTGTTAATTTTATTTAATTTGTTTTACACAGCTGCGTGTTGACAAGTGGTGGGGTAACAGAAAGGAGCTGGCAACAGTTCGCACCATTTGCAGCCATGTACAGAACATGATAAAGGGTGTTACGCTGGTAAGTTTCATTTTGTAGTAGGATAACAGTAGAATCATAGAACCATAGAATGGTTAGAGTTGGAAGGGACCTTAAAGATCATCGAGTTCCAACCCCCCTGCATGAGCAGGGACACCTCCCACTAGACCAGGTTGCTCAGAGCCCCATCCAACCTGCGCTTGAACACCTCCAGGGATGAAACCTCCACAACTTCTCTGGGTAGCCTGTTCCAGTGTCTCACTACCCTCATACTAAAGAATTTCCGTCTGATCTCTAACCTGAACCTGTCCTCCTTCAGTTTCATACAGCATTTTACTCGAGTGCAAGCTTTCCAAAGCATCCATGATGTAGCTTTCTCTCTCTTCTTACTATTTTTTCCTTGCACTTGCTGTCATGTCTGTAGGTGGAAGAGAACATTAACGTGTCCGGGGCTTAGTGTCTTGCTCTTGTTAAGAAACTATTTTTGGTACACGTTTGATATCTGTTTTGCCTTTTAGACATGTTCTGCTTTCAGTATCTGATGACGTGCTTTATTGTAGGGCTTTCGTTACAAGATGAGGTCCGTGTATGCTCACTTCCCAATCAACGTCGTTATACAGGAGAATGGCTCACTTGTGGAAATCCGAAACTTCTTGGGAGAGAAGTACATTCGCAGAGTGCGTATGAGGCCAGGTGAGCGTATCTGGAGATGTACTTTACAAATAGTAAAGTTTCTGGAGTTTCTAAACTATTTTCTTTGAGTACTGCTACTGGTACAGGAGGTGGTGAGTGATTGATTGCTGAAGCAGCATTTGCCAGTTGGAATTTAGGGTACCTTTGCCACTGGTCAGATCTATAATTATTTATGCTTTGGTAATTATTTTTGGTAATGAGAGCTAGCTAATAACTAGTTTAGAGCTAGTTACTGTAACATGAGTTACATGGAGCCCAGTGTTTACTTTCATGATCATGAGATCTCAGCAGTGTTCATGGTTGGCAGACTGCAGGTGCTCAGTTTTAGATTTGTGTTCTGGTTTTAAACATTGTACGTGAACTAGTCTCACATCACGTCATATTTTTGGTGTTTGAAGTGTTCTTCCATTTTGAATTTCCTGATTGTCTAGGAGCACATAGCATAAACTTCAAAATTATCTTAGTTGTTGATTTTACATCTTGCATACTTGTGAGTTTTAGCAAGATGTCTAGCAGAGTAGGCATTTGATAGAACTTGTTAAATGTCAAAAAGAGGAGACAAAACGTGTCCTAAACACAATGACCTGTGGGAAAACTTTCCATATTTATATTTTTAATAGTTCACTTCTGCTGAACATATGGGTAATGATACTTAGTATGACTGATGGTGTTTTGGGGTGGCTTTGGATGAAGCCTCACGCTTGTCCAAAACCTCTGGTAGATAGCGTGGGGCTACTTACGGTGGCTTTGACTTTGATTTGCTGTGAGATACTAAGAGTGGCTTTGATTTTATTTTTGTAAGTCAGCCTTTACTTCAAAGGTAAAGTGCTTGCTTAAAATCTAACATCTCTTCACTAAGATCAAACTAACAAGACTTGCTAGTGTTGTTCTCCTTGCAAATTAAAGTTTACAGTTAGACTCTTGAATGTCCTAGTGTTTACTCCTTGTGAGTATGTGCAGTGTTGCTAGTAAACATAAGGTGCTTGATGTGTTGGGGAACGGGATTTTTTAATGACTTTTGTTTAGGGTGCATCCACTTTTGTCTTAATGAACATAAGAGTGTGGAAAATGGCAGCACCTAGCTGATGAAGCCATGCTGGCAAAACCTCTGGCCTATACATAGTGGTGGTGATTAATGCTTTGATACAGTCACGTTAAAGTAGGAGTATCATGTAGTTGCTTTCAATCCAGAGTATGACTTGCACTAATCTTTGTGTGCTGAAACGGAGGGAGGACAATCCTGGAAGGGATTTGGGGCAACTCATTTAATAAAGTCATAGCAGTTAATTATTGCCTAGAATATGATTTTCTGGATCTAAATTGGGACAGGCAGGAGAGGAGTATTGTTTCTTTAGTATGCGTGATGTCTTCACCAATGATGAAGATTGTGCATTTTCCTTTCTATAGGTGTTTCCTGTGCAGTATCTCAAGCCCAGAAAGATGAGCTGATCCTTGAAGGAAATGACATTGAATTGGTCTCCAATTCAGGTTTGTGATACAGATGTGTGGGCAGGTACAGTGATATGACCACCTTTCTCTGAAGATGTCAGCTTAGCAAACTGTCTTTTTTTCTCCAAGCCTGCGGTAAATAACAGCGCTTTTTTTTTTTTTTTTTTTACTAGTCACTATAACTGTTTTTAATAGTTTCTTACACTTCTTCTAAACTTAAGAACATTTTTACAAGTCCGCAGAAGCTTTATTCTTTTTAGCCAGTGTTAATGGCCTTTTTGGGCACCAAACTTTTCAGCTTCTCAGTTGAACAACTGTTCAGTAATAAACTTGACACTGCACCAAGTTGCTGAGATGGGCTCAGTGAAATGCATTCTGTTTCTATTAGAAGTGATAGGATTTCACATTGGTAATTCCCTTCTCCAGGTGACAGTTTTATTTGTTAGTTAAAATACTGCAGAGTAAACAAAGGCTACATGTTGGGTTGGACATCTTGCTTTGTGCTAATGGTCTTGCTTTGTCTGCAGCTGCCTTGATCCAGCAAGCCACTACAGTCAAGAACAAGGATATCAGGAAATTCTTGGATGGTATCTATGTCTCTGAGAAAGGGACAGTACAGCAGGCAGATGAGTAAAACCAAGAGGTTAGTATCACCTTATATGGATTGTACGTCTTCTGCGTAGAGATGGTTACTTGATCTGGGGACTTGACAAAGTTTATCTGCTTTAACAAGGCTCTGATTAAGCAGGTTCCCAGCAGGGATGCAGTTGTGCTTGTAAAAGGCATCATAAGAGGTATCAAAAACATACCTTTTGCTACGTCTCTTGACAGCAACTTTACATCTTGCATCAAGTTGCTAGTATGCTGCTGCACAGAGAAACACCAAACTCTGGAGCGCTGTGTTCTGCACTGTGCGTGGTAGTGATGGCAGTGGCTGAGAATTCAAAACAACTTGACCTACAGTTTACAGTTGTTTACAGAGAAGGCTTTCAGACTAATGTTCCTCCTGGTTGGACACTGACTTCACTAAAAAAAGTGGTCAGCACACAGTTCATATATAAAGGTCTCCTATGTAGTTTGTGCATAGATGCTTGTAAACACAGGTCTGTTTAACAAGAACAACTATTTAACGTTGTGTATGCACATTGTTACTGAAGTCAAGTACAAGGATTTTGGGATAATTTAAAAATTTTAACTGCTGAAAGAATTGGATACATTTCAGCATGTATGGTTCCATACATGATACAAAAGAACTTGTGCAGAATGAGAGAGGCTGGCTTTTGAACCTAAGCTTGAGACAGGACACAGATGAAGTGAGTTTCATAAACTTAATATTTTTTTAAGCACTAACCAGGTACCAGACACTTGCAAGCTACTAAAAAAATACTTTCAGTGCTGTTCAGAGTTCCTTGAGAGACAGAACAACTTGTTAATGTGCTTGTTAAATAGCTGTGAGCTGTTGTGTTTGAAGGCATCTTTAAGTAATCTTGTCTGAATAAAATCAAGCCAATTCTTTGAACTATTAATATGTCTTGCATTAAAAATATCAGATAAATGAATTTGTTACATGTCTATAAACTTTCACTTTTGCAGTCTATAACCTTTCTAAAAGCTCTTAACTTGTTATTTACAGTTGTCTGGATCCATGGAGCCAAACCACCATGAGATACTATATCAGCAAGTACCAGATTGAAGAATCTGATACAAAACCTGATCATCATGAGAGGTTTAATAAAATAAAACATATTTCATATCTTGGCCTCTTTTTTTTAAGAACTAAATTGTGATTGTGTGAAGCTGTTCAAGATCTTTGGATTTTGGAGGAGTGGGCTTGTCACAGGGTAATGCAAGATAATGTTAGTGCTGTGTACATGTTGGTCACTGGTCTCTGAGAACATTCAGATGCAGAAGTCTGATGGTTTGGAAACCTGCCAGTGGAGTGTGGACCCAGCATGTAAAGCCATGAAGTGGTAGTTTTAACTCATGGCATTAAGAAATCGCAAAAGCATTGTTCACACAGAAAGCAGACTAGCATTCTTTCACATTATATCAGAACCTCACACCCATAACTTCAAAACCACTTCCATGTGGAATTTTTGGTGGGGAGTTCAGACTTGTGATGACAGAATGTGAAGTAGATTTCTAAAGTAGACTAAAATCAAAATTGGAATCAGTGGGACCAAATTTGTAAGACTTTAAACTGAATACAGAGATGGAAGTGGAAATCTGAAGATACAATGCTTTAGCTGTATTGCTCAGTTAAGGAAACCAACCAAGGACTTGGCCTCAGAGTTCAAGCAGAGCTTATTGCTGAGCTTCACCAGCAGTAATTTGTGTCATCTGTGGATAAAGCTGTTTTTTTTCTTTGTTACTAATATGCTGCGTAGCAACATCTAGTTGGGATTTTGTGGTACTCTGCACTATGGTAAAACCCACATCGTTACATTCAATTTTGAAAAAAGATGCACAGAAAATATTGGTGTAGTGCAGAAACATTCTTGGCAACAAGTGGCTAAAACTTAATGTTGTGGAGACCATCTATGCATGCCTAGAAAAATCAAAATTGCCCAGATGACCCCCTTGAATGATTCTACTGAGCTCAACAGTGGCATGCAATACCAGTGTCTCTCAAGTCTGGAGAAGCAGTGGTGCTTTGCAGGCATGGACTTTGTACATGGCTTGATTAATGTTTTTAAGCTGGGTCCCTGTACTGTTTGAATTCTGTGGCTGAAAGAGTCTTCCCTAATTTTCTGTGCCCCCCCCAATGCACAAGGACATCAAGAGGAGTTTCCCTGTAGCATGCTTGGGTTTGGTCCCCAGTTCCTGTGAGTGCCTTGGGGTGGCAGAAGGATGCACACACCTCCAACACCTGTGCTGTTTGCTGCACTGGTAGAGATTTTATAGTGTGAAATGGGCCAGTCTCTCATAATTTGAGTAGTATGTACCTTTTGAATTACTGAACCTTCTCTGATGCTGGCCACTTGAAATCAATGGAGAAATAGTCTCAAGCATTTATGAACTGACACTAAAGGTTGGGTGAAATGTTGGGAGTTTGGGGTTCAGTCAATTGCACATATCCTCAAAGTAGCACTTCCACAAACTCCAGCAGTCTGTAAGTGGCCATAATACTTTATGTTATTGTTCAGTTTATCAGAACACACTCATTTATCTTGTGTATTTAGATGCAGTTGGAAAAGGCAGTGTGTTTATGTGCTCCATCTCTTCAAAAGCACTGGGGTACAGATAAAGTGCATCTATCTGATTTGGGGACCTGAAGACTGAGGTAACTAGCTTCTGGTGAGAAGAGTTTGGGGGTTTCATTGTGCTTTGGAAATGGTACTAGCCATTGGAAAAGAATTCTGTAAAGTGGAGGAAGGCAGTAGGAATTTTTGCCCTTTCTGTTTCCAGAACAGCTTCTCTATCCCTGTTCAGAGGTGTGTGGCACCTGCTGGGGCAGTGATGATCTGCATACGCGATTTGATGCAATGACTGAAAAGGCTGGCCAGTGTTACTTTAAAATGATGGTACAGTTCAGGGGAAACACTTCTTGGGCTTCTTTTGAGAGGACCAACAACAGACCAAGGGAAGCCTCTGGGTTTGGTCCCTGAAAAGTTTAAATGAGATTAGCAGGTTTGCTTATCCTCCAAAAGCATTATGCCTGGTTCGGTAGCTTTTGCTTTTGTTTAATGCAGCAGTAGCGATAAACTCTCATGGTTTTATCCCACCCATGGCTTGCACTGGCACTTGGCCAGACCTAAGATGATAGTATATATTTATTTATATGAAAAAGTGCAATTTAGAATTACATTAATCACTCTCTTGAGTAGATCAATAGTTACTGATTATGTTCTCTGCTAGTAAAAAATTTTACACCTGCCCCTTTTTGGAGATGAAAAATAGTGATTGTGTGTTATTGTGACTTGGATCCAATTATATTTGCCTAAAATGTTAACATCTGATCTTCATCCAGGAAGTAAGAGATACTGGTATGTTGGCTGATACTAGAGTTAACTTGGATTTGTTCTTTTAGAGGTATTCTCAGAAGCTGGCCCAGCACATTTCATTCTTGGTGTTGCACTTAGTTGAAAGTTCGTGGGTTTTAATAACACTTTTATTTATAAACTTGAACAACTGCAGTCTTATGCTCAACAATGTTCACAACATGAATATACATCACTGGATGCTTTGGTCCAAAGAGGTTAATAGAAAAGTGCATATCAGTTCTCACAGCTTAGTGTATCTCTTTTCAAGCCAAACTGTTTGAAAAGGTTATTCTGAGGCACAGGAAAGTAATACAATTTTCTTCTTTTTTTTTTTTCAGTAGGTGAATTTTACTTCTACATACAGAAGGTGGATTAAAGTAATTTCACGAGAAAGAAATGTTGTCATAGCACTTCTTCCTGTGCATACAATTACTTCCCATTTTCCAGTGAAATATTTGGTATGTATGACTGGAGTGACTCACATAGTACTTTCCTACAGCTGCATCATCCTCTGTAGAATGCACACAGTGATAGATCTCACTGAAAATGGGCTTGTTCCCCCTTTTTAAAATGAAACACAGATGTGCTGGATGCTTTTTGCCTTAAAACGTTTTCTTCTTTTTCTTTTGTGAAAAACAATAATGGTTAAAAGCAAGATAAGGGTAGAGAAAAGGCAGCAGGCAAAGAAGATTAATGGCTTCTTCTGAGAAATAAACAAGCAGAAGCTACACTGCTTTTCTTGGTTGGGGGGATCACAGGCTGAATAGTCAGCAGGAAAGCCATTGTTGCTTATCAGGTTATTGTAAAATTGTATTGAAGGCTTTCCTTTCAAATCCGAAGTGAAGAATCCAAATCTGGGTTTAGATTTTTCTTCAGTCAGCTTAAATGCATAGTAGGCTTTAATCTTGACTTTATCAATATAAGATGCTGTGAAGGGGGGAAAAAAAGAAATGTTATTAACAAAACCTTGCATGATCTGCAAACCTTATGGTAATGAGTTCAGATTTCAAATTATTATAAAATTAAAAGGCATAATTGTGTCATAAAATATTTATGCTTACTGCTTCTAACAATACGCAGCTCCCACTGTATTAAGTAGAACCATAGAATTGTTTTAGTTGAAAAAGATCTTGAAGATCATTGAGTCCAACCAACCATGTCCCTAAGAAGAAACAGTCTATCATTGTTTAAAAAAAAAAAAGCTAGAATTTGGGGATTTTCTGGGCCTCCTCTGTGAAAGTTGGATTTGAACAGGGTTAGAGCTGGGAGCTTCCTTTCTTGGGAGAAGCCAGATGCATCTCTTTACTGAACCCAGCTGTGATGACTCAAGGGAGCAGCTGCTCATTTGTGCCTTGAGAGGAGCTTTCTGAAAACGCCTGCCCTGCTCCAAACTCAGCTGCACAGCCCCGCAGCATGCATGGCTGTATGTTGTACAGCTGCACCCAAGTGTTGGGTTAAAATACTTCAATTAAATAATAAATAGCAGTTCTTGGTGAGTAAACATCTCTCCAGTTCATGTGTAAGCAGATAGTATAGCTGGGGATGTAAGATGAGGCAAGAATGTTGTGAATTGGGGGATCTTTCTGGGAGTTACAAAGTATTGTGCTACCTGAAAATTAAAATGGGAATACTATCAAGTGTCCTTTAAACAACCTTTTCCTTTAATAACTTCTTTCCTTCAATAACTTACTGTTCCTTTGTTTGCAGTGTGAAATTAGCACGGAAAATAAATCAGCAAATGCTCATTAGTCCTATTAATTAGTCCTATTAGTCCTTAGTAATTGAGAAAGAGCTAAGCACTGGAGAGGGAATGCTCTGGTTCTTGTTGGTGTCTAAAAGCAATTTGAAGCCATGCTTAGTCATGAGTAAAACCCATCTCAGAGTTTCTTACATAGCTAGCTCCTAGAGACGAGAAACCAGGATGTGTAGACTGTGTTTGGGGACAGGTGCCTCTGAAAAGCTTTTAGACACCCAATATCCTGATCAGGGAACTTGCTAGTCCTTGCCAATAGGGAATAGGGAGTGCAAGGAAGTATTTTATGTCTTGTTTTGGCTGTATGGTTCAGGTACTGAGGCCTTTCTGGTATTCTGTGGCTTGCTGCTTTCCTTTTAACATTGCGAGGAAGACAGATGGGAGGGGTGAGGTCCCTGCAGCCTTTTTCATACAATCAACTGTTGCTGAAGATAATTGCTTTGACCATTTTTGTCCTCTACCTCTATAATTGTTATTAATTTTTCACTAAAGTGAAGAACTAGGTTTCTGTAGGTGCAGAGTAGAAAGCAAGTAGTGGAGCAGGAACTAGAGTCTGACTCTTCCTTCAATAGCATCTATAAAAATCTGGTGACCTGCCGTATTTTTTCCTGTATGTCTCTTTAGGTCTTGGACTTGCTTGTGCTTTCCTGTTCAATGACTCTTGTGCAGCAGCAAGTAACGAGGCTCCCACCTTGCTTTGTAGAGTAGAAATTAGAGTTGTCTCTTGGGAGTTGTTGGTTTGAAGTGCTATCTCCTACTAACTTCTGAATAACTACTGTGTATGCACACCCAGATGGCTGCTCACACGATTTAAACAGCAGAAAAAGCAGCTGTGTCTGTGTTTTGCATGAGAGCTTGATGCCATTGCTTTGTGTTGTATCTGCCCTGAGCGTGCCTGCAGAATTGGGCTCCTCAGGCAGCTGAATGCTGCTGATTGGTTCCTGCACCTCAACCAGACCAACTTGCTGTCTGGGGCAAGTCTTAGGTGCTTGCTTAAGGCATGCCTGGGTCTGTGCCACAGAAATAGCTCTGGGGATCATGAATCTATCATATACTCACCTTTTAAAACCTCTTGTATGTATTTTCCCAAGTAATAATTTCTAAGTTCATCATTGTCTAAGGACTGGTCGTCTATTCCGTTTGCTGTGATGTAAATATCAATGTCACCATAGGTTTTTTTAATCCACTTGAGAACTTTGCGCAGTCCCCAAGGCACCACTGCCAAACGGGAAGGGGAGCTCAGGCAGGTGATGTCCTGCAGAAATTGGATGTCACGATCAAATTCATACTGGCTCCCATTCTGAGGTTCGTGAATCACAAATCTGGTGGTGAAATGATTCAGTGCGTAAAAGTCAGCTGCGCCTTTGACGAGCTGCTTTTCCTCACTTGTGAAAGATGGCAACAAAGAGTGCGAGAGGCCTTTTCTGTTTTTAAAGCCGATGTATTCCCTCATGGTAGCTGGATAGTCTCCAGTCTTAAATATGGGATCAGCAAACCAGCCTATTTCAAACTGAAGAAACCTATTGGCAGCTTTCGAATGAGATTCAGAGTAAGGGTTGGCAGGCTCAGCCCAGTCCGAATGCAGGGACAGGGACACTTTGCCATACTGAAAGGACCGGTACTGCTCATTGTACATTTTCCAGGCCATGGCATGCGCTATTAACAAATTGTGTGCTGCCCGGTATGTGTCATTGCTGCTCCTATTGTAGACATCGCTTAGCCGGTTAGGCTCATTTATTGTAATCCAAAGTTTAACCAAATCGCCAAGTTCCCGAAAACATAGAGCAGCATAGTCTTGAAAAGCATAGGCAGTAGACTGGTTCAACCATCCTCCTGTCTGCTGCAAAGGACCTGGCAGGCCCAGGTAGGCATGAGTTGGGTGATATAAAGTGACCATGGACTGAACATTGAATTTCAGTGCTTCGCTAATCACACATCTGTAATATCTGAGAACTTGCCTGTTGACTACAGACAAATCTCCATTGGGTAAAATCAGCGACCAGTCAAGTGCGAATCTGTAATGGGTGACTTTCATTTTTTCCAGGAGGTCAAGTTGCTTTTTAATACTGACAAAATCCGTGCACTGTGCTGGTCGCGTTTTTAGCTTCACCCCTTTAACTTTATGCAGAAGCCCATCTCCCGTGACATTCCAGAGGTACAGGCTGGAATCACAGAACTGTGGTGAGGAAGCTACAGATTCTGCCTGCGAAAATAAAAACAATACTTTTAATTTAAAGTTTAATTAAAGGAATGCCTGCTTATAGTCTGGATTCCTGCTTTTGTTTGACTGTAGGATTAGTGCTGGATGTCAGATGCTCTGAGGGGAAGAGGATAACTGACTCACCTTTGCTTGTGCTAGTGGTTGTCTTACCCATCCTGTTCCTTCATCTACAAAGAACATTAAAATTGCACTCTCTATTCAGCTACATGCTGGCATTTGCCCAGCCACCAGCCTAACAACATACATTTTTGCACAGATAATCTCCTGGATTGGGTTCACTCTGTGGTCACGCAAACAGCAGTTCTCAGGCAGCTGGCAGGAGAGCTGGGTGGTAAGAACAAGCAGCAAGGCACATGCGGGGCAGGCACGGGTTATTTTGGCACTGCTGCTGAGATCAAACTTGTGAAACTGTGGCATAGTGTTCCCGGCTCTTACTGGTAGTCCTTCTGCCTATGCAAACATCTGACACAAACAGCTTGTAGTGTTTAATATTAGTTATATCTTTAATCTACTCGTTAACAAGGTTAGCACAGGATGTATCTTGTGTAGCATGGATTTTTTTTACTATTTCAATTCTAAGAAATATTTTTTGTAGACTTTTTAATACAATATAGCGAAGTTCAAACTATTTAGACTCAATTTGTTTGTTTTTTTTTTAAAGAAAATGCACTTTTCCATGCTATATATTTCCTCAGAATGATTTAACAAAATGTATAGAAGCTTTACTTTTTTTTTTCTTATGGTTGTTGGTGAATAGGTTAAATGGTGGAGTTTTGATGTTATTTTTTGAGGCTGGTGTTGGTCATTGGACTATCTTTCTGTATTCAATGACACAAAAAGAGTATCCCAACACTGGCCATCCATATAGTTGGCTTATCTGCCACATTTAAAGTAGAAATAGATACTGTAGGAACCAGTTTGGAAAAACATTATACAATCTGTTTTCAAATGGCAGCTCAGCTGATAAAAACTGTATGTGCTGATGTTGGTTATTTTCGCCTGTGGTGTAAGTATTGTTAAAGAACGTCTTGTTACCCTCTTGTTAAAGAACGTCCTGTTACCCTCTTGTCAAAGTGGCACTTAGAGCCAGGCTCAACCCAGGAATCTGTTTCTACCTTACTCAGTAGCTTTAGACGAGACCTTGAACCTGTAGGTAGCTCTGCTGCCACCAGCGTAACCACCTTGTCCCTGCCCTGTGCCACCCTCTCTGTCACGCTGTCATAGGCATCCCCAAGGCCACACCGTGAACTGTATTGGGAAACTCCCCTGGTTGAAAAATAACCCGGGAACAATTGGTCGGGGTCAGCTTCTTGGTCTGAAATTTCCTGATCTGATCTGCCGTGTGGAGATGCAAGCTGAGGGAAGGCAAGGGAAGGGCTCCTGGGCTCCTGTAGAGGGGACTGCTGCTGCACCCAGCACTCTGTGACTAGCCCAGCCAAAAACCTGTGAAGTACATGAAACTGAAACGCTGCCATTATGGCTAGGCTTAACTTCTATTTGCAGTGCTGTACACAGTTATTCACAAAGTAAAGCTGTTGATCACTCTGCATCCAGAGGCCTTCCCATTATTCTGCACTTACCTTGAGAACAGACTCAGTGATACCCCAGGAGAAGTCACAGGAAAACTGAGCTTGCAAGCTTGGGGTAGACTCCCTTGGGAAGAAGCCATTTTCCCGTATGATTTGTTTATAATAAAGTGCAGATGACTTTGGAATCCTTTCCTTTTTTTTGCTTTTGAAATCTACATAAAATAATCCACGCCTGATGTTGTAAGCATGTTGCCATTCAAAGCCATCAAGGAGTGACCAGGCTGTGTAACCAAACACATCTATGTTGTCATATTTAATAGCTGCATAAGAGAAAATAACATCCATGAGTCTTATATTTAGGACTCTTAACATATATAAGGGATATTTATGAGGAAGGTCTATTCACTTTGAAAATCTTGAGGGTTTTCTCAGCAGTCATAAGGTTATTGACCCATTGTAACTCATTGCAAAACTGTGACAGACATTACATATCTTAGTCCTTATTCATTTAAAAAAACATGTACATCAGTAGTTCCTTAAGAAATTAACTTACTGTAGAATGCTTTTTACCTGCTCTGAGCAAACATGAAATATTACACCACATGCAGATTTCAAGTTGCATTTGCTGATTTGCAGCTAATATATACCAATAAAATTAGAGAATTGTGACTGAAAATTAAGGGTGCAACAGTTGATCTAGGTTGTGACTGTGTTGTGTAAAACTCTGCGTTTATTTGAAAGAACTCTGCAAGCTCTAACATTTAGGAATGTCCATTCAGCTTCTAAATTGAAAAATTAAATGTGTCAGGATGGGACAGGTGATGACTTTAGAAGAAGCTGGCTGGTCAACCCAGAGACTGAAGTGCTTGATTTATTCACAGAACATGCCTATTTCTTCAGTCAATTTTAATGTCCCTCCACCTTGCAAAGAAGTATATGTATAATCTTTTACATATATGAGAAAGATGGCAAAATGACTACTTTCTCAGATGGGGAACCCAGTTCACCAGGGAGGGAAGCAGATCTTCCAAAGCAGCTTCTCACTGGACAGCAACGAACAGCAACATTCGTTACCCACCTCCAGTGTGTGCCAGCTGGCAGCCTGGAAGAAAAAAGTCCAGACTCCATGCTCATGCTACCTGCCTGTCATCAGCTTTAAGCTAGGAAATAATGCAGGAAAACACCTCATGTTAACCTTGTAAGGGCTGGAATACCAAGGGCAAAGCAGTGACCAAGTGAAGTTTACTGAGGATTTTGACAGCTGCCCATATTTTACCTGTATTTCACTGAGAATAAGCCAAGGAATAAAGGTGAAATGTTCTGATTCAAAGCTCTATTCTCACCCAACATTGCTTTGCCTTATTTTTCTCAGAACATTTCACTTTGCATAATTTTACATTTCCAACTTCATCAGGAGGCAGTTTTGCACGTTACTTGTATTCGTGCAGCAGAGTAACAAGCTACCAGCAGTACTGCCTTAGTTAAGTATGGCATTTTACAAGCTGCTGGATGAAGAATTCAGAGAGCCCAAGAGCTTGTAATGTGAGGATAATGAGAAGCTGAGAGACAAGGTCAGAACACTGGTAAGGAAATGAGGGAATGTAATGAAGAATTGAAATGGCATATATTTTCCAGAAAAGCAACTTCTAAATATTAGGGAGACCATGGGGAAAGGTGAAAAAAAAGTCTGAAAATAATAATTGCAAAAGACAGAGATGGAGAGTGATGTGCAGGATATAGAGATGGGTCATAAGGGCCTTGCAAGTAAAGATGAGTACTTCATGTTTGCAATGAGGAAGGTTGAACAAATGGAAGTAGACATATAGGGACAGTATAAGTAAGTGATAAATGAGGAAAACTTATTTTTTTCCTAGAAGCATACTGAATGAACAGGGGCTAAGTCTAATTGTCAGAGCAAAAGGTGGTGCATGCCTAGATGAGAGTTTTTGTCTGTCTAAATGGGTAGGAAAAAAACACTATCTATATTTTGTGGTAAGAAAAGTTGTTAGGCAGATGATAGGCAGAGATCCTGTGGATCAGTGTGTGGATATGTTTGTAGCATTGTCTGCAGTGACACTGAAAGGTGAGGACAGAAACAGAAGCCAGGCTCCTCACTGAACATTGGAGTGGGGGTGAGAATATACTCCTAAAAACCACGGGGATGGCTGGGGACAGGAACAAGGGGCTGAAGGCAGCAGAGGTCAGGACTTAATTAAGCTCCTTGTGTCACCGGAGGTAACAACATCCACAGAAGCAGATCTCGAGGCATTGCTGTGTCTGCTGTAGGTGGAGCCTTGGAGTCCTGCAGAAGTAATACTTTCAGTATCGAGAGGCATGTGCAGCCATTAAGAAGCTGCAGTTTCAATTGTACCCTTGTATCTTAAGTGGGGTCAGTTCATTGCAATGGTGATGTTATACATTGTGTATTTTCATGATACAGACATGCTACAAAATTTACAGCACTCTCCTCATAGCCTGTGATGTGTTATCTTAACAGCCACCACCCCATTACAATTTGGACTATATAAATGATGTTTTGAGGTTAACATGACCTAACTGATTTTGCTGCAAACAGCAAAATTATATCTGACTTCTCTGTAAGTAAAAATTAAAGCTTTTGCCTTCAGAAAGCATCCTGTATTCTGGCTTTATGAAGGGAAAATACCAAGATTAAAGTGTGTCTTTAAAATATATTATCTCTACTGGGCATGTAATAATCCTGAAGAACAAATGTCCTTCTCCTGCTGATTTCCTTCATGCATTTGACATTGGAGTAGGACTTCAGCATGGCAATGACAGTCTGGAGTCACAGTCTCATTTTCCTGCTGCCAAGGTATGTTTCTGCACAAAAGTTTTACAGTTGGGCTGCCAGCAGTAAAAAGTGATATAAAATATATTTATTTTCATTAATTTCTGACTCAGTTTTGCACTTACTAAGTTTTATAATCCGACACAGATGTTGGACTTCAGCTTTCTGGAACACAGACTGTAGTTTTTTCTGTTTGTACAACACTTAGCACCAGTAGATCCTGATCCATGACTTGTACTCATGCAGTATAAACAATTAATAATTAACTTGGTTGCCATTATCTCATTTTAAAAAAGATTAAATCATTACAAAGTGAAATATCAAATTATCTTAAAAATTTCTCTGAAAATCAAACAACTAACTTCTGTACAAACCTTGTAAAACCTTATTAATGAAGTTTTTCATCATGTAGATGGCTGTGGTGTCATCTGTTTTCACATGGCTGTCAGTGAACCAGCCATTCTCTGCAATCAAGATTCGAGGACTGTTGTATTCCAGTTTAATCCAGTTTAGTACTTCCCTCAAATTGAGTGACAAATTTTGTCCCATTTTTGGTAGAGTGCTTGGAGGTTTAAAGTTATTAGGACCAAAGGAAAATGCAAAGAAGTCAGCTGTTCCCTTTATGTAGTTTTTCTCATCCTCAGTAAAGCGTGGCAAAAATGAGAATTCATTTTTCAGTTCTTCTGGATAATCCCCATCTCCATGGATGGGTCTGGCAAACCACCCAAGTACTCTCTCCATAGACTGCTGACACTTAGAAATGTCCAGCGCATCTTCCGATTTGTTAGGTTCGATCCAGTGGGATCCCAACACTATGGACATCATCCCCTTCTGATAGGGTTGAAAGTGTTCTTTGTAGTTATGCCAAACTTGTGCATGAGCCTGATGAGAGAAAAAGAGCATTAAATAGCAATAAATCTCTCCATGTGTAGGCAGCTAGACAGGCAGGTAGCTGGATCTGATTGACTGCAGACTTCTATGGCAATATTAACCAACAAACACAATGACTAATTCTTCAAGGCACCTCAAGATTATGGTAATGCTCAGTATTTCATGTGGGCTGTTCCTATGATACCTTAGGGCTGTGGCTTTTTGCCTTTGAACATAGATCTACATTTCAGGAGAGGTCCCAGCAGGGCTGTGAATGGCTGCTACATGGACACTTTGGGACTAAACCGCTGTTGATGGTGGGATTTGAACCCCATGATCTAGACTGTCCCACCTAGGTCTTTCTTTGTCAAGCAGTGATTGCTGACAGGGCTAAAATTTTAAACCATCATTACAACCGATTAAATCTCAAATTAGATTTCCTCTGTCAGTGTTGGCTCTGTGCCACTGAATACTCTGTGCTATGGGTTTTACCTGGATCTCCTCTAATCAAACCATGTCCACCTCATACTCTCCTTGGCATGCGCTTCTACGTGGTTTAGTTTGGCTTAATCATATGAGTAAGCATGCATGAGACTTGCACAGTCCTTAAATGTAAAAAAATTGGAGAAAGGACCCAGCTGCAAAGTTTGAACCCAAATGTCAAGTTTCATAGTATGAGAACTTTGATCTAGGATTTTAGTTAATTTCTTCTTTGAAGCTGCTATAATAATATTTTTTTTCTGACAGTAACATGCTACAATACAGAAAGAACCTTATTCATTTTAAGTATTCATTTTGAAAGCAACACCATTTTGGTTTTAGAAGGAAATTTAGCAGTAGTAGCTCTTAAGATCTATTGGATATGTCATGTTTTAGTATGCATAGTTGGCTGAACATTGACTTCCCTAGGACAGACAGAAGTTTTGTTATTTGTGTTAGCAACAATGAAACCATACCCTGTATCACATTTTTTCTGATTATCATCATGTTGTAGAAAGCTTAACATTGTCACACACCAGAATGACCTTCAGATGTCACATTGCTAATTACTTCAATAAGAGAATACAGCAGTCAAAATGTACACGAAAAAAGGAATACATGGGAGACTGAGGAACCACTAATCTGAGTCCCATGGGAAAAGAGAAGAGCTTGGGTGTCAGAGAATGGTGGTTCTGGATTGCAGCTGAATCATGGCAGAGGACCTGACACAGGGGAGGGGAGTTGACCTCTCCCAGCTGAGGAATTGTCAGATAACTCAGAGTTTACATTATTCCTGACATGTGGCTCTATACTCTTAAGCTGGAAAGAAAGTAAGTGTTTGCACCCAGAAAAAACATTGAGAAACCTTGTGAAACACTTAGGGTGCTGAGTTAGGCCGACATCATTACCAAGCCAAACAGCATTGCTTACCTTTGACAATAAATTCAATTAATTTATCTGAAACACACAGCCTTGACAGTTTAAAAAAAAAACAAAAGACCTGATGTCAGGTAGATATTTAGTTAAGCTCGGGAGTACCAAAGAATTACAGTTTGTGAAATTCTGTGCATCAGTTGTTTATAGTTTCTAAGGTCATGCTTGTAACACTTGTTCAAGGTCTGTCTTTGAAAATACTGATAAAGTAACATTAACCTTTGAAATGCAGGTTCTGTGGCTGACAAGGGAAGCCAGCAAAATTGTACTCAAGAGGCAAATTGCAAGACACAGTTAACATATTATAAAATGCATTTCTTACCAGTCTCATTAGAAAATTTAAGTATCCACTGCCACCTCCTCAGTTAACCATCCCTATCCTTTTCCAAAGATCCCTCCAGCCTGGGATGGTTGCTGTGGCCAGGCTTGCTTTGTTTTCTGCCTCTAGTGATTCCTCACCTGTTAGGGTATTTTTTTCCCCAGACACAGGCTACAAACACCACCGTTTAATCAAAAGTATATGGATGCATTGGCTTAACAAGAAAAACTCTGCTGAACTATGTATATTATCATGCACAGCACCAAGCAACATGACAAGCACCAGGTAAATCTGAGCAATCACACATTTCTAGGTGAAGTGGAAAAAGATGACTTTGCCAAATAACAACTGCTTAGAATGTAGTATTGACATGTAAAAGACAATCAAGGACAACTCATTGTATTCATACGCATCTTCAGGAGATGGATTAGAAGAAAGTAAAATTGCTGTTAAATATAATGTCTGTAGTAGAGAATACAGCCACAGGTATAATTCTAAAGGAGTAGACATCAGGTACAAATAAGTACATTTAATCTGAGTCAAGACAGGATCCCCATACACAAATTCATATATATCACTGATCTATCTTAATTCTGAGGGTAAACTCCATTGAAAAAAAAATTGTCACTCTGTCTATAGTATGGGTTTTTACAGACTAGTAAAGACAACAGCATTTGCATGTCTGTAATTCTGTTTTAAGTTGTTAATTATCTGTAAAGCAGCTTAATGTTCTCAGATGAAAGGTGTTTGCTAAGTGCAAACTATTGTTAATGGATCAACCGATTAATATAATTTGTTTTGTAAGACCACATATGAAAGAAACATCAATTTAAAAGCTTTATCATACATTAAATTGTCTGTTTTGAGTAAATGTTGACTAACCTTTTTTCAGTTAGAGTTTAATCCCTAATCTTTCACTTTCCTTGTTAGATCAAGGACAAATGTCAAGGCTAAGTACACAGTGAAAACAGGATCAATATTGTGTATTTATTCTAGATACATATGACATTAATTTCAGCATATTTTCCTGGTATTAATATGAAAATTATTCCATGGACTTGAAAGTCACAGAGAGTGCTTAGTCAGTTAGTATTAACCCTGTAAAACAGCTAGATAAAATTAGTCAATTTAATAAAATCAAGACAACAGTATTGTTCTCCTCCCTGAAATGTTCTCATACTCCTTCAAACTCTGATCCTTTATCAGGTAAGTACAGAAAGAGCTTACTATTGAAAGACAAATACTTTCCAATTCTTGAGATATGTTAAAGTCAAGCAGTTTTCCGCAATGTCTCAGCAATTAGCACACAAAACAATGTCAGGGGTATATGAAGTTATTTTAGTGTGTTGGAGAGCAGGAAGATTGGGAAAACTAGAACTAAAACAATACTAATGAAATGATTCTGTTAGTGTGACTAATTTTGTTTTTTAAACCATCAAGAGCTAGAATAGTGAGGCTGATGAGGATAGTGTTAAACATCACACTTCAAAGCCCTTTTGGGCTGTGGTAAAAATTACATGTAGTCAGCAGAGCTAAAGCCCCCATTTTGCAAACCAACTCTAAAGCTCAATCCTTGTGAAAGAAAAAAGGGTTCTTGAGATGTAGGCAACTAAATTTCTAAGAGTGTGGTGGGAAGGACTGAGGCTTTACTATCAAATTTGTATACCAACCATCTTAAATTTGGATTGTGTTTTTTTGTGACTATTTCCACTAAGTGTAAGAAAGCTAACCTGAAAATAATGAATCATACCAAAAAGTGCGAATCAGTGCTGAATTTTCACATCATCACCAATGGATACTACAGTTTGAAAAATACAAAGACATTTACAAGTGTAGACAATTCTGCTGTTCAACCTAGAGCCGTACTTGATGGAGACAGATTTTCCCCCTCCTGTAAGAAATACTGGCACTGGTATAGCTTAATCTTTAAAGATCCTGTGGAATGGAGGCCCCTGTGGAGGAAGGAAAGGAAGTGTATGGTTGGATGTAGAGATACGAATTACATCCCATAAGTTCAGTAGAAATTTGTTTTTAAGGAGAATGAATTATGGGACTTCTCTGGGACATGCTCCTCCAAAGATCCCAAAGGCCGCAGTGTCCACAACTTGATCCTGGCATAGTGAAAGCTGTAGGAGAGGTGGGAGTAATGCCACTGGGGACAGAGACCAACCTGGTCTGTGATGGATCTAAATGGAAACACCATGTTTGAAAGGGAATTTATTGGCTTTTCCCAGTATGTGATAATGAAGGTGTTTCCATGAAAAAAATGTTCAGGGAGATCTTGTTCTGATAGTTTTCTCCTGGGCTTTTCTGCCTGATGGAAAGGAGTGTGAATGATCTTTAACAGGAGGGAAAAAAAAAAAAGCACCTCTTTCTGCCTGTTACATAGCAAATGCAGAACTGCCTGGAGGGCACTGATACAGAGGATAAATAAGACACCTTGGTCTGCAGTTTGTGATCTTTACAAATTCAATCTAAGTATAAAAGAGCTCCAGCCACAATGATTCACCTGCTTTTTCTTTTCTTGCTTCTTGTCAGGTTTATTTATTGTTAAATCTAAGAAATCCATCTAATTTTTCCGTGTGCAGTTTTTTCTTCTCTGCCTCAGTATGACAGCTGCCTCTGGAACGAGCTCACAGTTTTTCTGTCTTCCTTGATGTGTCTTTCAAATGTCGTATAGCAAGTCACATGTTATCATTAATGTTTTCTGACGTTGCTTTTGTGAAGTACAGTCTCTTCCAATGAAGTAAAGTGACAGACTTACAATGGCCACTCCCTATCTGGTATAAGATTCCACATGCTCCTCATGTTAGCAGTAACCATACAATTGAAGTGAATCCTTAGCAATTTATAACTGATAAGGATCAAACTTCAGATTTCCTAATAATTTCCACAGAAGTAGTGTCAGGTCCTTTAAAATGATCAGTAGCAATTATTATGCTCTGTGTATGAAAATCATACACTAATATGCAAATATGTTTTTAAACTGAAATTCTGAGTAGTCCTGTGGATTCTTTTCCCCACATGGATCTCCCAAGCCTGCTTAGCAGCCTTTGCTTCTGCATTCACCAGCCCTTTTTATGGGTCTTGAATAGCCAGGCCCATGTAAAAGGCAGGACTGTCTCTTAAGTAGATGTATCTGGGACATTCCCTTAAACGGATGCAAGGCATGGAAGGAAAGCACAGGTAGCAGGTGACACAGCATCTGCAATGCCTTTTGCTAGCCGACACTACAGGACTCCGAGGGTTGATGAAGACAAATCCTACTCTTGTTGAAAAGCCTTAATAAAATAATGATCTACCTCATTACTTACTGAATTAATTCACAGAAGCAGGTAATTTTTTCATCAATTCTAAAATGCATGGAATTTTTCCTGATGCCAGCCAATTATTTGAGGTTTAAGATGCTGGATTTCTTCCGTCTACTAAGATTGATAGTTTACAATCAAGAGAAATTTCTTCAGCCCTCTTCTAGAGATGCAATAATCTCCAGCAACTTTCAATCTGTTCTTACAATAAAATAATCCAAAGTAAAAAAAAAAAAAAGCAGAGGTTTATGGCTGGTTATATTGTTTTTTCTATAAAGCTTAGCTTCAGTTTATGATTGATACATCACATAAAATAAGTCCTTTATATAAATGCCAATTAGTTCTCACAACACTACAACTGCAATAGTGCATCAGTAAATGAAACTAAAAGTAGGACTCATGAGAGAGTCTCATTTGGTTTATCCAAAGCTACTACAAAAAGGCTTTTGAGAATGATTATTCAGCAATTTGCTATGTAACAGTGGTGGCCTGAGTAGTTAACAGATTAAACCTGTTTTTCCTGCTCAGCGTATTTCATGGGTGGACCTGGTAATGTACATAGGGTGGCCTGGAGAATATTGTCTTTCAACAGCCTATCCAAAAATTACGGTCTGTCATGGACAACAATGTGGCTCTTCCTAAAGCTACTGAAATAAATGGGAATCTTTTCAACAGCTTTAATAGGCTTTGCCTCTCACTGCTGACACCTGACATTTTTGGGAGGACATTTTTTCCTTGCAGTGGTAAATTAGAAGGTAACCATAACACAATGTCTGAGAAACAGATTTGCCTATACCAGTCCTGAAATAAAGCACTATATGCAATCTTTTAAAAAATAGATTCTTACAACATTCCCTGTCTCTCAAAGGAGAGACATTTCACAGCTCATCAAGCCTGATTATGCATCAATACATTATATTAATATGGTATTGTCAACAGTACTAAACAAACTGAACATTTAGATATGCACAAAAATCTTTGAGAAAGATTCTGGCTACTTGGCTTGAAACATATAATACCATCTATGACTTCTGTGGAATGACTGGCTTTAATTACATTTTATTAAGAAAAAAAAAATCATGTATATATAAGAAGAGTTGACTCATGTCAGCTGATACCTCAAGCACTTCCATTCTACCTCCAACCCCAAACATCAAAATCCAGTTCCTCAAATACATTACTACAAATTTGAGATTCTTCACAGGGACCTAAAATCTCCAGAAGTTTTACCATGCCACTGGATGAGACTACTAATACATTAGGAAATGTTCATAGGGCTGTAAGAAAGATACAACACAAAAGCCATTTCTGCCCGAGAATAATAAAATACAAGTTAATGGATTGTGTGTTGCTGAAAGTCTCACTGACTTTTAAATTGAAGAAATTTATTTTATACTTAGCTTCACTGAACCAGAACCAACTTATCAGATCAAGTCTGAGAGTTAAATAATATTGACCGAAAGACTTAGGTCATCTATTTATATATCAGACCCAGCTGTGCTTGGCTTCCTGGAACAGCCAATTGATTCTCCAGCAGAGGAGAATGTGCTGTGTGCTGCTTACACAGATTTGGCTGAGTGGGAAAATGCCGAGACTGTCTAGTTGGTACCCCAGTTTTGATTGTGCCACTCAGAAATTGAGGCAAGAAATGTTACAGACTTGCATTGCATCTTTCACACTTATTATAAAAAATATATTTTATATAGTTCTTGAAAATAAAAAGAATGAGCATCAGTTCTCTTTGAGATGCTTCACAAATCTGTATAGTTAACTCATTCTTGTGCTAAGCTGGAAATCAGTTAGTTACTCAGGATGCTCGATGACTTTTCTATGTATAAAACTTCTCCTGACTGGAGCATGAATTATCTGAAAAAGGAGATTCTGCAGGTTTGAGCCCAGAATTGAATACAAGAACTAGAAACGGTCAGTTGTGAGTATTTTTCCCACATGCACACTTCTTTCTGTAGAACAAATACATTGAGATTTGTTAATTACATTTGTAATGTATGGTAGGTAGTTGAAAAATTCTCTTGTGACAGCTAGGAATAGTTTGAGCAGGGGCAATTATAAGACCTGCTCTATCAAACAGAGACAGGATAGTGAATCCTCCATAAAGTACTTTGAGCACTACAGATGAAAAAAAACACTGTATTGCTATTGTTAATTCTTACCTTAAACTGCTGTTATTTGAAGTTGTTTTAAATTATAGCAAGAGAAAATAAGCATACAGGCTCCTATGCGCAGGAGCTAGCTACTCTGTAGAATGAAATTAATAATCTATCAGAGCAGATGCTGTAAACTCTGTAATGCTGTTGAGAATACCATGAACATCTGCACTTTCTCCTTAAGTCTTTAGTCCAATTCAGACTTCTCTTTTCGACCTTCCCAAAGAAAGAATACCATGAATTGAGGATCTAGTACTGCAGCTGTTGAAGCTATTGATCATGGGATCAGACTTTCTGGATGTGTAATTCTGGGGAAGACAACTGATAAATCAAGTAAGACTGATTTAAAATTTAAAATGTTAAGAACATCATGGAAACAATGTAATTTTGAAATGCTCATATACTAATAGGATACTTGTTTTCTTCCAAACCCAAGAACAGCTGACCTTGCTAGTTCAGCGATAAAAATTTTGCAGTAAGATCTTACTAAGCTAGAACTTTATAAATATATATACATACTGTATTTATGTATACATACTCTATTGCTAGTAGAATCAATCCAGTATGCAAATGCAAATAAATTTCATTTTAAACTAATAGAATAGTTATTCAGTGTAGCCAAATGAACACTCATGTCAGTATGTTTAAATAAGTGAAAAGAATAAAGAAGGAAAATCATGCTCTTTAATAGCCAGATTTTGTAGGCAAAATCTAGTTTAAATGATGTAACAAACAAGCACTTTAAAACAAATAGTTACTGAGTCAGCTGTTGTGAGAAGAACAATAAAATAAACATGAGGATTAAAAAAAAGACTGCCTTAGCCAAGGGTTATTTCTTGGTGTTTTCATATTCCTTGATTTTTAAAAAATATTTACTACATGATTGATTCCTCCCATCATTTCCCACAGAGGTGCAAGATCAGTTTGTAAAATCTTACTATACTGTACCTTGATCAAATGGTGTCCTACAGAGTAGACAGTTGTTATTTTCTCTCTCTCTCCAGGAGCATGAATACCAGTGCCATACCCATGCCAAGCAACTAAATATGGATTGTGGATTGTAATCCAGTACTTAACACGATCCCCAAAGGTCTGGAAGCAAAAGGTGGCATAGTCATTGAAGATATCAATTACTGATTCATTTTTCCATCCCCCATATTTTTCTTGCAACATCAAGGGCAGATCCCAGTGGTACAGTGTAACGACAGGGTCAATATTTCTGTAGAGCAGAGAGTCAATAAGGGTGTTATAATACTGGAGTCCTTTTGCATTGGGAGCTGTTACCACTCCAGTAGGAAAAAGCCTTGACCATGAAATTGAAAACTGGTAAAAACTAACTCCCAAAAAGTCCAGAGCAGACAAATCTTTGTCCAACAAGGTGTAACTGTCACTAGAGGCATCCGCGCTCTCAGTGTCCTGGAACTCCGAGTGGATGAATCGGTCCCAGATGGAGAAGCCTCTCCCGTCCTTCCTCCAGCTGCCTTCCACCTGGAGAGCCCCCATCCCTACACCCCAGAGAAACTCTTTGGGGAACGTGTCATACAAAAACATCTGTGTTTCACTCACAGGGCTGAAGTGGGGGTCCTTTTTCCATACAGATCTTCCCTCTCCAGCAAGCCCAGCAACTACCCTTATGAAAACTAATGTCCAAAATGCAACCAATCTCTCCAGTCGTCGGCCATACATCACGCTGGTTTATAGCATCAGTGTTAAGAGTCAGATTTCTTGCACTGACACTGAAAAAAACCATTCATTTTCTGGAGTCCCCGCCGTGAAGACTGTCTTCATTTGCCACGAACTGCTGAAGTGTCTTATCAGAGCTTCAATAAAAGTTTTGTGGTTGTAAACGTCCTTGTCAATGATTAGCCTGAACTGTGAGACCTAGAACAGGTCAGAGAATGGTGTAATTTTTTAGGGAGGTGGCCTCTGTATGACTACTGAGGCACCTAGCTGGCTTCTTACTGCAGGAAAATAGAGTCCCTGAACAATATAAACACTAGTAACTAATTTATCATTATTTAAAGCTTGGTCATTCCAATAGGAGGATACAGGTGACAGAGTGCTAAGAAGTTATCACATCCTTTACTCCTCATGCAGCTGTATTTGGAGAAAACATGGCAGAAATATAATTCAGACTACACAGTCTCCAATTTAAAGGTGCTTTATCCTTCTGTTTAACTGGATGGCTGGAAGGGCAGTGCGTCATTCCTCAGTCCTGCCCTGCTCAAACATCCTACTTTTGCTGAAATATTCTCCTTTGTGGGAACTCGTAGGAAATTTTGTGGTGGACAAGAGATACACTCACATCCTACCAACTATGTAAAAGCTCAAAGCAAGTAAATTTCTTTCAAATGCATGTGATCGTTTTTCTAACCTATAAAAAAGTCGACTGTACAGCTCTATGTACAGCAGCAGTACAAAATTAACAGGGGGTCTGTTCCAGTCCTTGAGCAATTTTCCTGGGGTTCTTCAAATAAACACAATTAGCAAAGATAATTAGCCCTATTTCAGTACTGATTAATTTAACAGTCTTGGCATTCACAACTGGGGCATCAGTACAGTGAATATCTTACAGAGCTCTTAAGCAATATAATTTAATCTTTTAACATACTTCAAATTACAACAAAATGACATGTGTTGAGATATAGTCACTTTACTACATACAGTCAGATTGATGCCTGCCATTTTTGCTGTTCTTGACATACAGTAATATAAAACATATCCCCACTGAGACCACAGTTGTTGAGGAGATTCATGGAACATGACAACAATGTGAAGTAACCTCACATGCAAGAAAAATACACACAGAAATCCAAACATGAGAACAATATACCACTTAAGCATAGCACTGTGCTCGGTTTAATTAGCTTTGCTGACATGAAAGGACATTAAGGTCCAGATGGACTGCTGGGCTACTGCTGCTTTACTGCTCCTGCTACCTATGAGCATACGCTTGCAGGCTGCCTGGGTGTCTTTATCCAGCATTGCATAATGCCATTCAGACACACCTTTTTATAACAATGAAGCTGATCAAGCAAGAGAAGATGGAAGATATTTTATGTATGTTTTTATGATAAACAACAAACCATCTACCTCAGTGCATCTTTACAGCATTTCTCTGCAGCACCTTTACAAGAAACAGTTTCATCATAGATGAAGAAGAAAGCTCCCACCGACACCTTCTGCATTACAGATCTTTGCTGGTGGAGTAGCCACGCATTTAAAATGAGTCTGCCCAACTTAGCAAACCCAGCTCTCCCTCAAGTATCTGGAGATCCACACTACTCAGTAAAGATGCTACCAAAGGCAGCTTGGGAAAGAGCGGAGAATATAGGAACTGTACTGAGTTGGCCTACAGTATAAACTGATGTTCCTCTTTTATTCTATGGAATAGCATTCAAAAATGCTTATTGCTAGGTTATTGCGTGAACATAATCCTTCTATCTTAACATTTAAAAGCCTTGATTGTATGTATCATACTTTACGAGACAAAACCCAAACACAAGTTATTATGGATGCCACTATACCTCTAAAGCAGAGAGTCACCATGATTAGCAGATGTTTGAGTTCAAAGCACCCACAACAGCTCTGTAACATCACAGTTATGTATTGACAAGGTAAAGACAACAGGCTTCTCCCCACCAACTACAGCAGAGTTAGCACCACCAGCATCTGACTGCAGACAAGGTTTTCCACCCACATGAAATGTGAAGGGTCCCACAGAGACCTGTGCTCCTGGATACTTGATCTGGTCAAAGTTGTGAACTGGATTTCTTTCCTCATTGCTGCTAGGACTGGGAGCATGCTATCATCAAGGTTTGAAAATATTTTCCAGCACAAGACTCTGAATCCAGTTTCTTACTGCGTTGGCAAATTTAACTTTTTGGGCTATAATGTTCCTTGATAAAGATAAAGAGGAAGCAATTTAACTGTTGAAAGTCTTATAGTGAATTGAATTTGGAAAGAATTTTGGGTAGCTGAGCAGAGTTGGGGAAACACTGTGACTGTTAATTGGGAAAAAAATTAGCACAGATGAGTGAGATGTGAGCAGGGGCTGTTGACACATAAGGGTGCAAAGGGAGGGGAAGAAGAAAAAATTAATTCTTGCACTAGCTCAAGCAGCAGAGTTGGTATAGGCTCCAACCCTGCTCTTGTACACATATGTCAGTATGATGCTGCACAATGGGATTTCCTGCCTCTGGCCGTGCATTTAATGAATTAACCTGGTTTCAGAATTAATAAGGCTGGGAGAGGCTGAGGTCTCCAGGGCACCTGCCCATTACTGCTACAGTAGTTGGGAAGCCTAAGGATTATCCAGTTAAATTCTCACCTATCAAATTTCCTTTTCTATCTTTACCCCTGCCAAGGCAAGAGATTCAAATTACAAAAACAACTTTTCACTTGACCATTGAATATGTATTCTTGTTTTAGGGGTTCAGCTTGAAAACCTGGGGTTTGACCTGTAGAAATGCTGAACGCATTAGTCAGAAGGAGCAGTTTTGACTGTGTGCAACGATAGACTGAGTATCCGAGTTAAGACACACTCATTCTGCCTAGATATGCAAATGAAGGGAGAGAAAAGACCTAAAGACAAAGTTCACCTAACTGCTCAGATCTACTAGTGCTAGGTACTCAAAAAAGCACAACTTACTTAACAGCCCTCATGACGCAAACCAAACACTTCTCTTTAACTATACCTTTACCTTATACAGGAAAATCTGTTTGAGATGGGATCAGCTCTTTTCTAAAGACACATAATTGTGATGGATACTATAGAAAGCCTAATGTAAATAGAAAATAGACCACAGATTTACAAAGAATTTTTGGAATTTTTGATCTGCAACAAAATGTTAATTCCTGTTTCTACAATATAACAGAAATTTGATTTTCTTTACTAATGACTCTAGTAAGCAAAACATTCCTTACAGTATTCCTCCAAAATAGAGCCTACCATCTAGTAAAGGAGTACTTTAATGTCTATTAATCCTATGGAAAAATACAGAGCGTAATTTGAAATTTCGATTTCAGGAAACATTTTTGTTGTGTTTTCCTAATAATCTCAGCATTACCATAGTGTATTTCTTCCGGGCAACTCCTAACCTCAGAGGTCCTTTGGACACATATGAAGCTCAGAACATCTCTGTTCTATTATAAATATTTCTTAAATAATCCAAGTGTATTGTCCCCTAAAACATGTGAGAAACACTATCTTATGGGCTTCAAAAGTATCTCAGTGTTAAGTTGCAACTGTCTGCCTTATGCTTCAATTTAGTGTAAACAATTTAAAATACAATATTTGTAGAGCAGTAAATAAAACATTGCTTCAAAAGTTGCAATAAAAATTTATTTCCACTCCAAAATTTTCTCAACAGATCATTAAACAAACATTTGAAAATAAACAAAAAAAATTAGTATTTTTTATTTCTCAATAGAAGAAAATGAAACAACCTCCTCAATAAGCGAGACAAAGCCTTCACTAGTAATAACTGTAGGTCTGGTATTGTTCAATAGGGGAAGAAAACTCAAGCTTGAGAGGTAGTATCTTGCTTTTTTCATGTATTTTGGAAAAAACGACATAAAAGGCCAAACAGGCTGTGATTTTCAAAAATGTAGAAAAAAAGTGAAAGTTTTTATTATTAGTGTCAGATGTAAGTAGAGTGATGATGTGGAGTGTACTTTAGCTACTTTTTAAAAGCTGTACATCTAGCTGTGTAATATGCCTTTAAAACATGACCCACGATGAATTATAGACTCAAAAGGGATATTGCCTTCATTTTATCTTGCAAAGTGCATCCTAATACAACAATCAGTTTTGCTTGCTGTGGCAGATCCAAGATTTTTCCCACTTCAGTAGTTTCACAGCCACGCACATAGAAACTGGAGGTATCCTCTGTTTCCCAACCATACCCAGGAGTGAATTTTAGCCATTCCAGGTACTGTCTGATCTCTTCATCAAGGGTTAAGCTTTTGCCTTCCAAGAAACATGTCACAAGCCCACAAGCAGATACTGCTCTGCTGGATGTTATTCTAGGTAGGTTTATCAACTACAAATAAGAGATAACCACCTGCAATAATTCTTTTAGCTTTATTTAAACAGTTTGTCTGGCTCTTACGAATGTCAGCCATTTTAACTACTCTTTAGTTCTGTTATCAGGAATACACACAGCTTTAAAAATTACATAATGAGAATGAAATACGTAAATAGAAACGTATTCCTGGAGATGTTTTTCTAAAGTGATACCAGCTTTGCTTGCACAGCCATTATAGTTGAGCACATATTGAACAACTAGCAAAACAGGCTGAAAAACAGCCTGTGCTGCAAGTAGGCATTTACTTGCTTGCTTTGTCACATGTTTCTTATGCAGAAATTCAAATTCACGACCTGCGCTAATGAAGATACAGGAGTTCACTTGACCACATGTGCTCATAAAAGAACAGTAGCAGTTTCTATACAAACGGGGTCATACCACTACTTAATTAAACAGGAATGGTAATAGCTATAATTAGCATTAATATTTTTTCAGATAAAACAAAAAGATGTTATCTCTATGTAATTATCTTTGTTGGAGTTTGAAGAAAACTAGAAGAATACACACAAGATTTAATTAGAAATTAAACAGTGAGTGAGTGAAGACAGAGTGTAACTTTCTGGTTTCTCTTGTGCTCCTCAGATGCAGACTCTAAGCTCTCCCAAGCCTTAACGTATGGAATACTAGAGGAATCAAAGCCTGAGGCCCCCGGCATAACCAGGAAAGAAGGGAAATAATTTTCTGTGTTGTCCTGATCCAGACCTGACTTACGCTATCTGCACTGCCGCGTTATTAGTTGTCCGCGTATTTAGGATACTTCGTTTAGCCTCAGTGCATTAAAACCCGATCAATCTCACGGAGGCCTGTCACCGTTCACTTGTTTTAACAGTCAAGACTCTCGCTTTCCTTCTCTGTCGGAGGTGACAACTCTATCTCCTGTGGACCTGCAGCAGCTAGAAGCCGACCACTACGATGCGAACTGCTACACCCATTCCGTTTCCTGACCGGCCAGGCCCCGCAGTACCAACCATGCTTCCTGCCCCGGTTCAGCGGAGCTCCGAAGCGCGGTTACGACACGCTGGCTCCGGCTCAGCACGGGCAGGCCCTGCGCTCCCACCAACGGCCGCGGGAGCTCAGCAGCCACCGCCCCGCCCGTCGCGGTTGTGACGGCAGCGCCGTGCGCCGGGCTGCGGGTGTTGGCGCGAAGGAAAGGGGGGACGGGAGGCATGGAGCCGGAGGTGTCCCACTAGCCAGACAACCCGCCGCTGGCAGCATGGTGAGCCCGCCGCACCGGGGGACCGCGGGGCTGCCCCCCCTTCGCGGTTCTCCCCCGGCTGGGGGAGGGAAGGGAGCGTTGCGCAGTGTCCCGCCGGCGCCGCGGCCGGATGGGCCGTCTAACGCGGCGCCTGACTGAAGTCCCGCACCGGCCGAGCCGAGCCCAGCCGAGCCGGCGTCCTTTCCCTGCAGGCGGCCCTGGGTGCGGGGGTCCTGCGCTGCCGCGGAGCCTTGGCTGGGCGGGAGCGGCTGTGAGGCTGCGGAGGAGAGGCCGCCCGCCCTGCCGCGCTTGCGGTGGGCTCGCGCGCTTCCCGCCGCTCCCGCCCTGAGGGGCCGTGACACGGCTTCCCCCCTGTGCCGGGAAAATAAACCCCTGGCCGAGGAAATGCCCGCGAGTGTGCCCTTGCCCCGAGGCGGAAGCGTGGGAGCCTCTCCAGCTTCTCATCCCCCCCCGCCCGCGAAACCGAGTGGTGAATTAGGCGCGGACCGTGAGTTTTCCCGGGGAGGGGCGTGCAGACGGATGAGCAAACCTCTCTAAACGCAGTCTGACGAAGTTTTAACTCTTCCTTTAGTTTCAGTAAGAGCATATGTTGTCACATACACGAGGGCATTTCTGCTTCTGAATTGGACGTTTGCAGAAAAACAATTCAAGTGGGGAAAAAAGACCTTGAAAGTCTGGAAGTAGACTCTTGTTTGTAAAGGATGCAACCCTCAGTAGGATGTTAAGAGTTTGTAAATGTAAATATTTACCTGTTTGTGTGTGTACTTTACAAAGTGCTCCTCACTTAGGCAGCCATTATAAGACGGTATGCTCTCTTAATCTCTGGCTCAGATAAATTTGCTTCTACTCAGATGGAGTCTCTGTGCAGATGTTTTATTGGCTTAACTACAAATGCCATTCAAAGACAGGTTTGACTTCGATTTTGGACTCCCTACAGAGTTTAACCTTTGTATCTTACAGCTGATGCTCAACAATAATGGGTGGTACAATTTGACTCTTTCACAGTAGTGACAGAGGTCTGCCAGCGCATAAGAATCCTGAAATGATAACTGATATTTTTATAGTTTGTTAGGGGTGGCTAATGACCTTATGTGAGAGGACAAGTCTGCCTCACCCGTTCCCTTGCTATCACCTGTTCAGAAAACTGCTCTTCCTGAAAGACTAGCTTCCTCCTCTCCCACCTTCCCGGGGCAAAGGCTTTCTCCCTCTATGTAGTCTTCTGAAAGCCTCACATCTCGCAATGTCTTGCACTTTCCTAGAAGGGAGGAAGACCACCATCGTTTTGAGGAGGGGATGAGTTGCCTCAACTCATTCCCTTTTCAATGCTGAAGAGGCTGTACAACCATCACTGCTGCAGAGACAGAGGCAAAAACATAGCAATGTTATTAACTGTGTAGCCTGTTCTGTGTGCACAGTGACAGCACAGGCATATCAGAAATGAATATACTCTTGCAAACAGACTTTTTTTCATGTAGTGCTGAACGATAAGTAGCCCCTGTTGGGTTGGTTCTACAGCATCTTCTCAGCTGTGCTGGACTGATGTGTTTAGAGTTACACAATGAATTTACTTGTCTTGGGAAGGGATTTATTTTTTTCCCAGATTAGCGGCCTGACCCAGTTTCCAAGCAGGGAGCTATACTGGTACAGCTGAGGGAATGAGTAACTGGGAGCAGGAGCTACTTGAGTTGCCTCTAGCTGAGAGAGGCATTCTTATGGCTGGAGCTGTAGCATCAATTCGTGTGTACTTAGAACTGTGATACTGCTCAAAAAATACTGTATAGTACCTGTGCTGCAGTTACCACTATTAGTAAACATTAATTAAGTATATTGATCCAAGCAAGTATTACTGGCTTCATGGAAGTGATACTCTAAGTTTGATTTCTGTTAGTGCAGTTCTTCTGTACACATCAGATATCAGAGCTTATGTATGCACAAAACTTGCACTGAAATAGGTAGACTATAAATAAATATATTCCCTTGATGCAAGGCTGTCATGGACACACTTCACCTGAAATAAGGTGTATTACATTCTATTGCAGTAATTGAGCTAGATTGGTGAAATTCAGTTTTCTATCTTATATTTTGAGGTGCAGACTGAATTGTATTGTGTTATTTTTGAAAATACTCTGCCTTAGTGGACACGAGTCTTCTAAACACTGGGCCCATTATGGTTAGGTTGAGATGGTTCTATCATCAAAGTGTTGGAGTAATTTATCTTTGTTTTAGGATGCTTTTGAAATGCAGGAAATAAACAGTATGTAGTGTTTATTACTTATAACTGATTTTTTTGAGCGGAGTATTTACTAAAGTCTTAGAAGCCACCCTGATAAACTTACTGAGTAACTAGTCTTCATACTACCTAACAAATAGTTTCAGTTTCTACTCGTGTTATTCTCCTCAGTAAAATAGACAGATACAAATCTTTCAAGAGAAAACTCACAATCTGACATGAGTAATTGCTCTGGTCTTCTGTTATTGCATAAGATGGAGGATTTGAAACAGTAGTCAAAACTGGCAGGAGCTAGATGGCACAGCCATTATTGAGATCATACAATTACTGAGATTGCTCAGCAGGAACCACTGCACCTGAACACAGCTTTTTAGACTGTTCAGATGCTATGTATCAGTTACTCCCCTAATTCAGTGAGAGGGATCAGAAATTCCTACTTAGTTCCATTTCTTACTTGGTTAGAACTGCTCAAAGTTAACATGTTTTGTTGCTGCTGCTGAAGCACCCATGGGGAGCCACACCAATATAGCCTTGCCTCTTTAATTTAGCCTTCTGGGTGAAGGGACCACCTGGGGCAGCCATGCTGATGCATGTATCTCTAGGATACACAAGGCTGATGACTCTTGTGTTTTTTGGGAGAATGTCCCAGAGGGAAACTAGACAGTTAGATTGGTACGTGCCTTTCCTCATTTGAATGAGCACAGATAAAAGTGAAACAGGCAGTTTTTCCACCATGTGAACTCACATGTATGTATGGCATTATATACCAATAAGATGGTCAGTCAGAGTATGTTAAATAGATAAACCCAGAATGGAGGCAAGTGATTCTATCTGGGACTTAAGCTTATATGATAATTAAGAAATAGTCTTCAAACTTGTTTGATGGGAATCAGTCTGATAGATGCTTACATTGCTTCATTCTGCAATTAGTTACACAATGAATTAAGGCTTTATCTGGCATCTCCTAATAAATGACACGAAAAATTTGTCTCATGATTCTTGGATAAAAGCTTCATGGAAATGTGACTTTATTGCAGAGCAGCTCACTCACTAGTGAACAGTTTTTAGTTAGAATACTAGAATGGAGAGAGTGTTAGTATTGATACGAAATTAATTATTTTCCAAATATTTTAAGCCTGAAAGTAATAGTTATAAAAAAGGAAAACAAATTTTTAGTCACTTTATTTTGCAGTATTGTAGTATTTAAATTATTTTACTTCATAATAGATCTAACAAAGCTCGCAGTAAATTTTTCTTTTGCCTATGTTACCTTAAGCCTACAAAGAAGTCAGTAATGAATGAGTGGTTCTGTGCACGAATCTACTTTGAGACTTTTTAAGTAGATGCTTTCTTCAGACCTGTTAGCTATAGGTAACTGCAGTCAAAATTTCAGAGCTTATATAATATGCATTTATATTGTAGGAGTCCATGTAAAATAGCAGCGTTGAAAATTTATGCCTCAAGTAATGAATTCCATAGATGGAAATGAGTGAAGCATCTCACTGAGTAAGAATGCTTCCCAGTCTACCGTTGTCTGTTTGCTGAATCCATATGATTGTATGCAGGTAAAACACAAAAGTATCTGCATTTTTCAGGAAACAACATTTCTGATTCTACAGCATTGTTTTAAGCTGACTATACTAAAGAAATCTATATATGTCCCATATTTTGTGTGTGCTTTCAAATTGCATATACCATTGACTGTAAACCCTCTCTGATAATTCAAATCCAGACTGCCAAGGAACTGACTGGTAAGAGAAGAGGAGCTTGAAACACCCTTCCTTGTCAGTTAGACCTTTTTGGAGATTACTGATGGATGTATACATTTAGTTGTAGTTCCGTATAATAATAAAAAGCTACCCAGGTGAAGTCTGTGATGGGGAATAGCTACCAGCTGGATTGAATGTAGTCCTGACCCACACCCTTTACCTGCTGTATATTTAGGCCATATGAGTTACTTTTTTTTTTTGTCTCTAAAATGGCTGCTATCCCTGGAGGTAGTGATACCAAGCAGGTACATGTTTGATAATTTTAACTATATGAATACTTTGGGCTAGGTTTGTGATGAGTATTTGGGAAAAAAAAATAATTCTAATTATATATCTGCTACGTTACTGTATTTCACTGCTAGTGGGAAGTCTGATGTGTGTATTGGTGGAGATGTCCAACTAACGGAGAAATAAACCTTTTTACATGATCCAAAGACAAGAGAAAAGGTGTTATGGTGCCTGAGTAGCTGTGTTTTGCAGATGGGTTTTGTTTCCTTAATTGTAATAAAAACTTCAAGATCAACAAATATTATAATGGAACTGCCGAGAAAGTAACTTAAGTGCATTGCTGTTTTGTAGTCTGAAACTTCTAAGCACTATCTGTATTTTAAAAATTACAAATCTATTTTCCATTTTACTAGGATATCCGGAAATTTTTTGGTGTTGTACATCCTGGAAAGCGGCAGGAACGTGAGACTGTGAGAAAGAGCGAAAAAATTAAAAATGGTGAAGGACCGTCCAGTGGGACGAAAAGGGAAAAGGAGACTAAGGTTAGTTTTGTGTTTCTTATTGTGAAATGCTTGGTTTCTCTGATACAAGAATGTCTGTCTGGCATTTTTAAAAGTAATTGTTCTTCTCATATACTGAAAAACCAGGCTATATGTCAGTTTTTGTAGGCATGGGAGGAAACTACCACTTAATAATAACTCCTAGCAGCACAACTTGGTAGGTGGTGAAGAAAACTGCTGATTTTAAAAATATTTGAGTTGTAGGGCAAAGGAGAGGTATATAGAAGTTATGTTTAGGTGCTAATATAGGAACAATTCAGTGTATTTCAAGTTATTTTAGCTATAGCCCATAGTTCTCTAAATAGCCCTACTTATTTAAATTGTAATTAATTTTGAGGCTTATGCACTGTAGATGGGGGCGTATCATAAATATGTTGTGCTTTCAAGGTAAATTCTGTGATATAGGTGCCCTCTGACCAGTTTTTTTTAACCAGGTGTTGTAACACCTGTGGGGGAAACATTAACGTGGCCTTTCTTGGATGGGATCATTTATGTAAACCTGTTGCAAAGACTAAATTCTTCAAAATGGCAAGAAAAAATTAGTTTGCGTTCTAGTCTCAGAGTATTTTTGTCTGAATTGTATAAAAAAGAAATGAGTGACTAAAGAGGGCTTTAAAATTACTTGGAGAATGAAAGGATTTCTCATAGGATGGAATGTTTAATTTGGAGCATCACAATCAAGAGGTAAGATGTTAGCTAAATATATGTATTTTGGCTTTACAATTTTATTGTTTCAATGTGAAAATAAAGGACCATTCAGTGGAACTGAAAGACATAGCAATTGTCTTGTGATCTGTTATTTCTACTTTACAATTATCCAATTATATCAAGGATTTAACAGGTTTCGGATTAGAACTGAATGTAAATTATTAAAATGTGTAGTTATGTTTGTTTAGAATTATATTTTTAGAAGCATTTACAGCTGTGCATGACTACAAAACAAGCATAATTGGTGGTTTGGCAGGCCAGGGAAACTTCCTTTGTCACAATTTTGTGACAGCAAATTCCTGAGACAGTTTAATACTAGCTGCTGCTAGCTAGGGCACGTTTATCAGCTGTGACCAGTGAAGCAATCGTGTACAATAGTTGCACTGCTCAAGGGACGAGAGGAGAAGCTGCAAGCAACCAGGCCACGGAATAGGAGCTCAATCTAGCTTCAACTGCTGTGTAGGCTTTTATCCTTTTTCAATTGGCTGTATTTACTCTGAAGTTATGTCAAATACTGGTGGTTACAGGGAAGCCGTATCCATAGTGGAACCAAAAGGGAAACTGAATTCCATACAAGTAACTTTTTAGTCTGTTACAACCTCAATTTCTGGTGGGACCATGCAATTTCTTTTTTGGATTAAAAGCTGAAAGTGCTTGTAAATCCGTCATTTACTTTAATTGGCAATAAACTTGAATATTTATTCTCAACTTAAAAATCTGTTGTTTTCTTGGAGCATATTAAGCTTTACTGCTCCAGTTTCTTGCTTATTTCCTCTTCCCTGCACCTTTCCCTCTCCCACCCATGAGTCAGCACAGGGCTGTTTATAAATGTGGTACTGGGAAATAAATTATTTCTGTTAGAATTTGTTTGAAACTCATAAATTTGAATTGTAACTGAGTGAAAGCTGAAAGGACCTGTTTAATGGTTGAACTAATGGGCTGTTACCTTTAGGTGAATAATTCACCCAGTGAAGAGGATTCCAAACCAAAGCGAACAAACAAGAAAAGAAGAATAATCTACGATTCAGGTAGTGTTCACAGTTGTTTCTGAATGCTCCTTTGTATCTTTTGTGTTAGCTTTCAAGGTCAATTAGGTAAATGGTATATCTGAAAGAAAGCTATGGTTGGTTTGTTTTTTAGTAAATGCAATTAAAAATAAAATTTTCACACTAATTATTGCTTGATAGCTAAATATATTTGATAATGAGTGCAGTGTGTGCCATACATATACTCTACAGTGCAATGTAACTTCAACAAAACATCTGTTAAACTGAAAACTAAACCCGCAAAGAAACCCACCAAAAAACCAAGCTCAGATAGTAAACTCTATGAAAACTCCAGAGCTTCTTTACATTTTAATTAAAAAAAAAAAAAGGGATTTTTAGGTTTCTTATTCTGTTAGAGATAAATAATATCCTATGCTGGATACAGGAGGCTGATCATATACTGTAATTTCACATTTCTGTGCATTGCATGAACATGATATAGGTGATTGTTTTAAAAGGCAAATTTGTGTTTCCATGTGTCTTTATTAAAAAGATCTAGTAAACGTTCATCCCATAGTTTTAAAATTTACAGCATATAACAATATAATTTAAAGCACTGTTGCATTCTGAAAATAATTTTTTGGATATTATAATAAGGGAAATCCCTTTTATAGCACTTACCTCTTTAAAAGAAAAAACACCCAAAAAACAGAAACACCCCCTCCCAACAAAAAATAATCCCCATTTAATTTAAAAGCTTGAAATTTCTAGTTTAATCTTTCTGAGCTATTATGTCATTTAAACACTCTTTGATTGGATTCTGAATCTTGAGTAGTTGTTTTGAAACTGTAGAAAAGATTGCAGGAGTTACTACAATTTTGAACTCCTGAAGAGTTCACCTTGAATTTTTAAGCAATCTTTTTAACAGTAGAAGATTGCTTTACCTGTACAAGAAAAATGATCACACAAATGTGTCAGAATAATACTACTGTATATAGGAAATTGTGTTCAAATCTTCAGATAAACTGTTCTGTGAACGATTTCTGTTTAGCAGTAAGGAATAGCAGCAGAAATGTTTCTGCATTTAGAGTACAAAAGCAACATATAAACTCAGTTACTACTTTTAAAATGCTGATACTATCTGGAGATACTGCAAATTGTAGCCCATTAGTAGTAGAAGAGGAAAAGAGAAATACTGCTTTAAGTTCTTGAATATGGAAAAGGGTGTGTGCCTGTGTGTTGGGGGTTTTTTGGAGGAGGCTAGGGACACATGGATGGAGAGGACTCAAGTAAATTTGAGTTTATCGGCCTGTGACAGGTTGTTTTGTAGTTTTGTTTTTTTTTATAATTACAATATATATTAATATTTGTCAAGGAAAAAAGGTATGTTCTCTTAAATTTTTTTAGTTGTCACAGCTTCAGTTTGTCCTGCTTATTCATTTGCATGTAGGAATGCGTAATTCACAATAGTGTGAGTTTGTCATCTTGATCACTTTTGGGATATGGAGAATGGTTGGTGAAGTGAGTGGCAGCCTACCAGTGTTCTCCTGAAAAATCAGAGTACAACCTCTGATCTATTTTAGCCTGTTGTTAGCTTTTGGAATAGGTGTTGTATAATACACCAGCATACTTTAATATTATATAAATTTAATCTGGCTAATTAAGCTGTGCTAAAAGTTTTTCGTTTTGGGGCTTTTTGTTTGGTTTTGGGTGTGGTTTTTTTTCCCCTCTCCAGTCTAATGTGGTACTCTTGACAGTTGCATTCCTTTTTGGGAAGGTATTTATACAGGCATAACAATTCTTGGAATAAGTAACAAAATAGTTCTGCCTAAACTGAGTTTTGACCAAATTTTCATTTAGTCATTTATATGCTGAAATAGATGATGGCTAGGCTGTTAGCTGATGGAGAAAAATGTAGCTGTGTACTCTGACCTTCCATATGATACCCCTTTCTCACTCAGTTGAATATATGTGAACGCATGTTAACTGATGTTATGTGATGTATTACTTAAAGCCTTGTATGTGTGTGGAGGAATTCTACATGTATATTGTCAAAATACAGATTCAGAAGAGGAGGTGCAGTCAGTGAAAAAACCCAAGAAGCCATCTGAGAAAAAAACATCTACTTCAAAACTTGGTAAAGTTCTAAAGCAGGATCCTGTTGTTTATATTTCAGAGACAGGTAATGGAACAAATATATCATTATATGTTCAGCTATAGTGGGGTGGATAATGTTACAAATGGGCTGGATTGTTTGATACACTCTTAAATATGACCATAAAATCTAGTATCGAGGAAGGCCTAAGTTCTCCTTGAACAAGCTAACCAAAAGCACTTCAGAAGTTTATCTTCAAGTATTGTAAAGTCAGGAGCAGAGTAAAACTGAGGTGATGTTGGATGGTGACTTAGGTTGATTTAAATAGGCATATAATTTTGGGAGCTAACACTTCCTTGCTTAAGAGTCTTCTATAGATTTTAGGGGAAGTAGTTAAGGAAAGGAAGTATTTTTAATGTAGTTAAACTGCTCACTAGCACACTTTGTAAAACAGCTGTTGTTTACCATAAATAGGTTTGAAAACCTGGGCTTTTATTTTACTTGGTATATGACTTTCCATGTCTTCAATCTCTGCCTAATATGTTGGTGACTGCAGAAGTTCTTGGTTTGTGTTTTACTTGTTAGACTTCTAGGAAGAACTGGAATTGGAAAAAACAATGGTAAAACCCACTTGCATATATCTTGTATATACCATCCTATACCATACTTCTCAGTCGTGGATTTCAGCTTTCCAAATTCTGGATCTACTTTTGCTCTTGGGGAAAGGAGCGAGTGTAATTAACTGTTCTTGATCATTTTTAGGTCTCCTGTGGCTTTCTTAAAAATTGTGGCAGTGATTAACTGCTAGATTCTCAGCAGAGTTTTGTTTAGATTTATTCTCTAGAAAGTGTGTAGTTAAAACACAATCTAAACTCAAGCTATAAGTACCATTCAACTGAATTGAATAAATTTTATTGAAGAGTTTTATGCATTAACTTGTGTTTATTGTTTGTGTGGTGGTTGTTCCATAGATCTGCTTTCAGTGTTGCTTTTTGTGTGATTCTTGACTTTGGTGCTCTCAAGAGAAGTTTGACACTGAATTGGCAGGAGACTTTTTTCTTACAGAAGTTTCACCCTGCAGAATTCTCAGTAAACAAGTTTCCTTCCCAGCTCCAAAACAAACCCATAGTGATATTCTGCTGCCCTCCCCCTGCTTTCTCCTGTGTTCTTAAGTCTATCGTGAAGCAATTTTGTTTTCAATTACTTACTTCATAATGTGAGTTTTCCTCTACTAAGTTTGAAATGTTATGGAAAAGTTTTGGTGGCATTAGCTACTATTGTTTGATAGGTGAACATCAGTTTATGAATTATTGATGCTTATTGATGAATCAAGCATCCTTAAAGGTATGCTGCTATCATAGGGGAAAATACTTAGGTTTTGTGAATTCCATAAACATGCATCTGTGGAAGAAAATTAACAGGGCTTCTAGTATTTAGCTTAATATTCCAGTACTTCTTGAAGATGGACTTTAACACTTCTTTTTTGGCATTGAAGAACAGTTGGCTGAATGTGTATGTGTGTACATTTTTTGTTGCGTAGGTTTTTTTTTTTAAATACATTTGAAGTACATGCGAGTGCTTGCTTCAGAGCTGCTTTTACTACTGGTTGTTCTTTTATTCCTGCTTAGCTAAGAGATCTGTTAGTGGCATGTAAGCAAAGATTAGGACTACGTGAGGGCAGAATGATTTCATTTATTAAGATTCTGACAATTGGATGAATTTGATTTATGACTTACTGAATGACTCAGATTGGAAGCATCTTAAATATGACTCGGTTGATTTGATAAATTAGAAGCTTTTTGAATGTCCTACTGTCCAAAGCAGATAGCTTCCCAACTTAAATCTCTTGTCACATTAGGTGTATTCTTTTCTGATTTGCTTTTAAAACAAGAAAGATCTCTTTCTGTGCTGGATGTACTGTAATTTCACATTGGTTTGTTAGAATGCAGATAAACTTAGTATTTTGATACTGGATACTGGTTGCCATACTCTGATCACCTGTACAACACAAGCTGTAGAATTTTCTGAGGGTTGCAGTGCTAGGTGGACACATTTTCGTTGCAAAGGTATTTTTTTAGCTTGTGATGCATCTCTCTCTGCTTGCTACAATGTAGGCTTGAAGTGAGAAAACAGCTTTTTTATCACTTGCTGCTGGGTTTAGATGTACTGAGTTGAGGTGAGGCTGTAACTGTTGGGTCTTCTGTATTTGTCTTTTTAGGGTAGAGTTCTTTACTAGCTTCAGTATTTCCCCTATGTGGATTCTTAGAAATGAATTGATAAAATTAACAGACTTGAATCCAAATCTATTTTGATAAAATGTCTTTTAAGTGTTAGAATTCCAGGTATTTGTCAGTGATCCCTCTTTGAATGTAGGATACATATTTAGGGAATGTGGATACCATCCCTGGGTATGGTATCTTGTTGGTAAGAACATTGCTCAACATAAACATTGCCTCCCTATAATCATACCATGTATTTTTAAAACAAAAAATGGTTTGCTGCAGTATTCTGTTACAAGTGTGACTCAGCTGGCTTTTTTCTATACCTTCTTCCTCCTCAGGGTTTTTTCAGAATCACTGTTTCTGAGGATTGTGGTTATTTTACTTGTCCTAGATATTTCACCTGAGGTTTAGTTGTACTATGTAATTTATTCAAGTGAGCTCAGTTTTCCAAAGTATGCTGAACACTTTATCCATCTCATTTGTTCTTTTAATCAAAACCTTTCCTTCAGCAGTTTTGCCAACTCTTTCCTAATTAAAAGGATCTTTAATAGCATTGATTACAGAGTAGATAAATGATCAAATTCCTGGATAATAAGCAGTACATATTTAGGTTTCTTATGCAATGCCAGGTGGTGTAATCAAGTTTTTCTGCATAGGGACACCATGGGAACACTAGTCAAGGTTATTATTGAAATCCCTGAAAACCACAGCTCAAGGTTACTCTTATCGAAAGAGTTAAGTACACATGTTTGACTTAATAGTGTATGACTAAAACAATGCCTTTATAACCTTAAGACTTAATGCTTGAATTTTGTTTATATTTAATCTGTATAAATGGTTCCTTCATCTTAATGGAGCTGTCAAGGTGAGTGTGTCTTAGTGGTATTGATACAGCTATTGGCTTGAGATAAACATGTTTTACAAGAGTAGGAATATAGAAATAATAGGTGGATAAATGCCTACAAATTTCATTAGGATCTTTTATTGATTATTGTGTTACGCTGAAAACGTAAATCAGGAATACACTTAGTTGACTCACAATTCAGAACCTTATTCTCAAGGGCTCTGTCCCTGGCAATGTGTTTGAAAGAGCCTTTTGGCATTAAGTAGTCAGTAGAAGCTTAGCAGTCGATTGCCTCAACCTATTTTCCAATTTAATTTTTGATTTTTCTTCCTGTTGCTTGAATTCCTTTTCAGCTCTTCCGTATAACTGTGGGATACAGCTTTCTAGAAAAATGTTGGGAGAATTAACCTTTTGTTTTGTTTAAGACTGTATTGATGAGACTGCCTTGCTGTGTTTCTTACCAGCTTGTGAAGTTACCTTTTTTAAAGGAAAAAAAGTGAGAATAGTTGCTTTTGTAATGCTGTAAGAAATACTTTGTTATAATTGGGGAAAAAAAAAAATTGTTGAATGATGACGAAATAAATGAAGTTATTCTAGCTGGTAACAAGAAAAAAAGGAGCCTGCCTTTGATAGAACAATGTTAGTGGATTGGAAAAAATCTGAATGTTTGTTGTACTTGTTAAAGTAACACTTTGCTTGACTGTTTAATGAAGTATGCAACCTTGAGCTTTGTTTGTAGAAGATGACCTGTTGTTATGATATGTTGAACTTCGTCTGGTTTCATCACAGGTCGTTATTTGGCAGGAATTGTAACCTCATTTCTAGTCAATACTTAATCTTTACCTCTACATGATGTATGTGAATTATGCATATGTAGCAATCGCCTTGATCGCTTGAATATTGCAAAATATAAGTTAAAAAAAGCGCCTTGTTATATTGGCAGGGTAAATGGTTTATAAAGCTAGAAAAATAAAAATGGTAGGAACTGTGTAGGATTACAGGTTACTGGAAAACTGTTCCTTGAGAGCATAGAAGACAGGACAAGAAGAAAATCTTGTGAATGTGCTTGCTGAATATAGACTTTTAATATAGAGAATACTGGGGGGGATAAGGAGACAAAAAACCCCCAAAATCCACTGAAAAAAATCAAGTTCTACTACTGGTGGCTGAAAAAAAAGTCCCCATGTCCAAGCACTGTTTCAAATGAGCTGCAAACTGTCTGTGAATAAGCATGTCTTATACCGTAACGTTTCATAGGAGAGTAAAAAATTATCACTGTTACTGCCTGGGCAATGGTAGCATTATATATACTGGTGGAAATTGCTATAATGATGTGAAAACGGGTGAAGGTGATGAACAGCAACCTATGTACCAGCTTTCTTCCAAAGTGTTCTAGGAAAGGGCAGTTAAAATATGTTAGGTGAACCATAAGGGAGTATGGCTTGAAATGCACCAGAGGAACGAGAGTATGGGTTTTGGCAGCAGTCCTTTGAAGAAGCAGGGGCTAGTGTTGCAGGGCAATGCAAAAGCTGTTTAGGAGCAAGCCTTGTTAAAATTAATTTGTTTAAGTTTGGGTATACTAAAAGTAAAACATAAGAGTCCTGTAATGGTAAATAAGCTGTTATACTCAAATGCTTAAGTGAAGGGAGGAGTGTTGTATTATCACAATAAAAGTGTGATAGTATGTTGTCTTTGGGGAGTTGCCACCCTGAATAGAGTAAATGGAAACCAGAAGTGTGGATGAAGTAGAATTTAATCTTATGCTCAGAGGCAGTCTTTTTTCTTTTCTTTATAGAATCTAGGATAACGGCAATATTGAGAAATAAATGTGGTAACTGAATTAAAAATTGAATAGGATTCATTTATGAGAAGATGGTGATTACTTCAGGATTAATTTGTCAGCCTGTATTTCAAACACAGCAGGACAGGAAATAAAATTACAGTTTAATCTCTGTAACAATTGCTGTTAGATTTTAAGTTTTTAATAATGGGCACATTGTTGCACTTACAAATACATGGTCATTTTTTAATACTTTTTGAAGGTGTGTTAAAAGATGTTCTGGTTGAGCAGCTGGCGAGCTGTAGTATTTTGCTGTTCACTTGGTGTGTTTGGATTGCAAAAGGATTGGTTTAATTTTCAATTTATTTTGAGAAATATATCTGGAAAAATAATTTTCATATATACTTCATGCATGTTCCTCCTCTAAAAAATGTCTTCTGTTTGAAAGCTATTGGTTCTCTAGGCTGCATTCAATTTTTAAAACCCAAACAATTTTTTAATCTGTTTTGAGAAGGTATAAAAAAACCTGTCTTGTTTATAATTCAGTAGTTTTCTGAAATTTTTATCATTGTTGATACTGATTGTTGTGTTCTAAATAAATCAACTTAAACACAAATGTAATGTCTTGATGTCACTTTGCAAGTTCATTCTTCAGAACAGTGGCTCTTCAAGCTGTAGCTGTAGTAACTCAGGATGTTGCAGGTTTCCTCTGCCTATTCCTTTCTGCTTGCTGGAGATCATCTTTATCCAATTCCTTCTTTGAGATCTCCTTGCTGAGCTGCTTGAGTAAGTGGTCTTGACTCAGTTAATCTGCTGCATTAGTTTAAAATGTAGAAGACAACTCTTTTTTGTTTGTGTGGCTTTTTTTGTTGGTTTAGTTGATTTTTTTTGTTGTTTTGGGTTGTTGTTGTTTGGATTTTGTGGTTTGTTTTTTTTTTTAAATCAGAACAGTGTCCTCAGCCTGAGCTACAGCTGGAAAAAATGAATGTCTTTATACTTGCCTGGGTTTTTTTCAAGTTACATTTTTATCCTGTTATCTAATTATTCATTTGGTGCTACTGAATATTCCAGTCATGTGGGTAACTTCAGGCAACCAAACCAGAACATGAAGTTTCATTGCATGTTGATGATTGAAATCTGCTTTTGTGAGAAGAGCTACTAGGGCTGACTTTCAATAGACTTGCTGGCTTCTCTGAGAAACAGCGATCCTTTCAGAAATAAGCTTAAAGATTTACTTTAAGCAAAAGGTGAATACAAAACTCAGGCCTACCAAGTGCTGGGACTGTTGAGTACTGACCGATGCTGATTTAAAATAATCAAAACCTGATACAGTGACTTCTTTTCATATGAACACTATTTTATCCACCCTCAACTTTAGCTTAGCAGCAATACTTACTGCTCTGGACTAAAGTTCTTTAGGACTGGAACTATTTTAAATGTTTTGGCAGATGTAGTGCCATTGAAATGGAACAATTTCCAGGATACTATCATTTTATACAAGTAATGAAGATTTAATGACTTTTGGATAGGATATAGTCTTTTAGCTCCATGTAGAAATCCTTATGTAGTAGTCAACAAACACCAATTTAACGTGCCTTTATCATAATGAGTTATTTGTAACCTGTAGATGCCCTGCTTGTATTTGAAATTGGTCTTAAAACATCATAGTAAGAGGTGGTCACTGCCTGATTTTGCATTCTAAAGAGAATAGGAACCAGGGAATTATGCTCTACACTGATGAGGAACTCAACAGTACAGAAATAATAAGTGAAGATGAATAAAATACGCTGTTCTGAAGGCCATCTGAGGGTCTGTCCTGTGCAGCTCACTGCCATTGTCTCTCCCTGCAATAGATTGTTCCCTTTTTAGATTGGCTAAGGTAATAGCTGAACCTGAACCCTTTAAAATGATCTGAATTTCAACAAATATTTAAAACAGCTTGGATAATTTTGATATAGCTTGATTAGGGAACAACCACAGATGTTACTCTAATCAGCAGGTGAAAGGCTGTTGACAAAGGGTGAGGATAGGAAAGAGGAAGGGAAATAACAGTTACAGGTGGGCTGGTGGCATTAGTTTATTAACCTAATTGTGCTAATGCTAGAACAGTATATAAAATGAAAGCCAGATGTGCTTTAATGTCATGGAATAGTTCTTAAAATCTACAGGTTTTAACAGTTGTTTGTTGCTAGGGAAGTTTGTCCTGGTACATTGCCTGGCATAATAGGTCCCAGCTTCACGAGTAGTGTTTGCATCCAAAATAATTAAAAGCAATCTCCTGGTTGCCATGCCTGTCTGTTGCATTAATCGCATGATTAGCTTTCTCCTTGTCACATCTACTTAATTTCCAGAAAACGTGACTAGAATTCATGGGCTTGACTTGTGTTTGTAATTCTCAGC